>CM032370.1:3492032-4092032 GCA_019023105.1 Diglossa brunneiventris
GAGCTCTGCCAGCCAGGCCCAGCTCTGGCCAGGACACAGAGCCATGGGAAGGTCACAGCCAGCAGGGAAGGGGCCAGGGACCTGTGAGGCTTTGGGCAGCCAGGGATGGGTGAGGAAAAGGCTCCAGTGGCAGGAGTGTCCAGTGGCAGAACTGGGGACCTCTCTGTGAATGCTCATCCATCACTGCTTTGTTTGGCCATTAAATTCCAGCTCATTCCATTAATTTCCACTCCATTCCAATTATTTCCACTCCATTCCAATTATTCCACTCCATTCCAATATTTCCAGTCCATTCCATTAATTTCCAGTTAATTCCATTAATTTCCAGTCCATTTCCATTAATTTTCAGTTCATGCCATTATTTTCAGTCCATGCCAATAATTTCCAGTTTATAGCCCCTGAGGGAGGCCTCCCCTCCCATCAGCATGGTGAGGGGAGCTGGGCTGGGCTGTTCCCTCCATGCCCAGGGACAGGGTTGGGAGGGTGCTCAGCAGGGCTCAGGAGGAGCATCCCCCTGCCTGTGGTGTGGAATGGAAATGGAATGGAAATGAATGGAAATGGATGGAATGGTGGAATGGAAACCACCCACTCCCGCAGTGCCTGTCCCCTGCCATCCTCAGTGTAACTTCACAAAAGCCCTTTGCTCTTCATTGCAGAATTTGGGTTTTTGTCTCATTTGCAGCACGTGGAAAATAAAAACACAGCAAAAGGCAAGAGCCCAGAAGTGTTTAAAACCCCTCATTGTGATAACTTCCCACATCCAAGCCCAGAATGGTGGGGATTAAAGTGAACCAGAGGGGCAGAGGGGAGGCACCCCCATCCCCCTGCCCTGTGCACATGGAATGGAAATGGAAATGGAATGGAAATGGAATGGAAATGGAAATGGAATGGAAATGGTGGGAGTGGAAAACCCCCCACTCACCCCCAGCCATCCTCAGGTGTAACTTCACAAATGCCCTTTGCTCTTCATTGCAGAATTTGGGTCTCACTTTGCAGCATGTGGAAAATAAAACCACCTGTCCTATCACAGCAGAAGGCAAGAGCCCAGAAGTGTTTTAAACCCTAATTGTGATAATTTCCCATGGCCCAAGGCCAGACTGGTGGGGATTAAAGTGAACCAGAGGGACAGAGCGGAGGCACCAGCCCTGCTGGGACAGCAGCAGCAGCACAGGGTGATGCTCTCACCCCATTTTACTGCTCCCAGGCTCTTTGGGGTGCTTGGGGCTGCTCCTCTGCCAGCACCCAGCAGTGGATGCAGCCGAAAAAGCCTTCACAACATGAATGAAAGCTCTGACAAAGGGAATGAGGGGAACCATGTCTCCTTGGCCTTCTTCTCGCAGCGTCTGCGTGTAATGAGACTTTTGGTTATGCTTGTGGGCTTCTGTGACAAAGCTGTGATTTAAGGGCTGTCTGCTCCGAGGCGGAGCTGTCACACAGCCCAAAGTGCTGCTGAGTAATATTTTACCACAATTGTTGTAACTGGAGCTCGACGACTGCACTGGGAAGGAGGGGGGGGTTGCATTTGATTTATTGGATGACTAGTGCCATTTGCAGAGTGAGCTTTGTGCTGGTGTGGATTTGCAAATCCAGCAAGTAAAAGTCCACGGGAATGGGGCTGGGGAGGGGAAATCTCCGTGGTTTGCTGCCACCGTGTCCACAGGAGGAGGTCTGGATCTGCAGGGGGCTGCCAGGCAGCTTTGGGGACCAACAGCAGCTGGGCTGCCTGAGCCCTCCCTGTGTGTCCATGGAATCACAGAACGGAACCATTACGGTTAAAAAAAAGTCCAAAATTGAGTCCAACCTATTGGAATATGATCCCAATATTGCCGGGTGGAGCGTGCCTGGGCTCGTTTGACCCTTGCTGCCTGACCAAGGGCGGCAGCTGTGGTGGTTTCACCTCAGAGACACCTTTGGCTGGCTGGAAATGCAGCTGGCACTTGGGACAAGTCCAGGCAAGCAGGAACTCAGGTTTTACCTCTGATGGAAAGGCTTTAGGCGAAGTGAAGGAAAAAAGGCGGCGGGTCCTGTTGGAGGGTCTCGATCCAGAGTTTTATTCCTGGGCGCGCAGGCCTCTGAATGTTGTGACAGCTCCAATGGAACAACGACTGCATGGTCTCAGTGTCCTTTTAGACCCCGGGGACAGGGGAGGGAAGGGGTAGGGAGCCACCAACCAGGTAAAGGTTCAGGGGACAATGACACCTAGACAGGCCAATGACCCCAGGGCTGAGAAGCATCTTTTGAACTTTAGCCAATCACACGGCGCCCTTGCTGGAATGCCAAGCTTGGTGGACAGCACTTAGCAGGGGCAAGGGGCAGGGGAAGGGAGAGGCTGGCACCCCTGAGGGACTGGGATAGCTGAAAGAGGACATTGCAACGCACTGCAACACCAACCTTTGATCAAACACCACCTTATCAGCTAAACTGAGCAGTGAGTGACACATCCTGGTGCTCCTTGGACACCTCCAGGGACTCCAAACCCTCCTGGGCAGCCCCTTCCCATGCCTGACCACCCTTTCCAGGGAGAAACCCATCCTGAATTTCTTTCTGCCTTTTAGCATCAGGTGTGTAAACCAGCCCTCTGGGCTCCCTCAGCCTTCAACCCAGCCACAATCTAGGGGATGCTTTCCTAAACCTGAGACTTTTCCTAAATCTGAGACTTTCCTAACCTGAGACTTTTCCTAAAGCCAGCCTGTGAAGCTGGAGCCCTCCCTGTGTGTGTGTGTCCATGGAATCACAGAATGGAACCACTAAGGGTGGAAAAAAGTCCAAAAATTGAGCCCAACCTTTGCTCAAACACCACCTTATCATCTAAACTGAGCCCTGAATGCCACATCCTGGTGCTCCTTGGACACCCCCAGGGATGGGAACTGCAAACCTCCCCTTCCCATGCCTGACCACTCTTTCCAGGGAGAAACCCATCCTGAATTTCTTCCTGCCTTTTAGCACCAGGTGTAAACCAGCCCCTCTGGGCTCCCTCAGCCTTCAAACCCAGCCACAATCTAGGGGATGCTTTCCTAAACCTGAGACTTTTCCTAAACCTGAGACTTTTCCTAAAGCCAGCCTGTGAAGCATGCCCTGGAGCCCTGTGTGTGTGTCCATGGAATCACAGAATGGAACCACTAAGGGTGGAAAAAAGTCCAAAATTGAGCCCAACCTTTGCTCAAACACCACCTTATCAGCTAAACTGAAACACTGAAGCCACATCCCGGTGCTCCTTGGACACCCAGGGATGGAACTGCAACCTCCCCTTCCCATGCCTGACCACCTTTCCAGGGAGAAATCCATCCTGAATTTCTTCCTGCTTTTTAGCACCAGGTGTAACAGCCCTCGGGCTCCCCCAGCCTTCAAACCCAGCCACAATCCAGGGGATGTTTTCCTAAACCCGAGACCTTTCCTAAACCCGAGACCTTTCCTAAACCCAAGACTTTTCCTAAACCCAAGACTTTTCCTAAACCCAAGACTTTTCCAAACCCAATACTTTTCCAAACCCAAGACTTTTCCTAAACCCAAGACTTTTCCTAAACCTGAGACTTTTCCTAAACCCAAGACTTTCCCAAACCCAAGACTTTTCCTAAACCCTGGACCTTTCCTAAACCCAACTTTTCCTAAACCATGGATCTTTCCTAAACCCAACTTTTCCTAAACCATGGATCTTTCCTAAACCCGAGACTTTTCCTAAACCCGAGACTTTTCCTAAACCCAAGATTTTTTCCTAAACCCGAGACTTTTCCTAAACCCAAGACTTTTCCTAAACCTGAGCCTTTTCCTAAACCCAGCCTGTGCAGCATCTTTAGGAAGAGTTTTGAGGAGGAAGGAGGTGAGAAGGGCAGGCTGCAGCCGGGCTTGCATCACTGTGAGAATTCAGGTCATGTTTACTACAGGCAGCTGGAACACGATGATCTCAGACGGTAACAAGTAACATCTGAGGGGACGAGTTAAAACATTCAAGCTGTTTTGTAAGCACCTACTTTGCTTTCTTTCCAAGCCCAGTTTGGCTATTTGCAAAGGATTCATTTGTCCCCTTAAGAACCTGGTGTCATCTTGCTGAAATAAGTGAAAAAGGACAAGAGCTCTCTCCCTTTCTTTTAATTTCAGATGGAAAAATGGTCTTGTCTTTTTTTGTTTGTCTGGGTTTGTGGGGGGGGTTGTTTGTTGGTTGGAGTTTGTTTTGTTTTTGGTTTTGGGGGATTTTGTTTGTTTGTTTTTTGTGGGTTTTTTTTTTTTTTTTTTTTTTTTTTTGAGGCCCCAAACCAGTAAACAAAGCCCCACAGTCCAGCTTCCTTTCTGCTTCAAGGACAGATACCTATGGTCTGAGGGCTCCTGGCCTCTTGCAAGCTGACCTTGTGTAATTTCCTCTATTTACATTTGGCCAGCACTGGCCTCATTGACTACAAGAGTTTATACAACCCCTTTGGAGAGGAATACCAGGGATTGCTGAGGCACGTCCTGCCCACATTCCCCCATTTACTGTGCTGCTAAATAGATGTACAGTGCTGCTGAATAAATATCTCCTTATCCTATTTTGTTCTTGCTTTAATGCCTTTGTGCCAGGACAACAGAGAAGGTCACAGGCAATTAATTCAAACCAGGTGGGAAAAATGACTCTTAAAATCTTTCTGTGCAGGGAGACATCTGATAGTGCTCCAGTTAAATGCACTTTTATTTACGTGAACCGAGTGCAGGCTTTGCAATGCCTTTTGTTGGGGGGTTGTTTTTGAGGAAAGTGTTGCAAATAATGTTTGTTCACTGCTGTAAGTGAGCCAGAGTTGTATTTGGAGGCAGATTATCTTCCCTGGACTTTGGTGCTGGTGTTCCAGCCTGTTTGCATGCAGGGCTCACTTGTGCAGGCACAATGGAAACAGCTTGTACCTAATGCACATCAGTGTGGTGATGATTCCCTCGGCATCTGCAAACCTAATGCTGCACTGGGATCTGGGACGTGGCAGCACTGCTCCTGCTAGGGTTTGGGGATGCTGGACAGGGTGAGCAGAGAAAGGCAAATCAACAAATTAGGTTTGAGGGACTGAAAATTGCTCTTTAGCATGATTAATCTGCTATTTAGTGGCTTTTTAGGGGGGGGGTTAAGTAGATTTTTCTGATACACGAGTTGCTCAGCCTGGCATGGAGAAAGTATTCAGCACGATAAAATAATTACATGATTGTGGGCACCGTGAAGACACGAGGGGAATGCTCCCAAGTGCCACAATTCAGGCACCAGGAGGGGAAAAGGGTCCCTCTAATCAGGGGTGAGGGCTCACAGGAGCACCCTGGAGCTCAGCACTAACCCACAGCCCGCAGGCAGAGAGCTGGGATTGCCCAGCTCAGGGAAAGCCACTCCAGCCTGCAGGGATGGCATGTGACAGCTCCCACTGCAGCCCAGGGGTGCAGCACAGGGAGAGCAGGAGAAGTTTCTTTGCTGTGTTTATTTAAAAAAGAAGAAAAGGGGAAAAAAGAGAAGAAGGAAAAGAAAACCCTCAAAAAAAAGGAAAAAGTTTATTGCAAATCTCAGTGTTTAAGAGTATTCCAGAGTCCACTTTGTTACAAACAAATCAGTAAATCCTGCTTGTGCTGTGCCCTCACACACCACACATCACCACTCGCTCCCCTGCTCGTGCCACGACAGGAACAGACACGGACTGTGAGGTCAGTGACAAACGGAGCATTGATCTGGACTGGAAACTTGGTAATTAAAATTAAAAAAAAAAAAAAAAGAGAGAAAAAAACCCCAAACTAAATACAGTAGAACCTCGCAAATCTGCAGAACAGGGAGCTTCCACACACACGCAAAACCTGGAGGCCTTAATTCCACTTCCAAGCAGTTGTAATAGCAAAGTGCTGTAGTGAGGTCTCGTATCAATCACAAAGACTTCAACAACCTGACAAGGATAGGCTACAGAACATTTACCAAAACGCTTGAAGTATCATAAATTAACAATAAATTAAAGGTACATCGTAATGCAACGTGGCTATTTGTTCGCTGATCACCGATTCACACAACTCTGGTTCTCTGTAGGGATCTTCCAGTCCTGGGTGCAACACAGCGAGGTTCTGCTGGCCGTGATAAAGTGCTGAGGCAGAGGAAGGACACGAGACCGCAGGTCCCGGGGCAGTGAGGATGAGTTGCTCCAGCACTTGGTTGCAAGAGTGCCGTTTCTTTTCTTTTTTTTTTTCTTCTTTTCCTTCTTTTCTTCTTTTTTTTTTAAATTTTTAAAAATTTTTCTCTTTTTTTTTTGGACATCTAAGACAGAAAAAAAAAAACCAAGCACCTTCCCAAAAAAAGAGGTTGTTTCTTTTTGTTCTTTTTTTTTTTTTTTTTACAGATTGTCCCACATTTCTATGGCTGGTAAAACACAGACAGGTCAGTGTAGCAGTTAATGGATGATGCCACTTCCACTTAAGTACACAGAAATGGTGGTGGGGTTTCTTTTCCCCCCAAACCAGAACAGACTTGTTTGATTTGTCCCCCTGAGTTGCCTAGAGGCGAGAAGATGCATATAGGGGGGTAAGCAAGCTCGTGTCACTGTGAGCAGGAATCTCTCCCATTAAGACTGAATGAACAGCTCCAACGCTGTCTTTATCCTTCCCTTCATGCACAGGCTCCACTTCATTTCTCACTGTGAAGTCAGCAGCAAAAAATACAAGCCCCTTGCTGACTTTAGGGCAGAGCTGGGCAGGGGCGCAGCTCAGCCCGGCCCCCCAGCACCCCGTGGTGCCAGGGCTGGGGGCAGTGACAGGGGAAGGGCCTGGGGGGGCACAGGCAGCTGGGGCTGCGGCAGAGATTCCCCTGTGCACCTGTGAGCCAAGGGTTTGGGTACATTAAGACATCCTGGGCCAAATCCTCCCTGTGGGGTGGGCTGGTTCAGCAGCAAAGAGATGCTGGATCTGTAATTCTTTTTTTTGTTGTTTTTTTTTTTTTCCTTTTTAAATAACTGGGTTACTTAAGACTTACCTATTAAAAACAGCTACACTTTATGCTGTAAGAGTAATTTTCCCATAAGAGTAATTTTCCCAACAATTTCACAAGCAATACAAGATAGGCATTGGAGAGATTGATGTAAAGAAGCTTTCCGTTATGCAGAAGATCTTTTTCCTCTCCAGTATTTAAGCTAACCTCCTTAAACAATCTCAGAATAATTAATAAATACTAGTTAAATTAGAAACAGTACATCAGGTCTGACTATCAACAGAAAACAGTTCTAAGGATCCCAGTTGGAGAAGAAAAATGATCTTATGAAATATGTGCAGTAATAACTGGCCATAAAGACACACGGAGCCATTGATTTCCCAGCATTATGTGACATTCAAGTTAAGATCATTAGCAATGGTTTCTAATTGTCAGCTATCTAGCCTGGCCTCCTCCTCCTCCAAGCTAAAAGGTGAGTCTGTGTCCCTCCAGAAGAAGATTCAGTTGGCTACTGGTGGTGTATGAAATGCTCCAGTTCGTATCATCGGGTCTGTGTGGAATTTGTGGTAGGGGATGGGTGACAGTCAGAGGCTGAGCTGCTTCTGCTGTTGCTGTTGTCAGTATTTATGGATCAGTTGGACCTTTACCTATGCTTGTTATCAGGAAAGCAAGTGTGCATCACATATTCATGCTAGACAGAAGTTATTCTTATGTGACTATCCGTATTTTCTATGGAGCTTTCCATTGTTGGTTAAAAAAATTCTGTCTAATATTAAAAAAAAAAAAAAATTGTCGGTAGCAACTGTTCACATTTAAAATTTCACATTCCCTTTAGAATGGAGTTTTAAAACGTGGAGCAGAGCTGACATTTCCCCCAGCCTTACACTGAGTACATTAGATGGAGAAGGAACAGGGTTTTTTATACCACGCTGTCAGAGCCTTTTCCTGAATTTTCTGCTTTTCCAATATCCATGTCTATAAAGTCATCTGGTAGTTCTGGTGGTGGCCCTGCCATGCTCTCCTCCACCTGCTGCTGCTCTTGCTGCTGCTGCTGCTGCTGCTGCTGGTGGTGGCACAGCCCAGTCTTGCACGGCCTCACCAGGGCCAGGAACACGGCCCCCAGGACCATGCCAGCAGCACAGGAGTAGAAGGCTGAGCTGTAGTTCTTTGTTGTATCCACTAAGACACCTGGAAAAAAAAAACATTTACAGCAGTTAGCCACAGCCCACTCCCCCCCTGCCCTGCCCTGCCCTCCTGTAGGGCTTTAATCTGCATTTTATCTGCGGCCAAAACTCGGTGACCATCGGATGCCACGTTAAAAAACTAACCCCATAGTGTTCTGGGGTACACAGTGTCACCTCCAGTGCTCCCCTGGGCACTGCAGGGATGCTGAGCCTGAGATGCAGCAGGCATCTGTTCGTTCTGCCAGCCTTCACCTTCCTGCAGAGCGTGGCACAGGCACAGCGAGAGGGATTCGCCTCTGCTTGTGCCTGAAGTGGTGCCAGCTTTGGGTTTCTAACAGGATCAGGGGAGCACTGCAGTATTTCCCTTCCCTCTGAGGTTCCTCAGTGCCTCATCCGTGGGACTCTGCAGAGCTGCATTGCAGTCTTCTGGCTCTGGGAGACTCCCAATAGTGGTTGCAGGGCTGTGATTAGTGCTGCCAGAATACCTTCTAGCCAGAGATCAGCACCCACAGCTGTCAAACACCTCCAAAACAAAACCAAGACAAAGTTTGTGTTACCTGCAAGGGGTGGTCCAGCCAACCCAGCTAAGCTTTGAATGAAGACATAGACTCCAGCTGCAGAGGACATCCTCTCAATGCCAACCACGTCGTCTTCAGCCAGGAGGGGAATATGTGTGCCCGCCACCGTGCCGAGCATGAACCCAAAATAAACGCTACATATCATCAAGCCCCAGAATCCAGAGGCAAAAGGGAAGGCAACCAAGGCTACAGACAGCAGGATGACACAGATGAGCTCGATGTAGATCTTGCGGATGGCTTCTTGTTGAGGAGCCAGCCTGCAAAAATCCTCCCGAAGACCTCGGCGATGGCCATGGCCGACAGGATGTAGGCAGAGTGGTCCTTGCCGATGCCCAGGCTGCGGCTCAGGGGGATGATGTAGAGGGAAGGAGCGAAGAAGCCCAGGGTTGCAAACAGGCCAAAGAATGCATAACAGATAAAGCTATAGTCTCTCATCACAGAGAAGTCCAGTAGTTTGGTTTTTGGTTCTGGAGGGGTGCTGTTATTGTCAACGGGGTTCTGTCCGTGTTGCTTTGGTTCTTCACTTTTCGGCTCTGCTTTGGTTTTTCCAGGCACATTGCTGGGTGAGGTAGTTATATCGACTCCTGAGTCTATGGACTCTATTGAGGTGCATGTTTGTTCGTTTTCAAGCATGTACTTTGTCTCTGTGGACTCCTCTGGAGGCTGTGCTTTCACTTCTTCCTGCTCTCTGATGACGATGGGGCGCAGCAGCGAGCCGCAGGCGGTGATGCCCAGCTGCAGCACCCCGACAGAAAGCATGCTGTACCTCCAGCCAATCTGCTCCTTCAGGGCCGTGATTGCTGAGGGAAGAGGAGAAGTGTAACTGGGAAAGCCTGTAGTCACACCAAGGAATTGAATTTACAGCCAGGGAAGGCAGTGGAGATTCTCCACTGGAGGGTTCCAGGCGCCTCTCGAAAAGGCTGAGCAGGGGTCTCTCTACCCAGGGGTCTGGCACCCACCTTCCTCCCCTCTGCTGCAGCAGACAGAAGCTAAAAGCTGTGGATTTACCACCTGCTAGCAGATGCCATCCTCTAGGTAGCCTCTTTTGAGGTCTCAGCAAGTCTGGGGACAAAGGGGCTGCTGTTTTCCAGTGAAGGAGGGCAAACTCAGGGCTTGAGTGTCCTTTCTCAGCCGCCCCCACCCTGAAACCCGCTAGCAGAGGAAGTCTCTCAGCTCTGCTCAAAGGTGCACGTCACTGCCTAATTACCAGCCTTCCTCTGCACCCAAAGCAGCTTTGCAGTGGGGATTAGCCCAGAGCACACGAGCACAGCAGACCACAGAAACCTCCAAGGGCAGAGGTGACAGGGCTGTGACGCCTGGGCACAGCTCCCCAAAGGCTGGAGCACTTTGGCAGCCCGTGCTGAGCACAAGCCCAGTAACCTTTAGGAGCAGTTCTGGGCACTGTGTGTTTTAAATAGCTGAAGTTTCTCGGGCTTATTTTTAGCCTGCCAGATCTATATAGGGAGCCTGGCGGGCTGCATATCAGCCAGGCATGTCCTGCACTGGCACATGGCACCGGGGGGGCTCGGCAGTGTCACACCCGTCCCTGGCACTGCTTGTCACTCTGCCTGCTGAGTGCCACAGGCGTGTGAGCAACCACTTGTGGGCACTGACTTGGCCTCTGGCTGTCTGCTTGGGGAAAGGATTTGTGCCTTTGGCCCTCCCAGCACGTGGGCACCGTACCTGGTGCGAAGGAGAAGACGGCGAAACATTCCCCTGTGGATGCCACCGCTGTGACCAGCGAGCGCCTTTTGTCAAAATACTGTGATAAAATGGTGACAGTCGGGAGGAAGGAGAGGCAGTATCCGAGGCCTGTGAATAAATGCCAAAAATTGCCATAACAACAAGTAAAGGAGGGGGAAACACCGATGCAAGAACACGTTAAGTCGGCTTTCCCGGTGGTCATTACAGTATCATTTCGGCCAACTCAGCAAGTCACCCTGGAAGAAAATCATTGGGGAAACCAGAATGTTATTTTTTTGTAATTTGGAAGGGGGAAAAGAAAAGAAGAAAAAAAAAGAAAAAAGGAGAGTAGAAACCCAAACCAAGAGACCCAGCCTCCCAAACCTGCTAGATAATGCCTTCTGCTCCCAAACAGCCAGTGGGGTCCACTTTGAGGACCTCATCTGCTTAAAGTATTTGAGCCTGTAGCAACTGTTCCCCTAAGCAGGGCAAGCTCCTGGCCATGGACATGAACAGACCACCCAGGCCAGGCTGGAGAGAGGGAAAAGCATCAGGAGAAGAAACCAGAGACAGAGGGAGCATTAGAGGATTTGATCCCGGTGCAGCTTTGTTCTTCTCTGAGCTTTGTTCAGCTCATCAGAAGCCACCAGTGCCGCTGCACGAGCTCAGGGCCGAGCCCAGGGCGGTGCCCGGGGTGGCACAGGCACAAAGCCAAGCCTGGGGCCCATCCTCGCTGCGGGATCGGCTCAGGAGGGACAGCAGCACGGAGCAGGGGACAGGAGGGTGGCTCACCGGAGACGATGCCGATGGTGACGTACATGTGCACCACGCTGCGGGCGAAGGAGGCGATGACCATGCCAGCGCTGACCAGCAGCCCCCCGGCCATCACCACCAGCCGGTGGCCAAAGCGGTTGCTCAGGACCGTCGACAGAGGAGCTGCAGAGGGAGAGAGCTGTGGTCAGCACCCACCTCAGCAACTTCACAGCCACCATCTCCTGCAGAGCTCTTCTCATGCTCCTGCCCAGGTTCCCCGAGGTGCCACCTCCCTGCACAGCACAGCATCACCCTGGAGCCACGCTGGGGCACAGCTCACAGTGTTTAGGACGTGCTACAAAATCACCAGAATGCACATGGCAGCCTGGGACAAATGTCCAGCCACATGTCTGGATACCACTGGATTTCAGCAAGGCTCAAGTTATTTCTAATCCTTTTCTAACTGCAGAGTTTGGTTTGAACACTCTGGGTTTTACCCCTTGTTGGCAGCCTGGGACAAATCTCCAGCCACATGCCTGGATACCACTGGATTTCAGCAAGGCTCACGTTATTTCTAATCCTTTTCACTGCAGAGTTTGGTTTGAACACTCTGGTTTTTGCCCCTTGCTGGTGAGACCTGAACAACTGGGTCAGGCTCAGTGACACAGACCCTGTCCCTGCACCACCCGCAGACATGAGCTGGGGCTCAAAGGGACTGCCGGGCTGAGACAGACATTTCTTGGCATTTGAGGAGCAGCCTCTGAGCTTTATGGCCATGATTTAATTTATGATGGAGCCATTAGAGGCACAAAAGTCACAGGTGCCAGGTCCTTGCATGCTGAGTCAGCAGCAGGACTGCCCCTTGCACCTGGGCCGAGCGCCCGCTCCTCTTACCTGTGAAGGTCTGTACAAACACACATATGGATATTATCCAGGATATCCTGCTGTTGGTTTCGTCAAAGCTTTCCATCAGGTCGTTGAAGAAGACTCCAAAGGATTTTATGATGCCGTATGTCAGGGCTTCCACAACAAAGAACGCAAAGGCGACCGTCCAGCCCCATCCTCCGTCAGGCACTTTAGTATAAACGTTTGCAGAGGTGCACGGCATCTTTACAGCTTTGACCGTCATTTTGGATCTGGGAAAAGAGGGGAGAGGCAGCCAGGCATCAGTTTAAGCTGAATTTTGCTGGAAGAGGCACAGCCTGGGAGCTGTAGCACCCCTAAGGCACCGTGAGCCGGACCCCGCGCTGCCAAGTGTGGGAGCTGGGGCTGGTGTTTCGGCCTCTGTCCCTCCGTGGGCTCCTTCCTGCTGCTGCCCTGTGAGCCCAGCACCAGAAACTCACAGCTCAGCACCCGGGCGAGCTGTTCCCAGCAGCCAAACCCGGGAGCTGGGAGCTGTCATCTGCCTGTCGGTGCACGGGGGCGGATGGATGCAGTTCGTGAAAGATCCACCGCGGGCTGGTGGAGCCGCAGGAGCCCCCGGGGCACCCCATCGTCCCCAGCCTGGCCGTCCCCAGAACGGCAGCTCAGGGCTGCCCACACCTCAAAACAAGGGATGGGGACACCCCTGCTACCACCAGCTCCCCTGCAGCCCTTGGCACCACTGCCACCCCCGGGGCAGGGGGCCTGGATGGGATCACCCCATAAGATATGGGGTGTCCTCAGCCCTGCCCCGTGTCACCCAGGGGTGTGGGGGTGGCTTTGGTCCCACACGGAGCTCCCCATGGAACCCCAGCACTGCACAGGGGGGACAGCACCAGAGTCACAGTCAGGGGGAGGACACTGTGCTGGGGTCACTGCCACACCGGGGGGACAATGTCAGGGTTACAGTCCTGGGCTCGCTGCCACACTGCAGGGGGGTCCCACTGTGCTGGGGTCAGCAGCACACCTGGGCAGGGGGACAAGTGCCAGGTCACTGCCACACCTGCATGGGGGGAGCACTGAGCATGGGGGGAGCACGGAGCCGAGGCCACTGCAGCACCACACCTGTACAGGGGGACAGCGACAGGATCACCTGCACTGGGGGCGGGGGTCAGTCCTGGGCTCACTGCCACACCTGCAGGGGGGTCTGCTGTGCCATGGTCACCGCCACACCTGGGCAGGGGACAGTGCCGGGGTCACCGCCACACCTGTGCAGGGGACAGTGCCGGGGTCACCGCCACACCTGTAAAGGGCACAGTGCCGGGGTCACTGCCACACCTGTCTGGCGGACAGTGCTGGGTGTCACTGCCACACCTGTGCGGGGGATCACCGCCACACCTGCAAAGGGCACAGTGCCGGGGTCACTGCCGCACGTGCGCTGCGGGGGGACAGTCCTGGGGTCCCCGCCACACCCGCGTGGGGGTGCCAGTGCCGGAGTCAGCGCCGTGGGACACAGCGCCGGCTCCCGCAGCCGCCCGGCAGGACACGGAGCGGTGGCCGCGGGGGCCGCCCCGTCCCGCCCGGACCTGCGGCTCCCCCCGCGCCGCCGTCCCCGGCAGCCACCCGGCATTTCCCTCCTCCATTTTAGGCTCAGCTCCTCGGCCCCGCGCTCCGAGCCCACCGCGGAACTTCGCCCGGCGGAGCAGGCGAGTGCACGGGAGCCCGGCCGGGCTGCGAGCCCACGCCGGGGGTCCCCGAGCGGGGCAGGGGGGGGTCCCCAGGCCGGGCAGCCCCTCCTGCGGTGCCGCATGGCTCCCGGGGGATCCGCTCCTCAGGGATGGAGCGAGGCGGGGGCTCCCGCATCCCTCCCTGCGCTGCTGCCCGCGCCGGGCTCTGCCGCAGCCGGGCAGGGCGAGGGGCACGGGCGGGACCCCCGAACTTTGCGGGAAGTGCCTGGAGACCCCCCGAGAGAAGGGACGGGGCTGCCACGAATTCCTGTGTCACTGCAAGGGGGGAAAAAGCAGATCGGGAGGAAGCACGCTTAGAGAGCAGAAAAAAAAAAAAAGATAAGGGAAGGAAAAACAACCCAGCGAAACCGCAAACCTGGGAGTGTGTTTTGTACATTTAAAGATTAAAAGAAATAATGGTGGTCGGGGAAAAAATTGAACATTACGAAGCCGGAGCGCAGGGGCCCGGCGTGGCCCCCCCTTCCCTGCATCACTTTCCCAACATTTCAGCCCTGATTCCTGCATCGCCGGGGCCGCGGGCTAAAAATACAGGGATGCGGGCGAGGGGAGGTGGGGAAGGAAAACGCTGGAAAAAACGAAAAAATAACGTTAAAAAGCGCCCCAAAAGAAGGGGAAAAAAATTTAAAAAAGGGAAACAAAGCCCTCCCCCACCCAGCTCCCCCGGAATCCCCGGGCGGGAGCCCCACTCACCCGGTGCTGCGGCGGGGTCAGGGGCTGCCCATGGCCCGGGAGGGCGAGCGGGCGACCCTCGGCGAGGAGGCGGCCCCGCTGCCCGCCGGCCTCCGGCCGCTGCTGCTCCCGCTGCCCGCGGCGGCGGCTGCTGCTGCTCGGTGCTCGCTCGCAGCCCTTTTATACCGGCTCGAGCCGGTCTCCGCCGGCGGCTCCGCAGCGCCCATGTGCGCGGCGCCGGGCCCGGCTCGCCCAGCGGCGGCACCGCGTGTGCGGGAGGGGCGGTGCAGGGGCGGCCCCGCGGGGTTCCGAGCATCCCCGGCAGCGCCCGCAGCCCCCGGCCCGCACCTGCCCCGGCAGCCCCCGCAGCCCCCGGCCCGCACCTGCCCCGCACGGGGCGCTCCGGCAGGTGCGGGGTCCGGAGCATCCCCGGGGTGCGCGGTCCGGGGTCCGGTGCATCTCCCGGGGTGTGGGGTCCGGAGCATCCCCGGGTGCGGGGTCCGGGCTATTCCCGGGGTCCGGAGCATCCCCGGGTGCGGGGTCCGGAGCATCCCCGGGGTCCAGAGCATCCCCGCGATTCGGGGTCCGGAGCATCCCCGCGATTCGGGGTCCGGAGCATCCCCGGGTGCGGGTGGGATGCGGGGAGCACATTCCAGAGCCCCCCCACCCCCCGTTTTTTTGTCCCCTCCGAGGTTTGGGTGCTGCCCATATTTTCCCTAATGGGGAAATATGCCCCTTGTTTGTATTGTCCAGGGCAAAACATCTCCTTTAGTTGTGTTTCTAGGGAAAAGCATTGTATTTTTAGGGGAAGCCACTTCCTTTAGTTGCATCTTTAGGGAAAACCTCCTTTCCTTTAGGGAAAATCTCATTTTGTTGCAATTTTAGGGGAAAAACATCTCCCTTGGTTGCATTTTTAGGGCAAACATTTTCCTTGCTTGGATTTTTAGGGGGAACCATCTCTCATGGTTGTATTTTTAGAGGAAAACATCTCCCTTAGTTGCCTTTTTCTTTTTTTTTTTTAGGGAAAAACCCATCCCTTACTTGTATTTTATGGAATACATTTCCTTTAGTTGCATTCCTAGGGAAAAACATCTCCCTCGGTTAAATTTTTAGGGGGAACTGTCTCTGTCAGTTGCATTTTTGGGGGAAACATCTCCCTTGGCTGTATTTCTTTTTGGGAAATCATCTCTTTTAGCTGGACTTTTAGGGGAAAACATGCTCTTTTGTTGCATTTTTAGGGAAAAACATCTCATTTAGTTGCATTTTTTTTAGGGAAAAACATGTCCCTTGGTTGAATTATAAGGGGAAAACATTTCCATTGGTTGCATTTCCTCGGGAAAACCAACTCCTTAGTTGGATTTTTAAGGGAAAACATGTCCTTGATGTAGGAAGCTTAAAAAGTAGGGATTTGTGAGTCAAGCAGAGCAGGAGAGACCAACTCACCACTTCCAGGCGTGGGGAAGGAAGGAGTAGGGATTCAGTCATCCTAAAATCACAGAACATCCTGAGCTGGAAGGGACCCACGAGGATCATTGAGTCCAACCCCTGGCTGTGCACAGACACCCCAAAAATCCCACAGTGTCCTTGAGAGCGTTGTCCAAGCTCTCTTGGAGCTCTGGCAGCCTCAGAGCTGCTGCTGCTCCTGCCCTCTGTGTGCTGGGCACAGATGGATGCTGCCAGGAGGATTTGGAGTCTTGCACCATTCCTTGTGGGCCAGTGGCTTCTGCCTGCAGGGAACAGCAGTGGGGTCAGGGCGGGTGGGTGACCACACTTCTCACCTCTCCTCACCTGGGATCTGCCCCCTGTGCTGGCCCAGGAGCCCACCACGGTGTGCTGGGTTACTGTGGAACCTGCTGATCCTGGTTCATACCCCGGGAAAAAGCAGCCAGGTTAAAATGTCCCTGCACTGCAAGGGCTGCTGTGTTTGGCTTGGCCACAGTCCCTTCTGCTGCTTTTCCCTTCCTTTTTCCCAGTGGGATTGCTGGTGGGACAACACAGCCAAGGGCAGCAGGTAGCTGGGGCAAAATTCTCCAGATTGCCCAAAATGAGGCAAATGGTCGCTTTTTATTCAGGAACTTTGGGAAAGCTGCTGCTGGTTTCTCTTAGCAATGCTGGCCCAACAGCAAGTGCTGGTGCTCTCAGGGAGGTTTCTGCAGTCCCCTCCTGAACCAGCTGAAATCCTTCTGAAATCCTTCTGAAATCCATCAGAAATCCATCAGAAATCTGGGTCCTGAGCCATGGGAGTGCACCCTGTGTGTCCTTGAGAGCCTCCTATCCCACAGGAGACCCCTTCCTCTGAGGGAGACTTTGAGGTGGGCGTCCTTTACCCCTGCCCTGCCTTTCAGGGGTACAGATAAAGGGTGACCACCCTTTATGTGGCCCTGCAGAGCCAAGATCCCGTTATCCAAGCTTTTCCTTGGAATGGGGCACCCTCCCCGTGCTGAAATTCTTCCTGGTAACGACAGTGCAAGTGCTTGTGGGACAGCAAAAGAGGTTTGTGCCTCCAGGGGAGAAATAGGAACACAAATATCTTTGGCATGAGAAACCCCAAAGCGATTTGCTCCTCGGTATTTCTTGTCAGTGCTCTGCATCTGTCTCTGCCTCACCTTCCCATTCCTTTCCTTTGGGCTTTCCAAGAGCAATAAGGCTCTGGGGAGCCAAGGGGGCTGCAGGGGCCCTGTGGGGGGACAGGGATGGTGGTTGTAGCCTCTCCAGCCCCACTGCAAAACTCTTTTTCCTCCATATTTTTGAGGTAATTTCTCAAATTTCCCAATTTTGCTGCTTGGCTTGGATCCTTTTTCCTGGCACGTCCACCCTGGGTCAGTCCCGTGCCTGGCAGTGCTTGCAGCAGGATGTGCCTCTCCATCATCCCAGCAGCTCCAGCAGCAGGGTTGGGGGCTCTGTGGGGGTCAGGATGGTGGCTACAGCCACTCCAGCCCCACTGTAAAATCCTTTTTCCCCCATATTTTTAGGGATTTTCCCTGTTGTTTGGCTTGGCTGGGATCCCTTTCCCTGCCGTATCCACCATGGGTCCGTCCTGTGCCTGGCAGTGCTCGCAGCCTCTCCAGCCCCACTGTAAAACCCTTTTCCCCCCATATTTTTGGGGGAATTTCCCTGCTGCTTGGCTTGGCTGGGATCCTTTTCCCTGGCACGTCCACCCTGGGTCAGTCCCTGCATGGCAGCGCTTGCCGCAGGGCCTCCATCATCCCAGCAGCTCCAGCAGCAGGGCTGGGGGCTCTGTGGGGGTCAGGATGGTGGCTACAGCCTCTCCAGCCTCACTGTAAAACCCTTTTCCCCCCATATTTTTGGGGGAATTTCTCTGCTGCTTGGCTTGGCTGGGATCCTTTTCCACCCTGGGTCCGTCCCGTGCCTGGCAGTGCTCGCAGCAGGATGTGCCTCTCCATCATCCCAGCAACTCCAGCAGCAGGGCTGGGGGCTCTGTGGGGGGACAGGGGTGGTGGCTACAGCCTCTCCAGCCTCACTATAAAACCCTTTTCCCCTCATATTTTTTGGGGAATTTCTCTGCTGCTTGGCTTGGCTGGGATCCTTTTCCACCCTGGGTCAGTCCCGTGCCTGGCAGTGCTCACAGCAGGATGTGTCTCTCCATCATCCCAGCAGCTCCAGCAACAAGGCTGGGGGCTGGGGACTCTGTGGGGGGACAGGGATGGTGGCTACAGCCTCTCCAGCCCCACTGTAAAATCCTTTTTCCCCCATATTTTTTGGGGATTTTCCCTGCTGCTTGGCTTGGCTGGGATCCCTTTCCCTGGCACATCCACCCTGGGTCAGTCCCGTGCCTGGCAGTGATCACAGCAGGACATGTCTCTCCATCATCCCAGCAGCTCCAGCAGCAGGGTTGGGGGCTCTGTGGGGGTCAGGATGGTGGCTACAGCCTCTCCAGCCCCACTGTAAAATCCTTTTTCTCCCATATTTTTGGGGGAATTTCTCTGCTGCTTGGCTTGGCTGGGATCCTTTTCCACCCTGGGTCAGTCCCGTGCCTGGCAGTGCTCACAGCAGGATGTGTCTCTCCATCATCCCAGCAGCTCCAGCAGCAGGGCTGGGGGCCGGGGGCTCTGAAATCCACAGGGCAGCAGAGCAGGAGTGCTGGCTGTGGGCATAAATCAGATAAATCAGCCAGGAGCTGGGAAAGAGGGCGGGCTGGGCAGAGAGGGGAGCGCGGGCCCCTGGCCGGGTGGCTCCGGCACTTCCAGTTCATTTATTCTGCCGGGGTTTGCCCAGCCCTGCTCGGCATGTGAAATGTTTTCTCTGAAAGACTCAGCAGTGAGATGGGTGAAAAACATTCTCCTGTCCCAGGAGCTGGCAGAAATCCTGGTAAATCTGCAGAAGTATGTTTTGTCGGTGCTGCTTGTTCTGTGAGGAGAACTTGTATAAACTATGCCAGTAGAAAACCTTTTTTCCTGGAATGAAGTCCTGACTGTGTTCAGAGCATTGTCAGCACGGTTGTGCTGGGAATGGAGCTTTGCTGGTAAACATGTCAGCACCAGGGAGGCCCAAGGGGGCACACACAGAGCTCCTGCCCCATGGGCAGACCCCTCACCAGGTACCTGCTGCCCTTCTCTGCTCAAATCAAAATCTCTGGAATCTTAAATTGCAAAAAAAAAAGCATAGATTTATTTTTCTGCCCCCTGAAAGCCTGTGTGCCCTGCCATCCATCCCCCCCAGGCTGTGGTTGGACATCCCCCAGTGGGGTCAGCACCATGGGGATATGTCCCCACCCCACATCACTCAGCACAGCCCAGCCATCACTCCTGCTTGCCTGCCTCAGTTTCCCTGACCCCTGCTGGCACAAGGGGTGACACTGGGAGCTCCTGGATAACAGCAGGTACCCACTTCAGTTTGAATTTCTCATCCTTTGCTGTGTCCTTTCCTCCCTGCTCCTCGTGGCCGGGATGGAGGATCCTGCTGGGACTTTCAGCAGAACCACTGGGTGGGTTTGGGCTGGAGATCAGAGCTGGGACCCCCTGGGTGGGTTGTGGGCCCCAGGAGCGGGCAGGGGGTAGCTCAGCACAGCTGGGTGTGCTTCAAAGGGCCGCAGGTTTTTCTGGGCTCCAGCCACTGCTTTGCTCTCCAGGCAGGCATGAAAATGAGAAAGAATGTGAAAATGTGAAAATGATCATGCTGGCCCCAAGATTTGTAAACTTTCTGGTTAATGTGTAATAAATACATGACAGATGATGCCAGCACGGTGAGGGTGACCCCTCTGTGGTGGCACTGCCACGGGTGACATCCCAGAGAGGCATCTCCCCTCCTCTACATGGGGACGTCCTGCTTGGAGAGGCTTTGGGGCTTTCCTAAACTGGTTTATCTGGTTTGGACTTCTCCAGGCTCCTGTGAGCTGCGTGCCTGGCTTGCAGAAGGCAGGTTATTTGTTTGTTCAGGGCTGCCCTGGTCCAAGGTGCGTGCTGTGCCACCAGGTGTGCCGTGTCCAGCGCTGCCAACCCCGCTCATCCCCAGGCCAGCGATCCCTCCCTGCCACTCCTCCAGCTGCAGCCACCTGGGCAGCATTTCCTGCTTGGCACAGGTGCCACAGTGTTCCTGCCAGCCTGGGGAATCTCTCCTGAGTCGTTTGGGTTTTTGCAGAAAGAGCTGAAAGTTGGTGGGGTCAGCTCTGGGTGGGGATGGATGCAGCAGAGCTGGAGGGGAGCAGAGGGGGGATGCCAGGGGGGCTCCCACCCCCTCCAGGGGGATGTGCACAGCCTGGACTCACCGGGAATTTGAGCTGGAAAGGGTCAGAGAGGGCTCAGAGTGCAGAGCTGGTGCCAGGGGTGGCCTCACGCTCATGGATGTGGTCTGGATGTGGGCACCCCACAGGCTGTGTTCCACCTCGCCTTCAAACAGCTCTGAGCATCAGGGATCAGCAAGTTTTGTTTGATGCTAATGCATGAATTTGAGCCCTGAAAGACTTTCCCTGTAATTTAGGGAGGAGAGAGTGTCCTTTGAAAATCGTTTGGGTTGTTTTTGTTAGCTGTGTCATCCTGGCATCCCTGCCCAGAGTAAATGGAAGGGGCAGAGCTTTGTGGGTTCGGCTGCTTTGAGGTGGGCTGGGTTTTTCTGTGGGGCTGCAGGTGCAGCTGGGGGTGGGCTGGGGCACTCTGGGGGTGCAGGGCAGCCCCTCAGGAGCTGGGACTGGGATGGTGCTGCTGGGAGGGTGTTTGGAGAGGCTGGGATTTGGCACAGAGAGCAGCTCAGCCTGGGAGGGGCTGGGAGCTGCTGGATGCCAGTGGAGGTGCCAGAGGGCAGGATTAGCTGGTGTGTCTTCCCAGAAAGCCTGAACACCACCTGCCTGAGGAGATCAGCTCCACTTCTGGTGCTTTGCTTTTTCCCAAACCCCAGATCTGGCACAGGGTGATTGATATCCTGCTCTGTTGTGGAGAGTCCCAAACAGGGAACTGGGATGGGGCTGGGATGGGGCTGGGATGGGGCTGGGATGGGGCTGGGAAGGAGCTGGGAGGGGGCAGGAATGGGGCTGGGATGGGCTGGGATGGGGCTGGAATAGGGCTGGGATGGGGCTGGGAAGGAGCTGGGAGGGGGCAGGAATGGGGCTGGGATGGGGCTGGGATGGGGCTGGAATAGGGCTGGGATGGGGCTGGGATGGGGCTGGGATGGGGCTGGGATGGGGCTGGATGTTGCTGGATGGGGCTGGGATGGGGCTGGGATGGGGCTGGGATGGGTCTGGGATGGGGCTGGATGTTGCTGGATGGGGCTGGGATGGGGTGGGGAAGGGGCTGGGATGGGGCTGGGATGGGGTGGGGAAGGGGCTGGGATGGGGTGGGGAAGGGGCTGGGATGGGCTGAGGTCCCCCTGACCACTGTGAAGTTGGTGGCTCAGTTCTGTGCTGTCCTTGGCCCAGCTGGGCTCAGCCTCTGGGCAAGGGGTGCTGGACCCAAGCAGAGCTGCTGCTCCTTTCAAGTCCCCATCCATGAGGAAATCCAAGAAAATTGCAAAGGAATTTTTGTTTTGAAAGTAAAGGCAAATTAGCTGCCATCAAACATGTCCAGAGACCTGATCTGAATTGCTGGAGCTGTGGGGATGCAGAGGGTGCAGAGCAGGACCTGAGCTCGTGGCTTTGTTGGGGCAGGGCTGAGCAGCCTTTCCCAGAGCTGAGCCCCCTCCCACAGCTCAGCCCCACATCCCACCCCCATCAGCTGATGTACTGAGAGCCTCCAGCCTCCATAAATTAACACTCTGGGCTATGAATTATGAATGGAGCCACATCTCTGATCACTGCAATGCTCTGCTGACAGCCCAGGAGCTGCTGATCCAAGTGACAGCCCAAAGCTTTTAAAGATGTGAACAGCAAAACCTGGGAATAATTCCCTTTGCAAGCTACAAACCGCTTGGCCTACAGATGGGGCTCATCCTATTCCCTCTCCTGCCTCCTCCTGTCCTGTTCTTCTCTTTTGTTTCCCAGTATTGTCTTCTCTCTCTCCCTCTCTGTGTTAACGGGTGTTGTCCTGCTTGGCCATCCCATGGCAGCTGCATCCCTCCTGCCACGTTCCTGCACCAGGGATGCTGGTACCTACTGGGGACAGCTGGTCCTGGCCATCCCAGCCCAGCACAGATCCCCACAGCCAGTGCAGAGCTCCTGGTGCAGGACCCAGCAGGATTTTGGCAGATCTCTGCAGCTCCATCCCCCTTTGGCCATAACTTTGTGTTCAAGACATTGTATTCCATATCTCCATCTGCTCCATGGAGCTCTGCCACAGCTCCCTCTCTGCCATCAGTCCTTGGAGGCTTTGTCCTTGAACCTTTCCATCTCTGGAGGCCAAATCCTGCCCTAAGCAGCTGGATGTGCTTGCTCCTGGCTGTTCCTGGGGGTTTTTGCCTTCTGGATCTGGATTCCTGCCTCCTCACCTCTGGGGCAGCTCCCTCCAGGGCTGTGCTCCTGCTCTGGCAGCTGTGGGGCAGAGGGAGCAGAACTAAATTCAGACAACGAGCTTCAGACACTTGCCAGTTGTCACAAACGAAGGCAGGGCCCTGTAGGAACCCTTTGTGGGGCTGCAGCACTCGGGAGAAAGCCCTTGGCAAGCAGGAGGGAGCAGGGGGTGGCAGGAACAGGGGGTGGCAGGAGCAGGGGGTGGCAGGAACATGGGATGGCAGGAGTGTGGGATGGCAGGAACAGGGGATGGCAGGAACAGGGGATGGCAGGAACAGGGGATGGCAGGAGCACAGGAAACCATCCCAGCCTGAGCAGTCGGTGCAGGGAAGGGGCTGAGCCATTGTGAATCAGGCAGCAGAACAACTTCAAAGGCAAAGCCTTGGTGTCTGAAGAAGCTGCTCTGCCCTGGTGTCTGGAGGTGTTTTGCCCTGGTGTCTGCAGGTGTTTTGCCCTTGTGTCTGGAGGTGTTTTGCCCTGGTGTCTGCAGGTGTTTTGCCCTGGTGTCTGGAGGTGTTTTGCCCTGGTGTCTGGAGGTATTTTGCCCTGGTGTCTGGAGGTGTTTTGCCCTGGTGTCTGCAGGTGTTTTGCCCTGGTGTGTGCAGAAGCTGCCCTGCCCTGGGCTGGGGTGCAGGAGCACTCCTCTGTCCTGACTATTTTCTTTCCCTTGCACAGGGGATGCTGTAACCAGGTGAAGGATGGACTGACAGAGCCCCAGCAGTTTCTTCTCCACCCAAGGCTGAGGGGCTCAGCCTGCATGGAAGGAGCCAATTTTGGACGCAAACATCCCTCGGATTGCGGCGAGGGGAGAGGAGCTGAGAGGAGCTGCTGCGGATCGAACCCGCTCCTGGAGGGGAAAATACCACTCCAGTTTGGTGTCTAATTAGATATTTACCAGGAAGGAAGGAAAGATATAAATAGGGTGACAGTGACTTCAAAGGGTGTTTTTTGACTTCTAAGAATAACACCTTTGCTGGCGCCGGTTTCGGGAATATCGGCTGTGCCTGGGTGTGAAAGGCGGAGGAGGTGTCGCAGCTCGGTCGGCAGCCAAGGGAGCAAACCCAGACCCCAGCCCTGCTCCAAACCCGGACCCCAGCCCTGCTCCAGCCCCACAGACCAGCTGAGGAAGGGACAGAGCCCCTGGAAAGCTCAGCTGCATCCACAGGGACACAGCAGGGGCAGTTTGGGGAAGACCGGCGGTGCTGCAACGCGGGCAGGAGGGGACGTGTGGCACCATGGGGACCCCACCCCTGTCCCCGTGGGCAGTGCTGGTGCCTACCCTGGTGCTGGTGGGGCTCTGGGCTCCCTGTGTGGTGAGCAGGCAGCCCAACTTCATCGTCATCCTGGCTGATGATGTGGGCTGGGGGGATCTGGGCGCCAACTGGGCAGAGACGAAGGAGACCCCGCATTTGGATCAGTTGGCTGCTGAAGGAACAAGGTAATGTCTGTCCCCCTTCCCTGCCCTCACTCTGCACCCCTGGTTACTCTGCCCTGCAGCACAGGGGAATTCAGCCCTGTGGGACTGGCAGGTGAGGGAATTTTGTTGGCATGGGTTTGGGTGCATGGGAAGGGCAGCCAGAGCCTGGCGTATTGGGGTGCAGGTCCATCCATCCCTGCTGGAGCCTTCATCTGCCACTCCTCACCCTCATCCCCAGAGCAAAAGGGGGAGTGTCCAGGGGAGCAGGGAGGGGCAGCGCTAGAACACACAGAATCTCGTGAGTTGAAGAGTTTTTCATTTTTCAGGTTTGTGGATTTCCACTCAGCTGCCTCCACGTGCTCCCCGTCCCGCGCCTCGCTGCTCACGGGGCGCCTGGGGCTGCGCAATGGGGTCACCCACAACTTCGCCATCTCCTCTCTTGGGGGCCTCCCCCGCAACGAGACCACCCTGGCCGAGGTCCTGAGGGAGGCTGGCTACAGCACAGGGGCCATAGGTAATGCCCAGAGTGCCAGGGGCAGCTGGGGAGTGCCTGGGTGAAATGCTGACACCCAGAGTGCCAGGGGGTGCTTGGGTGAAATGCTGACACCCACAGGCCAGGGGTGCTTGGGTGAAATGCTGACACCCAGAGTGCCAGGGGTGCTTAGGTAAAATGCTGGCAGTGAAAGGGAAATCTAAAGGATCACGTGAGAGAGATTTCACACATCCCCCTTGCATTTTGCAACGCCAAGCTTAAAATCTTCCTTTGCAATGGTGCTGCCGGAAATCCAGACTTCTCCATTTCATCTCTCGTTGCTTTATCTCCCGAGGAATGTGCTGGGTGTTCCTTAGCAAACAGGATTGGCTCTGCCATCCTGCACCCCGCACCACGGGCAGTGCTGCTGGCCCAGTGGCTTTGGGCACCCTGCTGTCACTGTGGGTCCCCCCTCAGCCTGCACAAACCCTTTGCATGTGCAGCTCCTGCTGTTGTGCTGGCAGAAATTCCCTCTGTTTCTCTAGTCCCCCCCAGTTTTTGCAGTTTCCCCTCTTGGATCAGCGTGTTTGGTGGGAGCAAGCACATGCTGGAGGTCAGGGGATGAAGCTGGGTTTAGGGAGGGCTGAGGGAGCTGTCTGCTCAGAACACAAACACATGAAAGAGCCTTTTAAGGCTGGAAACACTCGCTTTGCACAGCCATGAGATACCTTATGCATTTTTGCTGGGTTTTCTGCAAAAATAGACAGCATTCTGGAATGGCAGCCAGCACAAACAAGGAACCTCTCTTGTAGCTTGATTAAAGCCCCCAGTGCTGCGGGCACCTTGTGGGTGAGGGCTGCTGGTGGCTGTGTCACCTCTGAAATGATCTTCTGTGGCTTCCATGCAGGCAAGTGGCACCTGGGACACCACGGCCACCATCACCCCAACTCCCGTGGTAAGGGCTGTGCCAGAGGGGACAGGCTGAGGGCCCTGTGGCCACCTTGACCCTGCTGACCCCCTCACTTTCCTCTCAGGCTTCGACTACTACTTTGGGATCCCCTACAGCCACGACATGGGCTGCACAGACACGCCTGGCTACAACCTGCCACCCTGCCCGCCCTGCCCACGGCACAGCACCACTGCCAGGTACGGGCACGGGGTTCCAGCGCTGGCACGGGGAGCTGGATGTCTGCAGCAGTGTCCCCAGACCTGAGTGCTGCCCTGGGCTGTGTCTGTGTCTGCAGAGTGTCCCCTGCCCTGAGCTGTGTCTGTGTCTGCAGCAGTGTCCCCTGCCCTGAGTGCTGCCCTGGGCTGTGTCTGCAGCAGTGTCCCCTGCCCTGAGCTGTGTCTGTGTCTGCAGCAGTGTCCCCTGCCCTGGGCTGTGTCTGTGTCTGCAGAGTGTCCCCTGCCCTGAGCTGTGTCTGTGTCTGCAGTGTCCCCTGCCCTGGGCACTGCCCTGGGCTGTGGTCGCCTCCCCTCATGCTCTGTGCACCCAGTTTCCCCCCCAGACTGGGAGGCCCCCATGCCATGAGGACATTGGCACCCTTGTTCTCCCTCCCTGCCTTGGCTTTCTGGAAGCCAGGAGAGCAGCCAGGCTCTGTGCCTGCTCTGTGACAAGCCTGGGGTGGCTTTTTGCAGCAGGGTGGTGAGGAAGGACTGTTACACAGAGGTTGCCCTGCCTCTCTTGGAGAATGTCACCATCGTCCAGCAGCCTGTGGAGCTCGGCAGCCTGGCCAGGCGCTACGCAGAGGAGGCAGAGAGGTTCATCCAGAGGGCCAGGTGAGGCCACCCACTGTCCCCTGTCTGTCCCCTTAGCTAGGACAGCTCCTGGGTCACTGCAGGGCTCCTTTGCATCATGCTGGTGCAGTGTCAGGGGAGATGGGTGCTGCCCCATAGTTCAGATTTGGGGTGTCCATGGCTTGGCTTCCTGCTGGAGGAGGCACTGAGGCTCTTCTGGTGTCCTCTAAAGGGTTGTGTGTTTTTAAAACATCGTTTTTGAGGAAAGTCAAAGCCTTTGAGCGGGGCTGTGCCTCCCTCCTGGGGGGAATGTGCACCAAGCTCTGTCCATCCCTGCATCCCTGCGGATGGGGTGGCAATGGGGTGGTGGAGGTGCCTCCATGGGTGTGTGAAGTGCTGGCAGGGGCTGTCAGCAGGCGCTGAGTGGTGTCAGGGTGGGACCAGAACAGCACCCAGAGGTGTTTGAACACGCCCCGTGTGTGAGATTGGATCCATTTTGAGGATAAAGCACCCGGAGATCGCTGGGCTTCAGGATCTGCCTCCCCCAGGCTCAGAGCACAGGAGGTGCCCGGCTCTGTTTGTCCCTGAGGAGCAAAGTGGCTCCTCCGAACGAGGCCCCTGAGCCCTGCTGACGGGTTGTGTAATTTTAATCCCCATTATTGGCGGATTACGAGCTGTGACTTTGCAAAATGCCTCCCTGCAGAGCGAGGAGAGGAAGCGCTGCCGGGCAGCCCTGCCCGAGCCCATCCCTGCCTGCATCCCGGGATAACGCGGGCATGGGGAAGGCGGGTCCTGGGGTGAGGTTTGTGTAACACAGATGAAAGAAGGGCTGGGCAGGGAGCAGCACATGGGGAAATGGCTCTTTATAAAACTGGGCGCTGTTTTGTTGCATAAAACCTGTAGTTTGTCCCTTTGGACACCAAGGATTGGCCACGTTTGGGATGCTGTGGGTACCCAGGCTCTGGGCTGTGGGGCAGCACCAACCCCTTCTCCTGCCAAACCCCCACCCCTCCGGGCTGCCTGGGTGCTCTGTGGCTGTGAAACCGAGTGTGTAAGCTCTGGGTTAATAGGAAAAACCTTTAAACTCCCAGAAGTGGGCTGGGGTTATCTGTGTTCATGGAGAACAGGATTAGGCAGGTGCCTGCCTTTTCTTCCCTTCCCTTTGATGGCTTATTCCAGTTTTCCCCTGCCTGACTCATTCATTACAGGGCAACAAAAGAACACCGGATTTGCCATCTCGGTGTTTTTTTAACCAGTCAAGGTTGAGCAATTTGTGACAGTGAGACGTGGCACTGCTCAGCACAAGCCAGTGTGGGAGCAAAAGTCAGGGACTGCTGTCTTCAGTTATTGATTAAACGTTTGCCTGATCTTCAGGACAATTCCACGGTGTCTGTGTGGCAAACGAGAGGGATGTTCAGCTGGGCATCACAGCCACGAGTCCATCTGGATGCTGGGGCCAGGGGAAGCAGCTTTCCCTGCTCCAGGGGCTCTGGCATCCCTTGGGAAGAGGTCTCACAGTGGCCGTTTGCAAGGGGCACATGAGCTCTCCTGACCCCCATGTCCTGCAGGGATGGGCAGGGTGCCAGGGAGACACAGGGGAGATGCCAGGGGAGATGGGTGCTGCCCCATAGTTCAGATTTGGGGTGTCCATGGCTTGGCTTCCTGCTGGAGGAGGCACTGAGGCTGTTCTGGTGCCCCCTAAAAGGGTTGTGTGTTTTCAAAACATCGTTTTTGAGGAAAGCCTTTGAGCGGGGGTTTTGAGAAAACCCTTCATGGGGCTCCAGCCCCCAGCAGCTCCGGGCAGGATGGGGTTTACTCATTTTCCAGGCCAGGTGGGTGCCGGGCAGAGGAAGGAAGCGCAGACACGCACTGGGCAGGGCCCCAGAGCTGGCAGGAGGCAGAGATGGGGCCGGGCGCGTGGACGGCCGGGACACGGCCCCGGGATCCGGCCCCTCCTCGGCCTGGCCATCCCACCCTTCCCCTCCGAGCTCCCTGAGGAAGAGCAGGCTCGTTGGAGCAGATAAATATAGCTGTAAACAAGCAAACAGGACGTGTCCTGTGCTGGTGCAGAGCAGTGCGTGGCGGTGAACGTGCCGCGGGGCTGGTGGCACTGCCCGGGCTGTGTGGGTGCCCTGCTGTGCCACATCCTCTGCCCACAGTGCCACCAGGCCGGGCACCTGCTGGGGAGGGGGTAAAAGGGCCAAAATGGGCCCTCTGAAAGAGGGGAGGGAGGTGTGTGGGTGCAGCAGTGTGGAGAGTTTGGAGGTGGAGGAAGGGGAAAACCCACCCCAAACGGGGGCACGGTTGACAGCAGGGGGACAGTGGGGACAGGTTTAAGCAGCAGCAGGGGAGAAATGGCTCAGCTCAGCCCAGCTTCCTCCCGGTAAGGAGAGGGGTGCCTGGAGCTGGGTGGTGCACCTGGGGTGTTTTCCCCCAAGGAGCTGTGGCAGGGGCAGGAGTGGAAGGGTTTGTGTCCCCAGGCTCAGCAGTGCCACCACCCCAGTGACCTCCTGGAGGCTGAACACTCTCTGTCTGTCCCCTGTGCAGTGCCAAAGGACAGCCCTTCTTCCTGTACCTGGCCCTGGCCCATATGCACGTCCCGCTGGTGCCCCCGCTGCCCCCCGGCCCGGGCAGGGGCATCTACGGAGCGTCCCTGGGGGAGATGGATGCGCTGGTGGGACGGGTGAAGGAGGCGGCTGACAGCCTGGGCAGGGGCAGCACGCTGCTCTGGTTCACAGGTACTGCAGGGACGCTGCAGGGCTGGGGGTGTGGGGCTCCCATTCTCTGAACCTCAGAGGAGCAGTGAGAGAGGCAGAGAAAAGAATGATGGAAACAGTTCTGACCTCACTCGCTGCTCCTGTGTTGTGCCAAAGGGGGGTGACACTGGGGGCTGCACCTGGAGGTGGGGGCAGGATCTGTGCTTGTCCCCTGCCCTCGATATCCTCTGCCCTCGATGTCCCCTGCCCTCCGTGTCCCCTGCCCTCAGTGTCCCCTGTCCTCAGTGTCCCCTGCCCTTAAAGTCTCCTGCCCTCAGTGTCCCCTGTCCTCAGTGTCCCCTCGATGTCTCCTGCCCTCGATGTCCCCCACCCTCGATGCTCCCACTGCTCTGTGGGTGGGGAGTGGTCCCACCGCGGCGCTGGGTGGGGGTCCCAGGCTGCCGTGCCCACCCTGCCATGGTGCCCACCCTGCCACCCCCCTCCGGCTGCGGGGCTGAACTGGCGGGGCCGTGACTAATTAAGCCACAAATCCTCGTTCGTTAAGAAGCCCAAATCCGCTCTGTGTCGCCGAGCAGCCTCCCTAATGAGGATGTCTTGCTCCTGATGACAGGAACCGCTCGGCCGCTCATTAACACCCGGAGCTGGTGGCACCGAGCCCCCCTTGCCCTGCCCTGGCTGCCCTCCAGCCCCTGCAAACAAACTGCTAAAAACCAAAACCCATCAACCCTGCAAAGAAACTGCTAAAACCCAAAATTCATCAACCAGCTGCTCCTGCTCGCTGGGGAGGCATCACAGGGGTGGCAAAGAGGGATGGAAGGGTCACTTGTCCTTGCCTACCCCATCACCGTGGGTGTCCCCTGTGGTCCTGGTGTCCCTCATGGGGACATTTCTTTCTCTTGCAGGTGACAATGGCCCCTGGGCACAGAAGTGTGAGCTGGCAGGACGCCTAGGGCCATTCGTGGGTGCCTGGCAGAGGCAGAGAGGTAACCTGGCAGCGTGGGGGGGTCCCAGCCCCGGGGGCACAGGGGGGCTGCTCCACAAAGCCCTCACTGCCCACCGAGGGGACACGGGCATCATTCCATCCACCCCAGCCTCTCCCTGGCAGCTGCCCTGGGCTTGAACACACTCCAGAGCTATGTTTTTTTGTTTTTTTTTTTTTTCTTTCAAACAGTCAAATTTCCCCCAGAAATGCTGTGTGGGGTAGGTTGGGGTCCCCGTTACCCCGGAGCTTGGGGTGAGTGTGCTGGTTTGGAGATGGGATGGGATCTGCCCCATCAGGGTCTCACAGCCCCCAGAGCAGAGCGCCCACCACCCTCCCCACACCCCGGGACTTTGCTTTTCTTTCTCTCCACCGTTTTGTTGGGTTTTTCTTTGTTTTGTTTGGGTTTTTTTTTTTTTTCACTCTTTCCTCCTTTTCCGGCCAAGCCATCTGCTTGGTGGGTTTATTTCGGCCGGGGCAGCCAGAAACATCCATGAGTCAGGCGTTTCCCACTTCTGCTTGTATTACGCGGTGTTAACGTGCCAGTCCCGGGGTCAGCGCTGAGGCTCATCCTCCTCCTCTTCCTGACACCCTGGCCACGCCACCGTGGCCATTCCCTGGGCAAACAGCGCTGGCTCAGTCCCATTCCCAGAGCCCTTCCTTCTCCTGGCCCCGGGGATGGAATCGTAACCTTAATTTTCTAGTAAACAAACCCCGCTGCCGGCCCCGGGTTGTTGCTCTTGAGCAACCCCCGGTCACAAGCCCGAGCAGATGGTGCAGAACAGGACGAGCAGAACTCAAACCACGGCCCCTTCCAGCCCCTGTGCCCTGCAGAGCCCCCGGCAGGGAGGGAGGAACTAGTATTTAAATTCCATTTTATGCGTCCATTTTTTTTATCTTGACTTTTTTTTTTTTTTGGTCAAATAATTAAACCATATATCCCTACATTATCCAAATCATTTGTCATCAATACTTTCAATTAACCTTCCTCTACATTTCCTAGTGTCAAAAACAATAACCAACTGTCATCATCACTCCACAACCACCCCCAAACAAACATAGAATTAACCCCAGAACTTACCCCCCACCCCCCAAAAAACAAACAAAAATACAAACCATGATGATAAACCATCAACCAATCACCCACCAAATTTTACGTCCTTGTAGCTTATAAAAAGCATGACACTGAAGATGTCAAGATGGCTGCCACACACACCCAAGGACAAAGACTTAGTCCTAACCTTACTGTTAGTTTTTGCTGGGTATATACGTGCAAGCATCTGCTTGGGGCTGGCAGAGCGCTCCGAGCTGGCTGCAAACACCCCGGGGCAAGGTGGGGTTGGAAATCCCTGCTCTGGAGGCTGGGCTGGCACAGCTGGGAATGCCAGGCTGGGATGGCACTGCCCGGGATGCCAGGCTGGGCTGGCACAGCTGGGAATGCCAGGCTGGGATGGCACTGCCCGAGATGCCAGGCTGGGCCGGCACAGCTGGGAATGCCAGGCTGGGATGGCACTGCCCGGGATGCCAGGCTGGGCCGGCACAGCTGGGAATGCCAGGCTGGGATGCTCAGCCCTCCCAGCCCAAGGTGGGGGGATTGTTCCTGGGCAGGGAAAAGCCCCCGAGGGGTGGTAGGGCAGGGCAAGACAGGCTGCTCCCTACCTAAAAAACCCCAAAAAAACAAAAAACCAAACAAACCTATTTATTTCTATATGTTTTCATGTGTTTCCATATGTTTCTATATTGTTCTATTGTGTCTATATGTTTCCATTTGTTTCTATGTTCCTATATGTTCCTATACATTCCTACATGTTCCTACATGTTTCTATATTTTTCTAACATGTTTCTATACATTTCCAACATGATTCTATACATTTCCAGCATGATTCTATACATTTCCAGCATGTTTCTGCATGTTACTACATATTTCTACATGTTTCTAACATGTTTCTATAAATTTCCAACATGCTTCTATACATTTCCAACATGTTACTACGTTTCTATATGTTTCTAACATGTTTTTATATGTTTCTGCGTGTTTCTATATGTTCCTACAGGTTTCTATATGTTTCTAACATGTTTCTATATGTTTCTACTTGTTTATGTGTTTCTACATGTTTACATGTTTCTAACATGTTTCTATACATTTCCAACATGTTTCTATACACGTTTCTCTATGTTTCTACATGGTTTTTATGTTTCTGCATGTTTCTGTATGTTTCTAACATGTTTCTATACATTTCCAACATGTTTCTGCACGTTTCTATCACGTTTCTATATGTTTCCACATGTTTTTATATGTTTCTGCGTGTTTCTATATGTTCCTACAGGTTTCTATATGTTTCTAACATGTTTCTATATGTTTCTACATGTTTATATGTTTCTAACACATTTCTCTATATTTCTACATGTTTTTATATTTCTAACATGTTTCTGCATGTTTCTAACATGTTTCTATGTTTCTAACATGCTTCTATACATCCCCAACATGTTTCTGCATGTTTCTACACGTTTCTATAAGTTTCCAACACATTTCTGCATGCTTCTACATATTTCTATATGTTTCTGCACGTTTATATGTTTCTACACGTGTCTGTGTTTCTGCATGTTTCTATATGCTTCCTGTAGCTCCATCTTTTGTTTTAGGGTCCAACCCTCAATTCCAGGGGTGTTTTCCACTGATTCCAGGTGGTCACTGCTGCTGGGAGAGAGCATCAGATCTGTGTGTGCTGCCCCTTTCTCTGTGCTTCCCACAAGCCCCAAAAACTCCTCTCCTACCTTGGGGTCAAAAGGCCAGCAAGGGGAGGGATCCTGGGAGAGAGAAAAACATTTTGGGGATGTGATGCTGGGCATGTTTTGAGGCAGGTTGGGGAAGTTCCAGAGCTGGTGTCCCTGTGCTGAGGACCTGCTGTGTGTGTGGTGGGACCAAGGTTTTCATCCCGCCACGGGGAATGCACAGTTCAGCTTTCCTGGAAAGCCTGGAAAGTCCCCACAGCAGCAGGGCTGCATCATCCCCACTCTGCAGAAAATTCCCTGCTTGGGTTTGGGTGTTTCAGCCCTGTTTACTTCCCAAAGTGTTAATGTGACCTCATCCCAGGCTGCTCTGACCTGACCAGAGGTGCTGGGGTGGCTTGGTCAGGAAATATCCGTCTGATGTCCTTCCAGAGCCCCCTGACCATGCCTGGAAAAACCCTGCAAACGCATCCAGGAGGATGAGTTCTTTCATTTATGTGCAGAGATGGGGCTTGATATTAATTGCTGTGGTTTCCTGGGGTGTCTGGGTGAAACCCCAAAACTTTGGGTGGGCAATTTGGGAGCGTGCTCAGTCCGTGCCAGGGTCAGAAACTTTTCCCCTGGGCTGGTCCTTGTGGCACCTGTGCCATTGGTGTGCTTGTGGGCAGGGCAGCATTGCCTGGGGGCATGGATCAGCATGGGGCAGGGCTGGGGACAGCCCAGGGGACAGCCCAGGGGACAGCCCAGGGGACAGCTCAGGGACAGCCCAGGGACAGCTCAGGGACAACCCAGGGGCTCTCTTGGCCGTGCCCCCAGGAAATGGCTCAGGGCGAGCGCCGTTGCCATGTGCACGCTGAAAGGCAGCGCACAAAGGCTGCTCCTGGGAAGTTTGCTCGCTGAATCGCCTTGGGATTTTCTCTTTGCCCCATTCCCAACCCCTTCCCCCTCCAGCTGCCTGGGGCCCTTTGGGCTGCAGCCAAGGCTGAGGCTCTCCAACCCCCTTCCAGCCCTTTTGATGCTTGGGGCTCTCATTTTGGGGCTCAGCACCCCGATTTTAGTGCTCAGAACCCCAATTTTGGTGCTCAGAACCCCAATTTTTGTGCTCAGCGCCCCAATTTTGGTACTCAAAACCCCAATTTTGGTGCTCAGCACCCCGATTTTAGTGCTCAGAACCCCAATTTTGGTGCTCAGCACCCCAATTTTTGTGCTCAGCGCCCCAGTTTTGCTACGCAGAACCCCAATTTTGGTGCTCAGCACCCCAATTTTGGGGCTCAGCATCCTGATTACGGTACTCATCAACCCGATTTTGGCGCTCAGCACCCCAATTTTGGGGCTCAGCATCCTGATTATGGTGCTCAGCACCCCGATTTTAGTGCTCAGAACCCAAATTTTGGTGCTCATCACCCCGATTTTGGGACTCATCACCCCAATTTTGGTGCTCATCACCCCGATTTTGGGGTTCATCACCCCGATTTTGTTGCTCATCACCCCGATTCTGAGGCTCAGAACCCCGATTTTGGTGCTCAGCACCCCAATTTTGGTGCTCAGCACCCCGATTTTGGTGCTCAGCACTGCAGGTGGAGGAAGGGACTGGGCAGCATCTCAAATCCAAGGGCAGGGCAGTGCTTTGGGTGCTGTCAGGGAAAGGATGGATCAGGTTCATTAACTGGCAGGAGGGTTATTAGCAGGATGGCATTTTTAATGAGGTTTCCAGCAGCCAGGGGAGGGGGAGCTGTTGGTGCTGAGCCCTGTAGGGGACAGGAGCTCCTGGAATAAATTCTTCCATTTCCTGCCTGCTCCATTCTCTCACCTGGCATCAGAAGGGGATGGAAATGCAATGGCTCTGGCAGCTGCTGCATTTCTCATCACTCACTGGAGCAGAGAAACACAACCCAGTGCCCAGCTGAGACCCCTTTCTTTTCCCTTTCCCTCTGAACAGCTCCTGTGGTCCTTCTCCCTTGCCTGGCCCAGTGAAACCACCTCCTTTGGGGTAATTCACACCATCTCTGCCTCTGAACAGTCCCTTTCCATGGGGAGCTCCGGGCTCAGGAGTTTTTCCAGCATCAGCAGGATGCTGAGCACTGCCCTGTTCTCCTGCAGGTGGGAGCTCAGCCAAGCAAACAACCTGGGAAGGAGGGCACAGGGTGCCAGCCCTGGTGTACTGGCCTGGCCGTGTCCCCGCCAGCAGGACGAGCCAGGCTCTCCTCAGGTAAGAGCCCCTCTGGGAGGGGGGTGGCCCCATTTGGAGGTGTCAGAACCCAGCACATCCCTTTGGATGCCCAGAGTTGCCGAGAACCCCATCGGGGGGCTCGGAGACCCTGGCATGCTGCCCAGAACACCTGGGGATTTGATTTTGACCCTTGGAGCAAGTTACCAGCTTTGTATGAGGACGTGAAAGTCACACAGGCTTGAATGGTGTAATAATAAGATATTCACAGGGTGAAAATGTAGATTTTAGGATTTTTGGTATGGGGGTTATGGGGACAAGATGGAGGAATCAGGGCGTGTCTAGTCCTTCTTTCTTCTTGTTCTCCATTTTCTGCTGTGATGTTGGCACTTTGGGATTGGTTTAGAGTAGAAGTGCACTGTCTAACATAGGTGATAGGTATTGAGAATTAAGAGTAAATATGATGTAAGTAGTTTGTAGTATAAAAAGACTATATCACCTCAGAAGCAAAGTGCTCGTAGCTGCCTTGCTGAGCAGATCTTATATTTTATAGATAAGAATTTTATAGACAAGATTTTATAGATAAGAATTTATAGATTCTTATAGATAAAATTTTATCTATAAAATTTTATAGATAAGAATTAATAAACAACCTCAAGACTAAAAAGCGAAAAGTCCAAACTCGTTCTTCAGTTGTGCAGACTGAAGCAGAGACATCCTGCGCATCTCAGAGCAGCAAATACCAACAGCCGACCCGAAAGGAGGGACCCCCCCATGCCCACGCTGCCACCCAGGCCATCACCTGGATTTTGGCAGCAGCTGCCTGCTCTGGTTGTCCCCTGCCTTGTGCCAGGCTGTACTTTTGTCCTCTCCAAGACTGAATGCTTCAGCTGAGAGGAGCTGAAAGGGCTTTTTGTGAGGCTGGAGGGCTGGGGCTCGCAGCCACCACCGGGCTCCGTGTGCTCCTGGATAATTAACAAATGATGATGTTCTCCCTGCCCAGCACGGAGCAGGGGGCGGCTCTGCGGTCTGTGAATGGCTTTGTGTGGAGGAGGGAGTGGTCGTGAGGAGTCCCTGCAGGAGGGCAAGGGGAGGGTCTGCACCGCCCCTCTCCCTGCAGCATCTGCAGCCCTTCATGTGCCAGCTGCGCCCACCCTTACAGCCCTCCTGGGCAGCACGTGTGGGGCACAGCCTGGGGCAGGGCAGGGGGAATGTCCCTGTGCATCCCTGGTGGGTCCCCAGGGTGCTGGGGTCAGGCTGGGGGGGTTTGGGGTTACTGGGTACTGGGATATCCTGTCCCTGTTCATCCCTGGTGGGTCCCCAGGGTGCTGGGGTCAGGCTGGGGGGGTTTGGGGTTACTGGGTACTGGGATATCCTGTCCCTGTTCATCCCTGATCGATAGCCACAGTGCTGGGGTCAGGCTGGGGGGGTTTGGGGTCACTGGGTATTGGGATATCCTGTCCCTGTTCATCCCTGATAGATAGCCACAGTGCTGGGGGTTAGGCTGATGGGTTGTTGGATGTTGGGATGTCCTGTCCCAAATAATCCCTGATGGATCCCCACGGTGCTGGGGGTCAGGCTGGGGGGTTTGGGGTCACTGGGCATTGGGATGTCCTGTCCCTGTTCATCCCTGATGGGTCCCCAGGGTGCTGGGGTCAGGCTGGAGGGGGTTTGGGGGGGGTTGGAGTTACTGGGAATTGGGATATCCTGTCCCCTTTAATTCCTGATGGGTTCCCATGGTGCTGGGGGTCAGGCTGAGGGGTTGTTGGATGTTGGGATGTCCTGTCCCCTTCTATCCCTGATGGATCCCCACAGTGCTGGGGTCAGGCTGTGGGGGTTTGGTGCTACTGGGAATTGGGATGTCCTGTCCCTGTTCATCCCTGATGGGTCCCCATGGGGCTGGGAGTCAGGCTGGGGGAGTTTGGGGTTAGTGGGAATTGGGATGTCCTGTCCCCTTTCATCCCTGATGGGTCCCCATGGGGCTGTGGTCACACTTGGAGGGTTTGGGTGTCACTGGGAATTGGGATGCCCTGTCCCTGTTCATCCCTGATGGGTCCCCACAGTGCTGGGGTCAGGCTGAGGGGTTGTTGGATGTTGGGATGCCCTGTTCCCTTTCATCCTTGATGGATCCCCACAGTGCTGGGGTCAGGCTGTGGGGGTTTGGTGCTACTGGGAATTGGGATGTCCTGTCCCTGTTCATCCCTGATGGATCCCCACGGTGCTGGGGGTCAGGCTGGGGGGCTGGGGGGTTGTTGGATGTTGGGATGTCCTGTCCCCTTCCATCCCTGAGGCACACAGGGTGGTGGGGCTGAGGGGTTGCTGGGTGTTGGGAAAGAATGTCCCAGCTGCCGGGAGCAGGCCCTGACTGGTGGGCCCTGGGGCAGTGCTGGGTGTTGCCAGGGTCCCTGAGATGAGCTGGAGACACTCACTCGTTCCACAGCCCCAGGGCAGCTCTGGGAGCTGGGTGTTTGCAGGCAGGGGAAGGTCTGAGCCATAACTGAGTCACTGGTGGCTGGTGGAGGGGATGGGGAGCACGTAGCACCCCGTGGTGGCCTCTCCTCCAAACCCCTGGGCTGTGGGGCAGAGCTCTGGGTTAATCTCCAAACTCCTGGGCTGTGGGGCAGAGCTGTGGCTTCATCTCCTCATCCCTGGGCTGTGGGGCAGAGCTGTGGGTTAATCTCCACATCCCTGGGCCATAGGGCAGAGCTGTGGGTTAATCTCCAAACTCCTGGGCCGTGGGGCAGAGCTGTGGGTTAATCTCCAAAGTCCTGGGCCGTGGGGCAGAGCTGCCACCCCCTCGGGCAGCTGGGGCAGCGTGTGCAGGATCAGTGCCCGTCCCATCCCCCTGTCTCTACCTCCAAGCTCAGGAATTCTGATTATCTCCTCGAAGATCTTATCTCCTGCATTTCCCAGCTCCAGTCTGGCAGGTTGGACAGCTGGGAATCGGGAAATGCAGCAGAGGCAGGTGCAGCACTCCAGGTGCTTGGGGAGTGGCTCTGTGGGAGTCACAGGAGTCACATTCTGTCCCCCCCAGCAGAGGCTGGCACTGCCACGGGCCATGCCAGCTGTGCAGGGGGTGCTCTGGCACTGCCACAGGGCCATGCCAGTTGTGCAGGGGGTGCTCTGGCACGGGGCCATGCCAGCTGTGCAGGGGGTGCTCTGGCACTGCCATGGGGCCATGCCAGCTGTGCAGGGGGTGCTCTGGCACAGGGCCATGCCCAGCTGTGCAGGGGTGCTCTGGCACGGGCCATGCCAGCTGTGCAGGGGGTGCTCTGGCACTGCCACAGGGCCATGCCAGTTGTGCAGGGGGTGCTCTGGCACTGCCACGGGGCCATGCCAGCTGTGCAGGGGGTGCTCTGGCACTGCCACGGGCCATGCCCAGCTGTGCAGGGGGTGCTCTGGCACTGCCACAGGCCATGCCAGCTGTGCAGGGGGTGCTCTGGCACTGCCATGGGGCCATGCCAGCTGTGCAGGGGGTGCTCTGGCACTGCCACGGGCCATGCCAGCTGTGCAGGGGGTGCTCTGGCACTGCCACGGGCCATGCCCAGCTGTGCAGGGGGTGCTCTGGCACTGCCACGGGGCCATGCCCAGCTGTGCAGGGGGTGCTCTGGCACTGCCACGGGGCCATGCCAGCTGTGCAGGGGGTGCTCTGGCACTGCCACGGGCCATGCCAGCTGTGCAGGGGGTGCTCTGGCATGGGGCCATGCCAGCTGTGCAGGGGGTGCTCTGGCATGGGGCCATGCCCAGCTGTGCAGGGTGTGCTCTGGCACTGCCACGGGGCCATGCCCTGCTGTGCAGGGGGTGCTCTGGCACTGCCACGGGCCATGCCAGCTGTGCAGGGGGTGCTCTGGCATGGGGCCATGCCCAGCTGTGCAGGGTGTGCTCTGGCACTGCCATGGGGCCATGCCAGCTGTGCAGGGGGTGCTCTGGCACTGCCACGGGGCCATGCCCAGCTGTGCAGGGGGTGCTCTGGCACTGCCACGGTCCATGCCCAGCTGTGCAGGGGGTGCTCTGGCATGGGGCCATGCCAGCTGTGCAGGGGGTGCTCTGGCACTGCCACAGGCCATGCCCAGCTGTGCAGGGGGTGCTCTGGCATCAGGAAGGGGCACCCCCTCTTTGGGAGCAGCTCAGAACCAGCCTGGGGGTGTGAGAGTGATGGGTCATGCTCAGGGAAGTGTCACCAGCCATAGCCTGAGGTGGGACAGGGAGTGTGGAGGGACGCAGAGGGACACAGAGGTGCTCACAGGACAGGTGGCTTTTCTCTGTGCCCCTGTCCCCTCGGGGACAGCCCCACAGGGACATTGAAAGCCCCCCAGCTGATGGGGAGGGAATGGAGCAGGAGGAGTTGGGAGCCCTGAGCACACAGAGGGATCCCCGGGAAGAGCCAGGGCTGGGCAGGGCAAGGCCTCTCCCATCTGCAGGGATCTCCTCCTCCCCTGGGGTTATGGAAACACCTGGCTGGGACACAGAGGCTGCTCAGGACCTGTGAGCACAGGGGTGAGCGAGGGTGAGCGTGCCCTGGGGCCAGGGAGCTGCAGCCAGCACAGGAACGCTGATGCCTCACCCCAGACCAGCACCTGCACGCTGGGCTCTGCACAAAACTGCCTCAAAACTGCCCCGTCTGCTCTTCTTAATTATGTTTAATTATGGTCAGAGCCACCCACTGTGCTCCTGCCCTTCCCTGCCCCAACCAGAAGTAGGGCAGGGAAGAAGTAGGTCAGGAGGGTGCTGAGGGAGGAGATTGCACCATCCTGGCTGTGCTGGCAGCGTGGGGCTGGGCTGGGCAGGGCTGGGGGGTGTGGGCAGAGCTGCTGCAGGCCAGGCAGGGCAGGGTTCTGTGCCCAGGGTGCCCAGCACCATGTCAATCCCACCATGGCAGGGTTCTGTGCCCCATGGTGCCCGGGGTGCTCAGCACATGGCAGGGCAGGGTTCTGTGCCCCATGGTGCCCAGAGTGCCCAGCACATGGCAGGGCAGAGTTCTGTGCCCCATGGTGCCCAGCACATGGCAGGGCAGGGTTCTGTGCCCCATGGTGCCCAGAGTGCCCAGCATATGGCAGGGCAGAGTTCTGTGCCCCATGGTGCCCAGGGTGCCCAGCACATGGCAGGGCAGAGTTCTGTGCCCCATGGTGCCCAGAGTGCCCAGCACATGGCAGGGCAGGGTTCTGTGCCCGGGGTGCCCAGCACCATGTCAATCCCACCATGGCAGGGTTCTGTGCCCCATGGTGCCCGGGGTGCCCAGCACATGGCAGGGCAGGGTTCTGTGCCCCATGGTGCCCGGGGTGCCCAACACCACAGCAGGGCAGGGTTCTGTGCCCCATAGTGCCCGGGGTGCCCAGCACATGGCAGGGCAGGGTTCTGTGCCCCATGGTGCCCAGCACATGGCAGGACAGGGTTCTGTGCCCCATGGTGCCCAGGGTGCTCAGCACATGACAGGGCAGGGTTCTGTGCCCCATGGTGCCCAGGGTGCTCAGCACATGGCAGGGCAGGGCTCTGTGCCCCATGGTGCCCGGGGTGCCCAGCACCATGTCAATCCCACCACGGCAGAGCAGCTCTCCCAGCAGCTCTCCCAGCCTGTCCTGCCCAGGGGGATCAGGATGCCCATTGTCCCACAGGCAGGAGCTGCTGTCCCTGGGCACTGCCAGGCCCTTTTCCATGGTGTTCAGGTGGCAGCAGGATGCTGGAGTGGTTTTATGTGGCAAACCTCTCTTGCCAGGGCAGGGCTTGGCAGCGTGGCTTTCTCTTTCCCTCAGGTGCAGATGCCAGGATGTGCCCACTGGTGCCTTTGCTTTGATGCCACCTTTGACCAAAATCCTATTTTTCCTGCTTTTTTCCATGGGTTACACCTGCCCATGGCTGGGGAGCCCCTCTGCCCTCAGTCACGTTGCCCTCCCAGCCCAGTTTTGCTTTCCAGAAGTCCCATCCACTGGGGCAGGGCTGCCTGGGACCATCCACATCCAGCACTGAGCTGGGGGTGCTGGGCACCCCTGGCACCAGGGCCAGGCTGCCCGGGTGATGCTGCTGTCCTGGGGGAGCTGCTGTGCCCTCAGCAAGGTGCCTGCAGGGGCTGCAGGGCAGAGCCAGCATTTTCTGGGCGCCTCCCGGCTCCCAGCAGTGTTTGTTCTTATTTGTTCTCTCTGTCTCTTAGCAGCTGAATGAAAACTCCTCCGGTGGGAGAGCAGGGGCTGGGGAGCCCAGGGCTCTTCCCTCTCTCTGCTCACTCAGCTGCCACCACACCTGGGGCAGGAGAGACCCAGGGGCAGGAGCGTGGTGGCGGCAGGACCACGGTGACAAGGTCACGGTGGCAGCACCCTGGTGACCCCAATTCCTGCTGCTTTTGCCTCCTGCAGCAATTTCCTTGTCCCAGCCAAGCCCCCTGAGCTGCTGGCACGGGGTTTTGTAGCCAGAGGTGTTGGGTGGAGCCCTGGCAGCAGTGCCAGCTGTCAGCTCCTGTGCCACTGCCTGGTCCCCCAGGGCACAGCTGGGATGTGTCACTTGGCCACTGTCCCCTGGGGCCACGGGACACCCTGGTGTGGGTGGCTCCTTTTAGAGGTCTGGGGTCACCCTGTGACTGCATCTGCGAGGGACAGGTGCTGTTGGTGGCACTGGGGGGACAGAAAGTTGTGCCCCACAGGATGTGGAGGGTGAGGATTGGACGTTCCCATCCCACTGGGAGTCTGGACTCCTCTGGGACACGTGGCCAGAAGAGGGGAGCCTGTGCCCAGGCTGTGAAGGGCTGGGTGATCCCCATCCCACCCCATGCTGCTCCTCACACCTCAGGGTGTGCCAGGTGGGGACAGTCCTGTCCCAGGGCACAGGCAGCAGGTGACAAAGCTGGGACTGTCCCTCTCTGCATCCCCAGGGAGCCAGAGGGACTTTGGGTCACCTGCCCCTTCCCCGTGTCCCTTGCCCCTGGAGAGACCGAGGTGAGCCCAGGCTGGGGCTGGCACAGGGGAGGCTGATGGGGCAGCTCCTCCTGTGCCCTGAACAGCCACTCTGCACTTCCTGGGCACCAGGAGCTGCTGGCACTGGCCTGGAAACCCCTGGGTGGCACTTTCTGCAGAGGGTGACTGACCTGCTGCTGTCTTCCTACTGCCCAGGGCTTCAGTGCCCTGCTCCCCCCTGCCCCTGCCCCAAGGAGAGGCACATCCTGACTGAATCTGGGGGTGGCAGGGCTGTGAAGCCAGGGCCAGAGCTGGGTTCAGCCTTTTCAGCTGTTGGGAGCTCTCTTGGGAGGGATGTGGGGCACAGGTGAGGTTGGGGAGACCCTCCAGGGATCCTCACGCCTCACTCTCATGGCTGTCCCCTCTTTCCCCAGCATCCTGGACATCTTCCCCACGCTGGTGGCCCTGGCTGGGGCAGCACTGCCCCCAAACAGGCGCTTTGATGGCTTGGATGTGTCCCCAGTTCTGTTTGGCTGGTCGGATGTGGGGCACAAGGTAAGGCAGAGACACCCCTGGTGCCATCCCCTCCTGAGAGCGGGTAAAACAGGTAAGTGGGGTCTTGGTTTGAACAGCCAGGTGCGTGCTGAGGAAGGCACGAGCCTCCCTTGAAATGGAAAATGCTAAACCCCGTCCCTCTGAATTATGGTAATTTTGAAATTAAGGGGCTCTCAGGCAAAGATATGGGAGTAGGAATAACAGTTCTTTATTAGGGAAATTAAAAATACAAATGCAGTAGTACAAAAAAAGAGAAAACAAACAAACCACTGCCAGAGTGAGAGCAGGAGCTGCTCCCCTGTGTGTCAGGGCATGGCACAGCCCCATCCCATGGGGGCTCAGCCCTCCTGCAGTGCCAGCTGTGGTTCTGCTGCAGCAGGGATCCTGCACAAGGGGGGAGTTTTCCTCTGCAGCTCCAGGGCTGCTGCAGATGGGCCTGGGCTCCCTCTGGGAATGCAGGGCAGCAGAAAGCTGCTCCTCTGGGAATGCAGTGGGCAAAGGCTGCTGGGGTGTCCCAAAGCTCAGATTGGATCCAGGTAGGAATGCTTGGCTCCTCCCCTGGGCGCAGCATCTCCCCATGGGATGATGGAATTTGATCAGCCATGCAGGGACACTCACTGGCCCAAAAGGGCTTTGGGTTCATGAAGATTGTTTTGTGCTTTGTTCACAAACCTGGGATCAGAGGTGGAAATGCCTGTGCCTGCAGCTTGGCACCTTCCTGTGTGCTTCAGAGCTGTGTCTGTGACCAGACAATTCACACACAGGTCTGTCATTCGTATCAATAAATCCCCCCTCTAGCAAATCACCCATCCCTGAACCTGACCATGAACTTAAGCTTCTTTGACCAATTTTCAAGTCCATTCCTCCTAGGAATCCCACTAATCCTCATCTCAATAACATTCCCAGCTCTCCTACTACCATCCCTAGACAACTGATGAATTACCGACTCTCAACCCTCCAGCTATGGTTTATTAACCTAGTTGCAAAACAACTAATAATGCCCCTAGACAAAAAAGGACCCAGGGACATCAACGGGGGTGCTCAGGCTTGTGGCAGCCTGCAGTGCCCAGCACAGCACCTGTCTGACCCCAAAAGAAGCATCAGGGTGGGCAAGGGCAGCTCCCAGGGCTTCAGACCTGGTTATCCCCATTTATTTATTGCACCACATCAAGAGACAGCAAACTTGTGTCTTGATCAAACAGATCAAACACAAACAAACACAAAAAGTGTTCCGTCAGGACAGCCCACCCCATATCCCACAGCTCCTTTCACCCCAAAACCACAGTTTGCAGGGCAAGCAGGGTGACCACACATTTGTCTCGGAGCTCACGGGATTTCTGCAGAACCAATTAAAAAAAAAAAAAAAAGAGAAGAAAAGTGGCTTTAGTAGCAGTCCCGTGGATAAATCCTGATTTTGCTTTTAAAGTACACCCTCTGCAAGCACTGCGAGCCAGCTCCCAGCGGGATCCTGGATTTGTTTCAGTGTCCATCAGGGGTTTGGTATTTGCTTTGTATTTATGGAACCCTCTGCTGAACTGGGAGATGGAGCAGGGAAGGGGATGGGATGTGGCCAGCACGCCCTGCTCTGCTCTGCTTTGCTCTGCTCCTCAGATTAACCCTGCTGGGAGCAGGGCACTGGGGGCTGCTGCGAGCAATGGTTTGCTGGGAATGAGGTTTTCCTGGGAGCAATGGTTTATTGGGAGCAATGGTTTATTGGGAATGAGTTTTCCTGGGAATGAGGTTTTCCTGGGAGCAATGGTTTACTGGGAATGGTGAAAGTTTTCCTGGGAAGTTTCCTGGGAGCAATGGTTTACTGGGAGCAATGGTTTATTGGGAATGAGCTTTTCCTGGGAATGAGGTTTTTCTGGGAGCAATGGTTTACTAGGAATGAGCTTTCCTGGGAATGAGGTTTTCCTGGGAGTACTGGTTTGTTGGGAGCAATGGTTTGCTGGTAGTGGTGATTTATTGGGAATGATGGTTTGCTGGGAGCAATGGTTTGCTGGGAACGAGTCTTTCCTGGGAGCAATGGTTTGCTGGTAGTGGTAGTTTTTTGGGAATGATGGTTTGCTGGGAATGAGGCTTTCCTGGGAGCAATGATTTGCTGGGAATGGTGGTTTGCTGGTAGTGGTGATTTTTTGGGACTGATGGTTTGCTGGTAGTGGTAGTTTTTTGGGAATGACGGTTTGCTGGGAGCAATGGTTTACTGGGAATGATGGTTTGCTGATACTGGTGGTTTTTTTGGGAATGATGGTTTGCTGATAGTGGTTTTTTTGGGAATGATGGTTTGCTGAGAGCAATGGGTTACTGGGTGTCAGGGTGCAGCCATTCATTCCTGTGTGGGACTCCCCCCAAGGGGTGGGATCACCCTGCCATAGGGTGGGCTGCCCTTGGAGTGCCCCACAGCCCCGTGGGGTGGGGGGGAGCAGCCGTGTCCCCCTCCTGTCCCCTCCTGTCCCCCTCCCTCCCTCTCTCCCCTCCTGGCTCCTCGTGTCCCAGCCCCTGCCCGTGAGCGGCCGACAGTGACCCCGTGCAGGGTTTCCCTTGACACAAATCCTCCTGAAAGCAGCTCCTCGCTCACTCCAATGGCCAATTTCCACACTTTCCTAATTGGGGTGGCTGGAGCTCCCAGCGTGGGCTGTCCCAGTGTCCCAGCCTGTGCTGGCTGCTGGCACAGGCAGAAATGGGGCTGGGGTGACACCAAGGTCCTGCTGAGAGCAAGGGCTGTTGGCAGGAAAAATAAACCACATCCTCCAAGGAGCACTGAGGGTACCAGGGGCTGCAAATCCCTCTGTCCATCAGCTCAGTGTGAATAGCCCAGAGCACCAAGTTCAAGCAATGAATTTTCAGGAGAGAAAAGGCTTCCCCCCCACCCCTGCTTCTCTATTTTTTATTTATTAAAATAATAGCCATGGATTAATGGAAGAGTTCCAGATCTGGGAATGTTTCTTGAATCAAAACAAGCTCCTTAATTATGCAGTAAATTATAACAGATTTTCTAAGTGTGGGGTTTTAAGAGGTTTAGGAACGTGGTTGTTTGTAGGAAGGGAGATTTGAGTGCCCTTGGCAGCGTCCCAGCTGTGCTGTTAAAGGTGTAGGCAAAGCTTTGAGGCTGGAGACAGATTAATTGGTTCAGTTCCTGGTCCCTTGGCTTCACAGGGCCTTGAATATTTGCTGATTCCTGCTTTGGAGCTCTTTTATGCTGCCCAAGGAGTGTCAGCAGAAGGGCACTCTGCAGCAGAGCTTCCTCCTTGCACCAGGCTCACACTGCACCACCTCCTCCACTTCACACCCCTCTTACATTTCCCCATAAACACAAAAAGATCCAACCAAATTACAAAAGATGATTTTATAACAAATAATTTACCTTACAACAGAGAGCAGTAAAAGAAAGTGAGAGCATTTGGAGATCACCCCCTGCCCTGAATCCTGGCATTTCTTGCATGAGGTTCCAACCAGTCCCATGTGAGATAGTGGCTACATCCAGACCAGGCAGCATGGGATGGACACCTCTGGGTGCCTGGGGTGCCTGGAATGCTCTGCCAGGCAGTGTGAGATGGACATCTTGGGGTGCCTGGAATTCCCTGTGCCAGGCAGTGTGAGATGGACATCTCAGGGTGCCCAGGGTGCCTGGAATTCCCTGTGCCAGGCAGTGTGAGATGGACATCTCAGGGTGCCCAGGGTGCCTGGAATGCTCTGCCAGGCAGGGTGGGATGGATATCTAGGGGTGCCCATTGGTGCTCTCTTTTAGACAACATGGGATGGACATCTCTAAGTGCCTGGAATTCTCTGTGCCAGCCAGTGTGGGATGGACATTTTGGGGTGCCCAGGGTGCCTGGAATTCCCTGTGCCAGGCAGTGTGGGATGGACATTTTGGGGTGCCCAGGGTGCCTGGAATTCTCTGTGCCAGCCAGTGTGGGATGGACATTTTGGGGTGCCCAGGGTGCCTGGAATTCCCTGTGCCAGGCAGTGTGGGATGGACAGGAATTCCCTGCGCCAGGCAGGGTGGGATGCACACCTCAGGGTGCCCAGGGTGCCTGGAATTCCCTGTGCCAGGGAGTGTGGGATGGATATCTCTGGGTGCCCAGGGTGCCTGGAATTCCCTGCGCCAGGCAGTGTGGGATGGATATCTCTGGGTGCCCAGGGTGCCTGGAATGCTCTGCCAGGCAGAGTGGGATGGACGTCTCTGGGTGCCTGGAATTCCCTGCGCCAGGCAGGGTGGGATGCACACCTCGGGGTGCCCAGGGTGCCTGGAATTCCCTGTGCCAGGCAGTGGTGGGATGCACACCTCGGGGTGCCCAGGGTGCCTGGAATGCTCCCTGAGGGGCAGGGCTCCATGCTGGGCACCTGCTCAGGCACTGCTGCACTCATCAGCTGTGAGTGCTGTTACTAAACTTGGCACTGCAGCTGCCTACAACTCCAGCAGATGTTTCTAATTTTTTAGCGCAGTGGAAATTTCTTGAATCACTTTTTAAACTCAAATCCCAGGGAGGAAACCTCAAGTGACTCATCCCTCAGCGAAGGCACTGGCTCCGCGGCAGATGTTATCGGAGAGAGGAGCTGCTGGAGTGTCCAGCTCACTTGTCTCCTCACTCCCCAGTGCCAGAGCAGCCCTCCTGTGCGGATCAAGTGTCCTAAATACCAAAAGGGAGAGAGCTTTGAGCCACCCCTCCCTCCTTCCCTCGCTGCTCACCCCGTTCCTGGCTGTTGTCAGGGAAGGGAGCCCTCGCACAGCGGGGTGAGTCAGGCGGACGGGAGGGATGTGGGAGGGATGTTCCAGCACCTCACCTTCCCTCTGCTCCATGAGCTCACCCTCAGCTCGTGGCTGGCTGCTGGCTCCAGCCTGGGGCTCAGCTCCCTTGGATGTCCCCAGTGCTGGCTGAGCTGTGAGCACCCAGTGAGGTGCTGGGTGCACCTGGGACCACCCTGGTTCCCAAATATTACTCAGGAATTCAGTGACAGGACAAGGGGAATGATTTTAGAGTAAAAGATGGGAGATTTAGATTGGATGTTAGGAAGAAATTCTTGATTTTAAGGCTGGGAAGGCCCTGGCAGTGGTTATCCCAAGAAGCCGTGGCTGCCCCATCCCTGGAAGTGTCCAAAGCCAGGTTGGATGGGTCTTGGAGCAGCCCAGGACAGTGGAAGGTGTCCCTGCCCATGGCAGGGGTGGCACTGGATGGGCTTTGGGGTCCCTTCCAACCCAAACCAGTCTGTGATTTTATGATAACCTGCCCTGCTCTGCTGAAAGCCCCAGAGCCTTTGTGATCCCTTTCTTGCCACAGAACTGGGAGGTAAATTCAGAGGGTCCTGCAGGGCCAGGAAAGTCCAAGGGAGGTGTTGGTGTTTCCTGGGGCCCTTCTGCCGTCATCCCACTGTGGTGGTTTCAGTTTGAAACCAGGCAGAAACACCGATTTCGTGTAGTGGTTTCTGTTCACCAGTTTGAGATTTCCCAGCCAATGCATGAATTAATGTGGTGGGTTCAGTGTTGGCTAAATTCAGAATTATTTACTCATTTTCTTGCTGTGAGACAGAATCAGAGCAAGGCAAAGCAGCTTCAGTGCTCACAGCTCTGCCGTTGCTCAGAGCCCAGGGCCTGAATGATGGCTGTGAATGTGTTCAGGGGTGGGATGTGGCTCATGTGGGGAGGAAGTGGATTTCATGGGGCAGGTTTTCCCTGCCTTGGGCTGACAGAACTGTCCCGTCCTTCCTGCAGGTTCTGCTGCACCCCAACAGCGGCGCAGCGGGGAAGGCGGGCGAGATCGAGGCGCTGCGGCTGGCCCAGTACAAGGCCTTCTACACCACAGGTACTGCATCCCTTCCAGAGGGCCTGAAGTCTAGGAAGAGGCTTCTGGAATTCTTAGATCCCTGCAGATGCAGGTGAAAACCAGCTCAGGTTAATTCAGCCAAGAGCAGACCCAAGGATGTGCCGAGCTGTGTCTGCAGGGTGGTGCTGCAGCCTGGGGTTGTGTGACCGTGCTCACAGGGGTCTGAGGATGAGGGAAGAGAGGAGGATCTGACTCCGTGTTTCAGAAGGCTGATTTATTATTTTATGATATATATTACATTGAAACTATACTAAAAGAATAGAAGAAAATGTTTCATCAGAAGGCTGGCTAAGCTAAGAATAGAAAGGAAAGAATGATAACAAAGGTTTGTGGCTCGGGCCCTGTGTCCAAGCCAGCTGACTGTGATTGGCCATTAATTAGAAACAACCACATGAGACCAATCACAGATGCACCTGTTGCATTCCACAGCAGCAGATAATCATTGTTTACATTTTGTTCCTGAGGCCTCTCAGCTTCTCAGGAGGAAAAAGTCCTAAGGAAAGGATTTTTCATGAAAAGATGTCTGCAACAGGGTTGGTCTTGGAATAAGAGCTGGGATGGGGTGGGAATGGGCCATCCTGGGTGGTGGGTGATCCCTGGACCCCTGTGACTCCAGGGTTTTTCTCTCATTTCCTCCCCAGGAGGGGCCTTGGCCTGTGATGGCAGCACTGGGCCGGCACAGCAGCACCACCCACCCCTCATTTTCAACCTGGTCCGTGACATGCAGGAGCAGGAGCCTCTGGATGTGGCCTCCAGGGAGTACCAGGCAGTGCTGCCTGCCATCAGCAGGGCTTATGCCCAAGCCCTGCAGGACATTGCAGCAGACAATGTCTCAGTTGCAGATTATTCCCAGGATCCAGCTGCAATTCCCTGCTGCAATGTGCAGCACGTGGGCTGCCGGTGCCACGGAGCCACGCGGGATCCCCACGTGGAAAGCAGAACACCCTGGCTTTGTCTTTAAGCAAATAATTGCTCAGGCTGCTCCTTTCCCAAGGGTGGTGTCTGTGAATTGCAGGCTGGAGGTGGCCATGGAGAGCGATGGAGGCTGTGGTTCCCTTTGCTCCGTGCTGGGAAGAGGGAGGTGAGCTGGGTGTGGGTCTGGGGGAGCACACAGAGGGTCCCCTTTGGACCTTGGGCACGTGGAAGGCTTTTTGTAGGGCTCTTTATCTGGGAAAGAGACAGCTCTTGGATTAAAACTACCTTCTGTGAGAGTTGGCTTTGGGAGAGGATTCCTCAGGGAAATTTGCTTGGTTTTCCACTAAACAGAAACCTTACAGGAGCAGCTGTGGGAGCACAGGGCAGGGGAGGATGGGGCTCACAGCCTCGGGCAATCAGCCCTTCTGCTGCACAGACCCTGCAAGTCTGGTGGCTGCAGAGAGAAAATTCCTGGCTGGCACAAGGGGAGCGCTCTGGGAAGGGAGCACCTGCCCCATCAGCTGCCTGCTGAGGTTCTTGAGAGGGGTCATGGCAGCACCCAGCTGGATGTGGAAGGAAGTGGCGGAAGTGGCGGAAGTGGCGGAAGTAAGTGGCGGAAGTGGCGGAAGTGGCGGAAGTGGCGGAAGTGGCGGAAGTGGCGGAAGTGGCGGAAGGAAGGAAGGAAGGAAGGAAGGAAGGAAGGAAGGAAGGAAGGAAGGAAGGAAGGAAGGAAGGAAGGAAGGAAGGAAGGAAGGAAGGAAGGAAGGAAGGAAGGAAGGAAGGAAGTCCTGGGCTGTCCCTGGTGGCTGCCATCCATGTGGGAAGGGTGCTCAGCTTGTCCTGCCAGGGGGGAGCTCAGGACTGTGCTGGGACATCCAAGGGTTTGGGAGAGAACTGGGGCTGCTCCCCATCAGCTCTCAGCAAAGGGAAGGGTGTAACTGTGGGGTTTTGGGAGGTCAGGGTTCCTGCTCTGGGGTCTCCCAGCACATCAGGGCTCCAGGCAGAGGAGCTGCTGCCCATCCCAGTGTAGGCACAAATGGAGTGGAACAGCTCCTGTGGGGCCCTTCCTGGGCAGGTGCAAAGGCAGAAATGAAGGTGCAACTGAAACCTGAGAAACCACTGGGATTTCTCAGCAGCTGAGTGAGGGTGTTCTGAAACCATTCTGGATTCTGATTTACACACCCAGATGTTTCTTTGGCTGCAAAAGGACTTGTGTGGACTCACCCAGGTGTGCTTCCCTCACCCCAGCCCCCAAAACCCCTCCCACTCCCCAAACTTAATCCAGACTGACACCTTTAGGGCCCCAAAAAGAACAGCAGGAGCTGCCAGGGACAGACTGTGACTTTATTCTGTCTTTCAACATAGCAAATGGCATCTTCTCTAAAATCACTGCAAAAAATACTTTGTCTGGGTTAAAATAGTCTGTTATATACTGTACAAAGACATAAGTTTAATATCTCTTCCTATAAGTACATTTATACACATAAAACAGCATAAATTAGAAAAGGGACAAATGGGTATATAAAATTCTGGTTACATACAAATCTGATTAAATTAGCATTTACACTGTGGTTCTAACATAGAGTTTGTTAAATAGAGCCATGTGCATACAGTACATTGACACCCCACCCAGACACAAATTAAAACAGGGGCTAACAGGGCCAGGTGTTCACTTACACAGAGGAAAAAGCCTGGCCCAACCTTAATTTATATATTTTTTTCTCATCTTGGGACTCACAGATCTGTTCTTTGAAACTCCTGGCTTTTCCAGAGCACCTCCCAGCAGCTGTCCCAAGCGTGGCTGTTTGGCTTCTCCTCACGACCTCTTCGCCTTGCCCGGCTGACCTCCACGGCACAAGATTATCTACCAAAATCAAAACACAAGGGCCTTACTTTTCCCAGCACCAGGGAGCTTTTCCAGTTGGTTTTACGCACACGGGAGGAGCAGGGGGAGGGATGTCCCGCAGTGTTTTACTTTCCATTCAAAGGCAGATTGGGGAGAGGTTTATTTATTTGCTCTCCCCCTCCCCAAATTGACAGTCCTGGGAACAGGAACCATCTGGATCAGTGATAAGTGGGTCTGGCCTCTGGCTGGCACTGGGCTCAGCAGAGCCAGGCTTTGGGGAGTGCAGTTCCTGGGGCTGAAGTGCATTTGCCACTAAGTGATCCCAAAAAGCTCAGCTCTGGTGTGGCTGGAGGGAAAGGTTTGTGCTGGGCATCCCTGCATTGCTCTGGGGTCTCTGGATGGATGCCAGAGTTCAACTCCAACATGTCAGACAGGATTAGGGGAGGGAAAGCTCAGCCTAAACAGCAGCAAAGCCTCTGAGTGAAAGAGTAAAGCAGGAGCAGAGAAGAACAGGCAGCAGCAGGACCCTGATTCACCTCCATCAGCTACTCCTGCCACAGAGATCCTGGGTGAAATGTGCCCCTGCTCCTGATGAGGCCTGGGCAGCCCTGGCACAGGTCTGTCCCAGCTCCAGCCTTGTCAGGAGTGACCTGGGCGGGATGTGAACCCCACAGCCCCTGCTGCAGAGGCTCTCTGGAAGGGATGTGAACCCCACAACCTCACAGACCTGGAAGGGATGTGAACCCCACAGCTCCTGCTGCAGAGGCTCTCTGGAAGGGATGTGAACCCCACAACCTCACAGACCTGGAAGGGATGTGAACCCCACAGCTCCTGCTGCAGAGGCTCTCTGGCAGCTCCTCCTCCATGAGCTGCAGGACCATCACTGGCCAGGTTTCCAGGCACAGGCATTTGACACTGGATGGCACAACTCCCAGGGGACCTCAGATAATGTACTGATAAGCTGGGCTTAATCCTGCAAGCCCCAGCTGCCCAAAATGCCACTCTGAGCCACAAGGGCAGGGGCCAGGTTCTGCCAAACTCCCTCATCCCCTATGACACATTATTACAAGCAGAGCCTCAGTGGAAAGTCTGTGGCCTTTCCTCTGCTACTAGCCAGCTGTTAAAAAATAATCACTTAAAATAATTAAGTGTCCATATCCATGCAACAGAATGAGGGAAACACCACTGAGCAAAGAGCCAGGAGGAATCTGGGCCAATACTGCTTCCACAGAGCCAGAGATGGATCTGCAGCCTGGTCGTATCAAGATCTGTGGTCTGGAGCAGCAGAAGGGTGTGGGGACCCCATGACAGGGCACTGATTTCTGCCCTGTTGTAGATTTTTTCCCTCCAACAGGCAGCAGCATCCTTTGGCAGCACAGGAGAGCCCAAACTGTTTTGGAGCATCCGAAAACTGATGGGAAAGAGATGGTTTTTAAGAGTGATGGAGTATCAGTGAGGGGAAGCTGCCTTTGAAGAGCTGATTGCAGTCTCACTTGACTTAATGAAATGGCTCTCCTGATAAAAGCTTCACCTCTGGGCCCTGCAGCCAAATGCAGGATGGATCACCTATGTCTGGAAAGCACCGACCAATCTGCAGGAAGAAATCCTCCTTCCTTCTGAATCCCAGGAGTTTGGGCAGATCCCCTGGTTGCACTCCCCAGCTGCACACAGGCTGAGCTGCTTGCAGAATCCTGTAGGATTTCTTTTGCCAAATCCTGTAGGATTTCTTTTGCCAAACCTCACAGCACCACTGCAGTGCCCTGCCTGGCCCATAACACACCCCAGCATCTCCCTGCACCACTGGAAACCTCACTCCCTGCTACACCCACAGAACAGGGGTGGCTGCTCAGGCAGGTGAGCAGAAAACTGCCCAAACTGCCACAGTTTTGCAGCCAGAGCTGGCTTTGCTCTTCCCACCCTGAAAAATCTTCTGATCCTACAGGGTGAGGGCTCTGCAGCCTCCTCCCTGTACATCCAGCATGACACCCATGGCTCCAGCCCCCTGTCCTCCTCAGCAACACCTGAGGCCTTCCTGCTCAAGACCAGCAGTGACTTGGGAGTGCTTAATCCACCCCATCCATGCAGGAATTGTCACTGAACTGGTTTAACCTCCTTCTGCAATCCTGGCACCAGCAGCAGCAACATCCACGTCCCCTCTTGTGAGGCCACTTTTTACGAGTCCTCCTTGGGCTCCTCATCTCCGCTCTGATCTGTCCCTCCTTCCACTTAATGAACGGGCAGTGTTTGACAGATTTTATGTCAGGCTGAAGCTGGTTTTCCTCAGTCTTTAACAGCAGAGCCTCTGAAGTCTTGCTTGAGGTCAAGGGAACACAAGAGGTTTCAAAATGGGGAGAAACTGTGGGGTTTGAGCACTGCTGTTTCTCCAGAACCATGTCTGAGTTCAAAGCCATACCATGGGCTGCGGGTGAATATTCCATTTTGTCACAAGTTTTGAGGTTTTGAAAAGTCTTTTTGTTGCACACTGGAAAACAAACAAAACCCTTCCCATGTTTCCGCAAAGCCGAACGCTGTCAAAACATTTTTGTTGGATAAGGTCAGGTTTTCTCCCCCTCCTCCTCTGCACAGGAGTGACCGATGCCTGAAACCCCCTTCACTGAGACTGGAGATCTCAAGTGCTGAGAAAACAGCCAAGTTCAGTGAAATCCAGAGCATCCAAACATCCTGAGTGCTCCCACTGCGAGGGCAAACCCCAAACCCAGGAGCGGGGGCTTTATCTGGGAGCTCCATTTGCTCAGGCACCGTTATCAGGGAGTATTTTTGGAAAGCACCTTCCCTTCCCACACCACCTCCTCCCTAACAATACACATGTCACTGCTCTGTCAGGTTAATGACAGGATTTGGAGGGATCAAAGTTCATTTCATAAAGCACCTGCTGTGCTCCAGCAGGGGTTTGGGGCTGCTTTCATCCAGCACAGTCCCAGCAGGAAGCCTCATTCAGGAGCAGCGTGATCCCTGCCTGCTGGCATTTGCTTGTCCCCAGACCATGAGTTCAAGAGCAGGTTTAGCAGAAGGAAACAAAGGATTTCTCTCTGTCCCTGCTGCTGCTTCCAGGGGCCTGGGCCATCACCTTCTCTGTGGGCACAGCGAGGGAGACATTTTAAATATCCTTCTTGAGTAATGGAGTTGGACAAGTGGGAAATTCCTGCTCCCAGTCTGCAGCAGGGAATGGTGCAGGTAAGGAAAGAAATAATCAGAGGGTTGTGTGAGTTGAGCTGGGTTTAGGTGGTGCTGGCTCAAAGGGAGTCATGAGCCAGCCTCCCTTCATCTAAGTAACACTTTGCCTCAGCTCAGAGGAAGGTGCCTCACAGAGGTCAGCTCAGCACATGGAATGAATCCTGGAATAGGGTTTGTACTTCCTCCTTTTCAGGCAAAACTCCAGCAGCAGGATATGTAAAAATGAAGTAAGGAATTCCAAAAGCCTGCCAAGGCTGCAACCTGAAATCCATTACAGTATTCTGCTGCATTACTGCTATGAAGACACCGCTGATTACAACCAGATCATAGCACAGACCAACATTTGTCCAATTAGGGGTTAGATACTTAATTAATGAATGTGGAATAGGAAAACAAGCCAGAAAGACACTGCCAGGCTGAAGTTAGATTGAAAAATCCACTAGCTCCTTCCAATGGTAACTGAGAAAGTGCCACATAAAAATCATAAAATGTTTTAAAACTCTGTTATTCCTTTCATCTTTGTACTTGGAAAAGGAGTTTCCTTCTCAGTTACCTTGGAAATGAAGAGACTGGTGAGGTTCAGGCATGTTCCAGTTGCATTCCATGAACTAACAGAACTGACTGAAAATGCAACGGGGTATTAAGTTTTTATTTCTAAGTTGTTCCAATTAAAACTATTCCTGGTAATATTAGAAATCTGCTCAAGGCACAAAGGTTAGGTCTGGATCTGAACACCATTCAGCAAGTTTGTTCAGATCTATCTCTGCTTAGGTTTGATCACTTTTGCCCCATCCCCAGCTGCTGCTTAGTGGGGGTGTCATTTTCCTGGCACTGTCCCTAGAACCCATCCAGTTATTTTAGGCTTGCAGTGATCTGGGACAAGGAAGGGCCCATGCAATCTCTTCTGGGAGAGGTTACTACTTCCTTCTCAGCATGAGGGCTGCACTGCAGGTTTAGGGGTCCCGAATGCTCACAGGAGGAAACTCATTCTCATCATCCAGACAGACTGGTCCAGTTGCAAACTCGTGCTCCGGGATAACCTCCCCCCGCAGGGCTCCGCCGTCCTCCGAGTAACCTGGCCAGGGGAAAACACCAAGGGTTACTGCAGCAAGGGATGGGAGGAGGCTGCACACAGCAGCACACACTGTTACCACCTCTTTAGCACTGAGCTGCTTGCTCTGCCCTCATGGACTGAGGAAAAGGAAGGTGTGTCCATGGATACTATGGATTATAGATGAACTACATGGTCAGCTCCTGTGGCAGCAGCTTTCCTCCTCCTACCATGAACCCAAGCACCAATTTCAGAGTAAGATCTGCATTTGGATGTGAATCTTACACTTGGGAATATAATGAGATAGTCACCAGTCACCCAGTCTTTTCCTGCAGCAGTTTAGTGCAAGGTGTACCAGCTTCAGGGACCCCGTGGCAATCTCACCACAAAACCAGTGACTGACTGTGTCAGTGACTGACACAAAAACAGTGAGCCCTGACTCCTACACCCATGGTCACAACCCCTGGAAACCACCTGGCAGCAGCTGCTGTCTGCCAAAGAGTGGTTCCTGCTCTGCCCTGGGCCTGTCTGTGGCACAGGGAGCAGAGCTGGCACAGGAAGCAGAGCAGAAAACTCGTGCCCTGTTTTTGTGGCAGGGGATGAACCCAAAGTCCTGCTGCCCCAGCATGCAGTGCACCTGTGGTGATCCTGGATGAGCCCTTGGAATGTGAGACACTTTCCACTTTGCCCCAGGTGGTTTTGTGGCTTCTGCCTGAGGAAGGGCACATGTGGTGCTCACCTGGCATGGTCGAAGTTGAAGGCACTGTACTTTGTCTGGCTACAGTTGCTGCATAAGATTGAGGTACTGGAGGCTGAAGGTCGTTTTCTTTGTTCTCTCTCCATCTTTCCTGAGCCAAGCAGACTAATTGTACAGATCAAGAGAGAGCAGCAGAGTTAGTTCTGATCCTGGCTGTTCCTCCCCAGCTCCAGCTAAGACAAGCCCATGCATCCACCTCTCCTCGAAGCACATCACCCATCCCCATCACTGCATGCAGCAGCCCCAGCAGTGCTGTGGACAGGGGAGCATTGTGCTCCACAAGGAAAGCAGGGGGTGAAGAAGGAGATAGGGGAAGCACCACTTCAGCTGGAGGACAATGCTGGCATGGGAACAGAAGGGAACAGACTGACCACAAAAGCTTTAGGTTACAAAGGCAAACAGTGTTTCTAATCACAGAGGGGGCTCCGAAGGGCTTCCAACAGGAGCAGACTAGATGGGAAAAGCAGCCCTGGCTAGTTTAGGACAGAGTTTGAGCAGAGATATCGTATGATGTAATGTAACTCATGACCCAAGGGCCCTTTTCAGCCCTCTGATGCTCAGAGGAGCCCACATGACAAGGCTGGGGGCTGCGGGCAGCGCGCGCTGGACAGCGCAGCTTTGAAGTGCTTTTGTTTTGTGGCTTTTCCAAAAGCTGCTGGCACTTTCCTGGCTGGCAGCCACCTCCCGGCCTGGAGCACATGTTACATCTCACCCCACCCCAAAGGCTTCACATCTGGAGCCAAGCAGCCCAGATGTGTGCGGGGGGGTTCCGTGCTTAATGGGATTTGCATATGGCCTGAAGAGCGGCGGGGGAGGCTCTGTTTTCACAGAATCCCAGAATGATTTCGGTTGGAAAAGACCTCTGAGATCATCAAGCCCAACCTTTGACTGATCACCACCAGCCTGTCACCAAACCAGGGCACTGAGGGCCACATCCAGTCATTCCCTGAACAACTCCAGGAACGGTGAGCCCACCGCCTCCCTGGGCAGCCCCTTCCACGAAGAAATTCCTCTGCTTTGGCACTGGGCTTTGTTCACAGAAGCTCAATGTCACTCCACACCATGCTACCCCCAGTCAGCTCTCCAGCACCCACTCCAAGCTGGAGAAGGTGCTCTGCTCTCCTGCCACCACGATGGTCAGAGCTCTGCTGCTGGGGCATCTCCTAAAGCACAGCTTGCCCAGTCTAAGCTGGGATGTCCCACAGCTGCCATGGCATCTGAGATGTCTCAGGTTTCTCCTGCAAGAAGCCCTGTGTCCCTGCCTGCTGCTGTGCTTCCCAGCCACGCCTGTCAGATCAGGGAGCTCCAATCACAAACTCAGTTCTAATTTTCTTGCTCCTACAGCTCCATTTTGTGTTGCCAGGTGAGATTTCCCTTCATTTCTTAAAATATCAGCCTCTGTGTGAGGTGTGAGTGGAAGCAGAGTTACCTGTGATTTTTAATTAGGACACACTCCCCTCCATCCTGGGGGTCCAGGTTGTAGATGTAGAGATGTCCATCCGACGTCGTCACCAACAGCCGAGGCAGCTTCTGAATCCTGCTGGGAAAAGCATCCTGAGGCCAAAAACCTCACCCACACAGACACAGCAGCACCCACCCCACCTCTCTGCAGGCAGGGGATGAGGTCAGGCTGGCCTGGCCAGGGCTCAGCAGGGCCAGCACGTACGTGGACAGGGCACAGATGTTCCTCTGCCCGGAGATGTTCAGCCGGACGGTGGCAAAGGCTCGGTCCTGGCTCATCATGCCTGACACCTGGGCAGGGAGGTAGTTGGTGGCAGCCTGGAACATCTTCCCCATGTAACCACTCCAGGTCGGAGGCTCCTCTGGCCGGCTGAGGGGGTCACAAAGCAGTTACAGTGGGGTTAGCATGATCAGTGTGACAAAATGTCAGGAACACACCTGACCTCACATGGGTAAAGGGTTCTCTGGAGCACCTTCACATTGTGCACCAGCCTAGCTGGAGATCACAGGGGACAGTGGCACCTAATAAAGCCAGAGAGGCCTGGAGGGGCTGACAGCAGGGGTGCAGTGTGTGGCTTTCCAAAGAGCGAGTCCCTCGGGACACAAGGACACTGTGCACCTGGAATTGCTCATGGAGAGTACATGGTGAGGATGTGGAGAGCAGCTGTGTCAACACAGAGCTTTGAAGCAGACCCAGCCCTGGGCAGGCAGGTTAAGCCAGGCTAAGCCCTCACCTGTCTGTGAGATGCTCCAGTTTGAAGATGTGCACGGTCTCCGTGTTGCTGGAAGCACAGAGGAACTGGGAATCCATGCTGAACACCAGGGAGCTGATGTTCACATACCTAGAGCCAAGGACAGCACTGTCACCCCCACAGCAACCCACTCAAGGGGAGGGGATGGGCAGGAAGGAGACCCATCCATGGTGAGGATCACCCTGCACAGCTGCTGCTGAGCCTGTGGGCTCACTGATGAGCCATTCCCTAATCCCTTTGCTCAGCAGGGCTGGGGGTAGCCTCGAGCTAGTGACAAACAGCCAGAGAGGTGGAAATGTCCTTGCTCACAGAGCTGCCTGTGGAGGGAACATCTGTGCCAGCCTCACTGCAGCTTCTGGAGCTGCAGAGACCAGGGAGGATAGCCAAAGTGCTGAACAGTGGGGATACAAACAGCATCTCCTGCACAGGTTCAGCAAGAATGAGGTCTCTGACAATTTTGGGGACTTCATTATTTCAAATAAGAAAAAAGAAATGACAGACTAAATGGAGTGACTCCACATCTGTTCCCTGCCATCGCCCTGTTCTGTGACACACTGGAAGGAATCAATGAGCTGGGCACAGCCTGGCACAGTGACATTTCCAGCTGGTACGTTTGCTCTTGTTTTCCTTCTGCAGAAGATGCCAAAGCCACCAGGATCTGATGCTGCCCTGTGTCCCTGTGTTTACACTTTGGCTCCGGGAGCCCTCTGTGTACTTGTCACTACAGAAGAATGAACTGACCTTTTCATCCCTCGCCGGAATTCATAGAGTTTTTGCCCCCCAGGAATGGAAAATACACGAATGACTGTGCCCTGCAAAAAATGCAAATGGAAATACCACGTAGGAGCAGGCCAAGGAACCCGAGCCCTTTCCTTGACACACCCAGGAAACTCAGGATGTGCAAAGGCTCCTCCTGTTTGCCAGCTGGGCTCAATCTGATCCCATACACTGACCAGTCAGCAGCCCTTCTGTGCTGGTTGTGATTAAGAAGGGGCAGCTCAGGGGTGCTGATGCAGCCCTGGGCAGAGGGAGGGTACCTGCAGGCACACTCACTCACTTTTTCAGAAGCACTGGCCAGCTTGGAGCCGGTGGAGTTGAAGGTGAGAGCAGCCAGAGGCCCATCGTGGGCAGGAATGGTGCAGGCTGTTTTCTGTAGGGCACAAGGGAACGTGAGAGCAAAGGCACACACTGGTCCTTGGACTGTGTGAGGGCAGGGCGTTCCTGCCTTGCAGCTATCCACACCTGCTGATATGGATTCATGGGATCATCATGTGCTGATGGGATCCCTTCAACATCCTCAGCACTTTACTCTGCCCTGCCTTGAGTTCATTCCTCTGCTGTTATGGCCACTGTGATTACAGAACACTCACCCCAGGGGCAGAGAACCTCAGCTCCCTGCCTCTCCAGGGTTCAGCATTGTGCCTGCACCCTCTCCAAAGCCTGGCCCTTCCCTGCAATTCCCTGTGCTGTACAGCAAGTCCTGCTGCAGTGGCACCACCCTGGCACCTGCAGGGAGCCCCAGCCCTTGCAGCACCTCTTGGAGCAGCAGCATTTTCCCTGTGCTCTGCTCCTCCCCTGCTGCAGATCCTCAGCTCTGGCTGCATGTACGGAGCCACCACCCTTATGTAACTCAAAGCCCTGGCATAAACAGCAGATAATCATGACCCTGCATCCAGCCAGGGACAGATTTCCTAAGGGGACTTTGGACACTTTGCCCTCTCTGTGACTTTGGGTCAGGTATCCCTTCCAGCCCACGGTGTGGCAAAGCTGCTCCAGGTCCTGTGCCGTGCTTGGAGCAGCTCCAACCCCCCTGACCCACACTGGCCACGTCATTCCCATGGGATCTGCTGCTGACGCTCCCACAGCAACCCCAGTGTGAGGCTGGCAGTGGCCCTGGGGCTGCAGGGCAGTGGGTCACGTTTCCCTGAATATCCTGTGCTGGGAGATGCACGTCCTGATCTCAGAGCTGTCTGCTCCAAACAAGGGGGATCCGTCCAGATGTGCCTGCCAGGCAATTCCCTCGCACTCCAGCTCGGTGGAGTGGATTTATTCATCCTTCCCAAGGGCCCTGTTGGCTTTGCTGTGGCTCTGTTTGTTTTCAGCCCCTGCCGGTATCCAAAGGCTGAGCCTCGCACTTACCAAAGTATTTCCGTCGTAAAGCGCGATCTCTCCGCTGGTCGCGCTGCCGGGATAAGCCAAGTAGGAGTTGGCGTGGTTGATGGAGAGAGCACACAGACCTGGCAGGGGGACAGGGACACGGCTGAGGCTGTGACTGGGGGAGCACAGCACGGGGCACGGCGGGGGCTCGGGCTCTGGCTCCTTCTGGCACCGCTGGGCCCCGGCGCTGGGAACACCTCGGCCGTGGGGACATCTGCTGGTACGGGACAGAACGGCGGCTGTGCCCTGCCACCCTCCCCGAGCACAGGGAACCCAGACCCGGCTTTTCAGCACGCTCTGGGCTCTCCCCCTGCATTAGCTCCCTATAGAAGGCAGGAATAGGTGCATGAAACAGCACATGTGGGTCTGAGTGCTCACAGCACTCCTGCCCAGCCACATCTGGACACATCCAGATGTGCACAGGGTGTAGGTGCCGGGTTGGAGGCTCAGAGGAGCACCCCAGTGCGGGTGCAGCTGTGCTGCAGCCTGGCTGAAGGCAGTGCCATTTCCTTCTGCTCTGAATGGAAAAGGGAAGCAGAGAAAGACAAAGGAAATGCGCCAGCTGTGCAGGGAGTTTCCGGCTGACAAGGAACGTGAACGTAGCGAAATCTCCAGCACAGGGGGAATTCTTCCCCATAAGAGCCATCTGGTTTTGTGCCAACATGAGCACAAAGGTTTCCAAATGCTCCTTTCAAAGTGGGCAGGAATTACAGGATGAGACAGGGATGGATGGATACGTGTGTGGGTACATCCATCCGCTGTCCCCCAGGTGACCTCGGAAAAGAGCATCTCTTCCTGCCTCCTTCCCGCTGCTGGCTGAGGATGCAGCCCAGTGAATCCTGTCACACACCAAACGCGCCTCACTCGCTTCCTGCCCCACATCCGTGTGCTCACAGCCCTCCCAAACCCGACTCCAGGCTCCAGCACGACCTGAGCTTCCTGATCCGTGGCGGGAGTTCCACCTAATCCCACGTGTGAAGGAAGCCGCGGGGTTAAAGGCAGCGGGGACACCCCGAAGGGGCCAGCAGGACAGCCACACACTGCACGTAGATGGGATGGGATTGAAAGGGACAGCAGGACAGTCACACACCAGCAGGACAGCCACACACAGCACATACATGGGATGGGATGGGATGGGATGGGATGGGATGGGATGGGATGGGATGGGATGGGATGGGATGGGATGGGATGGGATGGGATGGGATGGGATGGGATGGGATGGGATGGGACTGAAGGGGCCAGCAGGACAGCCACACACCAGCAGGACAGCCACACATGGCACGTAGATGGGATGGGATGAACTGGCCAGCAGGACAGCCACACACTGCACGTAGATGGGACAGGACTGAAGGGACCAGCAGGACAGCCACACAGCAGCAGGACAGCCACACAGCAGCAGGACAGCCACACACTGCACGTAGATGGGACAGGACGTGCCGTGCTGTGCCGCACAAGCCCCGTGTCAGGACACGGCCCTGGCCCCCGCCCAGCAGCAGCGGGGAAGGATCGGCCGGAGCTCTCGTTTTAGGTCATTGTTTATAACCAAACAAAGACAGCACAGCGCAGCCAGGAGCTGCAGGATCGGCCAGAGACCCCAGGGATCCGCTCCCCATCCATCCAGAGACGTGCACATCATCCAGGAATGGCGCACCCGGAGAGGCACGAGGAGCATGCACGGCAGCAGCAAAGGCGGGCAATTAAAAGGCAATTAAGGAGGGAGGGATGGGAGGAAGGCAAAGATAGCCCAGAGACTGCGGCTGTGATGAGCATCCTGCCCCCTCCCGATGGTGATTCCCCAGCCCAGGCAGCACGGGGGGATCAGCAGAGCCCTTTCAGACAGGATCAGGGAAGGCTGGAGCTGAACAAAGCGAGCTCTGAGCCGGGTGAGTCACCCGCTCCCTCTGCTCCTCTGGCCGGCAGAGCAGCCGGAAAACCAGGCCAGGGGAAAACACAGATGTGAGTGTACTGGGCTGACCTCGGGGGCACACAAAGAACAAGGATCACAGGGCCACGGGCAGCCTTTGAAGATGCTCCTCTCCCCTCAGCAGCAGCCCCCCAGCCATGGTGAAGGTTGGTGCTGCAGTGGTGGCCTCAGGCAGGCTGGCACTGCTCAGATGGCACCTCTGGGAGTGCCACGTCGCAGGTGGCTTCCTCAAGCAGCATGGAAAAATGCTACTGTGCCTAGGAAGCCGGGCCTTGCCTTCAGGCCAGCAGGTCCAGGCACACCCAGGGCTTGGGGGGAGCCATAAGGTGGTTTCCAAAGCTGCAGTCACTCCCAAGATGTGCCCACACCACACACAGAAGTCACCCCAAGCACTGTGACCTCCTTGGTTCAAATCCTGCCCCTGATGTGAATCACATGAAAAACAACTGTCTTGGACACCGTGGGCATTTTCCTCTCCTACGTGGAGGAGGCTGGATCAGGAGCCAGGTGCTGGCCAGGAACAGGCAGAGATCTCACTGTGACTGGCCAGTGCGGCTGCAGCAAACCCTGGTCCTGCCTGTGCTGCTGTCACCGTGCCCAGGGCACACACTTTAGGGGGGTGGCACATTCTCCATGTGCTCCTAAACCCCTCAGCACAGATTCCCACTCCTAAACAAGCTGCACAAAGAGCACTGAGGCTGGACTGCCCTGACTACTGGACACACCGTCCTTGGGGTCACACTTGGGACCAAAGCAGGTGTCCCAGGGACAACAGGGACACTGCACTTGTCACTCAGCTCATTTCAATGACAGCTGCTGCAGTAAAAGGGGTTTAAAAAACTAAGCCCATATGAAGCCTGTGATCTGCAGCCTCCCAGTCCTGCCCTGCTGCTCTTAAATCATGACCTGATTCTCCAGCCCCTCTGCAGAACAGCTCCAGGCCTGGGTATCCCTGCCCACCCTGCTGCTGGGCCTTCTCAGGAAGGTTTTAAACTTTAATTATATTTGCAGCATTCAGCATGTTTAATCCACACAGAGAGCCCATCTGGTGAGACCTGAAGTAGGTCAGGGGAGCTGCTGGCAGAGCATCCCTTGAAAGCCCCGAGGCCAAGCGTGAGCACATCAGCAGCTTCCCAAGCAGCCAGCCATGAAAGGATGCTGCAGGACAGCACAGCATCACGGGCACCCAGCCAAGCTTCCCTCTCTGCTGCTAAAAATAGCCTCTCCCAGCAGCAGGAAAGCCGGATTCCCCCTGTGCCACACCCACAGGATCTGTGCTGCAGCCACCTGCCCTGGCCCTGGCCTTTGCAGTAACAGCAGGTGGCAGCTCCTGGGAACTCCCTGGCAGGGACTCGGGCTGGGCCTGGCTGTGTGTTCTGTCCCCAGTGATCACTCTGGGAGCTGACCCCAAGGGGAAGTCAGACCCTTCGGCCCATCTCTGCTCTCCTTTGATGCATCTGCTCTGGGCAGAGCAGGGGTTTGCTCCAGACAGGGCAGGGTTTTGCTCAGGACAGAGCTGGGTCACAGCACCAGGCCTGGCAGAGCTCAAGGAGAGTCTGGACAATGCTCTGGGATGTTGGGATGCTGCTGTGCAGGGCAAGGAGTTGGATTCAGTGATCCTTGTGGGTCCCTTCACACTCTGCTCCATGCATTTCTGACTTCCCAGTGCTGGGTGAGCATGCACAGGCCACAGCCACAGGCTGGCTTAAATTCTAACAAAGCTGTGGCTCTCCAAAGCTCCCTTTCACACAGTTCTGCCATGCTCACCTGTTGTGTTGGGAGGTGTATCCATAATAGTCTTCAGAAGCTTCATGTCCTTGATGTTATGGATGTAGATGGACTCTTCCAGGCACACCACCAGCCTCTGCAAGGACACAGGGAACATGCACAGATCCAGCAGTGCCTCTGGCTGCTGCTCCCACACTTCCCAAACCCAAACCTTTGCTGTCAGACAAACCCATCAGGAATTTCCCACACACTGAAATGGAACAGAAACGTGACCTCTTCTGCTTCTCCATCCCCTCTCACATTTGGGTTTGTACAACTCTTGTTTTGAGAGTTTTTGCATCCAGTCCTGCTTTAGAGAGATGAAAAAACACCATGACTTCTCTGCTCCTCTGCATCTTCAACACCCACAGCAACAGAAGACCCACCAGGGTCACACCCCACCTCAGGCCTTGACTGCCATCCATCCCTACCCCAACTTTTCTCTGCAGTTCTTAACAAATTACTCTGATCACAAAGAACTGGCAGCAGAGAGGCTGCAGTCCTGCTGGTCAGTGTGCCCCTAGGTGGGAATGCAGGCCCTTAGCCCCGACTGCTTCCTCATTTGGGACACAAATGGAGCTGCTGGGTCTGCCACTGCTGCTAAGCTTACTGCACCTGCCCAGCACATCAATGTTTCTTTTCCCCTTTGGTGTCAGCAGGGAAGACTCTGCTTTCTGTGCCCTGCAGAACTGCACAAACACAGAGCTGAGTCACATTTGTTAGGGACAGTCACCCTTGCACCATCTTGGCTGAGGGGCTGGGATTTCCAAAGTTCAGGTGCTCGTACCTCTTCTGCTGACCCTGCCAGGAACGTCCACCCAGCCAGGAGGAGCTGCCAAGCCAAGGGGAGGCAGGGCAGAAAGGCAAAGGGAAGCCTGATGCTGTAACCTCAGCCCTGGGCCACCACCTCTGTGGCCACTCAGCTTTGTGTCACCACAGAGGCTTTTTGCACAGAGGCTTTTTTTGGGACCAGGCTTTGGGTCTGGCTGAAGGGCTGAGCTTTGTAAGTCCAGCAAGTGCACAGCTTCACCTCCTTTGGTGCCAAGAGTCCAGAAGCACTACAAACATCCCAATAAAAGCCTAAGCTCAGACCCCATCCATCCTGAAGCTGGAGCACCCAATTCCATGTCCAGGAAGCCTCCACCTCTTCAGAAATGAGGCCACTTATTTAGTATCTAAATGTGGAGCTTAGTCACTAACTTGAAACACCCACATTAAAAATCTCTGCCTTGCTCCACCATTACTCTCAGATCAAACTCTTTCCCACTTCTATTCCTGCTAACCACAGCATCTGGGGCTGTGTCAGAGCCATTTTGCATTTCCAGGAAGACTTTGCCTTTTCTACAGTAAGAGCCATCCACTTGCAAGCAGAGGAATATTTATACAGCTGATTTGGGCAAAGCCACCATGTGCTTTCCCAGAACGGGCTGCTCTTGATGTCCAGGTGAAGGGGAGGTTTCCAGATGATGGCAAAGCAGCAGCCAGAGATGCTGGCACCCACAGGGACAAAATCCAGGAAAGTTTGGGATGTGAAGAGGCAGAGGAGGTCTGGACAAGCTCAGCAGGAGCTGGAGAGGGCTGGTTCACCCCTGCTGGCCTCCATGCAGCCCTGTGGCCATGTGAGGGGCACTGGAATGGGGTTTATCCTCACTGTGCACACAGACAGAGCCTCAGAGAAGGTGCTGTGATTGGTACACAGGGTCAAGGCACTGCTAATTGTCCAAAATGTCTCTGCCCACCAGCTCGTTCTGTAGTTTGGATGGATCAGGTCAGATAGCTGAGCTGTGTTTGGGGACTGAAATGGGTTTGGACACAGCCAAATAAACACCTCAAAGCTCTCCAAAGAGCTCAGCAGGGTTTCAGCAGTGAATGAAAACCCAGCAGCTTCCCAGCAGTCCCAGAGCCCAGCCTGATTGCCCACTCTGAGACAAATCAGGATTTACCTCCACACATTCAGAGTTATCATGGAGCTTGGAACTAAGAATCCCCACAACAACTGAGGGGTTTGCTTGTTTGCACAAGGAGGACTTTTTCACAGAGAGAACAGATTGAAACATGCACCTTTTGTTTGAGACCTGCTCCTGGTTAATTTGTCACCATTTCCCTGAGTTAATGCCTTGGCTGGGATTTGTCCTTCAGTGAACTTCCAGGGGAGTGCAGCTTTCCTACAGAAGCTCAGGCAAGAGTTCAAGTGTCACATGCAGAATCTGATGGGCACCAGTTTAACTCCTGAATGTACACTGAAATAATGATTCCTCTTCAACCCACCCAAACTGGGAAGGTTCAGATGGGATTTGAGGAAAAAGTTCTTTGTGAAAAGGGTTATTAAGCATTGAACATGTTCAGGGCAGTGGTGGGGTCACCATCCCTGGAGGGATTCAAAAAATGTGTGGATGTGGCACTTTGGAACAGGGTTTAGTGGTGGCCTTGGCAGTGCTGGGGAATGGTGGACTTGATGTTTTATTGGTCTTTCCCAACCTAAAATGATTCTGTGATTCTTTGTTTCTAAATATCTGTAGCATCTCCAAATCCCTCCAGGTGTGTCTGTGGCACAGCCAGAGGATGAGCTCAGCCCAGGATTTGAACTCCAGCTTATAATGCAGCCAAGAAAATGTGGATTCAGGGCTGGGACTGTGCATCACCTTCAGGCAGCACAAGGGGAGTAGCCTGAATGTATTTTATTCACACCAATCTCCTAGAGCTGCTCAGCAGAACCTCCCAGTTTATTTTTATACACACACATCTATCTGCAATTCAAAGAAAGTCTCTCTTTTGCCAGTTTCACTGTAAGCTGAAGTGAAAAAAATCAATTTAGGACAGATTTAATTGTAGAGCAGGAACTCCTGGTCAAAGACAGCTTTACTGGAAGCTCAGCCCAGAGAGCTCACTGCAGGTCTCACTGTTGCTAACTGAGGAGAGGCTGATTATATACAATTACCCAGACTGCTCATTTCTTCATTGTAAAATGTCCTCTGCTTCTTAGGGCATATACTTGGAAAATAATTATGGACAAAAAGAAAAGATGACTTAAAATCCTCAGAAAGAGCTCAGGGCTGCACAAGGCTGTGTCACATCAGAGAATAACACTCTAAAATTCTCATTGTAAGTAGCCTGAGTAGGTTTTATACCTTTAAAACAAAACCAAGGCTGCTGGCAGCACTTGGAAAGCAGCTTTTTGCCTTATCCTCAGATAAGCATGGAAAAGTTACTCCCGGGTTACAGATAAGTTACTCCTGGGTTTTTGTAACCAACTTTGAAGGTCTCATTTTCAACCAGGATGGCAGAGGTGGGCCTGAAGTCAGGATGTGGAATCCAAGGGAGGGAGGAACATGAAAAGGTGTTTTTTTGGCAGAGCTGTGTCCTGAACAGGCAAGAAGGCAGATGACAAAAAGCCTTTGTGTAAATGCCACCAAACCAAGGCCTTGGCTTCATTTTCCTGAAGGAAACAGTGGGGGCAGCTGATAGCACAGCCCTGCAGCTCCTGCCAGAGGCCTCTCGTGTGGGGCTGGGAGGAGAGCACAGGCATCCACCCCTCCAATCCCACTCACAAACCTCCCAGGCTGCTCCCAGCTGGAAAGGCAAAAGCAGCACAGAGCCAGAGTGGGCTGAGTGTGGGTAACCCCTCTCACCTGCCGGTTCAGGCGGATGGACAGGATTTTACTGGAATAGCTGTAGTTGCAGATCTCTGTCCCTTTCTTGAAGTGGTAGACATTCATTTGCTGTGGCTTGGCATGGCTGACCACAACCACAAGGCTGCTGGAGAACAGACGCTCCACGATGTAAACATCTGGGATTTCATCTGGGCACACAAGGAGAGCAAGGCAGAGCCTTCAGCTGGGCTGCACTGCAGCAACAGGACTCAGCTCAAGAGGGATGGCGGGTGGGAGGCTCTGTGCTAAGGTGTTAACATCATTTTTGTGAGAAATTTCTCATGCCTGGCACAAAGCAATTAGGTGGGAGCAGGAAGGGGTAAGAGAACCTTCCCCTGAGGCAGAAACGAAGCACCAGAGAACATATCCACTGGATGAACATGCCCAGTTTGACAGTGCTGCTGTGCCTCTCTCCCCTGAGCAGGGCCCAGCTGAAGCTAATCCTCAGGCCCCCCAGCTGCACTAGATCCTTGGGAAGGGCATATAAAGGAAGGAGCTCCCTCCCTTTGGTCAGGGGAGTTTCCTGGAGGGTGTGAGGGGTTTATTGAGGTAAGGCAGGTGGCTGTGGCTTGGTGTTTCTTCTGTGTGGTGTCTGGTTTCTCCCAGCCTCCCTGGGGACTCAAACAGTGGCTGCAGTGACTGTGTTTGGGATGGCTCCTGCTGTGTGGAGAAGGCACCAGGCAATGGTGCTGTTGGCCCTGCACCTAAATCCCCAGGGACTGCAATTTCCAGCCTGCCCAGCTCTGAGTGATGCTCACTTTGGGCTGGGCTGCACTGGAGGAACAAAGGCTGCCCCACAACTGTCATGTGGGCCTGGCTGTGTCTCAGCCCATCACCCTGAGTGTGTCACCAGCAGGGACCTGTTGCAGAAATCTTTTATGAAAAATCTTTTCCTTAAGATTTTTCCTCCTGAGAAGCTGAGAGGCCTCAGGAACAAAATGTAAACATTGGTTATCTGCTGCTGTGGAATGCAACAGGTGCATCTGTGATTGGCCCACGTTGGTTGTTTCTAATTAATGGCCAATCACAGTCAGCTAGCTCAGACAAAGAATCTGAGCCACAAGCCTTTGTTATTCATTCCTTCTTTTTCTATTCTTAGCCAGCCTTCTGATGAAATCCTTTCTTCTATTCTTTTAGTATAGTTTTAATATAATAGATATCATTAAATAATGAATCAAGCCTTCTGAGACATGGAGTCAGATCCTCATCTCTTCCCTCATCCTCAGACCCCTGTGAACACTGTCACAGGGACCTGTTTCTCTCTGCCTGGCTCTGGGGAAGGAGCCTGGACCCTGCTCCAGATGAGGCAGCTGTGTCTGATTGCTGAGACTCCTCCTGCAGCCACTGAGAACATAACCACTGATGAACAGACCCAGCTGGGAAGTGTTATCCTCAGGGCAGCCTGGAGTCCCTGCTCCATGAGGCCAGGCTTGTTTTGGGCTGCTCAGTGTGTGCTACATGCTGCTGTGAGCACAGCTAAGAGCTGCAGGCCTGCTGGGAGTGACCTTCTCTACATGGAAAACCTGTTAAAAGCATCTTGCTTGTAAATACCACAGTGGATTAAAGGCCTGGGAGCTCTCCAGCAGCTGTGCTGGAAGCCTGTGGGCTGCTGCTCATGTACCTGAAACATTCCAGTGGGGAACTGCCTCTGAGGGCTGGGCTGCAGCACAGACTGTCAGGATGGCAGCAGTGGAAAAGAACTGGGCTCTAACAAAGGTGAAGGACTCCCACAAATTGAAGGTGCTGCTGGTCAATGTTCCTCCCCAGGGAAACAGGAGACTTACTGCTTTCATGGACCTGGTCCAGTTGCTCCACAGAACTTAAGGAGAAGAGTCTGTATCCAGTTGTGGTTCCAATGGCCAGGGAGCTGCAAAGACAAAGCAAAACCCTGCTGGTTCAGAGCTGAAACCCTCCAGGTGACAGCAAGAATCCCTGCAGGAGTGGTGTACTGTTTTGGACTGGGATGGGGATTTTGTGCCATATTAGCTCATACAGGGCTGTGTTTGGGGTTTGTGGTGAGCACAGGGTTGATAACCTGGGGATGTTTTTGTTATAGTTGAGCTGTGCTTGCACAGTCCAGGCTTTTTCTGCTCCTCACCCCTCCAGTGAGGGCACAAGGAGCTGGGAAGGGACACAGCCAGGACAGCTGACCCCAGGGACACTCCCAGGCCATCCATGTCAGGCTCAGGGGATAAAGGAGGAGGAAGGGGAGGACATTTGGAGTGGTGGCCTTTGTCCTCCCTGCTGTCCTGAGGATGGCTGAGCCCCTGCCTGCCATGGGAAGTAGGGAATGAATTCCTTGTTCTGCTTTATTTGCATGTGTGGCTCTTGCTTTAATTATTAATCTGTCTTTATCTCAGCCTGTAAGTTTTCTCACTGTCACCCTTTTGGTTCTCTTTCTGCCTCACTGAGCAAGGAGTTGGCTGGGGTTAAACCCTGACATTGAGGAAATGAGTAGTTCCTGGCACAGCGCTCTGTGAAGGCACAACTTCAGATTCCAACCTAAATAATACAGAGTAACAAACTCAGGAATTCAGTTCTCCATCTGAGCCTGTTGCAGCTTACAGAAGGCAAGCATCCCTCTGAGAGGGCAAACTCATCCTCTCCGATAGCCCTGTGGCTGCTGGAGGAACAAACAGGTCCAGATCCACCTGGGAGGATGCAGACAGGAGCTGTGGGTCACAGAAGGGGCTATTTCTTCAGCCAGGGGCTGATCCACCTGTACTGACACAGGCTGGGGAAGCTCAGCTCTCACTGTCAAGGGTGGTGGGCAGAGCCTTGCCAAGTGCTGTCTCTGCCCAGTTCCAGATGCAGTAAGCAGCGAGATCTAGGTCTTAAACCAGCAGCCAGCCCATAATAGCAATGTACAGCATTTGCACCGGGGACAGCGACCAGCACGTTCACGTCAGCAGCGCATCCACATCCCTCAAAGCACCCTTTGTTCGGGCACACCAACACAAAGCAGGGCTGCAAAGGAAAGGGCATTTCCAGGTGTGAGCGAGGCCGCTATCTCTGATTCTTATCTCTGGGCCGATCCTGGCTCCAGCTGCCACACCCGTGTGTGCCTCGCTGCTCCGGGCGGGATTTGCTGTCCCGGTTGGGAACGGTTCTTAAACGGGATCAGGTAAAGCACAGGAGGGCAGGAAGGCTGTGAGGAGCGTGGCTGTAATTTATCCCGAGCTGGAGCGGCGCTCTGGCACCGCTGCTCACCGGGAGCCTCCGGGAGGTGCTGGTGGCCCTGGGCAACGCCGCCACCTCCCAGTGCCCACGCAGCGCCCGCAGACAAAGCCCTGCGAGAGCCGCTGCCCTGCCCGTCCCCAGGCGCTCCCCGGGCTGCGGGGGAGGCAAAGCCCGGCCATCGCTCTCCATTCGCCTCCCTCAGGGCCGTGCTCACCGACAGCCGGCGGGGCCGGCGCCGCTCCGCTGGGCTGGAGCAGCCCGAGCCCGGCCCGTGAGTGCGCGGTGAACGGGGGGTTCCACCGGGCTGGAGCAGCCCGAGCCCGGCCCGTGAGTGCGCGGTGAACGGGGGGTTCCACCGGGCTGGAGCAGCTGATCCCGGCCTGTGAGAGCGCGGTGAACGGGGGGTTCCACCGGGCTGGAGCAGCCCGACCCCGGCCCGTGAGAGCGCGGTGAGGAGGGGGGGGGGGGTTCCGCCGGGCCATCCCTGTGGGGACCCGCCCCGCTCCGGGCCGCGGGGCCGACCCCGCCCGGCGCGGCCCGGCCGCCGTCCCCCCCGCCCCGCGGCGGCCGCCCCGCTTACGTGCAGTCCTGGTTGTAGGAGAAGCAGCTGAGCGCCGCGGGCGCCCCCGGGCCCTCGGCCGCGGCCTCCATGGAGCGGGCGCGGCGCCTCGGCCGCTGCGGCCCCCGCGCCCGCGCCCGCCCCGGCCCGGCTCCGCCGCCGCACGGGCGGTGCCGCCGCCCATTGGCTCGCTCGCCGCTGATGGACGCGCGGGGTGACCTATGGGGTGAGGAGCAGGCGGGGAGGGCCCGCCCCCAGGAGTGGCGGAACGGGCTGCCATTGGCTGGCGGCGCGGAACAGCTGCGCGGGGCCACGTGGTGATGTTGTGGTTGCATCAGACGGGCGCGGGCAGATGTTGGGAGCGCATCTGGCGGAGCGCGGCTGCACGGGCGCTGCGAGGGGGACACGGCGACACGGGGCTGCTGAGGGCCCGGGGGTGGCCCTAGGGAAGGCGTGGGCGAGGGGATGGGGCGGGGAAAAGTGATGGTGGCACCGCTGACCGGGAAACAAGCCAGTTCACCTCTCCACTTCCTTGGCTAAAGAGCGCTTTGAAGAGTTGTTTTTGTCTTTTTACAGCATTGGCATCCTAAAGCTAACAGCATTTGTGCATCTTCCCTGTGCTTAACACCGCTGCTGCCGTGGGTGGGGAGGGTCAGATCTACAGGGGAAAACACAAAGGAAAACAAACCTCCGAGCCAGTCGCTAAATGACAGATATTCCAGGAGTCAGTGCAATGACATTACCGGCGCACAGAAACTCTGCCGGGGCAGAGCCTGCAAACCCCATAATTAGATGAGTAATCCTCATGTGAGTGCTGAAGTCATTGGGCCCAGATCACTTGATGTGTGCACCACAGGACTTTTGGAAAGAGAGCCACATGCAATACCATCCCTGTGAGGCAGATTCCATGTGGACACATTTATCTGCCTGGATTGATCCCCCTCTGCTGCATGGGGGCCTTGGAGTGCCGGTAATATTCCCCTTGAGGGAGCTGGAAGCCTGCAGCAGTGAAGATAGATTGATTTTGGGGAGGAAGTAGGAAAAGACACATCTTCAAAACACCATTTTGGAGGGAGGTGGATGGTGGATCATCCCTAGGACTCAAAACACATGAGTGATACTGCAGGGGAATAATTTTCAAGACATCATGTTTGGGGGGAAAACATCTTTTCCAAGGGGCCTAGCGGGAAGTTCTAATAAAACCCAAACATGAACTAGAAAAGTTGTTTTTGAATGTCCTGAAACTGTCCCTGTGGATCAGCAAAGTTTGATTTTGAAACAGGGACGTCAGACAGGAAGTGGGGTTGTGGAGCAGGAAAAAAGTTTAAAAACAAAACAAAGCCCTCCAATAAACAAAGCCAGGGAGACATTGCCTTGTGTTTCAAAAAAAAAAAAACTAGTTTCTGAGCAACAGCAACAGCTGGATGTTTGCTGCTTGGGCAATCACCATGGTTTTAAAATGCAACCTTGATAAAGTACCCGAGACTTGGGTAACACAATTATTTTTGCAGTTTGACTGATGCAACCATGTTGGTCAATCCTCCTTTGAGCTCACTGCCTGCAAAGGCTGTTTGATCAGCAGAAGTGGGAGAAACAGGGAGTTCTTGTCCTCTGCTGCAGCATTAAAAAAGTGTGGGTGGCCTTTGGAGCAGGTTGGGTACAGCTGTGTCACCATGATGGGGGTGAGGTCAGGACAAGCTGCTCCTTGGCTGGAAAAGCTGCTGTGTGTTGGTGAAGCCCTTGGAAATCTCAGGATCTGTGCTCTGGAACGTTGGAGCAGTTGGGTGCTGGGTGTGAAATAGAAGCTGGGTGCTCTGGGTGGAAACTGAGTCTGATGCCTCAGGTTTGAGCTTTTCTATTTTTCAGGTTCTGTGCTGCTTTAGTGTGTGGCTCTGGGTTCACATCAGGGGATGCTGAGCTCTGTGCACAGAGCAGGGAGACAAAACAATTCCTGCTCCAGCTGGGCACCAAGGACAAATGATCCAAATCTCAGCCCAGGAGCACAAACACCGTGGGCTGCAGAGAGAAAAACAAGCAGGGTGGGACTGGATGGGCTAAAGCTGGAATGGGACAATGAACTGCAAGATGCAAATGGAGCAGAACTGATCCAAGGGAGAGACCCCGTGCCCGCTCGTGCATTTTGGGGCCATTTTGGTTCATCTTGGGTGCAGCCCTGGCTGGGCTCTTGTGCTGCCCAAGGTGGATCCATGGAGGAGATGCTTTGAACAAATCCCTGCTTTATTCTGTAACTCTGCCCAGCCTCTCCTCCAGCTCAGCCTTCTCAAGGCATCATTTCTGGTAAGAGATGAGGTGTGTCAGGTGCCTCAAACATAAAGAAATAGCTGAAGTGATTTTTCAGGAATACAGCTTTGGAGGGAGGTGGTAATTAGGGTAGTAGTTAAATCCCAAGATATTTCCTGGGATCTGAGTATATGTCACACCTGGGGAAAATGGTCTGGCAAGGCCAGCAGAGAGTCCTGCCAGGCACCAGAAGGACAGTCCTTGTGCTGATGCATGTGTTTGCTGGGAAGAATATATCAGGAATTGGCCTCCCTTTCCTGACAATCCTGTGACTGCAGTAACTATTGACAGTAACAACCTCAACTCAGTCATTAACTCCAAACCCAGTCCAGAGTGTGACCATTTGATCTGAAATGTTTTCCAGTGCAGAAAACATGGTGTGAGGGATGTTGGTTTGTGATCTCCACCCTGGGTGTTTGTACTGAAGCCTTAAAGAGGAAACAGAGGTGAAGAAGCTGGGAAACCAGTGTTGTGCCCAGAAGGGCCTCTCCCAGCCATGGCATCCTGTGTGCTGCCATTCCACATGGGAAGGGTTTTGAGAGCTTTTAGGCTTTTCCCTGGCTCAGAGTTTAAATTCCAGCTCAGTTCTTCCCTCTCAGATAAAGCCTGCTCCTACTGCTATGTTTGGTATTTTAAATCTGCTACAGGAAAATAAAAAGGTCTTGGCAGAGCTAAATCTGTTAAATATCTTTACATCCTTCACTGGAATTCCTGATAACCAGAAGCCTGTTCAGGGACTACAGCCTTGCAGGGAAAAAACAGGCAAAAGGTGAATGTATAATAAGGTGAGCAAGTGTTTCTAAGAGCAAGGAAACCACTTTTTCCTGTGGAAGGAGCAGGAAGAGGTGGCACAGACATTGCTTTGCTCTTTTTTGTCACCCTTCCCGAGTGTATTGAGCAGGTGGAGGAGGAAGAAGGGGCTGCATCCCGACCTTTAGGAGCTTGAATACACGAAGTGCGATCACTGAAGTGCGCTGCTTACGCTCTCAGACAGACAATAAATGCTGCCCTCTGGTGCCCCGCGCAGGCTGCACACAGCCGGGCCAGCATCGCACCACACATGGCAGTGCCGCCACACCGGGCTCGTTAGATCCTGCTCCTTGGAGTATCCAATGGGTTACACCGGGCCTGCTAAATCCTGCTCCTTGGAGTATCCAGTGGGTTACACTGGGTTTGTTCAATCCTGCTCCTTGGAGTATCCAGTGGGTTACACTGGGTTTGTTCAATCCTGCTCCTTGGAGTATCCAGTGGGTTACACTGGGCTCGTTAAATCCTGCTCTTTGGAGTATCCAGTGGGTTACATTGGGTTTGTTCAATCCTGCTCCTTGGAGTATCCAGTGGGTTACACTGGGTTTGTTCAATCCTGCTCCTTGGAGTATCCAGTGGGTTACACCGGGCCTGCTAAATCCTGCTCTTTGGAGTATCCAGTGGGTTACACCGGGCCTGCTAAATCCTGCTCTTTGGAGTATCCAGTGGGTTACACCGGGCCTGCTAAATCCTGCTCCTTGGAGTATCCAGTGGGTTACACTGGGTTTGTTCAATCCTGCTCCTTGGAGTATCCAGTGGGTCACACTGGGTTTGTTCAATCCTGCTCCTTGGAGTATCCAGTGGGTTACACTGGGCTCGTTAAATCCTGCTCTTTGGAGTATCCAGTGGGTTACACCGGGTTTGTTCAATCCTGCTCCTTGGAGTATCCAGTGGGTTACACTGGGTTTGTTCAATCCTGCTCCTTGGAGTATCCAGTGGGTTACACCGGGCCTGCTAAATCCTGCTCTTTGGAGTATCCAGTGGGTTACACCGGGTTTGTTCAATCCTGCTCCTTGGAGTATCCTGTGGGTTACACTGGGTTTGTTCAATCCTGCTCCTTGGAGTATCCAATGGGTTACATTGGGTTTGTTCAATCCTGCTCCTTGGAGTATCCAGTGGGTTACACTGGGCTTGTTAAATCCTGCTCCTTGGAGTATCCAATGGGTTACACCGGGTTTGTTCAATCTTGCTCCTTGGAGTATCCAGTGGGTTACACTGGGCTTGTTAAATCCTGCTCCTTGGAGTATCCAGTGGGTTACACCGGGCCTGCTAAATCCTGCTCCTTGGAGTATCCAGTGGGTTACACTGGGTTTGTTCAATCCTACTCTTTGGAGTATCCAATGCAATTATCTCCCTCCACTGCAGGAAGAAGCACTGACATCAGAGAGGGTGGAGCAGCCCTGCTAATGAAATGCTAGAGAAGGGAAAATTGAGTTTATACCTGCATTCTCCTCATGCTTTGATGAGTTTACTCGTTGTTTCTGTCAGGGCAGATAAAGAGATTTTTCCTCTTATGCAATGAAAAAATGAGAAGAAAGCAGAAAGCTGGATTGGTTGTCAGAGGCCATTCTTAGTTTGGAATAATTCTGATCACAAGATGCAGGTACCACAGAAGTCATCACTTCAAAGCTGTTTTTTAAAATATTGTGATTCCTGTATTAAATATAAAAATGTGGGAAAGTAAAAAACAATGGACAGAACATATTTGTGAGAGTCACCAGCAGACTAACTTGTCTTGCTAAATTGTCTGGACAGGTTCTAATGTGGAGTGGGGAGGAGAAGGGGGACACAGGGGAGATGTGTGTGCCATGAGCACAGGGAATTCATTGCCCTCTGTTTAAGGTACAGAAATTGGGAAAGATTCATGGGGACCCTGAGAGCCATGTGTGTGCTAGCATCATCCAGGGTGAGGGAAGAACAGGAGCAGTCATGGCAGACTCCACAGCCAGTCTGGAGTCACCAAGGCTTTGTGAGCTTTGCTTTTGATGCTTTTCCTTCTCTGTTTTAGGTGCTGACTTTGTCCCCGATCCTGCCAGGGAGGGAGCTGTGCTTGGGAGCAGCCCTTGCAGACGTGCTTGATGGGGTCAGGGGAGAGCTCACAACTGGATGTTGCATTTCCTTGTCAGTTGGATTAATGCTCCTGATCTTGTCCTCACTCTGGAAATGCTCCATTTCCCTAAGTAGCATTAGGACATCACACGTGCCCTGGTCATGGATTATCTCCCTGGGGGCCTGACACTGCTCACAGGAGTGACACAGGCCAAGGGTGGCTCATGGTCCTGGCTCTCTGGGGTGCACACTGGACTCTTGAGTCTTGGAGTGTTTTCAGCTGAGAATCACAAGGCTTGTACCACAGAGAGCAAAGGGGTTAAAACTGGGAGAGAGGAACTTTTCCCTTCCCTTTAACTCTTGGATACAGCACGAGTTGTAACTCCTCTGTAATTATCTAAAGATCAAAAAATGTTCTGACGTGAGAGATCAGAACAAGCTGCATTGTGAGAGGGAGACTGGGAACACATGGAGGTCCTGACAGCCAGAGGAACGTTGGGTTCCCACACGGCCTGGAGTGAGCAGAGCAGGGAGCAGCTGGGAGGGAGAACTTTGGGAGAGGCAGGCTCACTGCCCAAGCTCTTAGCACAGAAGATTTTCTGGGGGACTTTCTTCTCTTCCATGCTAGAGGAGACAAGGAGGGGTTTGGAGGAGAAGTGGCACAAAACGTTGGTGTAATAAATGCATTAATTGCAGAGTTCAAACAGAGAATGCAGGGCAGCACCTACACTGTGGTGCCCACAGAGCCAAGGGAGCCCCCATCCATGTGGATGCCATGCCCTGACTTCTTTTGCCACCCACACTGGATAAATAGCAGAGCTCAAACAGAGAATGCAGGGCAGCACCTACACTGCCCCCAGCACTCTGTGGTGCCCACAGAGCCAAGGGAGCCCCCACCCATGTGGATGCCATGTCCTGACCTCTTTTGCCAACCACACTGGATGAGTTCTCCTGTGCCTGGCTTGAAGCTTGGTCAAGCAGTTCAATTACTGATCCCCATTACTGGAGCATGCAAACCTCTCAGGAGCTTGGATCCATGCTCAGCCCAGAAAGTGCTTTTATCCTCATTGTGCTGGAGACAGAGTGGGGCTAAATGACTTCCACAGGAGAGGCTGGAAATCAGTAGGAGAGCAGGAATCTAGAGCTGCAAATCTTAACCATCTTGCTGCTTCAGATGTAAGTGCTACAGCTGGAGAACGAAAAAAGGCTCTATCGTTTTCCTGTGGGCACACAGCACGGGCCAAGCAAGCCTGAGCTGACATTTCAAAGACCTTTTTTTGTTCAAGTGGGTTCCTTCCATCTGGGAAAATGCTCTATTATCTTGGGGGGAGGGAGGCAGCAACTTGCAGAAATGGCTCGATTCTGTAGCCAGTTTGTTAGATGTCGGTCCAGACATTGTTTGGATGTCAGTCCAGACCAAGGAGAGTGGATCTGACCAATGTGTTTACTTTGCCACCTGCTTTCAGAGAAAAGCACGTAAGCAAATTCAAATGTTTTGAATGCTCTTATGTGTGCATTTATCTTTCAGGAGGACCGTGTCCCAGATTATACTCAGAGAGGGAGCTCTCCCCAGACTGTGTTAAAAGCACAAGAACTGAGCATTCTTTTCAATAGGGGTATTTACATTCTGTTACAAAAGAAACACTGGGAGTATTTCACAGGCATTCCCGGAAAAGAAGTGGGCAGTAGCTGCACACTATCTCAGTGCTCTTTAATTTGGTTTGTGTCAGAGAGATCTCAAAGTCAACAATCACATTTGCAGATGCTTGGGCAGTTCATGAACTGCTGAGCTGCCCAGAGGTTGTATACAGTCAATGATGCAGAACAAAGCCTGCTGACATCCAAACTGCAGGAGGCACAGACCTGCTGCTCTCCCATCTCATTCCTTCTCTCTGGAGGCAAGAGCCTTTTTTTGCCCCACTTCAGGTGCTGTTTTCTATCTCCCAGGTCTGGTGGAGCAGCCTAACCCTTACCTGGAACTGTTTCCCACTGCATTAATGCCTGTCCTCATTGGAGCTGAGGAGAGTCCTTGAAGTGCAGATACACTGAGCAAGGAGTTCCCAATAAAAATTGTCAGGAGGGTGCTTAAAGACTTCTTGGCCTGCTGTTGAGGTGGAGGTTAATCACTGATCTAGGACAGAACTCCCTAGGCTAGAAAAGAGAATGCTGAGTCCAAGTTCAGCCTGGCTGGGTGGCAGGAAGAGCACCATGACCAACGTCAGAATTTAACCAGGGGATCCTGGCTTTTTCAAAATGTGGAGCCAGTGGTTCAGCCAACACAGGAGAGCTGTGTGACAGAGCTCTGCTAATCACAGCCTCCCTCACGCTGAGCTCGTCAGCACTGACTCAGGAGGTGAAATGTTCCCAGTGTTGCCCCTTGGGTGTTGGGAGCCTTCCAGCTGGGAGTCTGAAGGGCTGTGCTGCAGCAGGCACGTCTGGCAGATGGAGATGGATTCCCCCACTGGTCTATCTGTTAGATCTGGCCACTTCAGGGCATTTTTTTCTTGGCACTTGCTTCCTCTGTTTTGAGTCTTAGCAGTCATTTTCTTCTTCAAAGTAACATATGGAAATGGTTTGGGATCTGCCCATAGCAAACTGGTTCTGCACTGGGGACTGTTCCACAGAGCTGATGTCAGGCAGACCAAAGCACACAGCACCTCTCAGAGTCCACGGGGGTTCTGAGCCCATGACTCATGCTGGGCTCACTGCAGGAAGTTCAAGCACTGTCTTTCAGGCTCTTTTTGGATCATATCAATTCTTTACTCTGTTTCTTTATCACTTTCATGTGGCTAAATTACAGATTTTACACTCAAAACTCATCCAGAGCTCAGACTCCCTGGCAAACACTGCATTGCTGAGGGACAAGTGTCCTTCTGTCCCTTCATGCAGGGACATTGAAGTGTCACACTGAAAGCTGTCAACATCCAGAGTTTGACCTGGAACCCAGATGTCCTCAAATAATGTATTGTTAAAAGAGAAGATATTTTTGTGTGTTTGGGTTTCTAATCTATGGATCTTCCTATGAATCACTGTGTGGTGCTGTGAGCCAAGGTGTGCAGCAGTAAGAGAGGGTTGTTTTCAATGCTAGTTAAAGCTTAAACAAAATACAAGGAGCCAAGCCCAAAGGATACAGTGTGAACTCTACCTCTGGCACCTCATGGTCCACAGAGAACTCACAGGTTTTAATTCCTGATTTTCTGATGTGGATTTCAGGGCTGTTTGGCATAATGGCAGCTTCTGTTTGTGGATGAAACCTTTCTGTGCCACTAAAACAACTTCTTTCCCCATTCACTCAGCCCCAAGACAGCACACGTGCTGCAGTCACTGACCAGGAGTGTTCCAGGTTGTGCTCTGCCCCTTTGAAACCCCATTTTGACCTCAAGGGTGATGGGCATGCCTGATTTAACACCTAAATCTTTGTGTGTGTGTGACAAAACCACTGGCTGCTGCAATCTGCCACTCGTTTGATTCATTTGGTTTCATCCCCAGAAGCTGCTCCAGGACTCTGCTCACAGAACATGGTCCTGAGTCGGGTGGTACCTTCAGCAGAAGCCCCTGGCACTGCAGCTCCTGTGCAGCACCCCAGCTCCCCACTGTGAATTTGGCTGTCACTGTTAATTGGGCTGTCACTGACCTTTCAGGCAGCTCTTTCTGTTCCACGCACACAGCAGGGCTGGGTGACGTCTGTGCTCTTATTTCCCACCTTGGCTCACACACTCCTTCCCCCTGAGCTCTCCTCTGCTCTCCAGCAGCCACAGCCCTGGGCAGCAGATTGCTCCATGAGAAACTGATGCATGAAGCAGTTTGAAATCAAAGTTGTGGGAATAGCGCTGACGGTAATGCCAGTTATTTACTCAGGAATGTTTAATTAGATGGTTAAGACCAGGATCTGACTTTAATTCAGACCAGACCAAATGGAACAGGGCTTTGTTTGTTTTTAATTTCCCTTACGTCTTTAGCAGCATGAGAATTAACATGTGGGGACGTAGGAGCATCAGCTCATGGAAGTGTGATTTAACTTTGAGAAGTGAGATTTGAGAGATGAGAGATAACCAGTGCTGACTCACTCACTGTGTCCAGGGGCTCCACAAGACTCCTCCTGGAAGCTGGTTCTGTTCCCCTTCTCCTGGCTCCAGGACTCCAGCAGGGATTGCATCAAGCACAAGGGAATACTTGTTTCCCTAAGAAAGAGGACGTTGCAGAACAGGTTTTACACAGGGGCAGAGCTTTGTTCCAGATGGGATCTATCCCAAAACAGCACCGGGACTTGTCCAAACAAGGAGTGAGATGTGACACTAGCATAAAGAAAAAAGGGGAGGTAAAAAGCTGAGAAAGAAATGTGTAGGTGGGAATGCAGATGACTTTTTGTGGTGTACAGAAACTTCCAGTAGTTTTGAGTTACAGAAGGAACTGTTCTATAACCAGGCGAGCAAGTAATTTGGTATTTTGACACTGTACTCCAACAGTGTTTCACAAATATTAATTACTCTTATTTATATTTTTTGTATGTACCAGCTTTGAGCTGAATGTCAGAAAATCCTGGACCCTGGCTTCTAATTAACCCAGATCAGATAGAAATTATCAAAGATTTGAGTCCAGCTCAAATATTTGACCTAGCTGGACTGGGTCTGTCAGAATTGCAGGTCCAAGATTTACACCCAAGTTATTACCCTTTATTTCTTTAATATAAGAGCTAATAAACAAGAAACCCCTCAGCAGGTAGTTCCTGATGGCTTGTGTGTCACTGAACAAACACCACTATCTTCTTATATCAAAATATACATTAAACTGTTGCTATTGAGAATAATTGTCACTGTACATTACATAATTCTCCCATATGGGTTAAGCACAAGTGAGTGCTGGCTGAAATGACGTAACATTAGAGGAAAAAGCTGAGTTATGTTTTGTGTTGCAAGATCAGCAAATGCACAGTTCAGGGTTCATTTTTAGGGCTCATTTCTCCTCCCCAAGCTCTGCCCATGCCAGCACAGCCTGGATATAAAAATAATGTAAATTATTTCTTATGGCTTGGAGTAGACAAAGTGAATGCAGTCAAAGGGCTCATCTCAGCTATAAAGACACATGAAATAATCCCCACGTGGATTTACATCGATTATAATGAAATCTTTGCCAAACTTGAATATCGTTTATTTCCCTCCCCCTGTAACAATCTCTGATCTTTTAACCAAGCCTTTCCAGACCGGGCACCGTTGCGGCTGGAGTTGATGCTCCGGCAGATCCCACAAACCCCAGGGGAATCCACTTCTCTCGCCATTCCCGCTCCCCTCAGGGTTTGGCACCCCTCTCGGCCATTCCCGTTCCCCTCATGGGATCCCGTTCCCCTCAGGGCATCCCTCTCCTCTCGCCATTCCCGTTCCCTTCAGGGTTTCCCACTCCTCTCGCCATTCCTCTCCCCTCTGGGTTTCCTGCTCCTCTCGGGTTTCCCTCTCCACTCAGGGCTTCCCACTCCTCTCGCCATTCCCGCTCCCCTAGGGGTTCCCGCACCCCTCAGCGGACCCCCCCACGCCGTTCCCGCCAGCCCCGCGCGCCTTAAAGCCGCAGGCTCCTTCCGCGCCTCTCCCCGGCCTGTGTCCGCGCCGCGCCCACCATTGCCCCTTTAAGGTTACCGCGGCGACGGGCCCGGGCGAGAGCGAGGCGCATTGACGTCAGGGCGGGCGGGGCCCGTCCGGCCGGTCGGTTTCCGGTGCCGCCGCTGCAGCGAGGCCGCGGCCGGGCCGGGACGGGCGGGGGGTCCCGGCGGAGCCGCCGCAGGTGAGCGGGGCGGGGGCAGCGGCCGGGCGGCCCCGGGGCGGCGGCGGGGCCGGGGGCGACGAGAACCGCGCGGGACGGGCGCGGAGCGGGAGGCTGCGGCCTTGGGGCGGGGCCGGCCCGGCCCGGCTGAGGGAGCGGGGCCGGGGCCGCGGCTCCGGGGCTGCTGCGCGGGCAGCGGCGCCTTCTCGGGCCGGTGTCCGAGGGGGCTCCGCGGGCTGTGGGGCCGGGCCCGGCGGTGTTTCCGGGCCTTTGGGCCGGTTTGCCCCTGCGGCTCCGTGTCCCCCGTCCCGGGGGTACCGGCTCGGTGCCGCCCCGGTGGCTCCGGGTGTGAAGCAGCCGCAGCCCCGCGCTGCGTGAGGGGCTGGGATGGGCTGGGCGGGGCAGCCACGCCTTGGGCAGCTCGGGGAAGCTTTGGGATTGTGCAGAAAAAAATGGCTTGTAGAAATAAATAGCGGAGTTTTCATTTTGCCCGTGATACCGCATTTCCTGCCCCGCTCTTGCCGTTCTCGCGTGGCCCGTGCCCGCTCACGGAGCCGCCGGGGCTGCTCAGTTAGCGCTGACCTTCACCGTGCGGGCTGGCAGAACAAAAGGAGTGACCGGGGAACTTCTCGGCGCTTTCTCAGCCCGTGGGAAGGCCACGCTTTGTGTTTATGCAACGCACAATACACGTGTGTGTGTGTGTGTCCTTGAGCAGGGATTAAGTGTGACAGTCACGACACCTGGGTGAAGTGTTGGTAATTCCATATTAACTCGAAGCTTTCTGTAATCTCCACCAGCAGAATTCATAGGGGCACGTTGTTGTGTTGCCTGTGTGTCCTGGGTTTTTTTGCTGCTGCATCAGCAGGATAAAGCCCATGATGTGACTTCAGTGACTTGTCATTTCTCAAAATTATTTTGACTGAATCCATTTTTTCCCTTTCAAAAGCTGATCCCGGGATCAACATATCTTACTGCATATAAATAAGCTGTTGCCACACTCCCTGTACCAGGTAACTTTCTTTATATTTCATCCAAAAATGCCCTGAGAAATCCTTTCCTATTTCTTTAACTCTCATAGTGTTAATTTTCTTATGAAAAAAATGACATGAAATGTGTGTCTATATACATGTATATGTAAAGAATGTATTTTAAAATGGTTTTACAACCTTGTGGTGGGCTGAGCCAGGCTAGATGCTAAGCACCCACCAAAACTGCTCCATCACTGCTCTCTTTAACTCAACAACAGAAGGAAAATATAAGGAAAGGTTCCTGGACTGAGATAAGGGAGAGATCACTCACCACTTGCCATGATGGGCAAAACAGACTCCTTTCGTGGAAATTGGTAATAAATTAAACTAATTAAATTTGAGCAGGATAATGAAAAATAAAGCCAAATCTTACAAACATCTTCCTGGCCCTCTCCCTTCTTTCCAGCCTTAACTTTACTCCTGATGTTCTCTGCCTCTCCTCCCCTCAGAGGATGGGGATTGCAGTCCGTTCCTTACACGCTGTCTCTGCTGCTCCGTCCTGCTCAGGGGAAGGTCCTCACACCTTCCCCATGGGAGACAGTCCTCCATGGACTTCTCCAACCTGAGTCCTTCCTGCAGGCTGCTCTCCAGCCTGCTTTCCCTTCCATGGTCACAGCTCCTGCCACAAAGCCACCCCAGCACAGGATTCCTGTGGGTCACAGTCTGTGCATTCCCCTGCTCCATTCTGGGGTCCTCCACAGGGTGTAGGTGGATCTGTGCTCCCCCCTGGACCTCCAGGGGCTGTGGGTGGATCTGTGCTCCCCTGTGGATCTCCAGGGGCTGTGGGTGAATCTGTGCTCCCCCCTGGACTTCCAGGGGCTGTGGGTGGATCTGTGCTCCCCCCTGGACCTCCAGGGGCTGTGGGTGGATCTGTGCTCCCCTGTGGATCTCCAGGAGCTGTGGGTGGATCTGTGCTCCCCCTTGGCCCTCCAGGGGCTGTGGGTGGATCTGTGCTTCCCTGTGGATCTCCAGGAGCTGTGGATGGATCTGTGCTTCCCTGTGGATCTCCAGGAGCTGTGGGTGGATCTGTGCTCCCCCTTGGCCCTCCAGGGGCTGTGGGTGGATCTGTGCTCCCCCCTGGCCCTCCAGGGGCTGTGGGTGGATCTGTGCTCCCCCCTGGCCCTCCAGGGGCTGTGGGTGGATCTGTGCTTCCCTGTGGATCTCCAGGGGCTGTGGATGGATCTGTGCTCCCCCCTGGACCTCCAGGGGCTGTGGGTGGATCTGTGCTCCCCCATGGACCTCCAGGGGCTGTGGGTGGATCTCTGTTCCCCTGTGGATCTCCAGGGGCTGTGGATGGATCTGTGCTCCCCCATGGACCTCCAGGGGCTGTGGGTGGATCTGTGCTCCCCTGTGGATCTCCAGGGGCTGTGGGTGGATCTGTGCTCCCCTGTGGATCTCCAGGGGCTGTGGGTGGATCTCTGCTCCCTGGGCTGCAGGGCACAGCTGCCTCACCATGGGCTGTATCACAGGCTGCCAGGGTATCCATGCTCCAGTGCCTGAAGCCCCTCCTGCCCTGACCCTGGGGGCTGCAGGGCTGTTTTTCCCAGTTTCCCCCATTTATTCCCACTCCTCTGTCTGGCTGGAGTTGCCATCTCTCCTCCCTCCTTAGATACCTTGTCCCAAAGGCTGTGTCACTGTCACTGATGGGCCCAGCCTCTGCCAGTGGCAGTTTCATGTGGGAGCTGACTGGCATTGGCTCTGTTGGGCATGGAGGAAGCAGCCAGCAGCTTCTCACAGAACCCTCCTGTACCCCAAAATCTGGAAGTGGAAACCCAGTACAAACTTGAAACAGGAGAAAAATCTCCTTAAGAACATTTTTGAAAGTGTCATAGCTGAAGTCTTTGGAAAACCTGGCCTCATAACAGATGTTTAAAGCTGTACTCTTCATTATTTACAGTTGCCGAGGTATTTTGGGATTGCAGTGTATCCATGAAATAAGTGATGAGCTATGAGCAGGTTTAAATTACACAGGAGCTTTTCAGGAGCCATGTCTGTAATCCATAACTTCCGACAGCAAACCCTGCCCTGACATTTTGCCTTCAACCTGAGCATGTTTCACTTCCAAATGCTGGTCGTGCCTGGCCTCTCACATTTCCAGCTCCCACCCACCTCTCTCCTGGCCCTCAGCCATCCCCATGACCCCACACAGCTCCTGACAGGAGCCTCCAGTCCTACAAAACCCTCAGTTCAAGCAGCAGGAAGTTCAGGTGGGATCTTCCCTGGCTTGGAGCTCTCTCAGGGCTTGAGTTGTTGAAGCTTTCTCAGCTTTTCCTTTTCTGCCTGTGGCTGTGGAGCCCCCCGAGTTTCGATTTCTGATTTCTTTCCAGGTGCTAAATAAGTTCCCAGCATTTTCTTTAGCTCAGTTACTGCTCTGGTAGGTAAAGGTGTTTTTTTGCTGTGGTGTCAGTAAGATAGTGAAGCATAATGTTGTTTTAGGTGGCAGCATTTTTGTTTCCAAAGCAGTTTCCAGTAATTATGTATTATTTAACCTTCTCCTTCTGTTCCCTTCAGCCATGGCAGCTTCCAGCAGCAGCAGCAGCGAGGAGGAGCGGAGCCTTCGGGAGTGTGAGCTTTACATCCAAAAACACAACATCCAGCAGCTGCTGAAGGATTGCATTGTGCAGTTATGCACAGTGAGACCTGAACGACCCATGGGATTCATCAGAGAGTACTTTGAGAGATTGGAGAAGGTAAAAACACACAATGGGAGGGGAGGAGGGTGGAACAGCTTCTATTGAAATGTATCTTTGTCATTTAGGGGCTGAGCTGCAGATTTGACCAGTTGTGTTGACTGTTTGAAATTGGAAGTGGTGCTTTTGGAAAACAGATCCTGTTTTCCAGTAGTTTGTGCACCTCTGTCACACCAAAGCCTGTAGGACAGACCATAAGGTGTCAAGGAGACTTATCCAGCTGGGATGCAGGTGTGATCCCAGCCCAGTGCTTACTCATGGAGGATACACAGCATACATGGGTGTGTCTGGAGCTGGAGAGCTCTGGAGATTGACCTTGCTGGACGCTGCTGAGGGTGTTTGGATTCTTACATTGATTTCCAGTAATGTGGGCAGAGCACAGAAGTGGTGCCAGTGATATTACCCAGGCCTAGTTGAAGATAAATGAATATTTGCATTGCAGATCTCTGGAAGAGCAAGCCTGTTTGTGCCTTCTCTTGGGAGTTCAGTGTTGCTGTCCCTCTTGTGTTTGCCCTGAGGTCTCTTTGGTGTTTTTGTTGTTGCTGGAATCATTCAGAATTGAAACAGTGATTTCACACTCTTCTGACCTGTTAATTTTGTATATTGATCACTAAGCAGGTAGGGAAAGGAGCTGCAGTGGAAATGGGAAGATTAAAGGCTTGTGCAGAGGAAAGGTTGGATGCAACTGTTCTCAGAACATGGAACTGGTAAATAATGCAGCTGTGACCTTGTGCAGCACTTGTTTGCAGGTGCTGCTCTCAATACTTGTATAAGGCAGTTAGGTATTTATCTTTTTTTTTTCTACTGAGTTACTAATTGCTGATATAAAGAAGAAGGAAATTAACACTGAAGATCATAAAAATGTCTTGTTGAAATTGTATTTTAATGGAAGTGTTCAGGATAAGTACTAGAAAATCACCAAGGGATTCAGACTACCTGCTATAACTCTTAATTTATTTGGGGAACATTTTGCTTATGAAATTAAGAGCTCTGACTTTTTTTGGTTGTGTGTATCAGCAACAAACCAGTGAATAATGAGGTTCTTAAAAATCCCTTGTCCCTGCCTGTTACAATGACTCCTTCCTCTCCTTGGATTCTTGAGTTTTGAGGTACTGCTAGGTTGGGAATTTTAAAACATCACCAAAGGTATCTATAGACAAAATTTTACCAATAAACCACATTACTGTGCTTAGAATAAATCCTAAACCAATCCATATGTGGGGATGTAAAATGGGATTATTTGGGTGCTTTTGTGCAGTGGATTTATGGCCAACATGCAGTATTTGGGAACTTAATTTGTTTTTTAGCAAGATAACAAGTCCAGCTCTGAATTTAATGACATGAATGTTGGAATTGAATAAGTTGATGATTTTATTCTGCTGCACATTGGCTCTTTGTGTATTTGGTCAGCCTACACTGAAGCTGAAAATAAAACTGGTTAGGTAATGTTTTTTCCCCTTAAATTGTTCTCAAGTTTTGGTCAGGGTCTTTTCTCATGGTTTCCAAGTGCCCTCTAGTGCAGCTGTAGCTACAGGTGAAACTGGAGCATTTTTTTGTTGCCTCCTATGGTTTAAACTTGCTGCAGCTTCCCCTGGGTGGTTCCCCCACTCAGCTGGGCTGGGCTGAGCTTCCCCAGGTGCTGTGGTGCCTGCCCAGCTCTCAGGTAACAGAGCACTGAGCATCCTGTGCTGGGCAGGGAGCTCCTGACATCCCTGTCTGGAGAGCACAAATGCTCAGGAATGTTATTAACCAGCTCCAGCCCAGTCCTCAGCTCTGCTGCAGCAAAAATGCCTGAAACTCACTCTGCTTCACCTCCCAAATCATGTCTTTTACACCTGTAATAAAGCAGAGCAACTTTGCAATGTGCTTTCTGAATTTTCCTCTCTCTGACTGTATCTCAACCTGAGGTTTTTTTAATAAGATTGATTTTTGAAGGAACACCATTGAAGACTGAAGTGAGCTTGCTATTTTCTCTCTCATTCTTTTGACAAGTCATCTCTTCCACTGCACACAAACAGAGCTGATTCACTGTCATGTTATTAAAATATGTTGAAGAAATTTAAACATGCTTTAGAATTTCTGTTCAGAAACATTAAAATTGCTGCTTCTGAGATGGTTACAGCTACTACAGGAATTCAAATGTCCTCCTCTGGGTTATGAAAGCTGTTAGATGAATCTAATTACTACTCATTGATTGTATAAATGGTTTTATTTAATCTGTTTGTGGTGTGCTAAGGCCTCTGTTCTCTTTGCTGTGCAAACATGTGTGGTAATACCAATACCTGCTAAAAGCTGTAATGGCTCTCCAGTGCTGGGATGGGCTGTGTAGTGCAGCTTGAGCTATGGGAATTTAATGTAGAGATCATTATTGCAGCCTGCCAGGGGAATCCTGGCTCTTGGACATGCCTGCCCTCTGGAATGAGTGCATTGAAATATTGTGTGTGATGCAGTTATGTGCTCATCAGGCTTTACAAAAAGCTGGAATTAGGAAGTGTGATGGACACGTAGTCACTGCCCCTGTTCCCCACCACCTGCCCTGCTCAGATACTATATATGTTATATTAAAATATAGATATGTATTTATACATAATATATAAAATATATAGAATATATACACTATACATATTAATATATATATATACATTAAAACATCTGAATATTTTCCCATTTTCCTAAGTGTTTCTTTTGCAAAACATGCTAGTTTAGGAGGATATACTGTGCAGTTGTGAATTTATGGCAGAGCTTTTTTAAAAATGCCTTTATAACTTCTGAATGTTTGGGGTTTTTTAAATATGTTATAAATGAAATACTAATTACCAGAAGAAGTTGAGATTGTGTCTGGTGCAATGACAATTAGCAGGTTTTACAGTGTACATAATTCTGAAATTGTGAAGGTCTTTTTCAGTAGCTGATAGACTTAAATCTGAATATGTGAAGTGTCATCATTTCAGTATTACTTGGAATAATTGAAATGGAATTAAAAAACATTGGTTATTTGTCCGGAAAAATAAGGCTTGCAGTTCGTGACTGACACTGAAAATTGTGAACTGCTTCATCAGCTGAAAGACCAGATCAACACTTGGATGTAATAAATAAATTATTCCTAAATCTTTCTCAGATCCTGGGAATGTTTATACTGATGAGTACAGAGCAAACTCAGTGTCTTTGTCCATGATATGTTTAATGTGAGGAACTTCTAGACTTGAACAAACAGGTTTTCCTCATAAACACTGGCTAAATCCAAAGGTATCTGGAAATAACCACTGCCACTCTTTCCTTAGGTCCTACTGTAATTATTCTCTGATCTTTTGGTGTAATAAATGGGGTTTAGTATCAGAAATTGTGAAAGGTGTCTATTAAAGATGAAACTGAGATTATAGGATGTTGTGGCACAGGGTTGTCTGGGGGTGTGGAATATGATATCTGGAGATTTATAGTTGATACAGTGATGTTTGGAGCTGATGATCTTGGAGGTCTTTTTAAATCTCATTCTATGGTTCTGTTCTATGATTTGTCTCAGGGAGAATCTTGCTGGTGAATCTGTGTATGGACTGTTTAGAGAAACTGGTGTATTTTAAATTAATACATTATTTTACCCATGTGTAACTTGTTTCTGTGTCCATCCCCTACTTACTATTCTAAAAAAATGTTAATATTAAATTTTGGGTCAGACAGAAGTTATCAGTTACAATTTTTTGTGTTGGTGCAGTTTCCTTCTCCCTGAGCGGGGCATTGCCCTGAGGAGTCTCTTGAAGAGTGTTTTGATAACAACTCCCTCACTAAATGCTGCTGAGTGCTTCAATCTCTGATCACAATATTTAATATTTTATGTGATACTGGAAAAAACCCAGCAGCTGGTGTTCACTTATTTAAAAATGTCTTTTTTAATGGTTAAGTATTTTGTATGTGAACAAACATGTTCTGTGGTTGATGGTGAGGCACTTTACACCAAACACTTATTACTGCTCAGGCTATTTTTAATTTCATCTCTGTTGAAACTCGTTCCTCTAAAATCAGAGGACAGAAATGAGTTTTAAATACATTTTGCTCCCATGGTTGGGAAATGTGGCACCGTTTGATCAACGGGCAAAGAGCAGGAAGTGAAACGTGAGGCTGTGGAGCTCCTTGGCTCTGGGAGAGGGGCAGTGGAAACTCCCAGGAATGGGTGTCCCATGGCCCTTCCCTCAGGCTGGTGCTGTTATCCAGAGCCTCTGCCCAGCTGGGATCAAGGACACTGGGACAAACCCAGCTTTTACAAGGGCTGGAGCTCTGGGAGAACAGATGAGTCCTTGTTCCTTTACAGAATATCCCAAACCCCTGTTTCCTAATGCTGGGAAAGTCATTTGAGCTGTAATGATGTCAATGCTCTGACTCCAGGGTTGGCTGTTTTGTTTTTGATCTGATTTTAGTTGATTGAGGTGAATCTTTTGAAGAATCAAATTTCTGTGTGTCAGTTAATCAGAATTTGTGTTATTGTAAGTGCCCTGCTCTTCTACAGTATCACTCCAACACAATAAGCAACTGAAGGAAATAAGGAAAGCAAGTAACCTTGTGCAAGGTTTGCATGTGGTTTGCATAAAAAAATCCCACTTTGGCCTCCATCATCCTTCCTCCAGCTCTTTTGAAAGCAGTGTTCATGTTTCTTTCTCCCAAAATAAATGCTGGTTAATGAGTATCAAGTTGGTCCATGACTCAACCTCTTTCAAAAGCTTCTCATGTAGCATGGATTTCTGAGGAATTGCTCCTCTGTCTTTCAACTCCAAAAAGGCTTTAACACCTCGCAGCTGAGAGGAGGAATTGGGGGTTTGCAGCTGGGGAAGTGCCTTCAGCATCTGAGGAATGTCCTCTTCACCTGTTGAATACACTGGCAGAAACCAGAATCAACTTGTTCACACCAATAGTTGAATAAATGAAGAATAACTCAATAAAATAAACAGCATTGTGATGTGAGTGGTAGGAATGAAAGGCACATCTACCACGTGGTTTTGAAAGGGCTTTGATCTCAGATGCTGCAGTCTCCTGTTTGCCTTAATGTGGGAATAATGGTACACAGGAAGCTCCCTGGTGTTGGCAGGCTGGGCTGGAACATGATACATCACTGCTTGTTTTTTTCCCTTTGGATTATGTGACACAAACATGTCTTCCTTCCTGTTTAGGAGGAAACAAAGCAGTTGTTGAATCAGCTGAAGTCTGGTTCTCGCTCCGACTCCCGGGAGGACGAGATCTCCCCTCCTCCCCCCCTGAACCCTGTGGTTAAATACCGATCACGACGTGGGGCCATCAGTGCAGAAGTCTACACAGAAGAGGATGCTGCCTCTTATGTTAGAAAGGTGCTCTGACTCTTAAACCTTGCTCAAAATTACACCCACAATCCAAGAGTTTATCTGAACCCACCTTCTGTCCAGGGCATTAAATAGCACCAAGCTCCTGGAGCCTGTTATGTCCTAATTGCTGTAAAAAGCAGACCTGTGTGTGTGTCTGCTTAACTGGAGGACAAAATAACCCATCATGCAATTAAACCATTCATGCATTACTTAGACCTGTTCCCTTTGAAGTCATGTATATTTAGATGTGCATATATTTAGATATATAGAATGTGCTTCCAGTTATTTGGCAGCTGTAACAACATTTGGCCTAATGGCAGAGCAGGCTTGCTGCTGTTCCCAGGAAAACACAGGTTGAACAGATACTCATCCTCCTGCAAAATAACTTACAAACTGAGCATGGAATTATGCTTTTCAGTTGCATAAAATAATACAAGATTATATTTTCCTTGTGTTCAAACTGTCTGTAAACATTTACTATATTTGGGGTTATATTTATAGTGCTTGAAAGAAAATGGAAAAACTCAGCCAGTGTTTTGTAGCAATTTAAGTTGTTTAATTACCATGGGAAATGCAGAAATTTTTCATGAGAAAAATTAACCATTTGCTTTCTCTGATCCCCTTATAGGTTATTCCAAAAGATTATAAAACCATGGCTGCTTTGGCAAAAGCAATTGAGAAGAATGTGCTGTTTACCCATCTTGATGATAATGAGAGGAGGTAGGAGGAAGTCTTGGTGGGGTTAAGGTTTGTGGAAGGGCAGAGTTCAGAAGAGCTAAATGTGTCACAAATCTGCAGTGACTCTGCAGTGCTCAGTGGAACACAGAGAGCTCCAGGAGCAGTGTGGATGGGTTGGGGGTACAGATATGTGAAGTTGTGCAGGTTTTTATCTGATTTTGGTGTCCTCTCCTTCAGTGACATCTTCGATGCGATGTTCCCCGTCACTTACATCGCAGGAGAGACTGTCATCCAGCAAGGCAAGTGACACTGTTTGCTCTGGGGAGGCATTTGAGCCTCTTAGTTTGTTTATTTTTTAATATAAAAGCAGGCTCACTGCAGCCACACAATTTCTTGTTGTGTTCCCCGAAGCACTTCGTAATAAAGTGAGGAGTTGGAGCCACTGGAGGAGGATGAGGCTTCCTTGCAGGGATTATCTGTTGGGAATATTGTCCCTTGATGACTCTGGAGAAATGTTGCGTCAGTTTATGGATCTGGTTGGCCTTTCCAGTAATCCTGGAACTGCTGCTGATCTCCTGAGTACCAGTAGATGTCCCCTTTCATGGGGCTGAGAGGAGTGTGAAATCAGCAAAATGTGATGTTTCACCCTGCAAACTGTGGGAAAAGTTGCCAACATTGTTGGAGTCTAAACATCAAAGTTGGCAGAGATGCCAATTCTATATTAGTATACTCAGTTTAGTGTATAATCAATTTTTTTTCTCTTCTTTAGGTGATGAAGGTGATAACTTCTATGTTGTTGATCAAGGAGAAATGGATGTAAGCATTCCTGGTAGTTTATTAATGATCTGTTCATTCCTAGAAGAATACTCTGATATTTGTAGGCCTCTTCTACAGACCCTGCCTTTAGCAGCTTTGCTCTTTTTAAGAAGTTTTTTAGAAGTTTGTTTTGCCCCTTAACAGCTCAGTCTGGCTGCATAGACTGAGTTTAAAAACGAATTACTGGGACACAATACTGATGTTTTAGGCATGCAGGGTGGAGTTGAAGTGTGGGGAAGGCTTTAAGAACAACCAGACTTTTATTTTCTAGCCCAGCCCATTCATAGCTGACAGACCTTGTTGAGGTGTTGTTTCTCAGGAGTCTGTGTGTAGAGTCTCTGCATGAGATGTAAAAGAGAATCCCTTTGTCAACAAAAATTCAAATTGTGCTGGGGTTGGAAGCATTGATAAAACCCTGAAATACTCAGCCTTAGTACAGATGTGAGAATTTCCTTGTACTCCCAATGGAATAGAGGGCAGCAGGAAGCTGAGGGGTGTCTGACCATGCTCTGCCTTGCAGGTTTACGTGAACAGTGAGTGGGCCACCAGTGTGGGTGAGGGTGGCAGCTTTGGAGAGCTCGCCCTCATCTACGGCACCCCCCGAGCTGCCACCGTCAAAGCCAAGACCAACGTCAAGTTGTGGGGCATTGACAGGGACAGCTACAGAAGGATCCTGATGGCAAGTAGCCCTCAAAACCTGGGTTTGTGCTTTGTGGGTTATGTATCCTGGGTGTCTGTCCTTCTGCCTGTCCTTTGCTGGAGTTATTTATTCCAAATCCTGCTGTCTCTTCAGTAATCAGAAAGCTGATTACTCAACGTGCATCTCTCAGGCACAGGGCAAGGGGGAATCTTGCATTAGTGAGCAAAACAATGCCAGTATTAAACCGAGCTGAGGGTGAAATAAGGCTGCAGTAACTGCTGAGTACTTTAGGAATGTTGCTCAACTGGAATATTACTGAGAGAACTCAATTTCAAAACATTTCATCTTGTGGGTTTGGGGTCTGTGAGACAGAACACTGTGTGTCTGGTTAAATTTGTTTGTGTCTGGAGTTTTATTTAGAGCAGAAAAAAAACTCACTTTGTGTCCTTTCCTTTTTTTTTTTGTAGGGAAATACTTTGAGAAAGAGAAATATGTATGAGAAATTCCTTAGTAAAGTATCTATATTGGGTAAGTGAGCAGATTTTTGTTCTGGAGTGCAATCAGTTTCCACATTGTAATGAAGCTGTTACCCAGCATTATGATGAGTACAGGCTGTTGTGGTAACTCATGACAGCTGCTTCTCTGCATCAATCCAAAATAGCTCTAATTCAGGTCTTGATCACTGATGCACAAATGCAGGCAGAAATACACTGAGCTCTGTATAAATACAGAGCAGAAGGTGTAATTTGTGCCTTGAGAAGACACTCCAGTAATGAACTCTTAACTCTGCAGAATCTCTGGACAAGTGGGAGCGTCTCACTGTGGCTGATGCCTTGGAACCGGTACAATTTGAGGATGGGCAGAAGATTGTGGTCCAGGGAGAGCCAGGAGATGAGTTCTTCATTATCTTGGAGGTAAGCAAGCTCAAAATTACAAGCTCAGGACTTGACTTTTTTTGGTTGTGTCCCTAAGCAGGCACTTGGAGAAGAACAAAACATAAGAATGTACTTCCAGAATCACTAAAGAAACATCATCTTGCTGGACATGAAGTAACTTGGATTTAGTTTTGCTGTTTTCACAAATGATACTTCCAAGGAAAAAGTAACAAGTTTCTGACTGAAAGCAGTTTATCTTTTTGAGAGTAGAGACCTGTTCTAGATAGCTGGTAATGCCTTACTAGTGTTCTGTCTGGTGGTTTTTGTTTTTTCTGGCTTTTTTTGCTAGTCATACTATAATATTTCTACTGTTCTGAGGAAAACCGGAAAGAAGTCAGTGTTGTAGATATGTAAACGTTCAAGATGTTTAATGCTTAGAGAGGAGAGGAGCAGTTGTTCTTGTACAGCAGTTAGGTGAACTGTGCAAGGACTGTGAAGTGGCTTTTGAACTGAGGCATCCTAACAGTTATTTCTGCAGAGCAGCTCATTCTGTGTGAAATTCAGTGTTTGGGGTGATGCTGGAAATTGCAGTTGTTTGACTGCTGTCGTTTATTGAAGGGCACAGCTGCAGTGTTACAGCGCCGGTCAGAAAATGAGGAATTTGTTGAAGTGGGCAGACTGGGACCTTCTGATTACTTTGGTGAGTTATGTTGTGACAGCTGTGGCTACAGACACCACTGTCACCATTTTGTCTGTGCTGTGTCAATGGTGGAGATGAGATGGATTTGCTTAATTACTGTTTTGGACTGCTGTGGTTGCCCTCAGTGTCGGGTGAGTATCAGAGTAGTTTGGCACTCAGGTGTGCACACAGGATGTGATGGTTCCACACTGCTTTACTGTAAAAGATAATTTGGCCTGACCTCCCTGCCCTGAGCAGAGCTAAATTTTTAAATGACATTGTATTCTGCAGGGCTGTGTCCAGCTGATTTTCCTGTGTCTCCAGGGATGGAGATCCCACAGCCTCTCTGCGCAATTTCATTCTCTGTCTAACCAGCCTTGTTGTGCAGAGGTTTTTTCCTTCATGCCTGACAAGAATTTCCTGTTCTGCAGCCTGTTGCTTTCTGTCTGTCTTTCCCTGTGCAGCCTGGGTTTGTCTTTGTAGTCACTCATTACACAGCTGAAGACAGCAGCAAGATAAGAAAATTCCTTCCTTGGCCTTCTGTTCTCCAGGTCAGACAGGAGCCTGGTCAGAACCTGCTCTTTAATGGTTAAATACAGCCCTCTCCCTCTCTAAACCCCTAACATTTTTCTCATGTTTTGGGTAGTTCCTCTCTTTCCTCTTGCTAAAACCTTTTGGTTGTCCAGGTTTTCAGGTCTGTAGATGATGTAAGCAGCAAATCCTCTGTTGCAAGGCCTGAATTGGGATGGACTTGAGTGCATGGGCTCTGCCCAAAGGCCTGCTTGGCTCAGGATCTAGGACTAGACTTCATTCTGTGCCATTTCATATTTTCTAATATTTCCCTCTGTGTTCTCTTGAGTTTCCCACTCTAAAACTAAATATTATCACAGTCATTGTGTTAGGTGCTGCAAACCTTACCTTCAGGGGTTTAACTCTCCCTTAGAACCTCCTTTATTCTTTAGCAAGCCTCTCTTTAGGAGGCTGCTGAGTTCAGGAGTTTTAATTTGGCACAGAGGAAAAGTTTTCCTCATTTCTTTGGAACATCCCTTCTGATAATGCAGGCGAAAGTATTCTCCAAGGAACACTGAGTTCTTTCCTCAGTCCTGAACATGGAAAGAACTCAAGTCCAAAACCAAGCAAACCAATCCCAGAGTTGCTGCTCTGATTTCTTCCATGCTTGTTGTAGGAATGTTAGGGGTTGTTTCTGTTGTTGATAACAGGGCTTTGTTGAAAATTGCATTTCCAAACATGTTGTTCAGCAGTTGAAACAAAGCTCTTGGCATGTTTGTGCAAAACTTTAGAAATGGGAGCCAGTGGGACTTCAAAATGCTCCTTTTCCACAGCCCCATGACAAAGTCAGAGTTTTGATTCTGGCCAGCAATGGGTCAAAGGCTTCTGTCTGGTGCATGAATGTTTTATTTGTTTGTTTACTTCAAAACCATGCTCTTGTTGTCCTGAGTTTCCTAGAAACACCAGAATTGAGCAGTACTATTAGAAAAATAACTACTTGTTGGCTAGGAAAATTACACTGTGAATTGAAACATGACCTTTCCTCAAAGAGACACAGTATTGAAAATTTTTTAGGCTTTTTTCAGAGAGACTTGAATGTGGACACACTTTTTAATAACAATCCACAAGTAGGTTTTTTTTAAACTACCTTCACAGTTGCTTTTAGTGTAATTACTTAGGTACTTGTTCTGAGCAGTGCTAAAGCCTGAATTACCTTCTCTGCAATTTCAAGTGGAGAAATGTTGTTATTTGCAGGGACCCCTGTGGCAGGGAGGAATGATGAATCTGACTCCATGTTCTCAGAAGATTAATTTATTATTTTATGATACTATAATATATTAAAGAATGCTGTAGATATGTAAATGTTCAAGATGTTTAATGCTTAGAGAGGAGAGGAGCAGTTGTTCTTCCAGTTAGGTGAACTGTGCAAGGACTGTGAAGTGGCTTTTGAACTGAGGCATCCTAACAGTTATTTCTGCAAAGCAGCTGATTCTGTGTGAAATGAACTAAACTATACTAAAGAATACAGAAAGGATACTTACAGAATGCTCAAAAGATAATAATGAAAACTTGTGACTTCCAGAGAGACAGCTTGGCCCTGATTGGCCAAAGAGTAAAAACAACTCACAGCAGAAACCAATGAAACAATCTCCAAACGCATCCAACATGTGAGCACAACACAGGAGAAGCAAATGAGATAATTATTGTTTTCATTTTTCTCTAAGGCTTCTCATCTTCCCAGGAGAAAAATCCTGGGCGAAGGAATTTTTCAAAAAACATGAATACCACAGAGAAGGGTCATTTCTTTGCCTCTTTTTCCCATTGATTGGTAACTCTGTTTCCTGTTTCTGCTGTCCCAGGTGAGATTGCTCTGCTGATGAACCGTCCTCGTGCTGCCACCGTCGTGGCTCGTGGCCCCTTGAAATGTGTGAAGCTGGACCGGCCCCGGTTCGAGCGCGTGCTGGGCCCCTGCTCGGATATCCTCAAGAGGAACATCCAGCAGTACAACAGTTTTGTATCACTGTCTGTCTGAAACCTTCCTCCCTGTCCAAGCCACGCTTCACGAATGCAGACTGCTTCCTTCCCCTTGTGCAGAGCCACATCGCCACTGGCATTTGCAGCTTCCTGTCCGGTTAAAAAAAAAAGAAAAAGAAAAAAAAAAAAGAAAAAAAAGGAAAAAAAGAAAAAAAGGAAAAAAACCAAACTGCTTATCATGGCACTGTCATTAATTTAGAGCATATTATTTCTGTGCTCTGTGTCCCATTAAATTAATAGAAAAAGTTCAGTGGAGACATTTGCTTCTCTCTGTGCACCAGTGTCCAACTCAGGCCAGTGCTCAGTGAGGGAGAGACCTCCTGGCACCATGCCATTGCCATAGAGTGAGGAGGTGACAGTAAAGGGGGGAAAAAATGTTCTTTTGAAGGTTTTTCTCAAATTATTGGACAGATTTTAAGGCTGTGGTCATCACCTGCTGTATTTCTTTTCACATGAGAGCTACCCTTGTAATTGAGCTTCTTGGGGTTTGGGGTTTCCTGGGTTTCGTTTTCATTTTCTGGGTACTGTAATCCTAGGTTCGATCATGAGGCATCAGCTGCTAAGAAAGCCACAGTTGGAATTTACCAGTATAATTGTTCCTGTGTCTGCTGGTTTAAGATTGCTTAGTTCTGTTCTTGTCAAGTGTAAATCAAAAGCTTTCCAGGTTAATAGTTCTGGTGAACTACTTCAGCTGTTGATCCATTTGCTGACTTGCCGCGACTGATCTTTTCCACTTGTTCTTTCTCCAGCCATAGATTTGCCATTTAAAACTCTTCCTGTTCCAAGTGGCAAGAACCAAATGCTCCATGAAATGCCTGACTGTGGTCTCTAGTACATAGATTGGTGTAAGAATGGTGCATCTGTCCAGCTGTTAGTACTCTTTGAGTGCTTAGATTGGCGTAGAAGTCGAAAGCAAACATTTGATTTTCCCTGTGAATTGTTTTGTTAATCCTCAGTTGACTTTTAAAAAATCACCATCAGTTCAAGTGACCCTTTGTTACCAGGGAAAATAAATGCTGAGTGTTTTGGCCAGTATCAGTTGCAGGTGACAAGATTGCTGGTCTGTAGAGCTCCATTATTCTTAGTAGAGAATGTGGCAAAAAAACTGAATGTTTGAACTTTCCTGCAACACTCAGTTGTTTTAAGTTTTTAGAGCTGTCAGTTCATCATTTTAAAAATGGTTCACTATAAATCTAGTTCAAAGCCAAAAGGTGCATTCTCTTTTCTTGCTTATGGAATTTCCACCACACTTATTTAATCCTTTTTTTTTTCCCCCCCAAGTTCAATCTGTTGTGGAGTCTTAAATGTATTTCAGTATTTCCCAGCTTTGTGTTCCATTACTCTGTGCTCACCAAGACTTCCCAAAAGTTTTTACTGAATTCCACGGTTCAATAATTGTAGGCAATTTTTAAGGTTTCCTTTAAACTGTAATTTATATCAAGTAGCATAGGTTTGTATTTGGGAGTGACAGCAAGCAGTTTGGCATTTGTTGTGCAACTACTTTAATGATGGAGCCCTCGTTTTATTTCTTTTCTGAGGTGGAGTGGATGCAAATCCAATGTTTTTCCAGGCATGGACAGAATCAGGAAGAGTCTGCTAATTCATGCAGAATAGTACTGAAGGTATCAAGCCTTTACAAAAGGTTTCAGGGTATTTCTGAAACTGAAATCCCAGGAAGGGGATTGAAATGCTTGTGGGTTGAGTTCTCTATTCAAGAGATGTTGAATAGAGGATTTCTGCCAGAGTCCTTAAGGAATAAGCAAATGCTACCTTTTTTTGGTTCTTTTTTTTTCCCTCCTTTTATTTTTTGGTAAAACTTTTTTCTTAAGTTTTGACTCTGCAGGTTTTTTTCTTCATATGTGTTTTGTGTTACATTAAAGCACCAAAAACTGTGTAAACCAGTTACAGCTCCACAAAAAAATGCACATTTTTTTTATATAAGGCTTTCTAATCAAGTTTCACTACTGCATCTTTTTAGCTTGCTGTTTACTCCCTTTTGTAGTTTTACCTACAAGATTTTAAGATAAATCAGCTAAGTCTGAGTTAAATATTAAACACAGTTATAGCTTTACCTTTGTGTGCAATTTCAATATGTTTGAAACCACAATTGGCATAGTTTTGCCTTAGCTAACATTCAGGGCTTTAGAAGTAATTTTTTGCTAGTCTATCTTCAGCAAATTGATGAAGTCTATTGCCCTAGGAAGCTATAGTCAACCAGAGGACCATTTTTGTATTGTTACCTGACTCTATAAGTCTGATTTACTGTATGTGCTAATATATTATATTATATTCCTTTTGTTATAGATTGTCCTAATGGCAGGTAAAGCAATAAAATGATTTAAATTCTTAAATGCAATCAGCCTCTTTTATTTTATTCCCTGCCCCTGCGTGGTGTTTTCCTTTGGCTTTAGAGGATGTGTTATGAATGAGGCAGCAGAAAATAAGCAGCTTAATGGATTAGCTTGGTGTAAACTCCAGAGGGGTGAGTTGAGGTCCTGGCTTCCCCCTGGAGCCTGGGGAGAGCTCAGCCTCCACGTGCCAGCCTGGGAATTCCTCTGCACTTGGACTTGTGTCCTGTTTGGCTCCTGGCAACTTTGATCTCTCCCAAGGTGTTCATTCCCAGCCCAGCCGTGATTTTTGGATTTCTAAGTTGGCTGCCCCCATCTCTGCAACCCTTTAATGAGCATGTGATGGATAATCATGAATAAGTTGTGGTGGGAAATGGAAAAGGGGGATTTTCAGCTGTGATGAAGCAGGAAAACAATTTGAAGTGACCTGAAGCAGCTCAGGCTTGGATGTGTTTTACAGCCAGCTCCAAGAAAGCTGAGTCACCCAGCTTTGAAGGTCCAGTAAAAATTTATCTGTCATGTCCAGGAGAATAAAAGGGAGAAGAACCCTGTACCAGCCATTTAAATATCCGTGGGTTACTTTCCTTCACCCGTCCTCCCTTTCCCAATCCCCTCTACGGAAAAAAAACAGGCTGAAACCAGAACTTCTATGACCTAAAGTGAAACTTTAAACCCTCCACTTCCAACCTTATAACTATAGATACACACTTTATAGTTACAACTTAAATTTCAGCTTATCTTCTGTTGCCATGTGCTTCCTGTTGAAGCAGCAGTCACCATTCTGTGGCAAAAGATGGAATTAATTCTGGGTTTGTCCTGTGTGGGGAGTGCACAAAAAGTCACCGGTAGAGGGAGATAAAACTTTGGGAATTCACTGTTCCGGACAGGAATAACCAACAGAGCAAACGTGCTGAGAGGGAGACAAATCCCCTTTTTTTCATCTGTTCTCTGTCCACAAGAGTAAAAATGTCTGTAACTCCCAAGAGTAAAAAGGTCAAGAATCTGCTTGAGATTGTTGAAAAGTTGGAAATGCAAGGATTTGTCTGAACCACAATTTGGGGTAGACTAAAGGAGCCTGGAATGGGGATTTTGGTGGGGTTTGTGTGGGATTTTGGTGGGTTTATATGGGGTTTTGGTGGGGTTTATGTGGGGTTTTTGGTGGTTTATATGGGGTTTTTGGTGGGTTTATGTGGGGTTTTTGGGGGGCTTTATGTGGGGTTTTTGCTCACCTTTGTGACCTCAGAATACTGGAGGAATTTCTTCACTCTGAAACACTCCAAACTTCCTCAAACACACAAATGGGCACCTGTAGGACACACTCAGAGCAGAACTGCCCCTCTCCTGTGGCTTTGCAGTTTGGAGCCAGGTGCATTATCAGAATATTTTGGAGTTAAGGCACCAGCACAATCCCCTGGACAAACAGCTGTGGCCAAATGAGCTTTGTTCCTTCCTTGCATCATCCAGGCACTTGTTGGTGTCACTGAGCTCCCTTTAGGTCAGGCAAAGCTCCAGCCCATGGGACAATGAGCTGGTGGTGCTGGATCCTGTCCAAATCCTGCCTGGCAGCTTTTGTGCAGGGATTTGGGATCCTCTGGAAGGTCTGCAGTGCTGTAGGTGACTTTTGTTTAACTTAAAGGTTACTTTAGAATGAGTTCCTGGTAGATTGGTTATGGTGTGGGGTTTTTTGTTGGCTTTCTTTTCCCTCTTAAGGATGATAAATTATCAACAAACTCCTCAACTACTTTCCCCAGGCTGCCAAAAGGCTCAGTGTAATAATTCCTAATAGTTAAAGGAAAAAGCTATTAAAGAGAGCTTCACTAATCCACTTATTCTTAAATCTTGTTGTTGGGAGGTGAAGGGTCAGCTGGGAACTGAAGTACCCATGAAAACTCCTTCCCCATGCTTTGTTTTGGTCCCCAGTTTCTGTTGCATCTCCTCAAAATGCATCTCCACAGACTTGGAGAGGAGGGAGAAACTGGGATACCATTTTGTATTTTCCAGCTAATTATGACAACCTAAATGATTTTAAGAGGTATGAGGAGAAAATTATTTTAAAATATATGAGGAGATGACCTGAGATAGATTGCCCCCACTTTGACAAAATGTTTTCCCCAGAAATGGGTGAGTTCTTGAATTGTAAATACAGTCCTGTGTCTCAGAGTGGTTTGATTTTCAGCATGGTTTTTTTAGATTGGCTTTTTTCCCTTGGGGTCTAAGGCAACACAGACCTGCCTGTGTTCTATATCCAAGCTGGCCCTTCAGGCAGGGCAGAGAAGTGGTGTCAGTGCCTGTGAGGCTTTGTGAGACGTGCACAGGTCAGTGTGGGCTGGGGTGACACTGCTCCTGACACTGAGCACGTGCAGTGCCTTAAGTCTTAAGGTCTATCTTGGCCAAGCCTAAAACTCAAACTATTGTTTCATGTCCTTGCTTGCTGTACTGTTGTAACTTTTCTACTTTCAGACTCTGCAGCTGCAGCTAGCTCTGAGTTCTCTGCTCTCTGTTTCTGAACCTGCTGTCACAGCTTTCTGAAAGTCTGACCTTTACTGGGTTTCTCACAAAGCCCTCTGGTCTGACCAGGATAAAATAAACAATGCAGTAAACCAAAACAACACTGACAGAGTCAGAATGGACCAATGCCCTGTCTTGTGCCAGGGGCAGGTATTTCTCAAATATACACTCCTGACCACAGAACAAAGACTGACTAAGAGAAAATGCTCTTGGCATCTCTTTATTCAACCCTCACCCCCGGGTTGAGTTCATGTCCTTCTCTAGCAAGACCAAACCCCGGTGGAGGTTGAGCAAACCAAGGTCAGGTGTTCCTTCAGCCTCCCAAGGGCATGGCCAACTCCAGACCTGGAGATCACAGCTTTTCCACCCCAGAGCTCTGTTTGCTTACTGGAGGGGCCCACATTGGGTGCCAGATTTTGTCCTGGTTTAGGGCAAATTAGGGAGAGAATCTCCAAAGGTGTGTAGAGATCAGCTGAAGCCACAGCCACTGCCCGAGCACAGGAGCTCTGCTTAAACAGCAGCAGAGGAACCCAGTGTGACTCTTGATCTTCTGCCATCTCCCTTCTGAGTCTCTGTGAGTGTTTGTGGGTGGAAATGAGCCGTGCTGGAGCTGCCACTTGCCTGGCAGGGTTCTCCTGGCTCTGAGCTTAAGTGTCCAGCTTGGCTCTGTGCGCTGCAGGGCTCTGGGGCTGCGTGGTGTCGTTGGCCACCACCGTGGCCTCTCCAAAGGTGTCAATGCACTTCCCCACGGCATCCAGGATGAGCTGGAGGCGCCTGTCCAGGGCCAGCAGGTGGGGCTCGGTGAGCACAGGGGCCAGGGGGTCCTGCAGGAGGGATTCCCTCATCACCTCGCTGAGCCGGTACTCGGGCTCCGCCAAGAGCTGCAGGCGCAGCCACGTCGATCTCTTTATTCTGGAGAGAAAAAAAAAAGAATCAACAATTTAATGCCTCTCAGCAAGAGCAGCTGAGCTCCTTGACAGCAGCAGGGTAGGGATGGGTGAAGGAATTTAAAGAATTTTGGAACAGAAGTTCTGTAATTTTAATTTTGGAAGGTAATGAAATTTTTTTTTTTCAGAAATCTCTACTTCTCCCTTTGTTTTCCCAGAGTATTTGTACTGCAAATTTCTGCCAGCAGAGAGAAAAAAGATGAGTGAAGTTCTCAGTAGTGAGTGAGTCAGAGATGACCCAGTTCCCCAGGTTCCTGCAGGGTGGTGCCATCTCCCCAAGGATGACATTGATGAGATGGGAGCAGAGGGGGAGGTAAATGAAAAGACATGAATGAGAAAATATCTTCTGTCAAAACTCTGAGCAAAAAGAGGGAATATTTCCTGGAACTGATGTAACTGTGACTTTTCACATTAGGGGCTACTGAGGTTCAAATGTGATTTGCTTTGACAGAAAATGGGATGAAAAGCTGCAATCTTGGAATGCTTCTGGGCATGAAATGAAGTGTTCTGAAATCATTTGTTTAATCCTCAGCAGAAATGTGTTGACTTCAGCATGTATAATACTGAAATAAATCAGTGGCTGTAGTTATTGCCCTTTGAATCTTGGAAACAAAGTGGTCCATGTTTATGGAACCATTTGGATTCAGCTCAATCAGAATTTTCAGGTGGAAAAAGGTGAAGTCAGATCCATTTTAGGCAGCTCAAGAATTTGTATTTTTAGGCTGTTGTTTATCCAGGGCATCCATTGGGAATGTTGATCTGGATCTCTGCAGCTCCAACAGGCTGTTTGGGAAAAGCTTGTGGCTGTTCCAGGTGCTGGGGACAATCACTAAGGTTGGAAAGGTTCTTTAGAATCATCAAGTCCAGCTGCTGTCCCAGCACCATCAAACCACGTCCCCAAGTGCCACATCCACACATCACTCGAAGAATTCCAGGGATGGTGACTCCATTATTTCCCTGGGCAGCCTGTGCCAATGTTTTACTACCCTACTAGTATGTTTTACTACCCTTTCCAGGAAAAACTTTTCCTAATATCCAACCTAAATCAGGAGTGTGTGTGGAGGGAGGTGAGTGTGGGGAGCGGCACAAGGGGAGGAGGATGCTGCTGCCACAGGGCCAGGCATCACTTTCTTGCATTTATATCCCTGAAAAAACTAAAATAATCAATTGATCAAGTGCGAGGGCTGACAAGGAAGCTTTAAATCCCAGCTGTGAGGTGCTGCTGCTGCTGCTGCTGCTGCCAGGGGAAGCTGTGCCCAGAGCAGATGTGAACGAGAATCTGTGCACTGTCCTTCGAGGCAGGGCTCGCCGGGAGCTGCTGTGGGTAAACACCAGCTGTGTTTGCTCTGGTCCCAGCAGTGCTTGGAGGTGGAGAGAGGGCTGCTGTGACCCGTGGGGAGCAGCTGATGGAGTGCTGGAACAGTTACACAACAAACAAGCAGAGCACAGACAGGGCTGAGATGGAAACGCAGCCGCCAGCCCCGCTCCGCTCCCATGGGGGCTGTGACCCTGTGGCTGGGCTGGACTGCTGAACCTTTCACCCCGAGCCTTCCAGGGACTCCAGCAGCCTGCCTGGGGCTGCTTCAGGCCTGGCTGTGCCTCCAGGAGGGTTTGGATGCTTTCAGGGAAAGGACCATCTCATGGCATGGCTGTATTTGTGCCACTCGTGGTCTGTGAGAGGAGACCTGCAGGCTTCAGAGTGTGGGACAGGCTGGGAGCTGGGAGAGGCAAATGAAACAGACTCAAATCTGCTGGAAGCCAGGCTTGGAGCAGAACTCAGCTGGGAATGAGGTGGATGTGTTTAACAGCCTGCTCTCAGCATCCCAGCGCTCCTGGCTGGAGTGGCTGGAGGAGCTTTCCTGCTCTCATGGCTCAGCTTGGTGTCAGAGCAAGGAGGAAACTTGGTGGGCTGAGCCCAGGTTGGTGGTCAGGGCAGGCTGAAATTTGTGGCCTCTGCGTGCTTACTCAAGTAAAACCTCTTCCCTTCCTTCCCAAGTGGTTTTAGATGCTCTCCCAATCCAAATGGGTTGGCTCTTGCGGGAAATGAGGGTGTGTGTGTCTCCCTCAGGCAGCACAAGTTGTTTTTATGCTGTTCCAGGCCCTTGTTTGCTTATGACAAGGTGTTCAAGTACTGCCTTTTACAATTATTAAATTCAGAGGAGTTTCTGGGAGGTGGATCTGGAAGAATAGGATTGCTGTGACCTGTGGATATTATGGTATGAAGGTCAAATTAAGAGGCAGAGTTAATTTCAAGCTGCACAAAATTTCAAGAGAAGGATTCCCTGCAAGCCTGCAATTAGAAATGAAAATACTTGCTGAGTGCAAATATCAGTTCTTGAAATTAAAGGTGTGTGAGGAGAGTGCAGTTACCACCCCAAGGGGGAGAAGGAGCAGGTAGAGCAAGGAAAAAGGCTCCACATCTCCTGAAGACAAACCCTAGGAAAGAGCAGCTGCTTCTGCTTCTTAAATTTAACTTTAAGCTGCTGATTTATGTGCATTAATGAAGGGGGAACACAGCGTTAAAATTATGAGCTTCTCCTTCATGCCATGAGAAGAGGAAGCTTGATGAAGTGCATCAAAGTTCCACCAGCATTGTGCATGGAGATTCCTGTGCTTCCTGAGAGCACCTTGTGCTGATGGGCTGGGAAAGGCTGTTAGAACTTTCTGGAAGGGTTTGATCCATTGGACAGCATCTCCTGGTGCGCCAGTGGATATTTTTCCTCTCATGATTCCCCTGCTCCAGCATCCAGCCCCCTCCTTGGCTGGGATTGGCAGGGTCCTCCTTGAGCTGCTGGGGGAGCCAGGCCAGGGTAACCTCCCCAGTGACAGCAGGAGCTCGGACATCCTGGGATGGAATCTGCAGCTGGAACTTACACACAGCACTGGGAGAGCGGGGCCAGGATGGAGATTTCATCGTGGGAATGCCGCCCAAACCTGGGGGGTGAAGCAGAGTTCAGAGCCTGCCCTCCTCCTCCTCCTCTTCCTCCTCCCCACTCCTCCCCCTGCCTCACCCTCTGGCGTTGTCCAGGTGCAGGAGGAAGCCATCGTCCCCAAACTTGGTGAACATCTCGTAGTGGTGCCTGTCCATGTTCCCTGCAAAGGCCACACAGAGGGACACAGCTTGCCTTGCAGGGAATTTGCTGAATTATCCCAAGATTTCTTTCAGATGTGCATGGAGTATTTATTGCCATGCTGGAAGTGCCCAAGGTGCTGCTTTCCCTTTGTTGGGGTGGGTCTGGGGGCTCCCCGTGCCCCCACACTGGAGGGGCTGTGGGGAAGGGAAAGGAAAGGGGGAAAGAGAAAGGGGGAAAGAGAAAGGGGGAAAGGAGGAAAGGGGGAAAGGAGGAAAGGGGGAAAGGGGGAAAGTAGGAAAGGGGGAAAGGGAAAGGAAAGGGCCTTTCCCTCCATCATTACCTATCAGGAAGTCGAATATGGCCATGTCCACAATGTTGAGCAGCCGGTTGCTGTTGCTGTAGGGGTAGATCTCCCTCACTGTGTTGCAGTAGAGAGGATTCACTTCCCACCTGCAGGAGATGGAGAAAAGGAGACACCCTCAGCTGCTTCTGCCATGTCCCAAAAATACCCCAAAACCCACATCCTCCATGTGAAGATGTACAGGAGGAGGAAATAAATCTCCCCTGGTGCGTGCAGGAAACTGGAATTGAAACACAGCCAATGGAGCAGCACATGTGGGAGAAGCTGTTAGAACTTTCTGGAAGGGTTTGATCCATTGGACAGCATCTCCTGGTGTGACAGTGGATGTTTTTTATGGCTGTATTTGATTGGTCCATTACTTAAAACACCATCACCACTGGCTAATTAAGAAACCACCCTTTGGTAAACAAATCTCTGTAACACATTCTACAGGCTCACAATACCAGGTGCAGCAAGTTAAGATAAGAATTATTTCTCATTCTTTTCTCTGCTCTTCTCACAGCAAATGGCTTTAAGGGTTATTACACTAATTATTACACTAATTATGCTCTCCCTGAATCCTGGCCTGGGTTATTTCTGCAGCTCTGTCCGTGTGTCTGTGCCCTGCAGTGCAGATGTGGGGAGCAGCCTCATTTACCCACTTACTCCTCTTTTCCCTCGAAGGAGTAGGAGCGGATCCAGGGGTTGGGGATGGAGAGCCGTGGGGCCAGGTTGAGGGAGGGCAGGAAGGCAGAGAGGGAGCCCTCCAGGAGGTGGGGGCTCCCACACACGGCGTACTCCGTCTTGCACATGTACGGGCACTTGGCGAAGAAGCAGACGTTGCTGGCTGGGAGGAGAGCAGAAAACAGGGTGAACCAGATTGCAAGGCAAGATGTGTTCTATTTGTTCTATTTGCCACCTAGATGGCAGTTGTTTTCTGTTCAGTGGGCAGTTTTCCTTCTCTCTTCCACAACCACTCCTCCCTCGGAGGAAGATATCTGCTGATAACAGCTACTGAATGTCACTGCAGGGCTGATAAGAATTAGAGCATCCCATTGGGAGATGTGAGCCCAGAGGGAGGAGCCAAGCATTCCTACCTGGATAGAATCTGGAGATTCTGCAACACCAGCCAAGCATTCCTACCTGGGTAGAATCTGGAGATTCTGGAACACCAGCCAAGCATTCCTACCTGGATAGAATCTGGAGATTCTGGAACACCAGCCAAGCATTCCTACCTGGATAGAATCTGGAGGTTCTGGAACACCAGCCAAGCATTCCTACCTGGACAGAATCTGGAGATTCTGGAACACCAGCACAGCTTCCCCACTGGATTTCCCAGAGGAACAGCAGCTGCCTCTTCCACTGGATCTTCAGAGGAAGAGACTGCACCTTTCTCCAGGATCCCTGCTCCAGCAGAACCACCCCTGACACTGCAGGAGGGCTGAGCCACAATTCCAATGGGACTGCTGCCAACAGCCTGACCCACGGGGTGTCAGGTTGTGTTCTGACTCTGTCAGTGTTGGTTTAGTTTACTGCATTGTTTATTTTATCTTTTTATTTTCTTCCCTATTAAAGAACTGTTATTTCCTGCTCCCATATTTTTTTACCAGAGAGCCCTTAATTTTAATTAAGAGCAATTTGGAGGGGAGGGTTTCCACATTCTCTATTTCAGGAGAGGCTCCTGCCTTCTTTAGCAAGCACCTGCCTTTCTAAACCAAAACACAGGGAAAAGGGGCTGTGGTCTCCAGGGGGATGCTATTGTGGTAGCAAACCCCTAAAATGGGGAATAATGTGCATTGACTCCATGAGTGCAGAAGGCTGAGCAATTGCTTTATTACAATTGATTGTTTTATTATTTTATACTACACTATACCCCTAAGAAGAACCCATTGCCCTTGCCAGACAGCTCAGTACAGCTTTGACCTAATTGGTCAATCAATCAAAACATCAGAGTCCAATTAAGAAATCCCTCTTTGGTGAACAATCTCCATAACACATTCCGTGTGTGCACAACAACAGGTGCAGCAAATGAAGAGAAGAATTGTTTTAATTCTTTAATTTAATTTAATTCCTCTTTAATTCTTTCTCTGAGCATTCTCACAGCCTTCCCCAGGAAAATCCTGGAAAAGTCTGTGTGTCTCTCTCTTTCAGAGATTACCACAGAGTGCAAGGTGGCCTGGGCTGAGCCTTTCCCTCTCTTGTAGCAGGTCTCTGGTTGGGTAACAAGTTACATAGACTCTATGGATCACAGAAGGTTGATGATTATTAAGAAACCCTTGCTTTTATAGACTAGTTCACTATGGATGTATTTGATTGGTCCATTACTTAAAACATCATCAGCTAATTAATTAACCACCCTTTGATGAACAAATCTCCATAACACATTCTGCATGTGCACAACAGGTGCAGCAAATGAAGAGAAGAATTGTTTTAATTCCTTCTCTGAGCACTCTCACAGCCTTCCCCAGGAAAATCCTGGGAAAGTCTCTCTGTTCAGAGGATGTGTGATTATCACAGAGTGCAAGGTGGCCTGGGCTGAGCCTTTCCCTACCATTGGAGCAGGTCTCTGGTTGGGTAAGAAGTTACATAGACTCTATGGATCACAGAAGGTTGATGATTATTAAGAAACCCATTGCTTTTATAGACTAGTTCACTACAGGTGTATTTAATTGGTCCTTTACTTAAAACACCATCACCATTGGCTAATTAAGAAACCACCCTTTGGTAAACAAATCTCTGTAACACATTTTACATGCTCACAATACTAGGTGTAGGAAGTGAAGATAAGAATTGTTTCTCATTCTTTTCTTTGATCTTCTCACAGCCTTTCCCAGGACAATGCCTAGGAAAGTTGTGTTTCTCTCTGTGCCCACAGAGCTGCTGCCACATTTCCCCACTGTGGCACAGTGATTATTTCTTGTGGCAGGGATGGAGTGAGGGGGAGCAGATGGGAAGAGGCCCAAGGGGCTCCAAATGAGTGCAGAGCAATTTAGAACCCCCTGTTTGGTGGCTGTTTCATGGAAACACTCTGGGGAATCCAAGGAAAAAGAAGGTAAAACCCAAAGTATCCACGGCATGGATGTCAAGCTCCCAGATCACAGATTTGGGTCCTGTGCTGAGGGAAAGGTTAAGAAAAAAAGACCAGATGAGTAGATCTGGTAGATGATTCCAGCTGGAGGGAACCTCTGCTGTAACCGTGTCTTTGTGCCGTTTAACCCAAGAATTTAATTTCTGCACCATAACACGAGTCCTGCAGCTCCTTTTCCTTCAGCCCCTGCCCTTCCTCCCACCGTGGAACACCACAGCTTTGGGTCAGCTGTGAAGGGACCTTTAAGACAATTGGGGCCATAATTTGCCCCATCCTGGGCCAGCCTTTGCCCACCTGGTGACACGAAGAAGACGCTCTGCAGGACCTCGTTCTTGGTGACCTCCAGGATCTCCTTGGTGACGTTGATCAGCCTCCCCACGGTGGGTGGCACCCTCCTGAAGTCCAGGATCCTGCTCAGAGGGGACAGGGGATGCTGCTGCTGCGCTGTGGAGTGCCAGGTGCTGCCCCTGCCCCTTCCATCAGTGACCCTTGGATGGCTGCACCCAGACCCTTTCCAGCAAAACCCCCTCTGGGCCAAAATACATCTCTGTTTGGATTTTGGTATTTTAATAGCTGCTGTCTGGAACAAGCTGGATGTTCTCCAGCATTCCTGTCTTTTCCCCTAACGTTGCCTTGGTTTCTCCCACCCTTTGCACACAAACAGGGTCCTCCAAGGGCCAGAGCAGCCCTTCAGGCCCTTCTACAGTGTTGGTTTGACACAGAGCGAAGAGGTTGATCCTGGTACAACATGGCTGAGGAGGCACCCCCTCCTCCAGAGGCACTCATGCCCAGCTAATTCCTCAAAAATACTCTTAAAAACCTCAGGGCCTGGGGCAGGAAAGCATTCCTGGCAGGCAATGGGAGGCTGCTGCTGATTGCTGAGTCAGTAAATGGGGAGAGCTGGCTCTGCTTGGCTCCTTGGGTAATGCCCCCTGTTCCTGGGAATTGGGCACAGAACAGGATTTAGCCTGCTACTTATTGAGCAATGCTCTGAGAGAAGGAAATATTTGCTTTTATCCAGCATCTTTCAGCTCTAAAAACCACAAAGCACTTCATAAAAGCAGTCTGGCCTCATTTTTGTGGCAGTGGAGCTGCAGGGGTGAGGTGGTGGTGGCTGAGTCAAGCAGAGTCACTGTGAGGATGTTGGGGCAGAACTGGGAAGGGAATTCAGCTCCCTTTGTTCCCTTTCTGAGTCTGAGCTACAGGACTTAATTTAGTCCTGCTTATCCTATGGAAACTGGAGATCTCCAGCCACCCTGACCATCAGAGATCACCTTCCTCTGGTGTTCAGAGGAGGGAAAGGCTGCTGCCCTCATCTTTTCAGAAGGGTATTTTTGATTTTATTAAACACACACCCTGCTGGGAAGAGGTGCCAGGTTAATTGCTCATTATCTGAGAGCTTAAAACTGCATTGCTGCAGTTTATCAACCCAAAGCACACCTTGATTGCTGATGGAGTGTGTGCCTCCCCCAGCAGCAGGGCACCCGGGCTGTGCCCAGGGCTCAGATTGGCACCTGGATGCAGGGGAGGGACAATGTGTGACAGCCAGGTGAGAATCCGACCTGTTCCCACCTGGACTGCACCTGTTGTCATGCAGGCCAAGGCAGAGCTGACTCTGGGCTGTCAGATGAGAGCCAGGACGATCTCCTGGAGGATTCCTTTCCCTTTTCCTTCTTCCTTTTTCCTTTCCATTTCTTTTTTCCTTTTTCCATTTCCTTTTCCTTTTTCCTTTTTCCATTTCCTTTTTCCTTTTTCTTCTTCCATTTCCTTTTTCTTTTTCCTTTTCCTTTTCCCCTTTATTTTTCCTTTCCCTTTATTTTTCCCCTTTCCCTTTTCCTTTCCTTTTTCCTTTTCTTTTTTCCTTTTCCCTCTTTCCTTTTTCCCTTTCCTTTCCTTTCCTTTCCCTTTCCTTTCCCTTTCCTTTCCCTTTCCTTTCCCTTTCCTTTCCCTTTCCTTTCCCTTTCCTTTCCCTTTCCTTTCCCTTTCCCTCCCCTTTCCCTCCCCTTTCCTTCCCCTTTCCTCCTTTTTCCTTTCCTGAAAATTTCCTGGAAATTTCCTTTCCCTGAGCCCTGCAGGGCTTTCCCCAGAGCCCTGGCGGCCAGAGGAGCAGCAGGAGGAGCAGCAGGAGTGCCAGGGCAGTGCCAGGGCAGTGCCAGGGCAGTGCCAGGGCAGTGCCAGCCCTACCTGTCCAGGTGGAAGGCAGCGATCTCCGCGTTGTGCCGCTGGAAATCCACAAAGTAGAAGAAATCTTCAGGAGTCTCCTCCTCACGTTTCTGCCTGGGAGAAAGCAGGGGGTGAGCCCTGGGCAGCCTGGACACCGAGGGGTGGCACAGGGACAGCTGGGGGCCTCGGGGACAGCCCCTGTGTGGCCAGGCTGGGACAGGGTCAGAGCCCAAGGGCTCAGTGCCCAGCTGGAGCCAGGGAGCAGCACTTGCACCCTGGGAGAGGCAGACAGCTGACTGGGGCTTTAAATCTGCTTCAGCAAGAGCTAAGACCCCCTCAGGACAAAGTTTCAGGTGGTGTTTGTCACATCCCCCTGGAGGCAGAGGAGGGCTCAGGTCTGATGCTCTCCTATCCCTGAGGTGGAGGCTCCATTTAATTCCATTTTCTGGCTGGCACACAGTGGGAAATGGGGGGTTAACTCCTGGTAAATGGGGTGTAAACTCCTGGGAAATGGGGTGTTAACTCCTGGGAAATGTGATGAAAACTCCTGGGAAAGGGGATGTTAACTGCTGGAAAGGGGGTGTTAACTCTTGAGAAATGGAGTATTAACTCATGGGAATAGGGGTGTTAACTCCTGGGAATGGGATGTTAATTCCTGGGAAAGGGGTGTTAACTCCTGGGAAAGAGGGGGTTAACTCCTGGGAAGAGGACAGGACACAGGTTTAGACCCCCCTAGATGAATTTTCAGCTGAGTGTTTGTCACATCCCCCTGGAGGCAGAGGAGGGCTCAGGTCTGATGCTCTCCTATCCCTGAGGTGGGGGCTCCATTTAATTCCATTTTCTGGCTGGCACACAGTGGGAAATGGGGTGTTAACTCCTGGGAAATGGGGTGTTAACTCCTGGAAATGGGATGTTAACTCTTGAGAAATGGAGTACTAACTCCTGGGAAATGGGGTGTTAACTCCTGGGAAATGGGGTGTCAACTCCTGGAAATGGGATGTTAACTCCTGGGAAATGGGACAGAACACAAGAAATCCCTCCTGGCTCAGCAGGCCATGGATGCTCTCCTTCCCCTCCAGGACCTGGTGGACACTGGGCAGAGGTGGATGGAAACCCAGGGGAGAGGAGCTGGCTCCTCCTGGGTGAGGATTTATTATCCCAGCCCACGTGCTGCCAGCTGCTCTGTCACACACGGACAGTAAAGTGAGAGGGAATTGATGTGGAGAGTCCCAAGGGGCTGCAAATAATAGCAGAAGCAATTTAAGTCCCCTGTTTGATGGCTGTTTCTTGGAAACACTCTGGGGAACCCAAGGAACAACAAGGCAAACCCCAAAGCCTGCTGGGGAAGAGCAGTCCCTCATGGCAAAGATCTCAGGAGAACAAGTGTCCCAGGGTCCTTCTCCACCTGGCACCCATGAACTGAGACATTTCCAACATCAACAGCAGTGTGGGGAACGCTGGTGTTTACCCACGTGTGCTCCTGGGGTGGTGTGAGCCGCCAAGAAAAATGAAAAATAATGGAACTTTTCACTCCCCAGGTAGGGAGGGCAGAGAGGGAAGGTGTGGCTGGGACCTTCTCGTGCCAAGGAGGGTCCCAGCCCACCCTGCAGGGGCTCAGGGGGGCTCTGCTGGCCTTACCTCATGGGCTTGAACATGGCTTTCCCAAAATCCTGGAACCTGAGGACCAGCTTCAGGTGCACACCGCTGGGCTTCACCACTTGGGGAGGAAAAGGGGTGTTAGCTCCTGGAAAATGGGGGGTTAACTCCTGGGAAATGGGGGGTTAACTCCTGGGAAATGGGGTGTTAGCTCCTGGAAATGGGGGTGTTACCTGCTGGAAATGGGGGTGTTAACTGCTGGGAAATGGGATGTTAACTGCCTGGAAAGGAGATGTTAATTGCCTGGATAGGGGGTGTTAATTCATGGGAAATGGGGTATTAACTCTTGGGAAATGGGGTGTTAACTCCTGGAAATGGGATGTTAACTTCTGGGAAAGGGGGTGTTAACACTTAGGAAAGGGGATGATAACTGCCTGGAAAGGGGGTGTTAGCTCCTGGGAAAGGGGTTGTTAACTGCTGGGAAATGGGGTGTCACCCCTGGGAAACAGGGTGATAACTCTTGGGAAATGGGATGCTAACTTTTGGGAAAAGAGGTGTTAACTCCTGGAAATGAGATGTTAACTTTTGGGAAAGGGGGTGTTAACTCCTGGGAAATGGGATGTTAATCCCTGGGAAATGGGATGGTAACTGCCTGGAAACACCCCAGTTACACCCCCAGCACAACCTGGCTTTCCAGCCCTGAGTGCATCCCCTCACTCCTTCCAGCCACTCCCCTCTCTCTCTTCCCATTTATTTTCCTCTCCCCCTTGTGCCACAGAGCAGATTTCCCTCCAGCCCCTCTGTCACATCCCCTTGGGGACTTTTTTCTCCCTTCCCAGCAGAAACCAGTGTTGTCCTGGTGTCCTGACACCCACATTGAACAGGCTGCTCACAGAAGTGGCGGAATTATCACCCCTGGGTGTTAAAAAAAGCCTGGACGTGGCCCTTGGGTTGGACTCCATCACTTCAGAGGGTTTTTCCAACTGGAATAATTCCATGCTCTGTGATCCCAACCTCTGCTGGGTTAATGGGAGGGAGCAGAGCCTGGCTTGGCGTTTCCCTGGCCGAGCTGAGGATGGAGCAGCTGGGGATGGCAGGTGGGGACCCCAGGGGCCACACTCACCCTGGCTGCAGTCACAGGCTCCCAGCAGTGCCTTCTCATCCTGGCTGTAGTCTGCAAGGCAGGAGGAGCAGTGAGAGCCCACCAGCACCCACAGGCATCCCCAACGAGGGGAGAGAATGATGCATGTGACTCCATCTTATCACAAGGCTAATTAATTACTTTATTATACTATATTATTCTATAATATATTACACTATGTTACATTACATCTAAACTGAATCTGCCAAGCACTCACTCTGCACACAGCAGCACAGAATCTCATGACTGTCAGCCCACAGTCCTGACATATCGCTGTCTGGGGGCTCAGTACAAATCACAAAAGGCACAGGACTGCTGGGAACAGCCTTGAGCTGTTTGATTTTCCACCATCAGTCTCATTCCATGGCTATGGCAATGGGAAGATGCCAGCAGCTCACATCCCAGGCAGCAGACCAAGAACTCAACGTTACAACTTACTTTAAAAGTTTTGTGACCAATCACACAAAGCAAAAGCACACTGACAGTAGTTCTATCTAATCACTATAGGCACATGTATCTTTGGTTAAACAATGCTTGCTTATTTCAAATACAATACCTGCTTGTAAGCCTTAAAACACAATGCACAGAGCTCCATTATTAAGCTTAGAACTTCCTAATGTCTCACTAAATATACTTTTTTGCAGATTAGGGACTTATTCTATCAAGCATTAATACACAGACCATTGTTCTATTTGTCCTTACTTTTCTACTTCTTACATAATTTTTCTGCTGACCAATCTCATGGCTACTGCTCAGCTCCAATCACAGTTCTGCTGTCTCTGGGGCCTGCCTTTTGCAGCTTTCCCAAACCCTCTGATTTATGGATTCCCACACCAACACACAAACACCATCACTTTGGGTAAACAATCTCCATATTGCATTCTACTTTTGCACAAACACGGGCACAGCAAATGAGATAAGAATTGTTTTTCCTTTCTCTGAGGTTCAGAGAACATGAATCTCAGAAATATTCTAGGGAAGAATTGTGCCTTGCTTTTCTCTGTGAAGAGAAATGTGGGGCTACATGCCAGGCTCCATCTCTCACTGCTGACCCCCTTGTTAGTGTTCAGGAACACATAATCACAGAATGATTAAATGCAGGTGCTTTTATTGAAGAGCTCTGGGTGTCAGGGGTACAGACCCAAATCTGACCTGACATGGGTTTGGGATGAATATGCTTTTATATTCTATCAGTAACTTACATATTAATTATTAAACTTACATTGTTCTATTTTACACATAGATTTCATTCAAGCATGGGTTTCTCGTGATCCCCTCTCAAACCCTTGAACACAGTTTCTCATTATTCTTCTTACGATTAAACAATAATTATATCTAATTACTAAACAATCATCACATCTAACAATTATATCATTTATCATATACTGGTTACACAGGTCCAATTTCACATGATCTGGCAAACACAAGACCTAACACTTCCCAGAGCCTACTTTTAACATTTCCCCAGTGTCACAGACACCTTTTATGAAAAATCCTTTCCTTAGGATTTTTTCCTCCTGAGAAGCTGAGAGGCCTCAGGAACAAAATGTAAACATTGATTATCTGCTGCTGTGGAATGCAACAGGTGCATCTGTGATTGGTCTCATGTGGTTGTTTCTAATTAATGGCCAATCACAGTCAGCTGGCTCGGACAGAGAGCCGAGCCACAAGCCTTTGTTATTCATTCCTTCTTTTTCTATTCTTAGCCAGCCTTCTGATGAAATCCTTTCTTCTATTCTTTTAGTATAGTTTTAATATAATATATATCATAAAATAATAAATCAGCCTTCTGAAACATGGAGTCAGATCCTCATCTCTTCCCTCATCCTCAGACCCCCGTGAACACGGTCACACCCCAGGTCCTACTAATCCTGGGATTAGCTTTCTTCCTAACTCCCCGAATTCTCTATGATTTTAAAACCTTTTGCCATCACCCTGGCAGGCTCCAAGGAGCCACTCGCCCATCCCATGCCAATCCGTGGCTCTCACCGGCGCTGATGGTGGGCAGGTCCCGCAGGTCCCGCAGCAGCCGGCTGACGGCGGCGCTGGAGCGGGGGTAGAGCCCATCCCGGCTGATTCCCAGCTGGAACTGCAGCCAGGAGGCCTCGGGACGCAGAGGCAGAGGGGCTGGCAGGGTCAGGTTCAGCTCCTCCCGGTACAGCTTGTGCCTCCTGCAAGAAAGGAGAGATGGGGATAAGGGAGAGGTTCAGCTCCTCCCGGTACAGCTTGTGCCTCCTGCAAGAGAGGAGAGATGGGGATAAGGGAGAGGTTCAGCTCCTCCCGGTACAGCTTGTGCCTCCTGCAAGAGAGGAGAGATGGGGATGAGGATAAGGGAGAGGTTCAGCTCCTCCACGTACAGCTTGTGTTTCCCGCAAGAGAGAGGAGGGATGGGATGAGGATGTGGAAAAGGGAGAGATTCAGCTCCTCCCGGTACAGTTTGTTTTTCCTGCAAGAGAGAGAGAGGAGGGATGAGGATGTGGAAATGGGAGAGGTTCAGCTCCTCTTAGTACAGCTTCTATCTCCTGCAAGAGAGGAGAGATGGGGAAAAGGGAGAGGTTCAGCTCCTCCCGGTACAGTTTGTGTTTCCTGCAAGAGAGAGAGAGGAGGGATGAGGATAAAGGAAAGGTTCAGCTCCTCTTGGTACAGCTTGTATCTCCTGCAAGAGAGAGAGAGGAGAGATGGGGAAAAGGGAGAGGTTCAGCTCCTCTCAGTACAGCTTCTATCTCCTGCAAGAGAGGAGGGATGGGGATGAGGATGTGGAAAAGGGAGAGGTTCCGCTCCTCCCGGTACAGCTTGTGTCTCCTGCAAGAGAGGAGGGATGGGGATGGGGATGGAAAAGCTCCCTGGAGGGTGACAGGAACAGAGCAAGGGGTGGGTAAGGGGAAACTGAGTCTCTGACCATCTCTGAGAGAGTTTTTTCCCCGAAGCTAGGGAAAAAAAATCACTAAAAACGAGTTTCAAAGGATAGTATTTAAAGCTAATAATCTAAAATTACTCTTCAGAAGTATTACTACATGTACCTTTCATACTTCTATTTTTCTAAACAATCTACTTCCAGTTGCAAAGCTATCCTTTAGAACTTCTTTGTAGTTCACTTTTTCTCTCAGTAAGGTCTGTCTTATTCCATAATATTTCTAAGTCAACATTTCTTATCTCAAGGTTTACATACACATACATGCTATGTCACCCTTCTATCAAACTTTATCAGCCAAGGAATGGCACTGGGGGCTGCAAAGGGTTCCTGGCTGCCGGGGGTTTCTTTATTTCCCTGCTCAGCCCAGTAGCTGGGGTTTCATTGGGATTTTTCCATCAGCCTTCTCCACCCAAGCAGGCTGAGCAGGTGGTTAATCTGGCTGTGAGCAGGGCTTAAAAAAATGGCTGAGGTGGTCAGAGTCTCTGACCATCTCTGGGAGAGGTTTTTCCCTGAAGTTGGGGGAAAAAAAAATCACTAAAAGCTACAAATTGCCTCTGTGACCAAATTCACAGTGAGCAGGGATGCTATGAGGTCATGTGGCAGCATCCTGCCCATGATCTCTAAAATCAAAGTTCAACCCCACCCTTTTTTGGCAGGTGGAGCTGAAGGAGCCTCTCAAGTTCAGGAATAACACAAAAGCATCTCCCTCAACCTCGAGACCTGTGGATGCAACAGCCTGGTCAGAGAGTGAGAAAATGGGCTTTGTTTCCTCACAGTGGACTTGTGAGACTTTTTTAGTGAGTTGTAGAAAAACGATGATAACTTGTTGGTATAAACAACCTGCAGGTGGTGTCTTCCTACTCTGCTTTTCTGTTCTTCTCAAGGGCTGTTTGTGAGAAAGATGTTTTTGTTAGTTAGCCAATCAAGTGGAATGTGTCGAATCTGTCTATAAAAGAGAGGATTTTTTTTGTATTAAACGCTCTTCTCATGCAAACCAGCCTTGGAGTGACTCTGTGTCATTTCGTGCTCAGCAGTGACAGAGCCCTCCAAGGCTGGGGCTGTGGAACTGAGAGGTCACTGATTGCAGCCAGCAGAGGACACAGCTTTGGTTTCTCATTAACAGCGTCCAGCCCATGTGTGGAGCAGCCAGTCCTGATAAAGGGAAAACGAAGCTCAGTTTGCGCTGAAAGTGCCAGGATCCCTGCAGGAAAGCAAACAGGAGCTGGGGGCTGATAAGGAGTAGGACATTAACCAAGGCTGATGGAGTGGCTGGACAGGGGAAGCGCCACATGCCCGGCCAGCCCCCATCCAGAGCCTGAGCAGTGAGGTCTGACCATGCCCCAGGACATTTACCAGCCAAGGAATGGCACTGGGGCTGCAAAGGGCTCCTGCCTGCTGGGGGTTTCTTATTTCCCTGCTCAGCCCAGCAGCTGGGGCTTGGTTGGGATTTTTCCATCACCTTTCTCCATCCAAGCAGGCTGAGCAGGTGGTTAATCTGGCTGTGAGCAGGGCTTGAACCCTCCCAGAGGTGTTCCAGTGGTGTAGGAAATGAATTCTTAGAAAACTCTTCAAGTTTGACAGAAGGTTGACATAGTGTGTATGTGTATGTAAACCCTGAGATAAGAAATGTTGACTTAGAAATATTATGGAATAAGACAGACCTCATTGAGAGGAAAATGAACTAAAAAGAAATTTTAAAGGATAGCCTTGCAACTAAAAGTAGATAGTTTAGAAAAACAGAAGTATGAAAGATACATTGTAGTAAGACTTCTGAAGGTAATTTAGAGATGATCAGCTTTAAAACATTTATAACATAGTGTATCAATACTATCTTTTAGCTCTATTTTTCTCTCAATAATATCTTATTCCACAGTATTTCTAAGTCAGCATTTCTTATCTCAAGGCTTACATACACATACATACTATGTGAGCTTTCTGTCAGGCTTTGAGGATTTTCCACAAATTCATTTCCTACACAGTGGTATCCTGGGAGACCTCTAGGAGCTGGAGAGACAGGCTGGATGTGCCTGTTCCCTCTCCCAGTCTGTTTGACTTTCCATTGGACTGGGCCAGCCACAGCATGAAAAATCCACGTGTGCATGGTCAGAGGGAGCTGGAGCTCTTCCCTCCCTGACCAGGGCTTTGCTCAGGAGGCAGAAAATTCCCTGTGAACAAGGAAATGGCCCTGAAATGCCATCAGCACTACCATGCAGAGGAGGCAGAAAATTCCCTGTGCACATGGAAATGGCCCTGAAATGCCATCAGTTCCTCCTGCACAGGAGGCAGAAAATTCCCTGTGCACATGGAAATGGCCCTGGAATGTCATCAGCACTAACATGCAGAGGAGGCAGAAAATTCCCTGTGCACAAGGAAGAGCCCTGGAATGCCATCAGCACTAACATGCAGAGGAGGCAGAAAATTCCCTGTGCACAAGGAAGAGCCCTGGAATGCCATCAGCCCCAGCAGGAATGCCTTGACCCCCAGCCTGCTCCCTTCCCGTGGATAAGTGAGGCACAACCTTAACGAGTTGTGAGGCATTAATAAAGCATTAATTAATGAATGAGGTATTAACCCTGCTACGGCCAGGGACAACAAGCCCCAGTGCCATGGACAGGAGTGACTCAGGATTTTTCCCTCGGGAAGCTGCCCAAATATTTTACCATATTTGCTCTCCTGCCTGCCATACACCCAGGCTGTTCCCCCAGGGTGAGCAAGGCATTACTGAGGGGGAAAAAAATGCAGTGGTTATGCAAGGGGAGGCAGATCCCAGCCCTGCATCCACATGGTCCCTGCCCAGGCTGAGCCAGTCCTTTCCCAGCCTTTCAACCCAAAATACAGCTCTCTCTGCTTCCTTCAGGATTCCTGAAATATTTCCCTGGAAAAAACCAGATCTCTGCAAGAGGCATAATGATATAAAACCAGGGTTCATTTCTACCCTGCTATAAATAGCCCTGGGGTTGCCCTGGCTTTCAGCTCTCTGCTGGGCTGGGAGGGAGGCACAGTGTGGGGTGACGCTGCTCAGGCCACCAGCATCCTGAGTCTGGGGTTTTGAAGCTGCTCTTTCAAGGATAAAAATAAGCTCTGGAGTTTCTGAGGGATATTTTTTTTTTGTGGGGGGTTTGAAGAGATGTGGATGTTTTCTTGTTTTTCTGTTTCCTTTCTGCATCCCCATCAGTCTCTCCAGCTGGTTCTGCATGCTGCAGTCAAAGTGCTGGTGCTGATTGAGGTGCTGGGAGCACACAGGGCTGGTTTGGAGCAGCACCCTGGAGGAGGACACGCTCTGGCCATGGGTGTCCCAACAGGATGTCCTGGGGCTGCTCCAGCTGGCAGAGCCCCTGGACAGCACAGATGGACAGAGCTCCAGCTGATGTCCATCTGCCTGCAGAAATGAAGGCAGACACGCTGTGCTGGAGGAACAGGGTGAAACTGCAGCTTGTGCCACTCAGGGGAGAGTCCTGCTGCTCCCAAAGCCGCTCTGCCAGCACCCACATCCAGGGGGATGGAGAAATGTGAGAAATGTGCTGTCATCCTGTCATGCTGAGGAGAGGATCCCACGGACACTCAGCCCTGAGCCTCTGCTGCCTGGCTCTGCACGTGGAGCTGCTGTGGAGTTTTTGCTCTTCAGTCCTCAGCAGCTTGGTTGAGCCCATGCAGTGGGAGAGAAAGCCATGGATGATTCCTGAGTCCCACGAGGACCCTGCCCTGGCCACATCAGAGGGGACACGGGCTCTGCAGGTGAGGCAGAAAATCCTCTGTGCCCACAGCAAATTAACAATTTGATAAAATCCATCAGCTCTGGTGAGTGCCACCTGTTTAATGTTCAATTTGCAGCACTGGTGGTTGTTGGCAGGTTTTTGCAGGAGCAGTTGTGTCACCTCAGCCTGTGCTCTCCGGAGGTTTCATCCACTTATGAGCATCATATATTTTATTTCAGAGTGAGGAATAATCAATACTCTGCCTTCTTCCCTTCCTGGAGGTGCAGAGTGAAGTCAGTCAAGGACAAAAGTCATCACTTTGTTCCTCCCAGTCACAGCACAGCCAAACCTTGGGGCAGGAGGCAAAGTGCAGCACAAATTCCAGCTTTTAACAAATTCCATCTTTTAACTGCGTGGTGAATAAAACTGGGGAGGGCAGACTTCTCACTGTCCTGCAAGAGAGGCTGCAGCAAGTGCCCAGGGTTTCTGATGGTGCCATCAAGCTGTGAGCTGCTTTGGTTGAAATCCCCCATTCCCACTGGGATTTTGCTGGGGAAACATCCACCTTGGAACCCAAATCCTGGTGGATTCAGCAGGCAGTGCTCAGCTCTGAGATGCACCCCACGCAGGTCTGTGTCACAGCCAGGGGTACTCAAGCCCACCAGCCATGGATTTCAAGGGCTGTGACAAAGGATTCAACAGGATCCAGACTGGAGACAGGGAAGAGCCTGGCAGGGGTGGCCCTGGCTGAGCACTGAGGTGGCTCCAGACCCTGGTGCTGCTCAGGCCATGAAGGTCATTCTCTGTTCCTTCCATTATCGCTTCCCATCATCTCCTGCAGCAAATCTCACGTGGAACCAGCACTGGGAGAGTCCCACAGGAGCAGGAGGAACAGGCAGGGAGGTGCAGAGAGCACTCGGGAATCCTGCCTGTGCAGCCCCAGGGGATGGGAGGAGTGGGGGAAACCAAACCTGGGCAGCGGGGAAGTGCCAGGACAGGGGTCCCTGGGGTCCCCAGGACACGCTGTCACCCCCTTGTAGGTGTCCTGTCCCACAGAGGGGACAGTGGGGGAGGTGATGCCATGAGGAGCTCTGTGCTCTGCTGTATCCAGGTTTGTGCATGAATGGAGGAGTTCTGGGGGTGCAGGGAGCAGCTGGGGGGTGCTGCATGCTCGTGGAAGGGGGGCTAGATCAGGGATTCAGGGCACAGATAATCAATGCTTGGAGCTGGCATTGAGGGTCACTGTCCCCCGCCCAGGGCAGTGACCGCAGGGCAGGGACAGTCCCACCCCAGGAGCAGGGCATGAGGGAGTTTCCTCCTTGCTGGGCTGGGAGAGGCAGCAGGAGGAGGCTCTGAGCTGGGGGTGCCTTTCCCTGGCGCTCTGGGGGACACCCCAGGAAGAAGATCCCAGCAGAGCCCCTCACCCTGCCCTTGGGGGCTGGACAGGTGAGGGCACAGAGCCAGACTGGGGGGGCAAGCTGGGCTGGGGATGCCAGGGGACACCCAAGGGACAGAGTGCCCAGGAGAGCTGCCCAGAAAGGGAAGGGTACCTGAGAGAGGGTGTCCAGAAAGGGGGTGCCCATACAGGGAGTGCCTAGCCAGAGTGTGCCCAGGGGATGCCAAGGCAGGAGGTGCCCAGAAAAGCGGTGCCCAGGGGATGCCTGTGCAGGGGGTGCCCAGAAAGGCGGTGCCCAGGAGATGCAGGAGGTGCAGTCAGAGAGGGTGCCTGGGAAGGGGGTGCTCGAGAGATCCCAATGCATGGGGGGTCGAAAAAAGGGGTGCCCAGGAGATGCCAGGGAGGGGGTGCCCATGCAGGGGGTGCCCAGGTGATGCCAGGGAAGGGGGTGCCCATGAAATGCCAGAGAAATGTGTCCCCATGTCCAGAAAAGGGGTGTCCAGGAGATATCCAGGAAAGGGGTGCCCATGCAGGGGTGCTCAGAAAACACCAGGGGAGAGGGTGGCCAGGAGATGCCCGTGCAGTGGGTGCTCAAGAATGGCGTGCCCAGGAGATGCCCGGGAAGGGAGGGATCATGCAAGGGATGCCCGGTGGGAGGGTGCCCAGAAGCTGCGGGCACAGGGATTGTCCGGGAAGGGAGTGCCCAGGAAAAGAGTGGCCAGGGGATATTCGGGAAGGGGGTGCTGGGAAGGAGGTGCCCAGGAGATACTCAGGAAGGGGGTACCCAAGAGATGCCCAGAAAAAGAATGCCCAGGAGGTGTCTGGGAAGGGGGAACCGGGGAAGGGGGAACCGGGGAAGGGGTGCCCAGGAGATACTGGGGAAGGGAAGGGAGTGCCAGAAACGCTGGTGCACGGAGTGCTCAAGAAAAGGGATGCCCAGGAAACAGCCAGGAAGGGGATGCCGTGGAAGGAGGTGCCCAGGAGATGCCCAGCAAAGGGGTCACGGGCAAGGAGGTGCCCAGGAGATGCCCAGGAAGGGGGTGCCAGGCAAGGAGGTGCGCAGGAAATGCCCAGGAATGGGGTGTCGGGCAAGGGGGTGCCCAGGAGATGCCCAAGAAGGGGGTGCCGGGCAAGGAGGAGATGCCCGGGAAGGGGGCGCCGGACGAGGAGGAGATGCCCAGGAAGGGGGTGCCCAGGAGATGCCCGGGAAGGGGGTGCCGGACAAGGAGGAGATGCCCGGGAAGGGGGTGCCGGGCAAGGAGGAGATGCCCAGAAAAGGGGTACTGGAGAAGGAGGAAATGCCCGGGAAGGGGGTGCTGGACAAAGAGGAGATGCCCGGGAAGGGGGTGCCCAGGAGATGCCCGGGAAGGGGGTGCCGGGAAGGAGGTGCCCAGGGGATGCCCGGGAAGAGGGTGCCGGGAAGGAGGTGCCCAGGGGATGCCCAGCAAGGGGGTGCCGAGGCGCTGCGCGGTGCGGGGTGCCTGGAGCCGGCCGCGCGGGGGCTGCGCGGCGCCGGGCGCGGGGGATCCGCGGCTGCGGGACGCACCTGTTCCATCGAGCCGCCTTCCGCCGGTAGTAGCGCAGGGCTTCGCGGGCGCCCAGCAGCGGCTCGGCGGGGCCCGGCGGGGCGGCGCGGTACAGCGGGTGGGCGAAGAGGCGGCGCAGCGCGGGGGCGGCGCGGGAGAGCGGCGGGCGCGGCGGAGCGGGGGCCGCGGGGCACGGGCAGCCCGGGGAGACCCTGCCCAGCTCCCGGCGCGCCCGCGGCCAGAGGTGGAAGTAAAGATCGGCGGCCAGCAGAGCCCCGAGCAGCAGCAGCACGGCCGGGCGGTCCCGCCGCGGGCCCGGCATGGCCGGTGCGGGCTGGGGACGGGGACGGGGACGGGGACAGGGACGGGGACGGGGACGGGGACAGCGGCGGCTCCCGGGGCAGAGCGCACGGGGGAGCTCGAGCGGCGGAGCCGGGGGGTGCGGGCACCTCGGGGCGGGGACCGGGCAGGGCGCTCGGGGCCCGGCAAGGGGGAGCGGGGGTGGGGGCACGGCGGCCGGGGAGCCTCCCCCGGACACGGGCCCGGTGCCGGTCCCGCTGCGCACCGAGCTGCCCCGGGCTGGGCCGCCCCCCGCCCAGCGCAGCCCCCGCGCGGGTGGCGCGTCCCCCGCCAGCTCCTTCGGGGGCTTCGTCCCCTCTCCCGAAGGCGGAAAATCGGCCCGGGAGAGCTTCGGCAGCAGCTGGAGGGTGCTGGGTGTTGCTGGGGTGCCGGAGGGCGGGGTGGGAACGGGGAGGATGGAGGGAGTGCTGGAACTCCTCTGGTGTCTGCGGGCAGGGCTCGGGTGGGCTTTGTGCCCCCCGTCCTGGGGCTGGCGGATGGTTCAGAGGCCGCTTTTATTGAAAAATAAATATAAATAATATTATTTAAAAATAAATATAAATTACTATTTATATAATAATATAATATATTAATTATATATATTATTATGCGCGGTGCGGGGTGCCCGGGCATTATATATATATATATATATAATATATATAATATATATAATATATATATTATATATTATATATTATATATATATATAATATATATACACACAATATGTATAATATATAAATATATAATATATTATATATATATTATATATATTACATATGTTATATAATAATATATAAAAATACTGTAAATAAACATAAATTACTCTCCACATAATAATATAATATTCGATATATAATATATCGATTATTATATATATATAATTATATATATTATATGTAATAATAATTATATATAAATATATAATTATTTAAATTCTTAAAAAAATTATTTTCTTAATTCCTTAAAAAACCCCCCTCTAGTTGAGGGAACTCCTCTGTGCTGTTTGCTGGGAGCGGCCGGGCCGTGGGGATGAGCTTGGGCTGGGAGCATCCTGCGGGCTGCAGAGCGGGGCAGGGACAGGCTGAGAGAGCGCCCAAGGAGGGGAGAGCAGGAGAAACCAGAGGAGCGTGACCAGACTGGGCTGGCTCCGGCTCCGTGCTGAAGGGAGAACAGAAAATAAACTGCAGAGAGAGGGAGAAGTCGGTTTTGTTTTCAGCCGGCCGGAGCAGCACGGCGAGGGGAGGCTCTGGGAAGTGCCAGCGCTGGGGTGGGCGGGTTGGACTGAGCAAAACATCGCAGGGGCTGCTGGCAGAGCATGTTCTGGTGTCCGAGATGCTCCTTTGATCCAGGAGGGATAAAACAATCCCCGGGGCTGCGTGGTGGCTGCAGGGACCTCAAACAGACCTGTCCTCTTGGTTTTCTGGTGTTTGGCAGATGGTTCTTACTCTCCTTTAGAAATGCAGTTTGAAAATTGCTCAGTCTGGATATTTGAAGAATTTGTGTCTCAGGTTTGGGGTTTTTTTTGCTCTGAACTTCTTTTTCTTTTTTATTATTTTTCGTAATACCAAATTTTATGTGTTTTCCACTGCAGATTTATAAGCACAAAGTGCAGCTGGTGCTGCTGTGGCCAGCAAGGATCAGTGGGAGGAAAGGATGTGCTCCCCACACTGCTTGGCTTTTGGGGACACCAGCTGTGCCCCCCTTCTGTGCCCTTTGGGGACAAAATTGATTAAATGATTGCACTTGGATCCCTTCAGGCTCCAGACCAGACATGAGGTGTCGAGGGGGGAAATTTTAGGGTGTGGGGGGGCAGGCAGGGGCTCTGCTCAGAGCTGCTGGGTTGGGGTCTGCGGGATCGGAAACCACAGAGCTGATCCTTCTCAGGAGGAGACAAGGAGCTTTCAGGAGGAGAGAAGGAGCTTTCAGGACATGAAGCTGGTTGTAAACACGGGGAAATGAGTGCCAGCTCCTCACTGTCAGGTGGCTCAGGAGGGAGCAGAGGGTGTGTGTGCAGCTGCACACTCTGCCTGGGGACACCCTGCTCCTCAGCCCTCCAAGGCCAGGTGAGCTGCCAGCTTCCCCAAACAGTGACATCATAAACCCAAGATGAAGCAACACCCTGGGACTAACAATAGGATTCTTCTTTTTCTATTTTTAGACTTATTTTTCAAAAGATTTCCCCAGGATTCAGATGAATCCCCAGCCCTGCTCCGTGGCTACCAGCCTGTTGAAAGACACCCACTTCAAACTCAAAGAACAACTTGTGACAAACACTCCACCAAAAACTGGCTGATACCTGCTTGGCTCCTAATCCTCCCTGAGCTGTTTCCCCGTTGCTAATCTCTCCCAGGAACCATTAATAAATCTTCCCTGGTTTGCAACGCTAATTCTGGACAAAGGCACCAGGAACCAGCAGTGCCTGGGCCCGTGCCCCTGTTTGTTTGCCTGCTCTGCAGGAAGATTGTTTGGCTTTTAATGAGGCTAATTAAAAAGAAACAAAAAAATGATAAATCAATCCCATTAATGTGTAATAAACTGAAGTGCTACAGTCCTTCCCAGCTCCCAGCTGGCTGCAATGCAAAATCACTGTTGGTGTTATTCAGAACAACTCAGTGGTGCTCCATAATGCCACAGTGCTGCTTCCCTGCTCATCCATGGCTTGGGGTCCCTTGGAGCAGGGGGATCCTGCTGGAGCTTGTCCCACACACATTCCTGGGCATCTCCTCATGTTCTGCTTTCTTGGCTCGTGGCTCTTCCTGCCCAGCCAGGGTCCCTGGGCTGCAGGTGAGCATCACTTCCCACCCCAGGGCTCAGCAGAACTCATCCTAGCCCTCTGGAAAGGATGGATGTGTTCCTAAAATTAACCTGGAAATACTATTTTGATAGGCCTCTGACAGCTCCAGAGGAACCAAATTACCATTTGGAATTACCATGAGATAATTTGCCTCATTTACTATTTAAAGATGAGAGGAAAAAAAAGCTCCTTCTCCCAGACAACTGCAGTGGAGAAATGTTCAGGCGTAGATGATGTCCCAAAACATATCATTAAAGCTTTAAATAAATGTATGATGACATCTCAGAGTAAGAAATTCTTCCTTTGTATTTCAGATAGGAGCCAGCCAGGTCCTTTTCAAAGTAAGTTTTTAATAAACAAAGGATCTTCCTCTTGTTTTTCCAGACACACAGCTTTCAATATTTGGAGTTTTAAGTATGTAATTTAAATTCTTTCACACAGTATGGATTTAAAACCCATCATCCTGAGAGATGCCTTTGGCTTGCCAAAAGGTAAATGCCTCTGTCTGCTGCTTTTTGTCTTTTTAACTTGAAATGCCGCAGAGCTGCCCGGTCCCACCCTGAAGATTGTCATGTTTGCAAAAGGGAGGAGATGAGAATTATCCCTTTCTCACTGCCCTTAATTAGGAGGATTAAACACCGAGGCAGCTACACAGCATCACAAAGGAGAGGAAAAGATCAGCTGGGGGAGCCAAGTTCTGCATTTGCTGCTTCACTGACAGGAGCACAGACCTGCCAGGAGCAATCCTGCAGCTCTGCTCCTGCTCCTGCTCCAGCTGGGACTCAGAGCAGCAGGGCCATCTTCTCCCTGCATGGTGATGGTGGTCATGGTGATGGAGGTGATGGTGGTGATGATGGTGGTGGTGGTGATGATGGTGATGATGGTGATGGTGGTGATGGTGGTGATGGTGGTGATGGTGATTGTGGGATTCACATTCTCTGAACATGAGAGAAGCAGAGAAAAGAATGATCAAAACAGTTCTTACCTCATTCTCTGCTCCTGTGTTGTGCCAATTAAAATGCAATATGGACATTGTACCAAAAGTAATGATGTTTAATTTCCTTGGCCTATCAGGGCCAAGCGTGTGTGCAGACTGTGGGTCAGCAGAGAGTCACAAAATTCTGAGCAGTTGAGTTAAATTAAATATTTACACAGATTCAGTTTAAATTCAATGTAATATAAAATAATATATTATAATAAAGTAATTAATTAACCTTCTAATAAAATAAAGTCCTCCTTGACATTTCCTGCCTTCATTGGCATTGACCTGCTTTTACAATAGGTGATGATGATGATGGTGGTGGTTATGATGGTGGCGGTGATGGTGGTGATGGTGGTGATGGTGATGATGATGATGGTGATGGTGGTGGTGGTGGTGATGATGATGATGGTGGGTGGTGGTGGTGGTGATGATGATGATGGTGATGATGATGGTGATGATGGTGGTGATGGATGATGATGATGGTGATGGTGGTGGTGGTGGTGATGATGATGATGGTGATGATGATGGTGATGGTGGTGGTGGTGGTGGTGATGATGATGATGGTGATGGTGGTGGTGGTGGTGATGATGATGATGGTGATGATGATGGTGATGGTGGTGGTGGTGGTGATGATGATGGTGGTGATGGTGGTGATGATGGTGATGATGATGATGGTGATGGTGGTGATGATGGTGATGATGATGATGATGGTGATGATAATGATGATGATGGTGATGGTGGTGATGATGGTGATGATAATGGTGATGATGATGGTGATGGTGGTGATGACGGTGATGATGATGATGGTGATGATGCTGCTGGTTGTTTTGGTTGTCCTCGTGGTCCCCAAAGAGCACCAGCCCCACACCAGGGCTGGGTTTTTGTTTCCCGGGAGGGTGGTGCCTCTCACAGGGGTTCCCCTCTGCCTGACCCCCCCAGGGCTGGGGTTCCCCCCCAGCAGGATGGGGTGGGAGCCCTTCCCAGTCTCTGCTGGTTTGATGGGAGGAGCTCTCACTGTTGCTCTGGGCTGTCTCACGCTCTGTCTCAGCTTGTAATTAAAAATGAAATATTTGGGCCAAGTGCTCAAATTAAGAACATATTTTTGATAGCTAACAGCACTGAGGAGAGCCCTGGAGACCGTGACAGGGCAATTAGTGCCTCTCTGCTTGCATTGGAGAGGAGTCTGGAGAGAAGAAGCATGTTCACTCCAGAGGGTTTTTGGTACAAAAATGCAATTATAGGGTATAAAAGGAAATGTTTATAAACACACAAAGTGGGAATGAGTCAGGAGCCTCCTTCACCGCAGGACAGTGAAGGCAGAAGGGAAGAGGTGCCCCAGACATGACACCTCCAACACTTCCCCATCCCTGGCAGCAGCTCCCATCCGTGGTTTCATTTCCCTCCTCCCATCCACCTCTCCTGGCTGCTGCTCCACGCTCATCCCTTGGCCTCAGCGAGCTCCCAGCTGCTCAGGGCTGGGGAATCTGGGTGGATCCTCTCCCTCTTGGCAGTGAACTTGCACACTAAGCACAAACAAGAGGAAAGCACCTCCGTGGTCCGAGCGAGCTGCTCTTGTGTGCCGGGGCCTCCAGTCGCTTTGCTTCCCCCCTCCCTCTCTCCCTCCCTCTGAGCATCCCTGCAGCTGGCTTAGAGCAAAACCCATGGTCAATCCCAACACCAAACCATCCTCTTCCAGCAGGGTGGGGTGAGCCATGAACCCCTGTGTGGTGTGTGGGGCTGGGAAGGCTGTCAGTGCTCCTCTCCGAAATCCGACGGGTGGACTGTGACCGTGTTCACAGGGGTGCCAGGATGAGGGAAGAGATGAGGATCTGACTCTGTGTTTCAGAAGGCTTGATTTATTATTTTATGATATATATTGCATTAAAACTATACTCAAAGAATAAAAGAAAAGGTTTCATCAGAAGGCTGGCTAAGAATAGAAAGGAAAGAATGATAACAAAGGTTTGTGTCTCGGCACTCTGTCCGAGCCAGCTGGGCTGTGATTGGCCATTAATTAGAAACAACCACATGAGACCAATCACAGATCCACCTGTTGCATTCCACAGCAGTACATAACCAATGTTTACATTTTGTTCCTGAGGCCTCTCAGCTTTCTCAGGAGGAAAATCCCAAGGAAAGGATTTTTCATGAAAAGATGTCTGCGACAGTGGGCATCAAGCCTGGGAGCCTGGAGAAGCTCTGTGCAGGCAGAGCTGGTGGAGAAGGGTGACCTGCCCGTCCCTGAAGGGCTGGGGTGACGTGGAGCCCAGATGACACAGGGCTGTTTGTCTTGGACACGCTGGGATTGACCGGAAAGCGGCGCCGACCTCTTGAGCAACGCCGGGGTTTGGCCGGCCGGGCAGGGGCTCAGCCTGTGCTCAGTTTATAGGATCTGATTTCCAGATAGCACAAACAAAACATTCCCTCTCCAATGGGCTCCTGCCATGGAGATGGGAACAGCCTGCTGGTGCCATTAAAGGTTAAATCACAGCAAATCCCATCCCTCGTCCGCTGGGCTCTGCGCACGCGTTATTTAATGGGTATTTACTTTGTGGAATTGCTTTTATTGGTAGTTAACTGCATAGTGGTCTCTGTGGGACAGCTGGTGCACCATTTGAAAGGAATATTCCTCAACCCTTGCTGAGTGAAATTGTTTTTGTAGACAAGTGGAGGCTTTGGGGCCATTAAGAAGATAAAACGCAGATTGTTTGCAGAGGGTTTTTATTTTATTTTAATGGCTTTTGAAGAGAGGAGCTTTTATTGTTTTATTTGTCTATTGTTAGCAGGCAGAAGGGCTGGGAAGAAGCACAGATGTTCCCTGTTGGCTGGGCCAGGCCCCAAACCCAGGGCAGAGGGTTTGAACCTCTCTCTGAAGCTGCTGTAACATTTTCCAAATCTTGAAATGGCTCCTCTGCCCAGCACTTTCTCAGTAAAACCACTCAGGGCTGGGGTGGGACTCCCTGTATAATAATTTAAAATCTGGACAGTGGATGAGACAGTGTACAAACCAAAATGAAGGGCTTTGTGCTTCCTTCCAGTGATGGGGAAATCACAGATGGATCCCAAACCTCCAGCTCTCAGCCCAGCCCCAGTTCATCCAGACCACAAAAGAAAACAGCCAAGCTCCAGTTCTGGGGCATGGCAGGCTGTGATGGACATTGGGACACCTTTGTCCTCAAAAGCAAATCCTCTAAAGAGAAGAGCAGCATTAATTTCCAGTAGCTAATGAGTTGCCTCAGGAGTTAATTGGACATTGTGTCCCTCCATGGAGGAGGCTGCCTGACCCCTCTGTGTCTGCAGGAACACTGATTTCAACTCTTAAGAGAGGGAAATTCTACAACCCTGGGTGCTGTTTGCTCTTACAGGGGCACATCCCATCCCAGGGGAAAGCACAGGCTGGGAAATGAGGGGTTTGGTGGGAAGATAAAGTGGAACTGCTAAAGGAGGTAGGGATGGATGTTGTGTATCCTGGGGGCACATTGTGGGTGAGATCAGGGTTTGGGAAGGACCTTGGATGGCACTGGAAGTGCCAAGGGGTCATTTATGGGGTGAAGGAGAAAGCAAAGCACTTTCCTCTTCCTCCTCTTTCCTTTCCCTTTCCCTTTCCCTTTCCCTTTCCCTTTCCCTTCCCTTTCCCTTTCCCTTTCCCTTCCCTTTTCCCTTTTCCCTTTTCTCTTCCTCCTCCTCCTCCTCCTCCTCCTCTGCTGTTTTATTCCAGCACCTCTGTACACCTTGATTTTTGGGAAATGCCCTCCTGTAACAGAACTGCCAGGGAAAGAAAAGGAAAGGGAGTGAATGTGTCAATCCCAAATTGTTTTTCAGTGTTTGTTGTACTGAGGGAAGGGGGAAAAGCCCTTTCATCCTCTATCCAGAGTGGAAATTGTTAATTAACACATGAATTGGGATGGTCAAAAGCAAGCTGCAGAGTGCTCAGGTGTGTGTGAGCACAATGTCAGCCAGGGGGGAAGATCCTTCCACTTCCCAGGCAGCTTTTGGGATTTTGGGATACCACTGCCCTGCTCAGCTTTTCCAGAGGATTTTTTTTTTAGTGTGTGTGTGTTTGTTTTTCCCTTTCCTGCCCCTATTAATCTCTGCTGTCACCAGGGTCACCTCAGCCTTGGCTCTGTGCTGGCCACAGAAGGGTGGCAATAACTCTTCTGGGGGGGTGTCTCTGTGCACACAGGATTGGGTAATAAAAGTAACGATTTTGGAACACAGCGCTCATGCAGGGGTTTGTCCAGCAGCTTATTCTGCAATAGATGTGGCGTTAACTGAGAAATAAAACAACAAATACAAAAAGGAGGAGCCGGGAAGGACCTTGAGAGAGCCCCAGCTCCATTCCTGAGGGTGCTGGGCCGGATGTGGTGCAGGATGGGGCTGCTCACACCAGACTGGTCACCTGCCACCTCCTTTGCCTTTCTGACCACCAAACTGTGGAGACTTTACCTGCTCAGCAGCTTTGCTTCCTGTTTCCTCACTTCATTGGGAAGCAGCACCAATGTTGAGGTTTTTATCACCAGTAGGACATAAACCAGGGAGAATCCATGAGTCCCTTGCAGTAACAGAATTCCTGCTGAGCCTGGTAGTGTTATCTATCTGTTTTCAGCACAGTCCTGTGTCCAGATCAAATTTAAATAGAATTATGGCGCTGAGACCTCATGGAGGTTCAAATATCTCTGTGTAAAATCCCAGCATTTTGAAGGTGAATTCCTGTGCCAGAGCAATGATCTTGGGCTGAAGCTGCCCTCCAGTGCTGTTGGAGGGGTCAGTTCTGCTTGGTTCATCTCATTTCACACCGGGAAACTCCTTCTGAAGCAATAAAATGGGATAGTTTTAATGGGGCTCGGAAGGAGGGGTCTCTTACCAGCAGAAAACTCATCAGTTTTCCAGCTCTGTCATTCCTTATTGACCCTTTGCCACCAACCAGTGAGACCAGGGGGTGTTTAATCCCTGTTCTCCTCTCCTGGCACCTCCAGGAGTGGGAAACACCTCTGACCTTGTTTCTCTCCACATTTCCAAGACTCTGCAGTCCATGGAGAGGGACACAGGTAGAATTTTCCAAGCCAAGTGTGCTGGATGGAGAAAGCCTTGGAGAGAGCTGGTGCCAATTTTAGCACAAGTTCCTGCAGCAGAAATAGATTTTGCCGAGCTCACATTTAAATCTTAGTAAATTATATCTCAGGTTAAGGTATTTATTCAAGTGCTGTGAGGGGAATTTCAGGCTGGCTGTGTTCCTCATCACAGGAGATGGGCTGGAAATTACAGTCATTTGGAAAGAACATGGATTTGAGTCCCAGGGCCTGTGGTGAAAGTCAGTGCACAGTGAATTATTCCACTCAATTCCTGTTCACACATGGATTCAGCTGCAGCTTGAGCCATTTCCAGACAATCCCATTTCTGTGAGCTCCTTGGTGGGGGTTTTGTGCCTGTCCTTGGGTTTTTCATCCCCCTGCCCTCCCTGCTCACCCAGAGGCAATGCCAGTGAGGTGCCTTTGTTCATTTGCTGGGTGCAATAACCACAGAGAAGGATTTGTTCCTGCTGCCCTTGGCTTCTGTGGTGGTGGGAGACAAAAAGCTGAGGAGCCCTTGGAGTAATTTGTGTCCTGCCTGGTGGAGCTGTTGATGTTATGTGGGGATGTTTATCTAGTATTTAATCTTTATGATAATATAATATAATATATATATATAATATAATATAATATAATATAATAATATAATATAATATAATATAATATAATTAATATAATATATAATATAATATATAATATAACATAACATAACATAATATAATATAATATATAATATAATATAATATAATATAATATATAATATAATATAATATAATATAATATATATATAATATAATATATATATAATATAATATAATATAATATAATATAATTTTATTATATTATAATATAGTCTATTATATTGTATGTAATATTGTATATAATATTGTATATAATATAATATTATGACTGCCACACTCTGAGAGCTCTTAAAAACATCTGTGAACCAAATGGCTCAAAAAACAGGAGAAAAGCCTCGATTTTAGCTGTGGTTAAATTTTTTCCTCATTTTCTAAATTACCCACCTTTCTTCCCAGCTGATGGGGGCAGAAGTTTTTGGGGGTGCAGAAACAGGCCCTGCACTCCATCCCTCTTTTTGCTGTGTGGGGCCTCCACAGGACAAATGGGAAAGATCAAAAAATGAATATTTACCCAATTGCTGCCCATCTTCCCCATCAGACTGTGGGTGGTGATTGCAGCCATTGCTGAACTCCCAATTTATTCATGACATGCAGATTGCAGGGCAATAATTACAGCCGAGGTTGCTGTCACTCTGCTGCATCCCTGAGGATCCACATCTCCTGAGGGCTGGCATTGTTTGCTCTGGAGACACAGCTGAGCAGGGAAGGCTGCAAAATGTCCTTGAAAACAAGGTGAGAGCTGAGCTCTTTCCTTGCCTGGCCTGAGCTTGTCCTGTGATATTCTGGATGTTCTTGTGGGAGCTGGCACAGGCTCCAAGGGGCTTCAGCAGTGCAGAAATAGCTCTGGGCTTGGGCACAGCCCTGTTGGTGCTCAGGAGCCGGCTGGGATGTGGTGGTGGTGGGGAGGAAGGGCTGGGCATGGCCAGAGTGGCAGGCTGGGAATTCCTTCCTTTCTGCTCGTGGTGGGATCAGCATATATTCTTTTAATTTAATAATTCTTTTAATTTTCCTATGATATCATTATAATTCTTATAACTCCTTATAAATATTATAATTCTTATAATTCTTGCAATTTTCCTATTATATCTTATAATTCTTATAACTCCTTATAAATATTATAATTCTTATAATTCTTGTAATTTTCCTATTATATCTTATAATTCTTATAACTTCTTATAGTTTCTTATAATCTTCCTATTATATCGTTATAATTCTTATAAGTTTTTATAATTCTAATTCTTGTTTTAACAATGACAGAAAGGGACACCAGAGGGACAGGACAAGAGGGACCGGCCTTGAGCTGCACCAGGGGAGGCTCAGGTTGGACATCAGGAGGAATTTCTCCATGGAATGGGGGTCAGGCATTGGAAGGGGCTGCCCAGGGAGGAGGTGGAGTCCAATCTCTGGGGGTGCCCAAGGAATGCCTGGATGTGGCACTCAGTTCTTCCTTTCCTTTCCTTTCCTTTCCTTTCCTTTCCTTTCCTTTCCTTTCCTTTCCTTTCCTTTCCTTTCCTTTCCTTTCCTTTCCTTTCCTTTCCTTTCCTTTCCTTTCCTTTCCTTTCCTTTCCTTTCCTTTCCTTTCCTTTCCTTTCCTTTCCTTTCCTTTCCTTTCCTTTCCTTTCCTTTCCTTTTCCTTTCCTTTCCTTTCCTTTCCTTTCCTTTCTTCTTTCCTTTCCTTTCCTTTCCTTCCTTTCCTTCCCTTCCCTTCCCTTCCCTTCCTTTCCCTTCCCTTCCTTCCCTTCCCTTCCCTTCCCTTCCCTTCCCTTCCCTTCCCTTCCCTTCCCTTCCCTTCCCTTCCCTTCCCTTCCCTTCCCTTCCCTTCCCTTCCCTTCCCTTCCCTTCCCTTCCCTTCCCTTCCCTTCCCTTCCCTTCCCTTCCCTTCCTTCCCTTCCCTTCCCTTCCCTTCCCTTCCCTTCCCTTCCCCCCCCCTTCCCTTCCCTTCCTTCCCTTCCCTTCCCTTCCCTTCCCTCCCTTCCCTTCCCTTCCCTTCCCTTCCCTTCCCTCCCTTCCCTTCCCTTCCTTCCCTTCCCTTCCCTTCCCTTCCCTTCCCTTCCCTTCCCTTCCCTTCCCTTCCCTTCCCTTCCCTTCCTTCCCTTCCCTTCCCTTCCCTTCCCTTCCCTTCCCTTCCCTTCCCTTCCCTTCCCTTCCCTTCCCTTCCCTTCCCTTCCCTTCCCTTCCCTTCCCTTCCCTTCTTTCATCTTCCCCTTTCCCTTCCCCAAGCTCTCTGTCCCTGCATGAATTAATTAAATATTTACACACTTTCAGAGTCAGATATTGCACACAAACTCAATTTTATCTCAAGTCATTAAATTCATACTTTAAAACCCATTTTTAATGTGTCCCTGTGGGAACATTAAAAGAACATTTTGTGGAGTTATAGAATTGTAGCTCTGTGCTACAAGCACTAGAAGGGGGATTCAGGAGCTGGGGACACAAACAGGCAGATTTTAAAGCCAGAAAGTGTCAAATTTAAAGCCTTAAGAAGAAAAGCAGCAGCTTCTTGAAAGGAATAAGGTGAGTTTGACTCCAAATATAATTTAAAAAAAAAAAATTGTCTTTCAATAAGCTATGATCCAGAATGATGCCTTCCCAGCCTCTAAGATGTTCCAAACAAACAATATTAATTCCTGGGGAATAAAAAAACCAAACCATTCTCCTCTCTCACAGGTGCCCTCTGCAAATTGAATTCACAGCCCTGAAAACCCAGAGCTGATGCCAAGCATTTTAATCTTACCAGAAGTAAACAGAGAGCCCCAATTTACATAAAAATCATCGTGTGAAATGATTTCAGTGCTAACACTGTGGCACTCTGAGTGTCTTTGGGGTGACCTTGGGGCCACTCAGGGCTTTCTAGGCGGATGCTGCTGCCACAAGAGATGCTGGTCGTGATTCTTTTCAGGGGTTTGTAGGAAAAATTACTTGGGGAGAAAAAGCTCTGCTTTTCCCTGCTCAGAGGGAAATGGAATGGAAAGAAGGAGCAGATTCCCCAAGGAGAGCTCTGGAAATCTTCCTGGCAGGGGGATTTGAGGGCTCTGAATTATCAAACCTCCAGCCCTCTCCAGTTATGGCATGAAATATTTCAGCTTGTGGTGAAAAGAAGCTCAGGAAAGATGCTTTAATGGCTGCCTCTGATCTGAAAACCAAATATTCCCTGAATTGCTGCCCACACAAGGAAAACGTCCCTGAGCTGTGCTGGAATTTACTGCAGGAGGATGCACTGAAGTTTATCCAAGCACAGAGTCCGCATTTGCAGACCTTTGGAGATTACTTTTATCTTCTTTCCACTATTAAATATAGCTCAGCTCTGCTGTGCTTTCCCACGAATAAAATTTGCTGGTGATTACTTCTAGGAATCATCCATGGAGAGTTTTTAAGGAGTGTTTTAAGGAGCTGTTCAGCTGTGTGTTTGTGCTAGATGGGATCGGTGCTGTGTAATCCACAGTGTTCCCTCTGCTCTGGGATTATTTTTTGGCTGCTTTATGGGGGAAGGAACCTTCCCTGCTTCAGCACTTTGCCTGTCTTTTAGATCTGAAACTGGGGTGGATTTTTTGGAGAGGAGTGGGGAGACCTGCAGGGACCCTTCTTCAGGAATTGTAGGGACAGGACAAGGGGGATGGGCTCAAATTGAAAGAGATCAGGTTTAGACGGGATATTGAGAATAAATTCTCCCTGTGAGGGTGGTGAGGGGCTGGGATTGAATTCCCAGAGCAGCTGTGGCCGCCCCTGCATCCCTGGAATGTCCAAGGCTGGGCTGGAAGGGCTTGGAGCAGCCTGGGATGGTGGAAGGTGTTCCTGCCATGGCAGGGGGATCTTTGAGGTGATCTTTGAGGTCTCTTCAAACCCAAACCCTTCCATGACTCTTTGATTCTCTCACCTGGAGCTGTGGAGCTTTTCCCAGGGCTGGGAGCATGGATGGGGTGAGCTCAGAGCTGGGGAAGGGCTCACCTGGTGATTCTCAGGCTGGAGCTGCTGCTGGGGGCTGTGAAGGGTTGATTTGTGTTTGGGGCTGCTGATGGCATTGGGGGATCAGCACCTGAGATCTGGATCAGCACAGAAAGGACAGGGGAAGGGAGCAGCTCCTGATCCCTGCTGGGGAAGGAATTTCAGTTCATGGAAGGGAGCAGCTCCTCATCCCTGCTGTGTGCACGACAAATGATGGGCAAAACCATCAAAGAAGTTTTTATCATACAAGAGAGAGAAGTAGGAAATGGATTCACAGAGTGTTCCTGAACTCTCACAGAGATGGTGGATGAAGGTGTAGACATGGAGGAAAGTTTTGAATTAAGACCTTGGAACCAACGAGACTTTTTTGAACAATGACTTGTAATTACTATCAGGCATGACTTATGCCCTTTGAACTGACTGGACTTTCACAGCATTAAAATTGCTGTGTTGTAATTTAGCAAAGCTTAGTGTGAACAGAAAGATGTTTTCAGTAAGCAATAAACAGAAATATTATAGTAAAGCTGTGAAACACAAAGTAGTTAATAAACGACACAGTTAGGAAAGTTTCTTTTTAAGTGAACCAAGAGGGGGAATTATGGGAATCCATAAAATCAGAGGGTTTTGGGAAAGCTGCAAAAGGCAGGCCTCAGAGACAGCAGAACTGTGATTGGAGCTAAGCAGAAGTCATGAGATTTGTCAGCAGAAAAATGATGTAAAAAGTAGAAAAGTAAGGACAAATAGAACAATGGTCTGTGTGTTAACACTTGTCTAGAATAACTCCCTAAGCTACAGAAAAGTTTATCTAGTGAGATATTAGGAAGTTCTAAGCTTAATAATGGAGCTCTGTGCATTGTGTTTGAAGGCTCACAAGCAGGTATTGTATTTGAAATAAGCAAGCATTGTTTAACCAAAGGTACATGTGCCTATAGTGATTAGGTAGAACAACTGTCAATGTGCTTTTGCTTTGTGTGATTGGTCAAAAAACTTTTAAAGTAAGTTGTAACATTGAGTTCTTGGTCTGCTGCCTGGAATGTGAGCTGATGGCATCTTCCCATTGTCATAACCATGTAATGAGGCTGATGCTGGAAAATAAAACAGCTCAAGGCTGCTCCTCAGCAGTCCCATCCCATTTGTGATTCGTACAGAGCCCCCAGCCAGCAATAGATGCTCAGCTCATGGAAGGGGAGCAGCTCCTGAGGGAAGGAATTTCAGCGCATGGAAGGGAGCAGCTCCTGAGGGAAGGAATTTCAGCTCATGGAAGGGGAGCAGCTCCTGATCCCTGCTGGGGGAAGGATGCTCAGCTCATCTCCTCCCAGGCAAACCCACCAAGAGAGGAGGAATCACACACATCCAGTGCCAAACGGTGTATGATGACTCAAGGGATAAAAATCACTCTTCTTTATTGCCCAGATTCATCTCCCTGTGCCTGACAAGCAGCACCAGATGCTCTCTCCTCAGCTGCTTTATTGGATTCTGGGACACCCTGGTAATTGCTGTAAGTGGGAGATGATTCCCCAGCAGCTGGCATGTGCTCACACTGATCCTGGGCACTTGTCAATCCACTTAGGGACAGCACAGCCTGCTCCCTGTGCTGCCACAGGCAGCCTGGGAATTCTTATTCTTCTATTATGTCATTATAATTCTTAGAATTTCTTATAATTTTTTATAATTCTTATATTTCTTATAATTCTAATTCTTATAATTCTTGTAATTTTCCTATTATATCATTATAATTCTTATAATTTCTTATAATTCTTATAACTTTCCTATTATAAAATTATAATTCTTATAATTCTAATTCTTATAATTCTTGTAATTTTCTATTATATCATTATAATTCTTATAATTTATTATAATTTCTTATAATTCTTATAACTTTCCTATTATATATTCTAATTCTTATATTCTAATTCTTATAATTCTTGTAATTTTCCTATTATATCATTATAATTCTTATAATTTCTTACATTTCTTATAATTATAATTATTAAAATTATTATAATTTTTCTATTATATAATTATAATTCTTATATTCCTATTTTTCTTCTTTTGAGTTGCTGCTGAATGGCTGAGGCCTCACCACTGCACCTCCTGCAGGCTGCCCAGTTGAATCATTGCCCAGATTTCACCCCCATTTCCAAAAAACCACTGTCCCAGTTCCCCCAGCCTTGCCCCAGGCTGTATTTTGGGAGCTGCTGGAATGTCCCAGCACAAATTGTGCCTCAACTCATGGAAGTGCATTCAACAGTTAAAGATGTTCCACACAAGCAATATTAATTCCTGGGGGGAAAAAACCCACCTCCCTCTCTCACAGGTGCCCTCTGCAAATTGAATTCACAGCCCTGAATTTCTATTTCTTTCTATTCCAAAGAAATCTTTGAATAGATTAAAATCACTTCTAATTTTTGGTTTAGGTTCAGAAGGTCTCCTGCTCCCTTGGGGCTGGTGGCAGAGATTGATGAGCAGCTCTTGGGCTTCATTTGATGGAGAAGGGAGCCCTGCCTGCTGGGTTTCCAGTGAGGAAAAGAAGAATAAAACCAGCTAAAAACAAATATTTCAAGGATTCCTCCAAAGCTGCTGCTTTCATTCCAGGTAGGGATGAAAACATAGGATTTATCCAGTTTATAAAAATTTTCTTCCCTACTTCCTTCCTGTAAGCAGCCTGGCAGGGTTTGGTATTTTATTTGTGGGGTTCCCCAGACAAGGAAGGAATGGTGAATCTGACTCCATGTTCTCAGAAGGCTAATTTATTATTTCATGATGCTATATTATATTAAAGAATGCTATACTAAACTATACTAAAGAATACAGAAAGGATACAGACAGAAGGCTAAAAAGAGAATAATGAAAACTTGTGATTCCTTCCAGAGTCCTGACACAGCTTGGCACTGATTGGTCATTAAGTCAAAAAAATTCACATGAATCCAATGAAACAATCACCTGTGGGTAAACAATCTCCAAACACATTCCAAGAAGCAAAACACAGGAGAAGCAAATGAGATAATTATTGTTTTCCTTTTTCTCTGAGGCTTCTCAGCTTCCCAGGAGAAGAATCCTGGGCAAGGGGATTTTTCCAGAAAATATGATGGTGACAGTTTGGTCCAAGAGGAGCTGATGCTGGCACGTGCTCAGCAGGGCTGGCAGATTCTGCTTTCCAGGCACAGCTTTGGAGCTTTTGGAGGGACACCAAGGTGCAAAAGAGCCTGTCTGAGTGAGGGAATGAAACATTTCCCAGCTCCAGGAATGCTGCTGGCTGCTGAGGAGCAGGAAAAGGGATTCTGCAGGCCTGCAGGGCTCCAGCACTGTCTAGACATGGTAATGCAGTGCTGCAAAACTTCCCTCCTTGAGCTGCTGCCACGGCCTCTCAGTGTCCTGGAAATGGAGAAACCTCCCAGTGCCAAAGCCTCAGTGGGGTAACGAGCCCCCAGCTCCTGCCAGATCTGGCAGCTCAGCCCTCCAAAGTGGAGAACTTGCAGCAGGTGGGAGAAAAGCTCATTTCCCAAACCCACATCCCTCTGGAAGCAAAAGGCCCCTCCTGGCTTCCCCTGGCCTCTCCTTCCAGGCTGGTAGGGACTCCAGGGCTGGGGATGGATGTTCCCACAGGGGAACACTCAGAGCACCACTCAGAGAGGGCATTTGGGTCAGGACATTGCTCTTGAGTCATCTTAGAAAGGTGACACTCCCTGTCCAAAGCCCATTAGATGTGGCACCGACAGCACCAAAATCAATTTTCAGCCACCAAAATCAGTTTTGTTTGGATGCTCCTGTTCTCTCTGGCTCCAGGAGCTCTGGCTTTTCTCAAAATCCATTTTCAGCCACCAAAATCAATTTTTGGATGTTCCTGTCCTCTCTGGCTCCAGGAGGGAGAAAAGCTCATTTCCCAAACTCACATCCCTCTGGAAGTGAAAGGTCCCTCCTGGCCTCTCCCTGCAGGCTGCTGATGACTCCTGGGTGTCATCTCAGAGAGGTGACACTCCCTGTCCACAGCCCATTGGATGTGGCACTGACAGCACCAAAATCAGTTTTCAGCCACCAAAATGAATTTTTTTATGTCCCTGTCCTCTCTGGCTCCAGGAGTCTGCTGGCAGAGCTCAGCTCTGCAGAGTTGGCTTGGGTCACCAGCTTGGTGTGGGTTCAGGATGAATTTCTTCCTCCAGCCTCCCTCCTCCCCTTTCTGGGATGGAGTTTCTTGCAGCCCCTTGTCCCTCCATTTCCCGCTGAAGGCTGCAGCAGGGCTTGCTCACCCTTTGTTTTCTTAAATCCAGCCTGAGTAAGAAGCAGCTGCCAGGAGCAGAGGTTTTCCTAAGCCTGTGGCTGGAATTGCTCCTCCTGCAGCCTTGCTCTGCTCCAGGCACACTCCCAGGCCAGGAGGAGTGGGAAGCACAATTCCAGCCCTGGATGTTTTCTCCTGTGCACCCACAGCCCATGGGAAAGCAGAGCTGGCCAGCTTCAAACCCTCCTCATTTCACTCTTCCTGGAGCTGTGCTCTGACCTTTCCCATGGCACGAGGGGTGGAGAAATGTCCTCCCTGCTTCTACCAGCACTGGAATGAGAGAGTGGCTGAGGCAGAAAATGACCCAGCACCTCCCAGGTGCCAATTCCCTCCTCCCATGGCTCGCAGACACCTGCAGCTGGCACAGCACTGAGCTCACCTGACCGGTTCTGCTGCCAGCCCACAGAAGCACCACTGCTCCTCTGAGCAGGGAATGAGGGTCTCACATGTATTTTGAAAGAGTCTGAAGTTTCCTGGAGTGTGCTGTGGTTCCTGCACTGGCAGTTTTGGGTGGAAAACATAATTTTCCAGAGGTGCAGGTCAAATCTCTGTTTCTCTGCCTGATTCCTTGTGAAGACTTCCCTAGAAATAGAGGCTGGGCAGAGCTACAGAATGAAGCAGGGATTTATTCAAAGCATCTCCTCCATGGATCCACCTTGGGCAGCACAAGAGCCCAGCCAGGGCTGCACCCAAGATGAGCCAAAATGGTCCCAAATTGAACTGAAAATGAGCCAAACTGGTCACAAAATTAACCCAAAAGGGTCACAAAAGGAACCCAAGATGAACCAAAATGGCCCCAAAATGCACGAGCGGGCACGGGGTCTCTCCCTTGCATCAGTTCTGCTCCATTTGCATCTTGCAGTTCATTGTCCCATTCCAGCTTTAGCCCCTGCAGTCCCACCCTGCTTGTTTTTCTCTCTGCAGCCCACGGTGTTTGTGCTCCTGGGCTGAGATTTGGATCATTTGTCCTTGGTGCCCAGCTGGAGCAGGAATTGTTTTGTCTCCCTGCTCTGTGCACAGAGCTCAGCATCCCCTGATGTGAACCCAGAGCCACACACTAAAGCAGCACAGAACCTGAAAAATAGAAAAGCCAAACCTGAGACATCATGCCTGTAGCAGTGGAGGCAGCTCAGACCTTTGGTGCAGGTTCCTGGCCTCCATCCACAGTCAGACCCCACCTGTGCAGAACTTCGGCTGTAAGAGAAAAGGCAGGGCTGGAATCAGTGAATTTGGATGCCAGTGGGGGCTTCACCCCCAGTGGGGAATTTGAGTTTGGGATTAACAAGATTTTCAGACCTGCTGAAGCTTTGGGTTCATGGTATTTTTGCCTCTCGGACTGACACACCAAATGGGGGTTGTGCATCAGGGGCCGATGCATCCGGACCCATGAAGAAATCTTAATTCCCATAGGAATGTGCTCCTCCCATCCATCTGGTGTTGGGTGTGCCATCCCAGGAATGGCAGAGGAGGTGCCCAGGATGGAGAGGGAGGGCCTTGCACCTTGGAGGAGCACTCACTTCTTAATTTACATGCAGGAAAATGGGCACAGAGACCTTCTGTGCTAAACTCCATAAGAAATGCTGAGAAAACCTGGAAAGCCCTGCTCCCATTTCCTGCTGCAAATCCCCCACAACAGACCCTGATATCCAGGGCTGGCAGCCAAACCCTCTCGAGTCAATGGAAAGATTCCCCTTGACTTTAATGGTCTTTGCATGAGTGCCTAATTCCTTCCTGTTCACAGCCTCTCTTGGCCTCAGCCATGGAAACAACAGCAGCTCTGAAGTGCTGCAGTGAGCTGTAAACCCTTCAAAGCAGCACCATGGCACATTTCCCTGTGCTGCCAGCCACTTGGAATGGGATTTGTTTGACAAAAAGCACAAAAAGCCTGATCTGTGTGCTGTGGCTGCAGCGTGAATGAGGGTTTGAACAGAGGAGGCAGCGAGGCTGGAGAGGGGCTGGGAACACAAAAACCCTGTGAGGAACCCCTGAGGGAGCTGGGGGTGCTCAGGCTGGAGAAAAGGAGACTCAGGGGTGCCCTCATCACTCTGCAGCTCCTGAAAGGTGCCTGTGCTCAGCTGGGGCTGGGCTCTTTCTCCAGCAGCACTGACACAACCAGAGCACACAGCCTCGAGCTGTGCCAAGGGAAATACAGGCTGGATAGCAGGGAAAAGTGTTTTACAGCAAGGGTGAGAAAGTTCTGGAATGTTCTGCCCGGGGAGGTGGTGGAGTCCCCATCCCTGGGTGTGTTTAACAAAGCCTGGATGTGGCACTGGGGGCCAGGGTTTGGGTGAGGGGTTGGGGCTGGGCTGGACTCGATGGTCTTGAAGGTCTCTTCGAAATCAGTGATTCTGTGAATTCTGTGATTCTGTGAATTCTGTTATTCTGTGAATTCTGTGATTACATGAATTTTGTGATTCAGTAAATTCTGTGATTATGTGGATTCTGTGAATTCTGTGATTCTGCGAATTCTCTGAGTTCTGTGGATTCTGTGATTCAGTGAATTCTGTGACTCTGTAAATTCTGTGATTCTGTGAATTCAGTGGATTCTGTGAATTCCGTGAATTCTGTGAATTCTGTGAATTCTGTGATTCCGTGAATGCTGTGATTCAGTGAATTCTGTGATTCAGTGAATTCTGTGATTCTCTCAATTCTATGAATCTGTGAATTCTGTGGATTCTGTGATTCTGTGAATTCTGTGAATTCAGTGAATTCAGTGAATTCAGTGAATTCTGTGCATTCTGTGATTCTGTGAATTCTGTGATTCCATGAATTCTGTGATTCTGTGTTTCTGTGAATTCTGTGAATTCTGTGAATTCTGTGAATTCTGTGATTCTCTGAATTCTATGAATCTGGGATTCCATGAATTCTGTGATTCCATGAATTCTGTGATTCTGTGATTCTCTGAATTCTGTGAATCTGTGATTCCATGAATTCTGTGATTCCATGAATTCTGTGATTCTGTGATTCTGTGAATTCTGTGAATTCTGTGAATTCTGTGATTCTCTGAATTCTATGAATCTGTGATTCTGTGAATTCTGTGATTCCATGAATTCTGTGATTCCATGAATTCTGTGAATCTGTGATTCTGTGATTCTGTGAATTCTCTGAGTTCTGTGATTCTTTGAATTCTGTGATTCTGTGAACAAACCTCTCCCTGCAGACGGGGTTTGTGGTCAGCCCACGGGGCTGGAGCCAAGCTGTTCCCAGCAGGATGGGGAAGGGAGGGAGCCCTGGCAGGGCTGGCTGAGGCTGAGCCTCTGTGGCTCCCAGAGCTGTGCTCATGGCTATCCCAGCTTCCAGGGAGTTTTCCTTCAGGGACCTTGTCACTGCCCAAATTTGTCAGAGCATTGTGAAATGTGTTTTGCCCCAGGCCAGGCCGCCTTTGTGCCTCACTCCCCAAATTCTGACAAAATGTTAGAGTTCCAAATGCTGAGAATTTTAAACTTTCTGTGCTGAAAGACTCTAACTCCAAAAATAACACTACATTTAACCTAAAACTGTAAAAAAACTTCCAAAATTGATTAATAACACTAAAATTACAAGTGTGTAGTTAATTAGAAGTGTATAATATCACAAAGTAGAAAACTTAGAATTTAAAGTTTTAAAAAATAATAATATATAAAAAACAAAATTAAAGTTTTAAAATGAAAACTCATCCTTCTTCCTTACGTTCTTCTTCCTTCTTCTTCCTTCTTTTTCATAAGTTTAAGTAATATTTTGTAATTAGACAAAACGTCCACATTGCAGGCTTCAAGTAATTAGTTATTAAATTGAAAATAAAAATACTGAGTAAAAAGCCACCGAGAAAATGCTTAACTTTAAGGATTTAGATATGTTTCCCTGGGGATTAAACCCATTTGGCTGGGGAGGGGTCGTGGGGGATCTGCCTGTGTGATGCCAGCAAGAAGAACATGGAATTTTCTCAGCCGGCACCTCAAGGCATGAGCTCTGCCTGCTTCAGCCTCACCACACAAGGAGCAATGGCAGCACACAGATTTTTGAGCCTTTGTTAAGCCCAGAGTCACCAAATCTGACCGTGAGAGGGACAGAGATGTTCACAGGGCTCTGAATGAGGGTTTGAGAGCATTTCCCACTGTGAAAAGTTGCTCAGCTGCCTCTGGGGGACAGGAGGCTGATGTAACTGCTCCTTCTGGTTTTTATGCCCTAAAATTTTTCTAGATCGAGGCTTTAGGTTGTTTTTACTTCACTGTTCAAACACCAGATGGGTTTTGATGTTTTTTTTTTTTCCCAAAGGCAACTGGGTGTCTGCACCTCCCACCTGCCCATCCCTCTCATCCTGTGCAGCCTGAGTCCAAATGTGACCCCAAAATATGATCCCAAAATGTGATCCCAAACTGTGACCTCAAAATGTGATCCCAAAATATGAACCTAAAATGTGACCCCAAAATATGACCCCAAAATGTGATTCCAAAATGTGAACCCAAAATGTGACTCCAAAACGGGATTCCAAAATGTGACCCTAAAGTGTGATCCCAAAATATGATCCCAAAACGTGCCTCTAAAATATGACTGCAAAATGTGACCCCTAAATATGACCCCAAAGTGTGATCCCAAAATGTGATCTGTAGCCATATTTCTCTTCACAGAGAAAAACAAGGCACAATTCTTCCCAAGAATATTTCTGGGCTTCATATTCCCTGAACCTCAGAAAAAAGAAAAATAATTCTTATCTCATTTACTGTACCTGTGTTTGTTTGCAAGTAAAGTACATTGCAGAAGATTGTTTACCTAAAAAAAATTTAATAATTAAATTCTAGTGTGAGTGTTTTCATTCACTAACCAATTAAATCTATGTGTGTATGTGTGTTGGGACAGTCACAAAATTCAGTACAAAAAATACAATAAAGTGCTTGGCAGATTCAGTTTAGATGCAATGTAATATAATGTGATCTAGTATAGAATAATATAGTATAATAAAGTAATTAATTTGCCTTCTGATAAAATGGAGTCCTCCTCATCATTCCTCTCCTTCATCAGGGGAAAAAGTATCCACTATAGTGATCCCAAAATGTGGCCCAAATGTGATCCCAAAATGTGATTCCCAAACTGTGACCTCAAAATGTGATCCCAGAATGTGATTCCAAAATGTGATTCCAAAATGTGATCCCAGAATGTGATCCCAAAATGTGATTCCCAAATGTGTTTCCAAAATGTGACCCCAAAATGTGATCCCAAAATGTGGTCCCAAAATGTGACCCCAAAATGTGATCCCAAAATGTGACCCCAAATGTGATCCCAAAATGTGATCCCAGAATGTGATCCCAAAATGTGACTCCAAAATGTGACCCCAAAATGTGACTCCAAAATGTGACCCCAAGATACGATCCCTAAATGTGACCCCAAAATGTGATCCCTAAATGTGATCCCAAAATGTGACCCCAAAATGTGACCCCAAATGTGATTCAAAAATGTGACTCTGAAATGTGACCCCAAAGTGTGACCCCAAAATGTGATCCCTAAATGTGATCCCGAAATGTGACCCCAAAATGTGGCTCCCAAATGTGATCCCAAGCTATGACCCCAAAATGTGACCCCAAAGTGTGATCCCAGCCCGGCCTCCATGGCCTGGGCACAATCCCCAGTTCTGGAGCCAGGTCCTGCCAGAGGAATCTCCCCTCACCTTCCCAGCTGTGCATTCCTGAGATGAACAGGGCAGCTCAGAACGGGGATGTCTCTCAGCAGAAAATCCGATCTGGGCAATCCATGGAAAAGTCTGGAAAAGCCTGGGGTGAGCTCCCTCCTCACACCCCTGTTTGGGGAGCTCTGCCCGTTTGGATTTGGGAGTGTTTGCCCATCAGTCTCCCTAGAAATGTGGCTGCTTGAGGCTCCCAGTGCAGCCACGTGGGAACTGTGCTGGCCTGGCTCTTTTGAGAGGATTATTTGCATTTTCAAGCCCTTGTCTGGTGGTTCTGTTGCAGAGGAAAACAGGCAGGAGCCTGAGACGTGGATGAAGTAATGAGTTCATCTCTCTGCAGTCTAGCCAGGTACACTTTTATTTCTGCTCCCAGGACTTAATTGCAATGCAGGCATCTTTCCTCACATTTTTATGAAGCTCAATGGCAAATAAAGGCCACTCTCTTGTTACATCACCATGAACTTGGGGTTTTTTTGTCTGAAAAGGAGAGATCCAAGGGCAATATCCTTACTTGCTCTGCATTTGGTCACTCTGAGATGTGCTGTCTCCAGCAAGCAGCCAGAAATTCAGGGTTTATAACAGGACCAGGACTCGTGGGCTGGAATGTTTGGGGACTGATGGAGAGATTTGTCCAGTGGAAAATACCTGCATTAGCCTTGGATGGCTGATAAATCCTCACCTGGCTGAGGCTCTCCCTGCTCTGTTTTTGCTTTGGCACTGACCCCATGGACATCATCCTGCCTGGGGTCTGAGCCCACTACCTGAACACCTCCCAGTGTCCCCAGGCCTCACTGGAGAAAGGGGAAATAAAAATCCAGGCAAGTTTGCTTGAATAATGAATTTATTTACTTTGCCCAGCCACAAAACAAGGCATATTCACCCAGAAGGAAATGAAACAGAGGTGCAACAGACTCAGCTGTCCTACAAAGGAAACCACCAGCTCCTTGTGGGAGGGGTGTAAAGCTGTTGATGGGAATGATCATGCCATGCTCCTGTGGCCTCTGTGATTTTGGTTACTCCAGGCTGTGATCAGACCAGTCCTCATCCCAGTCCAGCTGGCCACTGGCCCCAGTGGCTGTGGCTGCTGAGCCTCATGGCTTCAGTTTATACAGTCCCAGAAATGTCTTTGTGCTGCTTTCTACAGCTTGGCTGCACCCTGCAGGGTTCTTGGTTTTGAAACGACAGGGCAACTTAAAAATTCAGCTCTTTTTAATACAGAATTGGTGTATCCTGGTATGAATGTTGCAGTGCTGTGTTCTGCTTGAAATGATGCTGCTCCAGCATGCCAGAGCTCAGCTCTGCTTGTTCATTTTCCTGTCTGAACCTGGCCAGGCCCATTGAATCACAACCTGCCCTAAAATGCTGCAGTTTCTCAGATTACACCTCATGCATGGAGAATGGACACATTTAGATGATGCTGCCTGGATGGCTGCACTGGGAGAGAAGGTTCTGCATGAGGAGAGAAGGTTCTGCATGAGGAGAGAAGGTTTTGCTCTGTGGGAGAAGGTTTTACTCCATGGAGAAGGTTTTGCTCAATGTGGAGAAGGTTTTGCACTGTGGTAGAAATTTTACATGAGGAAGGAAGGTTTTGCACTGTGGAAGAAGGTTTGCCTGAGAAAAGAAGGTTTTGCACTGTAGGAGAAGGTACTGCATGAGGAGAGCAGGTTTTTCTCTGTGGGAGAAGGTTTTGCTGAGTGTGGAGAAGGTTCTGCATGAGGAGAAAAGGTTTTGCTCAGTGTGGAGAAGGTTTTGCATTGTGGGAAAAGGTTCTGCACTGCGTGGAGAAGGTTTTGCTCCATGGAGAAGGTTTTGCTTAGTGTAGAGAAGGTTTTGCTCCATGGAGAAGGTTTTGCTCAATGTGGAGAAGGTTTAGCTCAATGTGGAGAAGGTTTTGCTTAGTGTGGAGAAGGTTTTGCTTAGTGTAGAGAAGGTTTTGCTCCATGGAGAAGGTTTTTCTCAATGTGGAGAAGGTTTTGCTCCATGGAGAAGGTTTTGCTCAATGTGGAGAAGGTTTTGCTCAACATGGAGAAGGTTTTGCTCAACGTGGAGAAGGTTTTGCTCCATGGAGAAGGTTTTGCTCAACGTGGAGAAGGTTTTGCTCCATGGAGAAGGTTTTGCTCAATGTGGAGAAGGTTTTGCTCCATGGAGAAGGTTCTACACAAGGAAGTTTGGCACTGTGGGAAGCTGTGCAGCCCACAGAGACCCCACAGGTGGGTGGTTTGGGCCAGGCCCCAGACGAGCAGTATGAGGGAAGCAGGTGGCTCTGGCCATCTGCAGGGGGAGGAGGAGGAGGTCCCATCCCTCAATCAACCCTCCAGCTTCTGGAACTGGAGCTGGAAGGTGCTGTGGGTATTAAACAGGATCAGGATGACAAATGGCTCATCCCTTGGGATTTCTTTGTGGCTGGAGTGATGGGAACAGCAGCAGGAGCAAAAGGTTCAGAGGGCTGAGCTGGCTCCAGGGCTGAGTGAAGCAGCTGGAGCACAGGGCTTGGGGATGAGCAGGAGAATAGGGAGGCCACGGAGCTAAAGGAACAGCAGGCACAGCACAGAAACCCTCCTGGTTGTTGTGGTGTTGTGAGGGTTGCCAGGGTGAGGTGAGAGATGAGAATTGACTCCAAGTTCTCAGAAGGCTGATATATATATTATATTATATTATATTATATTATATTATATTATATTATATTATATTATATTATATTATATTATATTATATTATATATTATTTATATTATATTATATTATATTATATTATATTATATTATATTATATTATATTATATTATATTATATTATATTATATTATATCATATCATATCATATATTGTATTATATGAAAATGATATATACTAAAACTATACTAAAGAAAGAGAAAGAAGACATCAGAAAGCTTAGAAAAGAATGAATTATAAAAACCTGTGACTGACCAGAGAGTCTGACACAGCTGGACTGGGATTGGTCATTAATTAAAAACAATTCACGTGGTACCAATCAAAGATGCACCTGTTGGTGAGCAACCTCCAGCTGATTCCAAGCAATCAGATAATTATTATTTACATTTCTTTTCTGAGGCTTCTCAGCTTCTCAGGAGAAAAACCCCGGCGAAGGGATTTTTCAGTAAATATCAGGGTGGCATGCTGGCAATGTGATTTATGGAGCTGGGAGGGTGTCTGTCACTTCCAGTGGCAGATGCCTCGTGGCTTGTGACATTTGAGCAGGGTGAGAGAGGTTTCAGTGCAGGGAGCAGCCTCTGTCTGCCAGGGGGCCGCTGGGCTGAGCTGGTTTGTGGTGGGAGGGAATTTTCTAAATCAGATTTTTATGAGGTGTCTAATTGAGTCATCATCCCTGCCCCCCCTCCATGCACAAACATTTGCTCTGCCCTGAAATGTGAGATGAGCAAGGCTGGTGAGAAATGTCTGCATGCAGCAGGGGAGCAGAGGAGGGTGAGGAAAAGAGAATTCCTCCCTTGCCAGTCTTTAAAACAAGATTGTAAAAAATCCCATATAAAAAATAACAACAACGGAAAGAGCTTGTGGTTTCCTAAGTCAGTTTGCATTTCTGGAAATTGATGACCCCCTGGATTACTGTTGGTATTTTTAGATCTCTTTAAATTTTTTTTTTAGGATGGTTTGTCTGCAGTGTGGCTGTGTGTGGGTTGAGAACTGGAAATATGCAGAGGGGAAAAAATAGCTAAAAATGGGCAGGAAAAGGAGGACTGCATATGCTTTCTTCTTATATATAAAAAAAGATTAAAAAGAGCTTGAAGCTGTTAAAGATTTGGGTTTGTAGGGGTGGAGCACAGGCAGATGAAGCTGATCCTGAGCACCATGAATAATACAGGATTTTCTTGCCTCCGTGCTCAACTGCAGGAGAGCCGTGTCTCAGTTTGCAGAAGAACCTCTCCAAACTTGTGATTTACGTCCCTTGGAAGCTGCAGAGAGGAGAGGGGATGCAGCCAAGCCATCCCAGGGAGCTGGATCCTGTGGTGGACCTGCAGGAAATTGGTTCCTTTTTGCTGCCCAGTTTTTGGTGTCACATCTCGTTTGGTTGTTTTTGCTCCAAAAACAGTCTGGTTCCCCAGAAATATTTCTATTTTCTCGTGCACGTGCTGAGCTGAGCTGAGCCCTGCTGGTCTCCTCGGGACGTGGCTGCTTTGCAGGAGCTCCAAAAAAAGGGAATTTCTGTCCCTGAGTGGGACAGAGGGAAAGTGGGGCCTGAGGGCCAAGAGCTGCTCCCATCTCTGTGCGCAGCAGCCAGAGCACGTCCTGCCCACTCTGCTGCTCTCCTGCTCTGGATTTTCATTGCTTGCACTGCCAGGGGGTCCAGAAGGGACCTGTGGAGGGAAATTAGAGCAAAAACCCACTCGTAGCATCCTTGTCTGGAGGTGATAAATGCCCCTTCCCACTCTGCAGGGTGTGAGTGGCTCTGTGCTGGCAGGGGCTGGCTTGGGCACCAATGCCCATTAAATTTTCATTTTTTCTCCACCCTGAAGCTCTGGAGACCTGCCAAGAACGCTTTTTTTTGTTGCTTTATATTTTCCCAGTTACCAGCCAGAGTATCCACCTGGTTTATTCTTCACCCATTGCTCCTTTCCAGCACTAAAAGGTTTTATTTGGAAAGCTCAGCTTTGCTCTCTCCCTTTGTTTCCCTCAGCTGGAAGCTTCCCTTTAAAACATTAATATCCCTATTATTTTTTTTTTTTTTTACTCCCAGCAGGTTAATTAATACTTGATTCATCACCTTGAAAGCTAATCCAGATCCTGAAGGCAATGAATGCCTGCTACAAATAAATCCCCCATCTTTATTGATTCTCCTTCAGGAAGCCACCTCTGCTTGGCTCTAAAGGAGTTAATCCCAAACTTCTCCCAGGCTTGGTTTGGGATTGGCCTGGCTCCACGTTCTCCTGCTTGAGCTTTGCTGTGCAAACATGGTGCCTTTTAATGAGGGAAAAGAGCAGATTTGTGGAGAGAGACCCAGACAGCTCAGCAGGATCTCTCCAGCCCGGGTCAGCAAAAGCCATTGGAGTTTGTGGGTGTTTTTATGGGCTGGGAGGGCTCTGGCTCTCTCTGAAATATTATTTAGTTGTGGCTCTTGCAGAGCCTTTTCCAAGTTCTCATCTGCTTCAAATAAATGGTGTTTATCATCTCTGTCTCCAGCCATTGTCATTGGTGACCTTAATTAGGTCATATTGAAAATAATGTTGAGTTTGTCACTCATGCAGAATTTTTAAAAATCATTATTTACTTCTGCTGTTAACTCACATGTTCCTCTGGGGTGCTGCTCTGTCCCCATGGGAGGGCCTGGCTGCTGTCACCTCAGCAGTGACACTTGTCCTGAGGCAGCATGAGAGGAGCCCAACGAGCTCATCCCACCCCTTAGGCTCAGAATTTGGGTTTTCCCCATAATCGAGGCCAATTTTGGGGTACAGAGTTTGGGTTTTCCCCATAAGTGAGGCCAATTTTGGGGCTCAGAATTTGGGTTTTCCCCATAAGTGAGGCCAATTTTGGTGTACAGAGTTTGGGTTTTCCCCATAAGTGAGGCCAATTTTGGGGCTCAGAATTTGGGTTTTCCCCATAAGTGAGGCCAATTTTGGTGTACAGAGTTTGGGTTTTCCCCATAAGTGAGGCCAATTTTGGGGCTCAGAATTTGGGGTTTCCCCATAACTGAGGCCAATTTTGGGGTTCAGAATTTGGGGTTTCCCCATAAGTGGGGCAAATTTTGGAGTTCAGAATTTGGCTTTTCCCCATAAGTGAGGCCAATTTTGGGGTTCAGAATTTGGGTTTTCCCCATGAGGCCATTTCTGGGGCTGCCCCCAGGAAGCCCCAGCCTCTGGACTCCCATGATTGTTTAACATTCTCAGTTTTTGTACATTTTCCCACCCCTCATGGAAGTGTCAAGCCCAAAGGAGCAGCCAGACATTTTTCATGATTATTTTAAAATCCCTGCTGCTCTGGATGATGAACTTACTTTTTTTAATTTCTATTTTTTTTTTTTCCAGGGACACTGACTCATCCATTTTTAATTCTTGATCTTGGCAGCGCTGGTTGAATTAGAAACAGAACAACTGATTTTAATGAGTGCAAGATTAATGCAGATGAGCTTGGCTGGGACTGTGATCCAGCTGAGGAGAGGTGATTGTCTGCCCCAGCTCCCTCCTTGGTGGGCTGTCACACCCCAGCACCGCTGCAGCAGGGAATATTCTCATCCCAGCTCCTCACCTGCAGGAGAGATGCTCATTAACCAGGTTTGCTCAGGATATTTTGCTCATTAACCCCTGGCAGCTGCTCTGGACCCTCCCCAGCCCGGCAAGGGTGCAAGGGGAGGAGGAAGGTGAGGATGATGTGCATGGGTAGAGGAGGGTCCTCCCTCTGGATGGGAAGGAGAAGATTTTGGATGTGATGTGAGGCCACCACAGCTCCAGGAATGGTTGTGATCCACACCTGCTGCCTGTCCCTCTGTGGAGAGATTCTGTTTTATTTTTGGGTCATATAGAGAGCAGTTGGTGATAAGAGAGAGCCCAGGACATCCCTCACTGGGCTGAGCTCTGCCACTGCCCCATCTGAGCTCCAGGACTTGCTTTCCTACATAAAATCCCATATTTGCAGAGTGAGTGGTTTTATTACCAAGGAAAAATGGGGGAGGCTGAGCTGAACTAATTCAATTTGATTCTGTGGGCAACTGGCAGCTTTATATCCCTGTTTTATTTTATTTCTTTATGTGTTTTAATCAGGTGGTGCTTGCAGAGGTCAGAGAGCTTTTCCCTCAGCTTTGTCCTTCCCACCAGTGTCCTCAGCATCTCCCCAGCCTGGTGGGGCCAGTTCTGTGTGCTGCTGACCTGACCAGGTGGAGATGGCAAGAGAAGTCAGGTTGTTTTTTTTGGTTTTTTCCCATTTTCAGCTTGTTACAAACCATTGTTGCTTTCCCATCTGCCAGCTCAGGACAGGAGCACTGCTTTAGCTCCTTGTCACCAAGGAGAAATTAAATATTGTCATTAAAAAATTCCAGCCTTGCATCATCTTCTCAGACACACAGGAAGAAACCTTTGCAATTAAATTCCCTCTGCCCCAGCAGGAGGGCAGAGGTTCCTCCTTTTATTCCCCCCCCCCTTTTCTGTAATGATGATATTCTGGGATTTTAGAGCAGCAGGGGGGGGAAAAGCCTGTTTGATTTTCCTCATTATGTTAAGCCTGGTTTTACTTTCTGATTGCCAAAGCATGATAAATGGAACACAGATTACCTAGAGATTTTCAAAGATTTGCTTTCAATTTGATTTTTCCTGAGACTTATTAAGCCTGCAGGTTTTATCTACGCTTTCTTCTTCCAGTGGAGTAACATTACTAGGTATTAATAGCCATATTTTTTTTCCATTTTAAATGAAAACCAGACAGAGGCTTCACATGCTTTGCTTTCAAATCCTATTTTAAAAAATATTGATCATGTGTGTGTGTTGTTTTTCCTTTCCCCCTGACCCTGCTGGCTCTGTAAAGGACATTTCCCAGGGAAATGCTTCCAGTCATGGATCTCTGGGCATTGCTGGGTGCACTTTTGGGGATTAAGGGATGCATTTTAGAAGGTGTAATGTATAGATGATAAAAAAAACCAAAAAAACCGATTTCCAACAGAAAATTCAGATTTAAAAGCAGGAGCTGTAAAATCAGGGAGTACAGAGGAGCTTAGGCAGGGTAAGGTAACCCTTGACGTGCTCAGGTGCATCTTGCAGGAGTCAATGCCATTGGAAGGGTTTGTCCTCCATGATTTTAGGAGAAACAGCCCCAAATCCATGGCTTTAGGAGAAATGGCACAGCCTGAGTGCTGCTCTCTGGGAGAGCCTTGGAGGGTGGCAGGGACATGGGGACAACACAGGACACACAGACAGACAAAAGCCACCCTGACACACCTGTGTGCTCCTGTGCTGCAGCCAGGAAATCTGAGCCACCTTTGGGGCTTTCCAGGTGGGGTTCAGGCCAGGGAGGGTTCCAGAGCATCCTCCTCTCTCTGTGCCCAGCCAGAGGCCTCAGGGGAGCTTGAATTGGTGATGGAAAATCTCCCTGCACCTGGTGTGGAAGCAGCTTCCTGGTGTGACAGGAGCTGGCTGTGTTCTGTGGGTCCTGGGGATAAAACCCCCCAGGCCAGCTGCTCAGGGAGCACAGTGGGGTGAGAGCAGAGCATCCTTGGGGTGCCCCAGCCATGGAGCTGGTGCAGAGGTGAGCCCCTCATTGCCAGAGCTGTCTCCACCGGCTGAGATGATGTGGCATTCACACTCTCTGAAAAATCCCTTTGCCCAGGATTTTTCTCCTGGGAAGTCTCAGAGAAAAAGGAAAACAATTCTGATCTCATTTGCTTCTCCTGTGCTGTGCTCATGTGGAATGTGGTTGGAGATTGTTTACCCACAGGTGATTGTTCCATTGGATTCTGCTGTGAGTTGTTTTCACTCTTTGGCCAATCAGGGCCACGCCGTGTCAGGACTCAGGAGAGAGTCAGGAGTTTTCATTATTCTCTTTTTAGCCTTCTATAATTATCCTTTCTGTATTCTTTAGTATAGTTTAGTATAGCATTCTTCAATATAATATAGTATCATAAAATAATAAATTAGCTTTCTGAGAGCATGGAGTCAGATTCATCATTCCTTCCTTCATCAGGACACCCTGTAAATATGATAAGGTGCTTCTCAGGGTGTTCTCCTCCAGACACCAGCCCAGGAGCTGTGCTCGAACTGGAGACAGCTCTTCTGGAGAGGTTTCCTGTTGTTCCTCCAGCCCCACTCAATGAACTATAACTCATATTTCTATTTATATTTATCTTATTTATATTTATATTTATATACCAGAGCAACACTGAGGAGCTGAAGCCACCTCGGCCCTGGTGTTCCCAGCTCAGCCCAGCCCACCCCACATTCTCCCCCTCTGCCACAAAACTCTTCATCTCCACTGCCCTTCCAGAGCCTCATCCTGCATTACAAAAGGCATTTCCCAGTCCTCTTTCCTTCGCATACACACACGTGGGGGCTTTTCCCCACTTGTTTATAAGAGAATGTTTTCTTTTTAAGAACAGGGATTGTTTTTGCAGCAGCTCCAGCCCCGCCCCATAAACCAAACATTGCCCAAGCACTCCGTGGCTCAGGATGATGTTGTTGTTGCTGGAATGCCAGTGCTGAATAACCAAAAGGTGTTTCTTGGTGGAGCCTGGGGGGTTTTGTGCTCTGTGTCCCCAGATGGGACACAGAGCAGTGGTGGGTCCTTGTGGGTGAGCCAGGGGGATGTGGCTGGACCTGGGTCTGAGCTGGGGGAGGATTTGGGTTTATTTTAACACAATAACCCAAGGCCAGCTCTCACCATCCTGCAGCAGGGGAGCATCCCTCCATTTCTCAGGCTGGATCTAGTTCCAGTGTGGCAGGGACTGCACTTTGCTGCTGGTTCTGGTTTTACCTCAGCATTTCCTCTGCCCCCCTTTCCAACAGCATCAAGCACCTGCACTTCTGAGAGAATCCAGAGAGCTTTCCCCCAGGAACATCCTCTCACTATCACCACTCCATGCAGGATGCCAGATTTGATGAAAATGCTCTGATCTGTTCTGACAAATCCTCCGTTCCTAAGTAGATAATAACCAGAAAATCTTCCTAAATAAATCCTGGTTTCGGATCTGTGCCCACACTTTGTTATTCTTTCCTTACCAATTAACTGCTCCCTCTTGCCCTGAACTGGGAGCATCCTCCAGGGGAAAAGGAGACACAGATTTATGGAGTTTGGTGTGGGACTGGGAGGAGAGTTATGACTGCAAAAATGAGAATTTGATTTGGCAGCACTGAGGCAGGACTGACCAGAACCTCTCTCCTCAGCTGAGCAGGGATTAAAGGCTGCAGATAGCCAGAATCCCAAACTGCAGCAGGAAGGGCTGGGATACCCTCCCATGATACAGAAGCAAAGAATGGCTTGGGTTTGGATAAAAATCAACTAATTCCACCTCCCCTGGCCATGGGCATAGCAGCATTTCAGGGAAGCTGGCACTGGAGGAGAGACAGGAATATATTGGAATAACAACTGTTTATTTTCCTCTTTTCCCCTTCAGTATCAAGTGGATATATTGATATCGATTTTCCTTTGGGCAAAGGGAATCCCAGGACCCATCTGTCCCCAAAACTCTGCTGCCACAGATGAGGTCAGAGCCCCACCACGGACAGGGTGAGAAGGGAACATCCCAGCTGCTGCTGGTGGCTGCTGCGCTCCCGTGGCCACCAGCCACATCCCAGCACCCGTGGGGCGGCTTCTGCACCTCCTCATTCCCTCGGCCCGGACCCAGAGCCCCCCAGCGGCGGCGCCGAGCTGCAGGAAAGGCCTGGGAATAAAAGTTGGGTTCGGAATAAAAATTGGGCTGGCTCAGCTGAGTAACAAAACCAGAAAATCCTGGTGAGGTGGACCAGCGGGGGACTGGGGTTTGGGCAGGGATGTGGGGATGGAGGGATAAGGGGATGGAGGGATGTGAGGACAGAGATGCAGGGATGTGGGGATGCAGGGACACAGGGATTAAGGGATGTGGGGATGCAGGGATTCAGGGATGTGGGGATTCAGGGATGTGGGGACACGGGGATTCAGGGACACAGGGATGTAGGGATTTGGGGTTGCAGGGATAGAGGGACACAGAGATGCAGGGGTGCAGGGATGTGGGGGATGCAGAGATTCAGGGATGTGGGAATTCAGGGATGCGGGAATTCAGGGATGCAGGAATTGGGGATGTGAGGTTGCAGGGTTGCAAGGATTCGGGGATTCAGGGTTGCAAGGATTCAGGTTGCAATGATTCAGGGACGCCAGGATTCCGGGATGCAGGGACTCGGGGATGCAGGAATTCAGGGAGGCAAGGATTCAGGGACACAGGGATTCAGGGATGCACCGCCCGCTGCCACCAGGAGGTGGCACAGCCCGAGCGCGGATGTCGCACCGGGTCGCGGCCCCCCCAGCAGCCGGGACCCCCCAAAAAAGGAACGGGGTGATTCATCGCTTCCAGGAAAGCCAAGGAAAAGTCCCGCATCGTTTTTCTGGAAACGCCTTTGTGCGGAATTACTTTCGCGTGCAAAACAAAGGGACAAAAACAAAAAAGGGCACAAACTCTGTTTGGCTTGGAGAGAAGGCGAAAAAGGAGCCCGCAGCTGTCGGGGCACCCTCTGGCCGTGTCCCCCCAGAGCCAGAGGCTCTGCTGGCCCCCATTCCCTGCTCCCACATCCCGGCTGTCGGGATTTCCCTATGGAAGCTGCATCCATGGCCTGTGCCAGCAGCAGCAGCTCGCAGAGGGTTCCTTGTGACGGTGTTCACAGGGGTTTTCAAATTGGGGAACAGACGAGGATCTGACTCCATGTTTCAGAAGGCTTGATTTATTATTTTATGATAAATATTACATTAAAACTATACTAAAAGAATAGAAGAAAGGATTTCGTCAGAAGGCTGGCTAAGAATAGAATAGAAAAGAATGATAACAAAATCTTGTGTCTCAGACAGAGAGTCTGAGCCAGCTGGGCTGTGATTGGCCATTAATTAGAAACAACCACATGAGACCAATCAAGGATGCACCTGTTGCATTCCACAGCAGCAGATAATCAATATTTACATGTTGTTCCTGAGGCCTCTCAGCTTCTCAGGAGGAAGAATCCTAAGGAAAGGATTTTTCATGAAAAGATGTCTGCGACATTTCCCTGCAGGAGCAGATCCAGCAGCAGCACAAAAAGCAGGAGGGAGCCTGGCAGAGCAAGGACAAGGTAGCCCTGAGCATCCCACCTGCAGTCTCCATCTCTTCCCAGGTGGCATCAGGTGCATTTTCTTTTTTTTTTTTGTGCATTTTCATTTTTTTTTGTGCATTTTCCCCACAGGACACGCTCAGCTCTTGTGGGAGTGCTCCACAGGCAGCTGTGGCTGAGGTGAGACAGCTGCAAATGGCAAATCAAGGCTTTTTTTCCCTTCAAAAATGGCATTTTTCCCTTTCTAACGAAGCAGAGAGGCTGCAAAAGGAAGAGATTGGCCAGTAATGGCTGGGCTTGATCTTAAAGGCTTTTCCCAACCTTATGATGACAGAGCAAAATGTTTGCTTGGGAGGCAGCACTGACCTGCAGCCCTGCTGCTGGAAAAGCTGCAGCACAAGAAAATGATTGTCTGTGTTTCACTTGAAGGGTTGATTTTGAACTGCATTGCTATGGCTGGTAAAACACAGAATCCCAGAATGGTTTGGGTTGGAAAGGACCTTAAAATTAATCTCATTCCACCCTCTGCCGTGGGCAGGGACACCTCCCTCTATCCCAGGGTGCTCAGAGCCACATCCAGCCTGGCCTTGGTCACTTGGCCATCACACACTGTGCTGCTTTGTGCCCATGCCTGGTTTTTAATAAAATGAAGGTGATTTCTTCCCCCACCAAAAAGGATTCCTTTACTCCCAGTTTTCCCTTCTTGTGTTTCCACATCCAAAGTTAACCAAAATCTGTCAATTCCAATCTGTTTGCCCTTTAACTGCTTCTCCCTCAGCTTCCAGGAAAGCCCCAGGACAGGGGAGGGAAACACAAGGAATCAGATGGAGGAGGTGTTGTGCAATCATTTCCTCACCAGAGCTCATTTCTTGCTCCTCAGTCCTTTGTGAGAGGCAACCACAAATCCCTGTGTGAAATGTGGTGCAGCCTTTGACACCACGTTGGCAGGAGGCTTCTGTCCTCTCCTGAGAAGGAAACACATGGCAGGTTCAAAGCCAGTTATTTCTTAAATTAAAACAAAAAATAATTGAACAAAATCCCCCTTCATTCACTTATTTTTGTTATATTTTTTCTGAATTCCTCCTTAACATCCTGAGAACCCTTGAGAGGATTTGCATTTGGAAGACGAAATGAATTTCTCACAGTGCGGTCAAAGAAAAGCCAGGTCTGTGTGAAGGAAAGGAAAGGAAGGAAAGGGAAAGGAAAGGGAAAGGGAAAGAAAGGAAAAGGAAAGGAAAGGGAAATGAAAGGAAAAGGAAAGGGAAAGGGAAAGGAAAGGGAAAGGAAAGGGGAAAGGAAATTTAATTTCAAAGTAAGGGCCAAGCTGCTGTAGCCACCTGCAAGAGCAGATTATTTACAGGCATTTTAATTTCCTAAAGCTGCACCCATTTACCTGGCACAGACAGGGATGTGACAGCAGTGACAGCTCTTGCAGCAAACCTGTGACATTTCACAGGCACAGTCACCCAGGGGAACCTGTTCCAGCAAGCCCCAAGCCCACAGGAATGGTTTCCCTTTGGCACCCAGTGTCCTGCTGACATCCATCCCCACCTCTGAGCCAGGCCAGCAGCTCTCCAGGGAAATTGCTGTCGTGGTGAGGCATCCCCAGCCAGGGTGGAAACCCAGGGCACTGGGAATATTTCTGTGTCTGCTCTGGGGTGCCCTGACCCCCAGGGCAGCACTGACTTTGACCCTCATCCGTGGAGAAAGTTTCCTGAACTTCAAGATAGACTGGAATCCACAAAAGTGTGAAATAGATTACAGAGAGTAGTGTGGGTGTATCCCTTGGTGAGAAATTGAGGTTTCGGGATTTTTAGTATGCAGTGGATGGCAGCAAGATGGAGGGCACAGGGTGTCATCCTGGGCTTCTTCTTCATGCTTCTTCTTCCTTCCTCATGGGTTTGGGTGGCATTTTGTAATTGAGTGGAAAAGTCCCCATTGCAGCTCTTTGGGATCAGTTATTGGGTTAAAAGGGGAATAATCCAGGTGTCAGTTCTTAATTGGATAGTTTAGTCTTAAAAGACCTTGGAACAAGAGATTGTTGGGCATTTTGTGCCTTCTAATGAAATGCTGCAGAACTCATGGTTCTAGGACTGCTTTACTGATAAGAAATAATAAACACCTGAGTTCTAACATGAGTTACTGTCTCAAGTGCCTTCAATCCAGACCCAGAGAAACCCACAACTGGTACCACCACAGCCAGGTAATAATTAGCACTGATTCCATGTATCACAGAAGGCTGATCAATAATAATCCTTATTAAGAATCCCATTTCTTTTACAGACAGTTATGATACAGCTGGACCTAATTGGTCCTCCAATCCAAACACCACTGGCTAATTAAGAAACCATCCTTTGGTGAACAAATCTCTGTAATACATTCTACATGTTCACAATACCAGGAGCAGCAGGTGAAGATGAGAATTGTTTCTCATTCTTTGATCTTCTCACAGCCTCCCCCAGGACAATGCCTGGTAGAGTTGTGTTTCTCTCTGCGCCCACAGAGCTGCTGCCACACTGGCCCAGATGGATTCTGGTATTTTCAAACAGCCAAAACTCATCCTGAAAACACAAATCCCAGCAGGAGGGGGGGATTCCATCCTCCTGTCAGTGCTGTCCACTGGGGTCACAAACACCCAGGGCTGTTCCTGGCTCAGCTGATGCATAGCCCACGTCCCCCTTCACCTGTCCAAAGAACCATCTGCTGTCTGTGCCAGGATGGAGCTGCACAGGAACAAATCCAACATCTGCACTCTGCCTAGAACATGAGTTCATGAACTGCTGCTATCGTTCAGGACTGTTCTAATTGAAACATCATGTCTTACACAATCATCCCCTTCTCCATCCCTTCTTTCACTCTTTCTGAAACCATTTCCTGCTTTTCCCAGCTGGACACGCTGTCCTTCCTCCTGCTTTGAAGCAAATATTTTGTTGGGGTTTGGCTGCTGCCACAGCCACACGTCCTCTTCTGCCTGATATTTGAGCCATCTGCTGCTAAAGGGAATATTTGGGGCTGGAAGTCTCCAAAGGGGTTTGAGGTGCTGAGATGAATCAGGAAGCAGCAGAGCAGGAGGAAAATCCTTCTCAGCTTCACCTGCAGAGTAATTCAGGCTGAAATGCTTTAAAAATCAAAGCTGAGAGATGCTTTTCCAATAGCCTGGTAGTCTCAGGCGGAGGAACTGATCCACCCTGCTCCCCTCCACACATGGACACAGAATCCAACCCCCATTTCCTCTTCTGTCTCAAGTGAATGGAAAAAGAGAATTGGCCTCTGAGCTGTGGAGGTTGCCAGCATCTGCCTTGCCTCAATTCTGCTGCTTGGAGTGATGCCTCAGGTTTAGCTTTTATATTTCTCAGATCCTGTGCTGCTTTAGTGTGTGGCTCTGGGTTCACATCAGGGGATGCTGAGCTCTGTGCACAGAGCAGGGAGACAAAACAATTCCTGCTCCAGCTGGGCACCAAGGACAAATGATCCAAATCTCAGCCCAGGAGCACAAACACCGTGGGCTGGAGAGAGAAAAACAAGCAGGGTGGGACTGCAGGGGCTAAAGCTGGAATGGGACAATGAACTGCAAGATGCAAATGGAGCAGAACTGATCCCAGGGAGAGACCCCGTGCCCGCTCGTGCATTTTGGGGCCATTTTGGTTCATCTTGGGCGCAGCCCTGGCTGGGCTCTTGTGCTGCCCAAGGTGGATCCATGGAGGAGATGCTGTTAATAAATCCCTGCTTTATTCTGTGACTCTGCCCAGCCTCTGCTCCAGCTCAGCCTTCTCAAGGCATCAGGAGAAGATCTGGCTCTGCGCTGGGGCACAGCAGAGGTGCTGCAGGGACAGGAGCTGTGCTAAAGGGGCTGGAGGTGCCCAGAGCAGGTGACACCCCCTGCTCATGGTGCCTTTCCTCCCAGGACATACACAAGGAGCTTTCTCCTTGGTGTCACTCCTGTCTCCTGTCATTTTGGGTTTATTTTTCCCCTGGGTTTTCTGGAGCAATGTGTGTTTTTTGTCCAGCTGAGCTCCAAGCTCTGGCGGTGCCTGCAGGGGGATACAGGGGGTGCTGTGAGGGGCTGCACAGGGCTGGGGGATGTGCCAGGCACCTGCACAGGACACAAACTCACAGCCCCACCACGGGATTCCTCTGCAGGACACCAGCCCTGGGCTTGGCTTCCCAAACCTCCCCCTCCTCCCCGCCTCAGGATTCAGTCTCAGCTGCTCTGGAGCTTGCATCAGTGATTTTTGGGAAGCTCCTTGGACTTCTCAGAAATACCACTTTTGTTGGGTTTGCTTCCTTGCACTTCAGGGGTGTTGCTTAATTAGCATTTAATGCCGATTTCCTCCACAGCTTTGAGGAGACCTGGAAAACTCCAATATTCCTGTGCAGACACCAAACACCCCTTTGTTCCCCAAATCCCACAGGGTCAAACACTGTCCCCAAGCTCCCAAACCTTGAGCACACACATGAGGACCACTCTCTTGGTCCTCAACCCCCCAAAAAAACATCAAGAGAGTGAGTTTTTCTCACCTGGCCTGGAAGGCTTGGGCTGTTCCTTGCTGTCAGTCCAGGGGGACAATTTGGGATGTGGTGCCTGGGGATCAGCACTGGAGGCAGCTGCTGAATGGCCCTTTGTGTGCTTTGTCCTTTTGCTGGATAAAGGGGGCATTATTAAATGTAAGAAATTAGAATTTCTCTGTTGGTCAGGCCAAGTTCTTGCTGGGTTCCTGCAGGGAGCAACGGGACCTGGCAGGATGGACTCAGACCCAGGCTGGGAGTGTCACAGTCATATTTTCTAGAAAATCCCTTTGCCCAGGATTTTTCTCCTGGGAAGCTGAGAGGCCTCAGAGAAAAAGGAAAACAATTCTGATCTCATTTGCTTCTTCTGTGTTTTGCTGCTTTGGAATGTGATTGGAGATTGTTTACCCACAGGTGATTGTTTCATTGGATTTTGCTGTGAGTTGTTTTCACTCTTTGGCCAATCAGGGCCAAGCTGTGTCAGGACTCTGGAGAGAGTCACGAGTTTTCATTATTATCTTTTTAGCCTTCTGTCAGTATCCTTTCTGTATTCTTTAGTATACTTTAGTGTAGCATTCTTTAATATAATATAGTATCATAAAATAATAAATTAGCCTTCTGAGTACACGGGGTCAGATTCATCCTTCCTTCCACCCTGCCATGAGGGTACCTGCAAATACAATAGGGAGGATGGATTCCCCCAGGCTGGGAGGATGGATTCACCTCCAGGCACAGCCAGCAGGCTCTGCTCCAGCTTTAGCAGCAAAGGAGCCTCATGCTGGCCTGGGAAACAGGGAGAATAATCAGAGTTAGGGCAGTTCTAGGGCTGGTTTTGTGCTGGAGCGGGAATCCACACCCCAGCAGGATCTGCCAGCCCGTCCTCTCACAGGCAGAGCTCCTGGGGATGTTTCTCCTCTCTCAGCCCTTCAGCTCAGGGTGAGAAGTAACCTCCAAAGGGAATATTTAAGGAGTCAGTTCATTTCCAGGAAACCCTTCTCTTGTTCTTTCTTTTCTTTTTTTTTTTTTTTTTTCCCAATGGAAAAGTTAAGTCCCCGTGAACTTTTCGAGAACTTTTGTTTGTTCCCTCTTGCCAGCTAAACTCTGCTTTGTGCTGGTGACAGAGCCCCTTTCTCCCAGCGCTGGCCATGGGCCAGGGGCTGGAGCTGTCCCCTGTGTGCTGGCAATGCCACCAGCCCTGTCCCCCTTCCCTCCAGGCCGAGGCAAAGCCCCAGCTCCAACAGCTCCATCTGGGGACTCTCTGGGGGTCTTTTCCTTCTCCTCCTTGTGCACCAGGTGATGGAGTGAGCTCTGCTTGCTTCACCTTCCCCTGCAATGGAAAATGTTAAATATCAGGGGGAATGATCCCTCAGAGCTGTGGGAGGGAGGGGTGGTGGCTCCCTGGAAGGAACAGCAGCAGAAGGAATTCCTCTTTCCAGCTCCAGAGATGCTCTCTCTGGGGCAGGACTTGTTTGCTGGGGATTTTTGTGCTGCCTGAGTCTTTATATCATGAAAAAGTCTGCAAAGGGAGCAGGTCCATCGAGCTGGGTGGTCAAGGGAAGGTTTCCCAGATTTCTGTGTCACAGCAGGACACAGAGGGAGAGCGGAGTGGATTTCACAAACCCACTCAAAGCAGCATCTGCAGGGGCAAAAACCACAAAATGCTGAGGAAAATAAAAAAATCCAACAGCAACAGATCATACAAATGGTATTTATCTCTGGAGGCTCATGCCTTGAGTTCTCCACTGCTGCTGATACCCCAGAGCAGCAAATAAAACTCTTCCCTTTCAGAGAATCTCCATTTCCTGGGGCTGAGTGTGTGAACAAGTGACACAAATGTTTGGTGACTTCATTTACCCATTTCTCAGGGGTGCAGAGTAGCAAGGGAGCTGTTGTGCAAGCGTCAACTTTAAACAAGTAATAAACAGATATATTAGAATAACTATATAATGATAATAACTAATAATGATAATAATAACTAATAATAACTATAATAACTATATAGTAATAACTAATAACTATAAAACACAAAGTAGTTAATAAACAACACAATTACAAAAGTTTCTTTTTAATTATACCAAATTAAAAAAAAAAAGGAAACAACCAGGGTGTCTCTGAAGATGCGTCCTCCAACTGCCAAAATGTGTTTTGGAGCTGAGTGTGGGATGTGCACAAGCAGTGATTGCAACACAGCCACCACTGGGACTGCCTGGAGAGAACTGAGCATTTTCTGGGAGAGTTTTAACCTTTGCAAACGAGCTGGGCACAGGGATAAAAGGAGGGAAGTCATTGAATAATTTGGGTTGGGAGGGACCATTAAAGGTCACCCAATCCAACCCCTCTGCAGTGAGCAGGGTCACTTTTAACTATTTTTAATTATTCCAAACCAAATCCAACCTGGCTTTGAATGTTTCCAGGGATGGGGCAGCCACAGTTCCTCTGGGCACCCTGTGCAGGGTCTCACCTCCCTCTCAGGGAAGATTTTTTCCCAATATTCAATCTAAACCTGCTCTCTGTCTGCTTGAAACCATTCCCCCTTGTCCCATCACCCCATTCCCTTGTAAAAAGTCCCGCTCCAGCTCCCTTTGCCTACTGGAAAGAATCCCTGGAACCTTCTCTGCTCCACCTGGGTGGTTTCCAGGGGAAGGAACCAAGAACTGCTGGCCCCAGAGTGGAGGGAGGGCAGGGCTGAGCATTTGCTGAGCCAGGTGAACATCTCCCTGCCCTCTGCAGCATCCCCATCCCCAGCTGGAGCTGTTCCTCAGGGTCCCCAGCAATGATGACAGGTGAGGATGGAGCTGCAGCTTGTTCTATAGAGACATTTATTGGAAGGGTATAAAAATGGTATAATTGCATTATAAAATAATGCAAATTCCAGTAAGAACACATCGTAGGCAGAGTCCCAGACATGGGTGGGAGAGGAACCCAGGAGGGCAGAGCTTGTCCAAATTCCCTGATGCTCCCAGATCCAGAGAGATTTTTCATCCCCAGGGATGGATTGGGACCCTTTTTTCTGCAAAGCTTTCAGTCCTGCTGCTTCACCCTGCCTGGCTTGCCAAGGGCTCCCCCCAGGGCAGGCACTATGGGATCAGCCAGCTTGGAGCAGAGAGCCCTGCAGGTGAAACATCTTCTGCAGCACAGAGGAGCCTCTTCCCCTCCCCGAGGTACACTGAGAGTGGCAGTAAATATGTGCACTTTGGTTAATACTGAGCTATGCATAAATGAGCATTTAACAGTCCTCCTGCTGTAGCTGCTTCCAGTCAAAAGTCCCATCCAAAGTCAGGTCAAAATTTTCCTTTTCCTGCTCTCGGGAGAGCTCCAGAAACACCTGAAATGAGCAAGGTAATGCTTGGGTTATTTATCTGTGATGCTCCTTTGCAGGAGGCACAGCTCTGCAGCCCTGGGAGGGGTGTGGGGAGGCTTTTTGGGACCAGGAGCAACTTACTAGAAAAAGAAGAGAACAAATAAACTAATTGCTTTTGTGAGATGTTTCACCAGGAGCAAGAACTTCTTGCACCTGGCTCGGTTTTTCTCTGTAAAGAGTTTTGTTATTTTGCCTTTTATTAAAACTTTTTTGTTTCCAACACTACCACAGAAGCCATCCTGCTGATTTTATGCCTTTTAAGGCAGCTGAGCTGTCTTGGGTGTGATACAGATTTCCAAAAGCTTATGAGACCTGGCTTGAGGAGACCATTGTATCACACAGGTTTTTCCCCACAGATATCTGCTTTTATGGATGTAAGGATGTAGAGAAGCTGAGCCTCCTTTCTCTCTGGAGTAAGCAGACATGCATCCCCTGCCTGTAGGTATTTCCATACAGGTTTTCCCCACAGATGTAGGAATGTGCCCCCTGTTGATGAAGTGACAAAACTATCCTTTGTTTCCTTAAAAAGGCAAAAAAGCCCAGAAGTTTCTTTCCTCAATCAGCAAAAAAAGACACCTCATAGGACCTGGGGGACTTCACCTCAAACTTAAGGATAGCCAACTGAACAGGAGCTAAAAAGTCCCACCTAAGCAACTTACTTGAAAAAGAAGAGAACAAATAAACTAATTGCTTTTGTGAGATGTTTCACCAGGAGCAAGAACCTCTTGCACCTGGCTTGGGTTTTCTCTGTAAAGAGTTTTGTTATTTTGCCTTTTATTAAAACTTTTTTGTTTCCAACACTACCACAGAAGCCATCCTGCTGATCTTATGCCTTTTAAGGCAGCTGAGCTGTCTTGGGTGTGATACAGATCTCCAAAAGCTTATGAGACCTGGCTTGAGGAGACCCTTATACCACACAGGTTTTCCCCATAGATATTTGCTTTTATGGATGTAAGGATGCAGACAAGCTGAGCCTCCTGTGCTCTCTGGAGTAAGCAGACAGGATCCCCTGCCTGTAGGTATTTCCATACAGGTTTTCCCCACCAATGCATTGATTTAAACATTCCTCATCTTTGCCACCAGCCTTGTACCAGCAGCAATCAATAATCTGCTGGTTCCAGGGCACCAGAGGGGCTGGGCATGGGCAGCTCCCTCCTTGGGTGTGCTGTGTGCCTTCCTCGACCAAGTGGGGTCTGAGACTTCATCCAGACTTGTTCCCACCATGCAAAATCCCAGCAGTAAAAAACCCAAACCATTTCCCACCACTTTGCCAGTAGAGATCCCCTCACCCACCACCCTCAGGCAGTTTTTTGGTGGAGCTGCCTTTTGCCACTGCACCAGCCTGGGTTTGGCTGCAGCTTTTGTCCCTGCTCCTGCCTTTACAGCACAAATAAAATTCACCTGCCTGAGACAGAGTATTCAAGGAGAAACTGTACTCCTCGAGGCTGCAGCTTCGTTTGGCTGTGGAGAAATGGGAAGAGGGTTGAAAACGAGCAGTTGCTGTTCTGCCTTTTGAAAAAGTTACCTGGTTTTGCTCTTACCTTCCTCCAGCTTGGAGAAGGACTGGGACAGGGGCAGGGCATCTCTCATTGGGACCTTGTAGACAAGCAAAGAGGGGAACCTTGAGGAAACAGAAGAAAAGGTGATTCTTGCTCTGTACGGAGGTTCTGGGGTCAAACCTTTACGGGTGTCCTGCTGCTGGGGTCACAGGAGGGCTGGCTGTGGTGACACTATAAATCAGGGAGCTGTTCATCCCTCTCCAGCTGAGTCTGGCCATCCCACCAGGGATGTTCTCAGGGATGAGGCAGTGTTGAATCCCCTCCTCATCCCACATTTTGCAGTTACCTCTCCTGGCGGGCTGCACCTGGGAAAATCTTCAGAACCTCAGCGTGCAGAGCATCAGAGCTCTCTGCATCCTTGGCCTTGATTTCCAGGAGATATCCTCTGCCAAACTTGTTCTTCAGGTACTGGATGGAGCCAATGCACCTGCAGGGCAGGGAGGCACAGAGGTGACAGTGAAATGATTGTCACCTCAGCACCTGCTGCTCCTTCCTGAGAAGGAAACCATGGCACACTTCATGAAACCTGTTGCGTTGTGATTTCAGGGTTTACCCCAGAACCTCGGGTCCCTGCCCTGATAATTCCCTCCCAGGTGTGTCAGTCAGCTCTCCTTTCCCCTCCCAGCACTGTCTGTCAACCCTGGAATTCCAGAAGTGATTGGCAGATTTAAGGATGCCCTCTACCCCCGGGGGGCATTGGGCCATCCAGGTGTCCTTTGTCCCTTTGTCCCTCCCCTGCTGTACCTGCTTGGTGGCTCCCTGCCCCCTCCCTGCCCCTCTGCCCGGGGTTCAAAGGAGCAGCAACCACGGGGTCAGGGAGTTCTGTTGGAGCTGGTGCTGCATTCAGAGGCCTGTGGGCCAGAATAAAGCTCTGGATCCAAACCCTCCATCAGAACCGACTCCTTTCCTTCACCATGGCCTTAAAGCTTCTCCACAGAGGGAAACCTGAGGAGCAGCCCCTGTTATGGGGGGAAGCTCCATCCCAGCACCACCAGAGCTCCTGCAGGCCTGGACTTGTCTCCAGGGCCCAGCTGCAGCACCCAGCCAGCCAAAAGTGTCTGTGGGGTGAAACACCACACACCCAGCCAGCCAAAAGTGTCTGTGGGGTGAAACACCACACACCCAGCCAGCCAAAAGTGTCTGTGGGGTGAAACACCACACACCCAGCCAGCCCAAAGTGTCTGTGGGGTGAAACACCACACACCCAGTCAGCCCAAAGTGTCTGTGGGCTGAAACACCACACATTCCACAGCCAAAAGAGTCTGTGGGGTGAAACACCACACACCCAGCCGGCCAAAAGTGTCTGTGGGGTGAAACATCACACACCCAGCCAGCCAAAAGTGTCTGTGGGGTGAAACACCACACACCCAGCCAGCCAAAAGTGTCTGTGGGTGAAACACCACACACCCAGCCGGCCAAAAGTGTCTGTGGGGTGAAACACCACACACCCAGCCAGCCAAAAGTGTCTGTGGGGTGAAACACCACACACCCAGCCGGCCAAAAGTGTCTCTGGGGTGAAACACCACAGTGCCGCTATTTGGTTCAGCACCAAGGGCCAGACAAGCTCAGGCACGTCCTGTCTGCAATATTGGTAATTATCCCAATAAAACCCCTGGCAGGAGAGGCTGGAGGAGCAGCCTGGGTGAGCTCCAGCTCAGCCAGCTGCTGACACCCACCGGAGCTGCCCCGACACCAGGATGGCCACACGGTCACACACGGCCTCTGCCTCCTCCATGTAGTGCGTGGTCAGGATGGCTCCTGACTCCTTGCTTTTCAGGGCATCCCGGATGGTCTTCCTGAGGATCAGAGTGAAAAAAAAAATAATAAAGGAAATCCAACATTCCTAGAAATATCATTTGTGGTGGTGTTTGCAGGTCCCCAGGAAGAGGGAAGAGATGAGAGTCTTGACTCCATGTTTCAGAAGGCTGATATATTACATATCATATTATATTATATTATATTATATTATATTATATATTATATTATATTATATTATATTATATTATATTATATTATATTATATTATATTATATTATATTATATTATATTATATTAATATATTAAAACTCTACTAAAAGAATAGAAGAAAGGATTTCATCAGAAGGCTTGCAAAGAAAGGAAAGGAATAATCAATAGAATCTTGTGACTGCTCACAGCCTCGACACAGCTGGACCTGTGATTGGTCATTAATTAAAAACAACCACATGAGACCAATCAAAGATGCACCTGTTGGTAAACCATCTCCAGACCACATTCCACAGCCATTAGATAATTATTGTTTACATTTCTTTTCTGAGGCTTCTCAGCTCCTCAGGAGAAAAATCCTAGCAAAGGTGTTTTTCAGAAAATATATCCATGACATTCATTGTTCTTTGTCCATACAAATGGCTTTTTCCAAAAATAAGAATAAAATTTTCACGTGGAGCAACTTTAGATTAATGAGCACACGGTAATGCTTTGAAATAATGACAAAAAATACTTTGGACTAAAGTCTCTTCATGAATTCTCCCAAATCCCATTTAGGACTGCCCTAAATCTTGCAAAAAGGATGAAGGTCAAATAGTTTTTCATCCCTGAGTTAGAGACAGACAAGAAACGTATCTTCCAACAGAACCATTGCAACATGAGGGACAGCACCATCTGTGGATGGGGTAAAACTGTTTCCATGTGACTTTAAATATCTCCTTTTGGCTTTCCATCCCTTTCCCATGGTGGGAACACCAATTTCATGAAGTGGTTTTGGTTTGCTAATTTGAGATTTCTCCAATTTTGAGATTTTTCTGGCTAATGAGTGTGCTGTAATTATTAATGCACTCACTTCCTGCCGTGGGGTGGGATTAGGAGGAAGGCAAAGTAGCCTCAAAACTTTAAAAGGGTACAAAGAAAAGTGTATTAACAGTAACTAAAAGAAAGAGTAATAAGAATCAGAACAAAACTTTCAGAACATTTCTCTCTATAATTTTTCCTGCTCACCAGACACAGCGCTGCCCGTTGGGATCCATGCTGGTGGAGGGCTCATCCAGGAGCAGCACGGAGGGGTTGCCCAGCAAGGACAGTGCCACACACAGGTTTCCCATGGTGGGAACACCAATTTAATGTAGTGGTTTTGGTTTGTTAATTTGAGATTTCTCCAATTTTGAGATTTTTCTGGCTAATGTCCTAATGAGTGTGATGTAATTATTAATGCACTCACTTCCTGCCGTGGGGTGGGATTAGGAGAAAGGCAAAGTAGCCTCAAAACTTTAAAAGGGTACAAAGAAAAGTGTATTGACAGTAACTAAAAGAAAGAGTAATAAGAATCAGAACAAAACTTTCAGAGCAGTTCTCTCTATAATTTTTCCTGCTCACCAGACACAGCGCTGCCCGTTGGGATCCATGCCGGTGGAGGGCTCATCCAGGAGCAGCACGGAGGGGCTGCCCAGCAAGGACAGTGCCACACACAGCTGTGACACAGAGAAGGGACTCAGCCAAACCTCCTGGCACTGTGCCCACACACAGCTGTGGACAGCACCTCCTCATTTATGGGAATTGTGCTTTATGAAATGCGGGTTTGGGAAAAGCTCATTTCCATCGCCCCACCCAGCACGAGGCGCTCCCGGGTAGCTCAGGGCACAGCTTGGCCCCTCCACTCAGAAAGGGGAGTTTTAATTTGTGTTTGAGCATTGCAGTGCTCATTATGGGTGAGCCAAACCACACCTTTCTGGTTATTCCAGGAGGTAATTTTCTGACTTTTTTGTTTAAGTAGTCTTGAAGCTGCAGAGCGTTCACAATTCTGCGGGGAAAATGAAAAAAGAACATTTTTATTACTCCAAATCAATACTCTCATCAAATGTCCCCAGAATGACAAGAAAAAGGAACTTTTCTCCCCTTGCTCTCGACCCCTGCTTGTTTTCATTAAACATTTATTGTGTTACTAAAATGCAGTGACTATTTGAAGCAGAGTGCACTGAAGAAGCCACAAGCTCTTTTCTAAACCCATCACCAGTGTCAACAGCATTACAAATCCATTCCCCTTGCCAGTGTCAGCTCAGCACCCTTTCTTGTGGCGCCAAACTCTAACCTCAGAGATTTCAGAAAAGCTGCCTAAAGAGAACATTCTTAAAAGGGCATTAGTGGTGAATTTATCCCCAGCAAACACACTCAGGAAAATTGGAGGTTTTCTAAACCCACTCACTAAATCATAGCACAAAAGTACTTTTGCAGCTGAGTTTCCTGATTTCTTTCCAGGTTTCCTCTGTGAATTTTGACTCTGTGGTCCCCTCCCCATGCCTGAGGACTTGGACCATCCCAACCCTCCACATGTGAAAAATGCATATTTTATAATTGGCTTTTTGCAAATATTCAAATGAATATTATATGTGTTATGTTAGAAAGTTATGCTGTAGTAGTGTGTTAAATATAGTTTAGGTTATAACATAATGTTAAAATAAAAACTATGTATGTGAGATATTTTTTTAAGAAAGGAATGAGGTACTTGCACCAGATAGCAGCCACAGGACACCTAAATCTTTTAGAGAAAAAAAATTTATTGCTTCCTTATCAGAATAAAAGAACTTCTTCCCACCTTGCTCAGCCATGAAGACACCATCATGACTAAGAGGAAGAAGTTGACACTGACCAGACAGAATCCTTTGTTTGAATGGAATTTATGCATCATGTATGAGGTGTATGAATATGCAACAGGCTGTTGTGTTTAAAGGTTAATCCTCTGTTAACCTGTGTCCTTTTTCGAGCTTATGTTGCCCAGAAAAATGTACCCGGACATCCATAACTCTTTGTTCTATTGTCTCATATTGTCCTAATCCAAATAGTCCAAATTACTATTACTCTGATTATCTTACTACTTTATTACAACCATTTTATTACTATTAAACTTTTAAAAATTTAAAAGCAAGGGATTGTAGTTTTTCACACACGTGTACCTGTGCACAGCAGCATCCGTGTCCTCCTGGTGCAGCCCCTTGACGGCCGCGTAGACCCTCAGGTGCTGCAGCGGGGTGAGCTCCAGCCAGAGGGGGTTCTCCTGGGGGCAGTACCCCAGGAATGCAGGAGCCCACTCCAGGGAGCCTCCTCCATCTCCCTTCTTCATCAGCACCTGCACAACCAGGCTGGGCTTTGTCCTCTCACACAGCCTTGCCCAGCACGGGGCTGTGTTGGGGTTTTTCAGGAGCAGGGTGGGACTGCTGGGATCTGTTCCTTGAGCTTTTATCAGCCCCAGTACATGGTTGAGACAATTGGAAGATGGCAACAGCTCATGTACAGCCAGCAGCAGGCAAAGATTCCTTTGTTATAGAGCATTTTAAAAACTTTCTGGCCAATAGCATATTGCTGAAGCTTACAGACAGTTGTTCTAGGCAATCATTAAAAGCACATTAAAGTACACCTGCTTTGCACAATGCTGCCTTGTCTGCTCTCTATTAACAATACACAATACTCCAGTATTAAGCTTAAAACCTTCTACTATAAACCTTAAAACCTTCTACCTTTATACTCTAAAATCCCCCGACTCATACGCTAGGCATATTTTATTTTTCTGCAATCTTAAGGTCTATCTTAGCCAAGCCTAAAACTCAAACTATTGTTTCATGTCCTTGCTTGCTGTACTGTTGTAACTTTTCTACTTTCAGACTCTGCAGCTGCAGCTGCTCTGAGTTCTCTGCTCTCTGCTGTCACAGCTTTCTGAAAGTCTTCTTACCTTTACTATTTTTCCCACCCAGGGGGTGGTTCAGGGGGGATTATGGGGTTTAGGTGAGGAAACCCACAGGGAGGGAGGGATTTCATACTGTTCATAAACATAAACATAAACATAAACATAAACATAAACATAAACATAAACATAAACCTAAACATAACTATAACTATAACTATAACTATAACTATAACTATAACTATAAATATAAATATAAATATAAATATGGCAATTAGGGCAGATGCAGCAGCTTATCAAAATTAGAAGTAGCAAACCATCACCTTATTAATACATTATTTAATTTAATAGCACGATGGACTCAATTAAAACCCTGATCGCCAATAATGCTCTGACAAAAATTGCAGCCTTGATAAAAATGACAGCTTAGCCTAGGTGCAAGGTTTGGATTTTTGCCATGGGCCCATCCCTTGTCCCCAGGTGTCTCCTACCTGCCCAGCAGTCAGGGCTGTCTCTCCAGTGATCATTTTGATAGTTGTGCTTTTCCCAGCTCCATTGGGCCCCAGAAGTCCTAACACTTCTCCTGCAATCAATACACAGGATTTCTTAGGACTATGCCCCATTCAAGAAATATATCATAAATATACAAGAATAATCATAAATGTATCATAAATATGCAAGAAATATATCAATATATACAGTCCCATAAAAGAAAAAATAGAAAAGGCAGCATGCTAATATCAAAGATCATATAAAATAAATGGTTTCATTGTATAAAATACACACTCAGAGAGCCCATAAAATTTCAACTTAAAACTGATGCTGTGAATTGCTCCCAGTAGCCACTGCTAAAGTGGTCCCCTCTCCCCAGGATCTTTATTTTATCTTTATTTTAGATCATGGACAGTCACAGGCCGTTAATAGGATGCACCATTAACACATCAAGCCCAGACTGAAGGTGCTTTAACAACAGAACAAATAGATTTGACCATTCTGTCCCTGCTCAGGTAACTGAGAATTAGCTCTGGGTCCAACACAGGTCTGGCAGGACAGTCCCAGTTCTCACCTTTTTTAACACAGAAGGAAAGGTTTTTGGTGGCTGTTTTCTTCTTCTTCTTAAAAAGTGAGCCAGCTTGTTTTATTTTATATTCCTTGCACAGATTGCTGATTATAATGACTGATTTCTGAAAGTGAGGAGGAAAGAGCAAGATTAATTTATTATCTTGGCCAGCATCAATCCTTCAGTGATTTTTTTTTTCCATTAAAAAAGGCAGAAAACCTTCTGAAGATCTTTGTTTTATAGTTCACCACAAATATGAGGTGCAAACAGGACACTTTATTATCCAGGTTCCTTCAAAGAGCTTTCTTGTCCTGAGGGAACCCACACTTTTGGAATTTTGATTTTCCCAGTGAGAACAACACAGCCAGAGCCCTGCCCTGCACTGGTTTGTGTTTTGCCAGGTAGAAAATCAAACAAAACAAGGACAACACTCAGGGGTACCTCCTCCTGACTGGGAGCCACCAGAGCATTTCTCACTGCTTCCCTTTCAGCTCTGACATCTTCGTCTTCCTCCTCAAGGTCCTTGGGGTGCTGCTGGCTGCTCTCTTTTCTTGGAGAAATCCTGAAAACCCACCAGGTTCAGCTTAGGATTTTGTTCTTTACCTCTGTTCTCCACCAGTGCATTTTGGATAAACCAAGAGGGAATTTCCCCGGGATTGAATTTATACAATATTATAATGATTACTATTAAAATCATCATCATTATTGTTATTGTTGGGGATGATGATGATAATGATGAGGTTTATAATCTTTGGTTTTTACTGAAAAAAGAAGCTGGTACATCCCACAGCACAGGCAACATCCTGTGGAGTCATTACATAACTTAAAAGCTGTTTTATATTATCACACCACTGCAGTATTTAAGGGGCTATTGAAGTCATCAAAAGATCACCAGTATTAAAATATATATATTTAAAAATAGGGACACAACTGCAATGTTTTCAAGAAGGAGCAATGGGGTGGGAGTTTAGATCTCATATGTGCATGTGTGTTTATACAAACCTAAATATGGGGTCCCGTCTCAGCACTGCTCTTCCATATTTTAACTCCAAAAAGCGAAGAAGAAGAACGAACACCACAGAATGGATGTAAGGCTGAAAAACAGAGGTTGCCACATTAACAGCCTTACCTTGCCTCCCACCACAGCTGGCACTGAGGTGGTGGCAGAGCTATAAAATATGTGGGGGAAAGAGAAGATGTGAAAATGGCCCATTAACACTGAAACTCAGGGTAATCAACACTGCAGGAAACACTGAGGGCAGAAAAACCCCAATTCATAAAATAACAGGACAGCATGAGGTGATCTGGGCTTATTTCATTTTGCTTTCCCCAGTTCAAAGGTGTGAAATTATTCTAGCACAGCGGGTAAAATGTCATCCAGACCTATCCAAGTCCTCCTCCTGCTTCCTCATAACTGAGGAGGGGCTTTAGGATATGCCATTTCCTCATGGCAGGAAGCAATGATGAATCTGACTCCATGTTCTCAGAAGGCTAATTTATTATTTTATGATACTATATTATATTAAAGAATGCTATACTAAACTATACTAAAGAATACACAAAGGATACTTACAGAAAGCTAAAAAGAGAATAATGAAAACTCCTGACTCTCTCCAGAGTCCTGACACAACTTGGCCCTGATTGGCCAAAGAGTGAAAACAACTCACAGCAGAATCCAATGGAACAATCACCTGTGGCTAAACAATCTCCAAACACATTCCACACGAGCAAAACACAAGAGAAGCAAATGAGATAAGAATTGTTTCCTTTTTCTCTGAGGCTTCTCAGCTTCCCAGGAGAAAAATCCTGGGCAAAGGGATTTTTCCAGAGAATGTGACATTAGGAGACCCACATTCCTAAATGAAAGCAATGTTAAATGTTTTCTTACTGCAAAGACAGCAATCAGTACATGACTGCCTGAAGCCGAACTAAATGGCTCAGAGTCCCCCAGGATCTGTAAGAATAAAAAAATACTCAGTGAAGAAGTGTAATTCTTTAGTATCATTCTGTTTAATGCAGTAACATTCAGAAATGCTTTGAAAATCTGCAAAACTTCTGATTTTCCCAAGATGAACAGATACAGATGTTTGGCTTTGGGAACGCTGGTCCTACACCAGAACATGTCGCAGCTCTCAGTACACAGAGCAGATTCTCCTTCCAGATGTTCTGTCCCAGGAAAACATCTCTGCTTTGGATCCCAGTGGAGAGGAGGTGAGTGGGACAGGACAGAGGAGACTTCACCCCTCAGTAATTTATCATTTATCAGCAGTGTTGCACATAGCTGGGGGTTTTGTTAAATTCTCAGCTGAATTTCCACCACCCCTGTCAGCTGACATGGAGTAAAGACCCCTGTGATTATCCTAAATTTTAACTCAGTTTTTTTTTTCCATGCAAAGACAGATCCATGGCTTCAGATTTTCTCTTAGGATTGGTCAAGCCAAGTTGATTGACTTTGTGCTTGCTCCATCCTTGGCATTGTCCAAGGCCAGCTTAGATGTGGCTCGGAGCAACGTGGTCTAATGGAAGGTGTCCCTTGACATGGCAGGGAGTGGAAGGAGATGAGCTTTAAGGTCCCTTCCAAACCAAACCATTCCATGATTCCATTCTATGACTCTGTATGGAAGGAATTAAGAGTTTTTACCTAATCTGCAGTCACAGCTGCACAAGAAGTCACCCCCAGCCCTGATGAGCAGCTGGGAAAATGAGATCTGAGCTGAAAGAGTCGCTTAACTACGTGCTCTGGAAAATCCCACCCAGGATCAACCTTCCCACACTGCAGCGTGTGGTTACTCCCAGATTTTGGGGCAGTTACTCCCAGATTTTGGGGCAGTTATCCTCAGATTTTGGGGCAGTTATCCCCAGATTTTGGTGCAGTTACCACCAGATTTTGCTGCAGTTACCAACAGACTTCAGGGGCAGTTACTCCCAGACTTTGGGGCAGGTACCGTCAGATCTTGCTGCAGTTACCCCAAGATTTTGGTGCAGTAACTCCCAGATTTTGCTGCAGTTACTGTCAGACTTTGGGGCAGTTGCTTCCAGATTTTGGTGCAGTTACCACCAGATTTTGGTGCAATTACTGTCAGAGTTTGGGGCAGTTATCCCCAGACTTTGGGGCAGCTACCACCAGACTTTGGGGCAGTTACCATCAGATTTTACTGCAGTTATCCCCAGATTTGGGTGCAGTTATCCCCAGATTTGGGTGCAGTTACCCCCAGACTTTGGTGCAGTTACCCCAAGATTTTGGTGCAGTTACCCCCAGACTTTGGTCACGAGGACCCAGGGCTGTGTTTTAGGCCTCTCCTTGCCCAGAAGCACCACTCACATGGGAGTCAGTCTCAAGATCGATGGCAAAACACATCAGGGGGTACACAGGAACCAAGAGGGACAGAACGTAGAGGGAGATGGGGTGGCCCAGGTCGTCGATGACTCTGCTGATGATAACACAAATAAAGCACACCTGAAAATAAAACAAGAGGGCGACTCAGCTGATGGGAAGGGTTAAACTGCTTCTTAAAACTGTGTGGGTCTAGCTCTGCAACTCCCTGTTGAATTTATAAAAATGGACAAAAAATTGAGGAAGATGAGACACAGAGAGGGCTCAGGAGATTCTCAGATGTCTCTGTCTGAGGGTTGGCTGCTGCTTTGGGCCAGCTGGGGAGACTTCTTCCCAGGGACAGGGCTGCTCCAGGCAGATAAGTCAAACATGGGATCCCACCCTGTTCATTCCCTTCCCAATCCATGGCAATAATCTCCCTCCTTCCAGGTCAGGCTAGCCTGATGGGTCCTGTCCCAACACTTTACATCTGCTGGATGTGGGGTCTCAAGCAAAGTGATAAATTAATTTTCTGTCTCCATTCCTGCACCAGTTCAGGTTGGATGCAGGTATTCCCCCGTGTCACAGCAGGATTGTGGCAGCAGAACACGGTGACACAAATTTAATACAGAATTGGCTGCTATGAATCACACCCAGATTTTTGCTCCACATCTCTGCTTGGTGTTTTGGCATCTAGCTCATCCTCAAGATCTCAGCATGTCTGCAACCCCTGCAGTGCATTATCCAACCATGTGCTCACCATTATCAGGATGAAAGACCAAAGATCAGAGTTCCATCCTTTGCGAGAGTTGAAGGAGATCAGGTAGATTAAGAGAACGAGGGAAATTCCATAACCCAACGTTCCTGTGACCTGCAGGGGAAAAAAGGCTTTTGTTGGAGAAAATGGAGTGAGGTAAACCACCAGAAACCCATCTATAGCAACGGGGAGCAGTGGAAATTATCACAGAGTAAGATCAGGGCATTTAGAAATTACCACAGTTTTACTCTGAGGTGTAAAGAATACATTAAGGCAAGATTTATTGCCTTTCATTTCCAGCTGGAGAAACCCAAAGGATAGGAGGTGAAACAAGAAGGTGACTAAGAGGAACAAGAGTGTTCCAGCACCATCTACACCCACAGTGTCTCAGCTGCCCCCACACAAAATATTTTCCCTCAATCCCTTCCAAGCAAAGCACCAAGGACCAGAATGGGATGTACCAGAATGAAGGTGACGCTGGCGCTGCCAGAAATCTTGTTGTTCATGGCAAACTGGAGCCCAAACATGGAGAAGAGCAGGATGCAGCAGAGTGGGATGTCCACCAGTGCCTGGCCACACCAGTAGGCCGAGGGAAAGAGCCCCGAGATCCTCAGCTGGGCACGAGCTCCTGCCTGGTAAAGCACAATTTTAAAGGGTAGTTTATTGCCTGTGCCTGGTTGGCCAGCTGCACCCATGGGAATGGCCCCAGGAAATGAAAAGGGAATAAAATCTGTCACTGTTGTGATTCTGGGGTAAAATTCGACCCCCTTGTCTTTCAATATTTGGCGCTGGCTGCAAAACTTCTCATGGGTCAAAACACCCCAAGCTGCCAATCACAGGGCTGGGCTCAGTTACCTCAGAGGTGTTTTCCAACCTAAATGATTCCAGATTCTGTACTCAAAATTCCTTTTGGCAGTGCAGTTGTGATCCCTTCTGCCCACCCCAAACCTGCCCCATGCCAAGGAATTTACCTTGCAATCCTGCGTGTAGCCCATGGCAAAGTGAGGAGGAAAACCAGGGAATAACAGCAGCATATAAATGAGGTACACCGACATAATATAATGCCAGTATGTTGGGTTGTCCAGCTGAAAACACAAGAACAAAGCATCTGTGGAAAATGCCTACAATTCATTTTACCATTCATTTTACTGCATTCCTCATGGCTTACAGGGCAGTATGAACAAAAAGAGGGATTTGAAACCAAATTTGGGAAGGTTTTCCCAAAGCAGAGCCATGCAAAGTGCTTGCTGGTGAGGACAGATGGGTGGTGCAGGTCCCACTCCTCCATCCCAGACTTGTGGGGAGCTCTCTCTTCCACCAACTGATGAGCCAAAGCTTGAATAACGTGCTGGAGAGAATAAGGAACCATCTGGAGAAACCCCCACAGCCACCCTCTCCACCCAGCAGCCCTTGAGACCCACACGGGAAAAATCTGATTTTCCTGAAGTCAAACGTGGTGGTTCCAGAGGCACCGTGAAGGAAGGTGGATTTACATGTGATAAAATCTGATGAATTAGTGAGACTTTAAACGGTTTTCTGACAGCTTCTGGCTTCACTTACAGAGAAGAAGGGGTGGCTCCAGACCTGGATGTGCCTGGTGGAGTTGAGGGATCTCAGCAGGGCGTTGCTGATGACGTTCACCAGCACTGGGAAGCAGTTGACAGCCTCCAAGTGGCACAGCACGGTGAACCTGTAGCTCTTCAAAGAGCAGGAGAACAAGGTGAGAACTCCTGGCTTTTCTCATCTGCAGGGAAGCAGTAGAAAAGGAGCACACCAGGAAAATCCAGCCCTGAAACAGCTTTGCTTATGCCTTGTTTGCTAAAAAACCACAAATTATGAGGTATTGGAAGTCTGTATTGCTGTGCTAAAAATGTATATTTTGAGGTGGAAGGTCAGGGAGAAAAGGTCTCCTCTAGCAAGGACTTTACTGCTCAAAACACTTCCTAATTTTTGCACCTTAAAAAAGTCAACAGGGCCATCCCCCAGGGAGGGCTGATGGAGGTACTTTGCTTAATTATTCAATTATTGTGAGGAGACTGGAGGGAGAGGAGAAAAATCCTCACCTGATCTTCACGGAACAATCTTAGAGCGCCGTTGTGTTTTAGCTCCTCTGTGATATTTTCCTCCTTTGCTATTTCCACTGTAATGTCCTGGCTCTGGAGCAGATGGATTAAGTCATCAATGTCTGTGCCTGGTGTGAGGACCAAAAACACAGGAATTATAACACTGGGAAACAAAAGAGTCTTTGGCGATTTTATTTTTATTTTTACTTTTATTTTTATTTTTTTAATTTTTATTTTTATTTTCAAATTTTTATTTTTATTTTCAAATTTTTAAAAATTTTTTATTTTTTATTTTAAATCCATTACCACCAAACAAAACCAGAAGAAATCTAATAACCGTGGGGATCAGCCAGCACATGTGTGCTGGATCATTGCACGTTAGTTTTTGGGAAGTTAATGTATTTCAGACTGAATTTTTGCATTGTCCTTTTTTCCCCTAGCCTCTCCTGAAGTGCTACAAAATGAATTTTCCTTTGGGCCCATCTGATGAAGATACCAGTGTCATTCTCTGGCTGAATAACAGGAAATATCATCCACTCATGGGGATGTTGAAGGTGAAACTCTGGAAGCAGCCCATTAATTTGACTCAGCATGAGTGAGCCTGGAATGTGGTGCCTGCTTTGAAGACCCCACACTCTGAAATTGCTTGGATAGAGACCTGGATTTGTGGCAGGGGGAAAACCTTGTCCCCACCTTATCTCCCTTTTGCACATCTCTCATCAGGGTCTCACCAGCTGCTGAAGCCACAATAGGTTTCCCCCACAACCCTCTAAAGACAATCCCTCCTCCCTTGTTAAAGCCTTCATCCCCCCTGGGATCCTCCTCATCCACACCATCTGCTCTGTCCTGCGTTTTCCTTTGGAGCAGCAAGAACCCAGAGCTGGGGAGGACGAGGAGAAGCCTCTCCCCTCACCTGTGTGGTTGTAGAGCAGGAGGGTGGTGGTCTCCAGGTAGGATTTCCTCCCCAGGGGCAGGAAGTACCGCGCAGGAGAGAGCTGCCAGGCACTCACACTCTGCCAGCCTGCCACCATGCACAGCTGCAGCACCAGAGGAAGCAGAAAAACCACATAGAGCAGCAAACTGTGTTAAGAAAGAGATGAATAAACACTCAGAAAAGAGATATTCAGCAGAAGTGTGTTCAGAATGCATTTGTGTGCTGGAAGCGGTGGATGATATTCAGATTACCCAAAGCTCTGTTAAAAACTTTTGGCAATTTTCATAGAATCACAGAATATCCTGACTTGGAAGGGACCCAAAATGATCCAAATCATGGCCCTGACATCCCAACAATCCCACCCTGTGCATCCCTGGGTGTCCAAACACTCCTGGAGCTCTGACAGCCTCGGAGCTGTGCCCATTCCCTGGGGAGCCTGGGCAGTGCCAGCACCCTGTACGAGAAGAACCTTTCCCAAAATCCAACCTAACCCTCCCCTGACACATCTCCAGCCATTCCCTCAGGCCTTGTCACCAATGACCAGAGAGAATTTTACTTCCAGAAGTCTCAAACCTTGATCATTCACCAAATGATTCAAAATGTAGTAGGGTTAGAGAACCTCAGATTCAGACTGCTCAACTTTTTAGGGCCATGAAATGCCTTTCAGACTTCCTTTAGATACAAGTTTCTCGTAAATAAGCATCTTCCTTTAGTTCCTTGTGCCCCACCAGGAACTCCAGCTTGAACACCAGCGGGGCCAAATGAGTTCAAACACTGGCAACATCAGAGATTTAAAAAAAAGAAAAAAAAGGAAGCCTGAAAGCACTCTCTGTATACACTGACTTATTTTAAAACTTTCTCCATTTGACATAAAAGTATTTCTAAATGATTCTTTTATTTGGAGAGAAAATGGGTTTCTCTTAATTATTCAGCATAGAAATGAAAATGACAAATGGGAGATTTTGTGTTATTGGCACTGGAAAGCAAAAATCTTTCCCTTCCTCTGAGTGCAGATGACTGAGGTCATTCCTAGCCTAGACCTCATTTCAATTAATCCAAACTCATGGAAACAGGGGTGTGGAAGTTGTCCCCCCTGGTGTGACTGTGTCCACTTCCAGACCTCCAGGAGATAACCCTGTAGCAATGGATTTGAACAGCTTGGGCTGCCGTGCGCTCCAGCCAAACCACTTTTGGTTGTTCTTGTCAGAGCCCTCTGGAATTCATCAAGGTTACTGGGACATAAATTGTGCTAAATTAAGAAAGAAGAGGCAGAGAAACAAAATGCCAAGACCACAAGAATTAGATAAAGGCTGTGAAAAAAGGGAAAGTCAGTGAAGCACTGGACTGTAACCAACCACATATCCTGAAAAGTGCATGCAGAGCATGAGGACAAGGTAGAGGCACCAATCAAGAAATGTGTGATTAGTGTGCAGTAGTGTTAGAAAGTATAAATAGAGCACAATGTAAACAATAAAGTGGCTTCTGCTCAATCACATTGGTTAGCTGTCCAGGAGTCCTGCTCTCCTGCAGAACCCCCTTGGGACTTACATGGACCGCAGGTTCTTCACCGAGCTCTTGAGCTTCAAGAAGTGCACCCATGCCATGGCAGAGACCTGCTGCCTCCAGAGGGCCAGGCCCTGCACTGATGCCATCCCAGCGTCCGAGAGCAGCAGGGAGTCTGACCTGGCCTCCTCAGGGCATCCTGGGGCTGCTTCTCCCCACTCCTCCCCAGGGACGTGCTCATCTGCAGAGAGTTTCCACATGCACATTTATGTCCAAGATGATAGAATGCAGGTGTCCCTGACATGGGGAGTGATTGGCACCTGAGTCCACTGATTCAGAATGCTGAACAATTGCTTTATTAAACTATACTATATTATGTTAATACTTGTCCTGGATTGTCAAGCAATTTGTATTCTATTTGCCATCTGGATAGCAGTTATCTTCTCTTCAGTGGGCAGTTTCCTTATCTCTTCCACACCCACTCCTCCCTCTGGGGGGACATCTGCTGATAAGCTATTGAATGTCCCTGCATGGCTGATAAGAACTACAGCATCCCACTGGGAGACGTGAGCCCAGAGGGAGGAGCCAAGCATTCCTACCTGGATAGAATCTGGAGATTCTGGAACACCAGCCAAGCATTCCTACCTGGATAGAATCTGGAGATTCTGGAACAGCAGCCAAGCATTCCTACCTGGATAGAATCTGGAGATTCTGGAACAGCAGCCAAGCATTCCTACCTGGATAGAATCTGGAGATTCTGGAATACCAGCCAAGAATTCCTACCTGGATAGAATCTGGAGATTCTGGAACACCAGCACGGCTTCTCCACTGGATTTCCCAGAGGAACAGCAGCTGCCTCTTCCCCTGGATCTTCAGAGGAAGAGACTGCACCTTTCTCCAGGATCCCTGCTCCAGCAGAGCCACCCCTGACACTGCAGGAGGGCTGAGCCACAATTCCAATGGGACTGCTGCCAACACCCTGACCCACAGGGTGTCAGGTTGGGTTCTGACTCTGTCAGTGTTGGTTTGGTTACTGCATTGTTTATTTTATCCTTTTATTTTCTTCCCTATTAAAGAACTGTTATTTTCTGCTCCCATATTTTTGCCTGAGAGCCCCTTAAATTCAAATTTATTGCAATTTGGAGGGACGGGGTTTACATTTTCCAGTTCAAGGGAGGCTCCTGCCTTCCTTAGCAGATACCTGTCTTTCAAAACCAAGGCCATACTATACTGTATTAAAGAGATACTATCCTACAAAGAATACTAAATACCAAAGAAAACTCGTGACTGTCCGAGACAGCCAGGACACAGCTTTGAGTGATTGGCCATGGAAACAAAACAATCCTCAGCAGAATCCAACTGACAAATCCCTCAGGTAAACAATCTTCCTAACACATTCCACATGTGCAAAAACAACAGGAGCAGAGAACAGGGATAAGAAATGTTTTCTCTTTCTCTGAGGTTCCTTGCTGCGATTCCCAGGAAATATCCTTGGGAAGTCGTGCCTGCCTGCTCTCTATGAAGAGAGCTGCAGCTACATAAGACCAGCTTCTAGGTTGGGATTCATGACAGTTTAAGAGGCACCTTTGGAGATTTCTGCAGAGGAGCTGATCTCTTTGGCTGTGGGTTGTAAATTGTACCTTTTTGATCATCTGTGTCTTCTCCCTCCAGCCTCAGGAACACGTCCTCCAGGGTTGTCATGCTGACTCCATAGTTGATAATTCCCTGCTCAGAGCAGCTGTCGAGGCCACTGAACAGATCTGGAGGGCAGAGATAAAATAAAGGCATAAGCACAGATATCCAGACCACTCTGGCTCAGCTGAGCCAACCTGACTGGAGCATCTCCAGTGACAGAGAATTGCCAGGACACAAAGGTGTGGAGGAAAACCAAACTGCCAGAGCCATACTCATGGAAGGTGTTTTTCTGCTTAGCATCAACATTTCAGACTGTTTGCATCCTCCGTGGGATGGTCAGGCTAAGTGATGGGCATAGTGGGTGAGAAATGGGCATAGAGCAGTTCAGATTGTGTGGGGTTTTCTCTTATATCTGTCTTTTCATTTAGCAGAAAGAGAACTGAACTCTCAGTAACACGTGGCCCAGTTTAGCCTGCAGGGTTTGTGACTGCAAACAGTAAAAAAGCATTTGTTGCACAGTTTGATCTTAAATGTATGATAAAATTGCAGGGAAAACCCAAACTGCAATGGTTTTGAAGTCCTGATGTGACTCCTGTAAAAAAAATCTCTGTTTGCATTTCTCCTTCCACACATTTGTCATAATATTTTTTTCCCTATGAATAATCCTCAATTATTTTCATATACATTACCTGGGAATTTATGAATGTTTTCTAAAGGCAGTTTATATCTCAGTTCATACTGGCTGTGTCCTGAGAACGTGGCATTGGGGATGTACCCTTTCACCAGGGATGTCAGATTCTCCAGGTCACAAGACTCACTGACATGGATCCTGTTGTGTGGAAAAAAAACCATAGACACTTAGGTTTGGAATAAAAACAACCCAAACCCATCCAGACAAACAACATCCACCATTTCATGGATGCATAAAAAGGAAACTCCAGTATTCTTCATTCATTCCCTGCTCTGGATTAATTAACACTAACCCTAAATCTTACTGTTTCAGTTAATGGAGCTAGATTTCAATGCAGGCAATTTGTTTGTTTTGATAACATCTGCTCTAGGGTTTTGTGAATTCTGGTGTCCCCTTGTACTTGCATGTTGCCAGGTATTGTTGTGGCTTCAGGAGATACCTTAAATGATAGCAAATCCCCCATTTTTTCTTCAGGAACAGAGAAGAGCCAACACACTTCAGCCTCCCGTGCGAGATAAAAGCCTTGCGGTCTGGAGAAAGGAAAAGCCAAAGGAATTTCTAGTGCAGAGCAGCTGTGCCCATCTTTTGGGGCTTTGTGCTGCTGGGTTATCTGTTGTAGTGCGTTTTTATGCTTTATAAAGGTTTTGTCTTTGTATCCCCTTATTTTCCCCAGATTGTGTCCCCTCCCTCTACCTGTATAATCTCTCTCTTTTGCTGAGATCATCCCCAAATCCCCACCCTGGCTCTCTGTCAGTCACTCAGCATCCCATCCCCTCCATCTAGAACTTTTGGTCCAGGACATTGAGTGATTAGCCAGAGGCCAGGAGTCAACCTCCCAAGTGTTACCCCATATGCTGTCCTAAATGTCCATTCCCCCAGTCTCCATCCCTTAAATTCACTTATTGGTTAGTAAAATGTTATCTACTTTTGGTTTCTACCTCCTTTAAATGTAACCTTGGCACCTCTCCTGGGGCCTAAATGTCCATTCCTCCAGTCTCCATCCCTCAGGGTCACTTATTGGTCAGTAAAAGTTATCTACTTTTGGTTTCCACCTTCCTTTAAATGTAACCTTGGCACCTCTCCCAGGGCTCTCACCAGCAGGCCCTTGAGATTTGTAAGGGCTCCCTGGAGCTGCTGAAATAAACCTTGGATTAACCTCTGCTAAGAGTTGACCCCTTCATCTTCTGCTGTTGTTCCAGTGTCTCTCCTGCTGCAGGAGATCAGCCTGGCTGCCTTCAGTACCCCAGGGATCAGCCTGGCTGCCCTCTGTACCCCCAGGGGCACGAGAGAGGGGCACCCTTGTCCAGGATCCCTGCTCCAGCTGTCCACTGTCTTGGGGCTGGCTGGGATTCCCTCAGTTATCCCCCAGGGACGCCCCAGCAGAGCTCACCTGCCAGGATGTCAGCCTCGTCCATGAACTGGGTGCTGAACAGGATCACCCGCCTCGCCTGCTGCTCCCGCAGGAGGCTCCACACCCGGTGCCTGGAAAGGGGATCCAGCCCCGCCGTGGGCTCATCCAGGAGCAAAACCTGCAGGGAGGATGGGATCAGACATTCCCCATTGCTGGAGTGGTGGTGGCTTTGGGGTTTTGTGGAAACTCAGGGTGTTAGGGAAGATGAAACAGGAAAGCCTTATAAATGTGACAGCCTGGCAAAAGATTTTGAGAATATGGAAACTATAAGCGAGATTGAAATGAAAGCAAGCTTTGAGATGCCTCAGTTACTGAACAACTGGAAAACAATGGTGTGGCTGGCTGAAGGTAATCCCCTTCTGATGGAACAACACCCTCTGCTTGCAGACAGCTCCAAGGGTCAGAGCAGACCCTACAGCTTGGCAGAAGGGGCCCAAAGAGGAGTTTTTAGGGTTTAAAATGTAACACAGTATGGTAATGTAATGATTCTTCTAGGCTGTATGTAAATGCTATAGGATTTGTATCTTGTACTAGACTGGTTAGTGAGAATTAGAATATTCAACACAGAAGAAGATTTATTGTATTGTAACAGGAACCTCACTCTCTTATCCTCTCATCCTCTCTACCCCTCTCTTCTCTCGGGCCTGCTCTGAGCTGTGCTGGCAGCTCCCAGCAGGTCCCTGCCTTGGCCCTTTGCAATAAACCCCAAGTTCCAGACCTGGCTTCAGAGATCTCTCATCTCCGTCCGTCCTGACCATCCTAACCACCAACACTCCTACACCAGGGCACCAGGAATATTTCCCTGTCTGCTCTGGGGTGCCCTGACCCCCAGGGGAGCACTGACTTTGACCCTCATTCATGGAGAAAGTTTCCTAAACTCCAGACTCCATTAGGGTGTGAAGTAGATTGTAGAGAGTAGTGTAGATGTATTACTTAGGTGGGAAATTAAGGTTTTAGGATTTTTAGTATGTAGTGGATGGAAACAAGATGGAGGGCACAGGGCATCATCCTGGGTTTCTTCTTCATGCTTCTTCTTCCTCCTTCTTCATGGGTTTGGGTGGCATTTTGTAATTGGGTGGAAAAGTCTGCATTGCAGCTCTTTAGGATCAGTTATTGGGTTAAAAGGGAAAAAATCCAGGTGTCAGTTCTTAATTGGATAGTTTTGCTTTAAAAGACCTTGGAACAAGAGATTGTTGGGCATTTTGTGGTGCTTTTCCAGCGCACTGAGCCTGGTGTGGACAGCGTGCAAAACTCTAGATAACAATAAACAAGAACCTGAAGACTTAAAAGATCCAGTGCATCTCTCTTTCCTGACTCAAAACCACTCCAGGAGGGTCTCCCCGACAGGGGAGCCCCAGGGAGGGCCCAGCCAGAGTCCCAGAAGTCGGGGAATCGGCGACAGGTACCCCGACAGGGTTTGGGGCTCTGAAGGCAAGAGACCGTGGGCATCTTTCACACAAGGGCAGCTGTTCTGGGGGCTGTGAGAGCTCAGGGAACTCTGCCTGCTTCAAAACTCAGCTGGCAAGGTGGGTTATGAATTTAAAAAACAAAAGAAATTATGAAATTTATTCATTCTAATTATAAGCATTTAAAGAAGTCAGAAATCCTAGCGCCAAATACACGCCCAAGGTTCTAATTATGCTCGACCTGGGTATTTCCTACATCACAGAGCTATGCCCATTGCTTTACCTGGGGGTTTCCAAGCATGGCTATTCCAATGGATAACTTCCTTTTCTGTCCACCACTGAGTTTTTCAGCTTGAGTGTCTTGAATGTTGCTGATATCCAGCAGTTCCAGAATCTTTTGCACCTAGAACAGCACAAGGATGTCCATTCTCAGCAGCCATTGTCCTCCCATCCTTTATTAGGGGAGATTTAGATTTAAATTAGCCATCAGAAGGAATTTATTCCTTGTGAGGGTGGGCAGGCCCTGGCACAGGCTGCCCAGAGAAGCTGTGGCTGCCCCTGGATCCCTGGAAGTGTCCAAGGCCAGGTTGGATGGGGCTTGGAGCTTCAATTTTCAGAAGATCCAGGTGAACTCTTTGACCTTCCCAGTGCAAAAGGAGCCTCTGTGGAATGGTGGGGAACACACTCACCTCTTGCTCCACCTCTTTGGATTTGATGCCCTTGATTTCTGCAAAGGTTTTCAGGTTTTCTTTCACTGTCAGGACCTCAAACTGCGTGTTGAACTGCGGGCAAATCCCAATCATCTCCCTGATCTCCTCCCGGTCTCCCATTTCAGAGAGTTTGTAGTTGTATATGGTGGCAGAGCCTGTTCATGGGGATAAATGGGTGTCTTGGGTTGGAAATGCAAAATGTGGCTGGGGGTAGCAATATTCTGGCAATATTCTATTCCCATCTGTCAGAGGTGGGGTAGGTATCTGCTGTTCTTTGGGCAGTTTTCTTTATCTCTTCGCAACCAATCCTCCCTCCAGGAGATCCCTCCTGTTCATTAATTATTAATTATCTTCTGTTCATGGCCAGTGAGTGTCCCTGCATGGCTGATCCAATTCCAGCATCCCATGGGGAGATGCCCCGCCCAGGGGAGGAGCCAAGCATTCCTACCTGGATCCAATCTGAGCTTTGGGACACCCCAGCAGCCTTTGCCCACTGCATTCCCAGAGGAGCAGCTTTCTGCTGCCCTGCATTCCCAGAGGGAGCCCAGGCCCATCTGCAGCAGCCCTGGGGCTGCAGAGGAAAACTCCCCCCTTGTGCAGGATCCCTGCTGCAGCAGAACCACAGCTGGCACTGCAGGAGGGCTGAGCCCCCATGGGATGGGGCTGTGCCACCCCCTGACACACAGGGGGCAGGGCCTGCTCTCACTCTGAGAGTGTTTTGTATTACTGCATTTGTATTTTCATATTTTCTTTTTATTTTTAATTTTTTTTACCTAGTAAAGAACTGTTATTCCTACTCCCATATCTTTGACTGAGAACCTCTTAATTTCAAAATTATAATAATTTGGAGGGAGAGGATTTACATTTTCCATTTCAAGGGAGGCTCCTGCCTTCCTTAGCAGACACCTGTCTTTTCTAACCAAGACAATGGGATGAGGGGGAATGAATTGATCTTTAGAGCTTTTGGATCAAGGCCACCCCATCCCAGCCTTGTCCTACCTTCCGAAGGGAAGCTGAGCCCACTGAGCACGTTCAGCAGCGTTGTCTTTCCAGCCCCACTGTGGCCCAGCAAGGCAGTGATCTGACCCTCATAAATGTTTAAAGACAGACCTAGAACAAAAATAACAATCAGTGCTGGGGAGAAATGAGGTTTGTATTGACTCCCTCACTGTCAAAGGCAGAAGTCAGAAAGTACAAGAATTAAGTGATAATAATTAGCCAAAAGAGCACTGAGTGGGGCAAAGCTCTGCAAATATTTAAAGGCATAAGGAGTTGGTCTGTATTTAGCAGAAAATACAGAAATAAAACAATTTTTAAAAATGAAACTATTTCTTTTCTTTAGTCTTATTAAAACCAGCAAATTAGTAAAAACGGAACAAATTAGTGATCAATCACATCAATTAATAGTTGACATAAATTTTCAAGCAATGCTATGTCTTTTTTCATTGACTGTTTGCACAAAGGTTTTTCCTTGTCTTTAGCAGGGATCAATCTCACAGCTTTCATACCTCTTAAAGCTTCTGTCTTCTTGTCCTTCTTCTTATAGACTTTTTTGATATTGTGGAGCCTAAAAGGAAGGTAAGGAGGTTATTATTTGGGGATTTCTGTAAATGCTTTTCCCTGCCACCCTTTTACATTTTTATGAACCTTAAGTTACAATGACAGAAATGGCATGAAGAAAATAAAAGGTGCTAAGAAACAAAGCTGAGATTCATAGGTTTGACAGGCTCTGTGCCCAGGTGTGACCATCCCAACCTGGCACCAAAAATGGGGCACCAAGACTGGCAAAGACAGGGCCAAGCCCATTGCAACACTTTCACAATGGGTTACCTTCTTCATTCTCCCTTTTGTCCCTAAAGGACATTGAAAGTCCACAAAAAAAAAAAAAAAAAAAAACAAACAAAAAAACAAAACAAAAAACCAGTTATTTTTAAATCTAAATTTACCTAAATTTCACCTTTAGTGACCAGTCTGAATTATCTCTTTATCTCTAATTTTTCTCTGTGAAACAAAATGTTTTGCAGGAGTCTCACAAACAGGAAAACAGCCTAGAAAAGTCCAACCCAAGCTGATGGAAGGAGTGGGGAGCCCTAAACCAGACACAAGCAATCCCTTTTCTCTGAACCTGATGGCCTCTTTCCCCAGGAATTGGGGGGGCACAGGGTCCACATCATCCCCCAGGAGCTCCTCAGGGTTTGCTGTGGCTCTGGGCACGTCCCTGCTGGAGCCTCTCCTGCTCCTCATCCAGTACGAGGCCTTCAGGAAGAACAAAGGAGGGGCTGGGATCCCGTATTTGCCTGCCAGGAAAGCAGAAAGATGGCCTGACATCAATCAAAGGCACAGCCAAGACACCATCCTAGACTAAACTTTTAGGAGTTTCAAATAGCACAAAATTGCTGCTTTTTCCAGTCGAACCCCTGCCAGGTTTGGAGCAGAAGTAGAGGAGACAAGAAGGGTGGCTCAAGGGAATTATGTCATGAATTCAGTGGTTTTTGTAATGAATTAAAGTATTGTTCTACATGTTATTACACTATAATGTCATCATTAGAAAGAAAAAATATTAAATAAAAAATGTTAAATACTTTGTTGGCACTGATTCTCTGAAAACAGAAAAGTCACTCCATGACATCATAAATTTCTTTTAGTCCAAACCTTATTTTGTTTGAGTACAGGAAAAGAGAAGCCCATCATTTCCTTGATGTAGCCCAGGAAATCCATGTAAATAAAAATAAATCATTCCTACCTGGCAGAATTTTGTCGAAATACAGAGCCAGCAGCATGTACAAGACTGAGTCAAACACCAGCAGTATGTAGGTTGAAAATAAAAAGTATGCTTCCTCCATAAGGTTGGAAAAGGAGAAACCTATTCCATATTTCTCTAAATCAAAAATCTGAAATAAAAGAGGAAGAAGAATAAATTTCAGACTGGAAAAAATTTGCAGATTCCACCAAACCATGGATGCAACTCTGTTTCTTAACCCAGAAATCATCTGCAGTACTGACCAACTGTTCTTATTTTCTTTCAAAAGAGGTAGGGGAATGAATTTAATCCATGCAGAGATGTTCATGCTTTAATCCAGAATTTTCCAGAACAATCCGGAAATAGAAGAAAATATCAGAGTTTTAGAGGAGATCAATTAAAAAAAAAAACTGATATAGGCACTCTTGATGTGACAGAGTCACAACAAAAATGTTATAATTTACATAATGATTGATTTAACCATATGGCAAATTAACTAAGTCAGTCCTTCTTTCTGCTGCTGCAGAAATCTCTTCTCCCAGGCAGATTTTTTAAAAATATATATCAAGAAATCAAATATTAGATTACCAGAGCCAGCAAGAGCTGTGCAGATATGACCAACGGAAAAGTGGGAAATGGATTTCTGCAGGGTGGGGATGGAGGAAAGGCAGCAGCAGCAGCAGGAATCAATCCAGAGCTGCATTTGCACAGTCCCTGCTGCCAGGGAGGAGGAGAGGAGTGGCTGGGCAGCCAAGGATGCTCTCCCTGATGTCCCTGAGCATAATGGGGCTGTTGTGTGCAGGATGGGGCCATGTGGAAGCTGCAGACGTGCACAACAGCAGATTTTTTGTGCCAAGGGCCCTGCTTGTCTCTGCGTTCAGCTGCTTTTGAAGCAGGGGAATGGGATGGGGGTGTTGGAGCCCCTCTGTGCTGCCCAGCACAGCTCAGCTCACCTGGGGGTTGTGCACAGGAAGGGAAAATGCCTGGGTGGTTTCCAGGTGGATTTTTGAGCTAAGGGCAGGAATTCCTGCACCTTTCTCCACCAGCAGGGGAAGGAAGGAAGGTTCAGCTGCAGGGCTGGTGCCCCCATACCTTGGCAATGCCAGTGTTGAAAGCAAAAGGACACATCAGACCAAGGAACCACTTCAGGGGCTTGGGGACTTCTTCTATCAGCACTGCCAGGCTCAGGAACCCGAAGATAAAGATGATGAGGAAGCCTATGGAGCTGACAAGCTTGGAGGTCCTTAAGAGGGAGCAGAGCATGAAAACCAGGTGGATCTGTAAGGACAGGACTTTCCTTCAACCACTGAAAGAAATAAATATTCTTAACAGCAGCACTTCCATCTGCCAGGCACCAGATCTCTGCTGAGCTGAGTCTGTGTAATAAAATCCACTAAAGCCCTTCTTAGTGGGTTGATCTGAGTTTCAAACTGGGCCTTTTGTAGCCAAACAAGAGCCTGTCAGCCCTTCAGGCTGCAAACCAAATCTCTGCTGCTGGCCTAGAAAATCACTCAGATGTTTCAGCCAGCGTGGCCCACAAAGCTCCTGAGTACTGTGCAAAAGGCTCTGGAGCAATGCTCAGGCTCATCAACAGGGTAATAAATCGTGTGGGGAGGAAATCTGGCTTTAAAGCCTGACTTACACACGCCAGGCCATAGAGGAAGAAGAGGAGTGAGACTGCAGGGAAGCTGCTGGTGTAGAAGCGCTTGTGCAGCACCAGGGCCGTCAGCAGGCAGGAGAAGATCAGCACATAAAGGGAGTACAGCAAACTCCAGGACAGCCTGGGGAGGGAGAGGTGCCATCAGCCCTGGGGGTCATTAACACCTCTGCTTACAGCTTATCAGCACGTCAGAAGTGTTTAAATTGAAATATTAATTATTTCCCATGGCAATAATTTCTTTTTCACATCCTCAGAACAGACAGGTGGTCCAGCTTAGGAGGAAATGCCCCAGGGAGGAGAGGACACCACTGCCATGCTCAGCCCTCTGGATGAGAAACTGAACAAAAGCTCTGATCAGTTGCATCAATTAATATTTGACATAAATTTTCAAGCAAAGCAAGTATGTTTTTTCATTGACTGACTGAAATATTTGCACAATGGTGTTTCCTTGTCTCTACCAGGAATCAATCTCACAGAGTGCTGGAGAAAAGTTATAAACCCATTTAACTCATTAATTGGCTTCTCAATTGCCTGTCACTGTCATATTTTCTGAAAAATCCCTTCGCCAGGATTTCTTCTCCTGGGAAGCAGAGAAGCCTCAGAGAAAAAGGAAAATAATATTATCTCATTGCTTCTCCTGTGTTTGCTGCTTTGGAATGTGGTTGGAGATTGTTTATCCAACAGCTGGTTGTTTGATTGGTTTCATGTGAATTGTTTTGACTTAATGACCAATCATGGTCCAGCTGTGTCGGGACTCTGGAGAGAGTCACGAGTTTTCACTATCATTCTTTGTAACCCTTCTGTCTGTATCCTTTCTCTATTCTTTAGTATAATTTTAGTATAGCTTTCTTTAATATAAGTACATAAAATAATAAATTAGCCTTCTAAGGACATGGAGTCAGATTCTCAATTCCTCCTTCGTCCTGGGGACTCAGAAAACACCACAAGTGCCCTGGAACAGGCTGATTTTTGACAAATGTATTCCAGTTAAAAAAGAGCTCACCAAAATGAAATGTCCTGCAGGCCCATGGTCTTCATCAATTCTTTGAGCTGCTTCTTTTCTCGTGTGACATTCCTTGATAAGAAATACATGAAGGGCAAGAAGCACATCACGCTAACGGCCATGAAGTAGCTGTACTCCAGGCTGATGGAGAAGATGATGCTCCGGGACTTCATTCTGGCACCAGCAATGGTTTCCATTTCTTCCCAGACAGATTGATTTGTCACCATCTATAAAGGAATGCAAGGTCAACAGATCAGTGTTTTGCTTATTTCCTGCAGTGGGATGCATTTATACAAGGAATATTCTGCTTCATCCTCCCTGGATTAAGTTTTAAAAGCAGCTTTATTTTCTGACAAAGCCATCCCTTGCTATTCCCACAGCAGAGTTTGCCTTTCCTATATTATATTTAAAATAAAAGGATGCCTCTATCGGCTCCTAAACTGGATTTACCTCTATAATGGCAGCATCAATGCTGGACTGCAGGGACAGGAAGCCTTTGTACCAGTACCTTGGGCTCTCACAGCTCTTCCAGGAGAAGTCATCGCAGCTGTCTGCAAGGCAAAGGGCATCACACTAATGAAAAATAATTAATGTTCATTATTAAATGTAATGACAAAAACACACTGGCGCTGTGGGAAACTCTTCAAATGGACAGTGACAAGGAAAAAACCCCAAACCACCCAAATTCAAACTAAAAAAAACCCAAACTGCAATTCATTCCATCACTTAATAAATATGGATTATTCCCACCCTGTCCACAGCAGGCAACCACTCTGAAATTCTCATTTTGTATTACCTACGTATCCGATGACTTCATTGGGAATAATCACATGGCTGGTTGGAAACCTGAGGTGGTAGGAGAAGTTGTCTTTAAACACAACTCCTATAGTTTCCCTATTTGAAATCCAGGCTTTCTCCATGGCTCTCTCATCATCCACTTCCACTAGTTTTATACCTGTGGAGTGCCAGAAAAAATATTGCCGTGAGATTTTGTGAGTCTGGAATTGTGTCCAGAGGCATTGAGGGAATGTTCTTCTTTCTCAGCACTGTAACTCCTCGTTTTCCAGTTTTCACTTGTCACTCTTGTGCCAGGGTTGGGACAGGAACAGGCGAGAGGCAGGAGTATAGAAAAGGCAAAGAAGGCTTTATTCAAAAGAACCGCGTGGTTTTATAGAGTGGTATGATAGATTCTATTCTATTGGCTAACTAACAGAAACATCTTTCTCATGCACTGTCCTTGAGAGGAACAGAAAAATAAAGTAGAAAAACACCACCTGTAAATTGTTTATAGTCAACAAGTTATTACATCTTTCCAGCTCCCTAAAACTTTTCACAAGCTGCTGTGAGAAATGTTTGCCATTTCTCTCTCTCTGTCCCATGGCATGCACACTCACTGGCCATGGAGGCAGCTCTAAATACTTCAGACTTTACCTGTTGAGAAGAAATGCACCTCAAGAGAATGTTTTTTAATGTGTTTTAAAAATATTAGGTAATATTAGGTAAGGCAGAGCTTTCCAGTTCAGAAGGGCACACTGGCCTCACAGGTAGTTTAAATCCTAGAGAGGAAATATTTGTGAAAATGGAGGATTTAGGATGAATTTAAAACCATCTCCTGATCAAAGACGTTGAAGAACCGCTACAACGCGGCGCACGCGCAACAGCAGCTTCAACAACGACAAAATCCAATATTTACAAAGCAAAACCCACCCGTCATGACAGAGCTGGAGGCCACTTTGCTCATGATGTGCCTGGTGGTGGCAGTGGCGGGGGTGAAGGTGACGGTGACCCCGGTGGCATTGAAGGCAGGGTCGTCCAGGTAGCCCAGGTGCTCGGCGGGCACCTCGGGGTACCGGCTTTGCGTCATGAACACGTACGAGGACACGGCGAACAGCAGGGGCAGGAAAAGCAGGGACAGAATCCACTCCTGCACCAGGGAGAGCGGGGAGGAGAATGTCATGGCAGTATAGAAGCAGGTTCTTTGTGGGATTAAGATGGGAGCAAGAGGAATTCAGTCGTTGTGGGATTAAAATGTAAATAACAGGGACTCGCTCACACCCATTTCTTGGGAGGAGGTGAAGGGTTTCTCTGCATTGTGCCCGTCACCTGCTTCAAGAGCCCATCTGCGCCCTCATTTGTCACAAATCAGACATAAATATCACCATTAAAAAAAATAATTCAAGTCTCCAAGTGTTCATTACTAGTCAAGCTTCTCAAGAGTAGTCAAAGTTCTAATTTTACCCAGAGAAGTTGGTGTCTAGGGGCATGCAGGGATTGGCCACTCTCAGTAGTTAGCTACTATCTTGGTTTTATTTTTAATTTTTTCTTACCTGAAAGCTCTGCATCTTCATCCTCCACTTGATCAGGACATTTTTCCACAAGAGAATTTTAGTTTGCTGAAATACACTTATATTCCTCTGGACTGTCTTCATCTTTGAACCTAGAGACAATTTCTTTTTGAAAATTGCTTTCAGATACAACGAAAGCCAAACCAACAGCAACTGGTTTTATTTGCACAGTCCTTGCAGATGTGCAGTGAAGCTTTTTCTCCCTTTTTGCAGCAAGAATGAGCTGAAGAAGCTCAGATGTTGTGTGCTGAGCACAACCACCCCCGCAGCACAGGGTCCAAGAGACCTCATCACCCTCAACACACTTCAACCCTCACAGCTCAGCAGCAAACGCTGATAGAAATCAGAATTTCAGGCTTCCATGCTTCAGCATGGGGAGTTTGGGAGGAGTTAATCATTAATTGATGAAATAAAAAGGGGACTATCACATTACATGACTTAATCATCTCGGGTGGGCTCCATATCCAAGAAACAACAACAATATAGTCAATTAAAATCCCTAAAATCCTTTTGCTTGTAATTGTAATGTGCTTTAGGCTCAACACCAAGAAGTGTTGAGCAACTCCTGGCTGTGGTGTGAGCTGAGCTCTTGTGGAAAACAGCATCTGCTGAAGGGAACTCGGAGCCCTGAGAGAGCAAATTCTTGGAAGTGCGTGGGAGAGATGTCACTGGCAGGTTATTAATGAGAAATGAGATAAAACTGAGTGGCCACGAGCATGCACTGAGGTGTTACTCCAACAGACAGGGCAGAATCCTCAAAATGACATGGTCCAAGCAAAACAAGGATTATTTTGCCTGGTTAATGCTGGTGGTGGGAACTGAAAGAAGTAAAGCACAAAGCTGCCTGTCAGATTTTTGCAGATCAGTAGTGTGCTTTTAACCATCCATCAAATATCCATGAGGGCCTTTAATGAGCAAAAGGATTCAGTAGCTCCATGTAAAAGAGCTCTGCTCACATGGCCAAACTGCTTTGCTGTCATATCTGGAGCTAAAATCTGCTTTTCAACAAAATCCTGATCTTCTCTAAGTGATGCTCAGGTAGAAAAATCGGAGCTGTTACAGACCTAATCCCTTAAAGCCTTCCTGTCATAGGGAAGGAAGGAAGATTTACATTGTCTTGTTCCCCTGGGGGACAATGCTTCATGGTGCTGACAGGCAAAACAGACTTTATCTTCCTCCAGATATTTCTATTCAGCCCTCAGGGGTTGAATCTTGGTGTGATGAGACAGCAGGCACTGAAATGCTGGAAAAGCAGCTGCAACAAACGGGCTGCAAACACTTGCCCTGGCTTTTGCCATCATCTCTAAACAGAGTTTTTCCTCACTGATGGTCTCACTAAACCCAGGAGTATAAAAATTCGAATTTAGTGTGTAATAACCTCTAGACTTCTTTGAATAAACTGTGGGTTTAAACTTGCTATTATTTGGTTGCTTTTTCACCCCACAGAAGTGAGGATTAGGAGGTTGTGTGTCACCTGTGCACATCTCCACCTCTGCCATGAGGTTTGTTTCACAGCTAAAGACCCTTGCCAGGTGGTTTTAAGGATCCCATGGAGTAACCTCAGCAGGCTGACAGTCCCAGGAGATCCTGGGTTGGAGAGTGGCACACCAGGAGCTCATCCTGGACATGCCACATGTGCCCTGTGCAGTCACCCCTCAGTGCCCACTGACCCCGTGCTGCTGCAGGGTTTGGGCAGCTGGGGGAAATGTGGCACAACTGATTTCTTTGCTCCTGTGGTATTTCAGGAGATTATTTTTTAGAGCATAAGATGGACAGAACTTTTAAATCCAAACTTAGCTTACACTGGAGGTAGGGAAAGAAATCTGCTCCTCTTATGTCCCGGATCATTTAAAATACTGAGCTGAAGCTGCTGCTTCCTTGTGGTGCTGAGAAACACTGGAAATAAACCTCTGCCACAAGCTGAGCTCCATTTGTATGTTATTTCATCTCTAAGTAAGGTTAAAAAGACTCTGTTGCCTTTAACCACCCCTAAGCTTGACCCAACCTATTAGAAAGATGCCCGGTGCCCCACCCACACCTTGTACCACCTTGTACCCTCACGCGGTGTTATTAACAGCATTATCCTTTACTGGGGGTTTCACACCTTCAAAATAACATTTGTTATTTAGGTTTAGGAAGAATGCTTCAGCCTTACCTCGACAGGAAGGTTTGAGAGGAATCCAGAGCCTGTCCTGGAGGAGCAGAGGTGCTGAGCCTCCCTGGGCTGGACTGGCCGACTCTCCCCGAGACTCCCAGCTCTCCTCTGTCGTTTTTTTCCCCCTCGGGCACTTCTGCAAAAGACATTCCTCGCACCATGGCTTCTTTTGTTCCCCTGGCTTCCTTCTCCTTCCTCCCTGGCAGAGCTCCAGCTTTATTTGTGTCAGAAGAAGCAAACATAGCACATCGCTGTTGAGGCGCTGGAGCCTTGTCCGAAAAGTTAACTCGGGACATTCTTGAGTGGTGGCCAAGAGAAGAAAAACCAGCCCCACAACAAACCACACAAAAGTCCTTTCTCTGCGTTTCTCAGTGCAGCAAGAGGGGCTGAAGCCAACAGTGATGTCACAGCACAGGCAGGGGAGGACAAAAGGTGGCAAACTCTTCCCGTGGCATCAGCCACAGAGCAGGAGCAGCAAGGAAGTGCTGCCTCCTGGATAACAAGAGCTCTTCCCGCTAAAAAACATCTTGGAAACGCTGAAATAAACGTCTCCTGACTAACCCTGCACTTGTAAAGGGGATGGGTTTGGTTTCAGCCCAGGCTCTGGAGCGTGGCTGCCCAAAGCAGCATCCCCGGGCTCATCAGGGCTGATGGACCCGGGGTGGGAGGGAGCCTGAGCAGCTGGGACAGAGGCTGGGCTTGGAAAAGTGGAGCAGCTGGATTTGCCTCCTTCTGCTCTGCCTAGCAGGACAAAACCACCCCTAAGGTTTAAATCCCATTCAGATGTGTCAGAGTGAGGCAGACAGCAGAGGTGCAGTAAGTCAGGGCATGGGATGGAGTTAAACCTGTCCCCAGAACATCTTCTGGGTGTCCAAACCTTCTCCTCCCCTCCTTGCAAAAGGAAAAACAACACCCTAACGTGAAGAGGGTGAGATGGCAGGTGCCAGGCAGTGAATCTCAGTCTCCTCCCTGCCCACCTCCTTGGCAGAGCCCCGATGTTGGGAGATCCAGGTGGAAGGCAGAACCCCGGGGTGTGGGTGGCTGCTCTGGGCACTGCTCCGGGCAGGAGCAGCCCATCCGTGAGCCACGGCAGCCACCTGCTGGTACCTGCTTGCCCACATCCCTGCCCGCAGGGCCCAGACACACACCCCTGCCTGCCCAAAGCACCTGCAGAATTCTCCCTGCTGTGTCCCAGCCCAGCACCACCCCTGCCTGCAGCCCCAGCATCACCCACACCAACCAGGGCAGGGCATGGTGAGGGTTATGCTGCTGTGTCCATCCCATGGGATGGCACTGCTCCTGGCCTCCAGTGGGTCCCCAGCCTTTGCCAGAGGGTGCTGGGGGACAGGGGAACAGGGCACAGGGGGAAACACCTGGATGCAGGGAGTTCCTGTTGTATTTATTTATTTATTTTAAATTTACTTTTTAACTCTAGCCCTGGCAGGCAGATAATCCAAGAGGAGATGCTGACCTGCTCAGACAGGGTCAGGGTGCTGGAGCTTGCCCCCAGCTCCCCATCAGTTGCCCCATCCCTCCCAGGCACCCACAGGAGTACTGGTGAGGAGCCCCCCTCTCTTCCCAATGACCAAAGCAAGGCTCAGCCTGCTGACCTTCTTCAGCCCTATTTTGGGTCAAAGCACACCTTATTTTGACTCTAATTAATACCTGGCTTTTATAGATGATGATAACAGAGCTGCAAAATTTAATTACATTCATCCAGCCACTGCTGACTCCTTTCCTCTGTCCCTGGCCCCAGTGGTGGGGATGAGATGGGCCAAGTTGGGCTGAGCTGGAGCTCACAGCATTTTTGGGTCAAAATACAGCCCTGTCCCTCTCTCTCCCAGGAATCAGCAGCTCTGCTGGCCACATCCCACCAGGCACAGGGTGATTATTCTCAGGGCTGACAAGGCAGAGACCCGGTGTCCTCCTGCCATGGATGAGCGAGGTGTCAGAGCCTCCCCAGGGTTTGCTCCTGGTTCTCCCCAGGGACTGAGCTCCTTTCCCAGCCCAGTGTCCCTCCCAGCCTCAGGGTCAGGAATTCAAACTCCGTGAGCAGGGGCACAGATGAGAGTAGGCATCATTTTGTCAAAGGATAAAGGCTTTATTTATTAAAATAATAACTCTTTTTTCTCTGTGAGGCAGAACACCTGCAGGGCTGTGTGCGCTGTGACGTGAGTCACCGAGTGCTGGGGCTGCAGCTGGTCACAGCTACCAGTGATTTCACTGATGGAATTCAGTAACACTGATGAAATGCATGGAATATTTCCCACTGTGGCTCCAGTTCTCAGGGCTGAAGGGGTCTCTGCTCCACAGCCCCGTTGGAGGCCACCTCCAGGTCGTGCTCCTCTGCGTCCCTGGTGAGGTCTACAAACACCTGCAATGGGACACAGTGGGAAGCACCCCATCATTGCCATGGACTGGCTGTATTTGTGCTGCTCACAGCTTATTTCTTCCTTTCCCAACCTGGAGCTCCTGCACAAGCCTACCTGGTGCAAAGTGTTCAGTGACAAGCTGTACTCCTCAAGCTTGAAATTCCGTTTGGCTGCGGAGGGATGGAGAAAGCATCCTTAAAACCCAAATCCACAGAAACCATTTGAAAGTGATTTCCTTATTTAATTGATTGTTTCCTTTTACCTGCTTCTAGCTGTGAGAAAGACCTGGACAAAGGTAGTGCATCTGCCACTGGAATCTTGTAGGTGAGCATGGAAGAAGTCCTGAAAAAGTAATAAAAAAAAAAAGAATTCTTCATCTTGTGACTCGGCAGTGCAGTGTCGCAGACATCTTTTCATGAAAAATCCTTTCCTTAGGATTTTTCCTCCTGAGAAGATGAGAGGCCTCAGGAACAAAATGTAAACATTGGTTACCTGCTGCTGTGGAATGCAACAGGAGCATCTGTGATTGGTCTCGTGTGGTTGTTTTTAATTAATGGCCAATCACAGTCAGCTGGCTCAGACTCTTTGACCAAGACAGAAGCTTTGTTATCATTCTTTCTGATTCTATTCTTAGCTTAGCCAGCCTTCTGATGAGAACCTTTTCTTCTATTCTTTTAGTATGGTTTTAATGTAATATATATAATAAAATAATAAATCAGCCTTCTGAAACATGGAGTCAGATCCTCGTCTCTTCCCTCACCAAGAACCCCTGTGAGCACGGTCCCAGTGCAGCTTGGGGGGTTTGTAAGATAACTGTGCTCCAGGTAAATCACTGAGCAAGGTCAGTAGGAGGGAGAGAGCATCCCAGCCCAAATGCAGGCTGTGGGCAGCCCACGGGCGCTGACCTTTCCTGCCGAGCTGCCTGGGGGAAGAGGTTCAGGATTTCGGTGTGCAGAGCATCGCTCTGCCCCGCGTCTGTCATTTTGAGCTCTAGGTGGTAACTCGTGCCAAACTTCCTTTTGAGATCCTCAAGGGAACCGATGTACCTGCACAGGGGGGAAAACATTGCTCAAACCACCATAACCAGCAAATAAATCCACGGCTTGAGGGAGCTGAGGAGTGGCTGCATATCCTCTTATTCATCAGCTCTTCATACCGTGTACCTCCCACAAAATTGATTGTTACACACGTGGGAGTCTCCAAACTAGTATTTTCCGTTAGATTAGGAATTGAAAAAACCAAACTAACCTCAAAATAACCCCCAAAAAACCTCAACCGCCCCAAACTAACCCAAAACTAACACCAACCCCCACGCTAAACCCCAAACTAAAACTAGCCCCAAACTAACTCAGACTAATCCCAAAATAACCCCAAACTAACCTCAAACTAACCCCAAATTAGCCCCAACCCCCAAACTAACCCAGACTAACCCCAACTAACCCCAACCCTCAGACTAACCCCAAACGAACCCAGACTTACCCCAAATTAACCCCAGACTAACCCCGACCCACAGACTAACCCCAAAACTAATCCAAACTAACCCCAAACCCCAACTAAACCCAAATTAACCCCCAACTAACCCCAAACCCAAACTAAACCCCAAACTAACCCCAAACTAACCTCAACCCTCAAACTACCCCTGACTAACACCAAACTAACCTCAACCCCCAAACTAACCCAAACAGAACCCCAACTCCCAACAAACCCAAACTAACCCCAACCTAACCCCAAACTAAGCCAAACGAACCCCAAACAATCCCCAAATGAACCCCAACCCCAGATTAACCCCAAACTAACCCAAACGAACCCCAACCCCAGATTAACCCCAAACTAACCCCAACTAACCCCTATAAAGCCCAACTAACTGCAAACTAACTGCAAACTAACCCCAAACTAACCTCAACCCCCAAACTAACCCAAACAGAACCCCAACTCCCAACAAACCCAAACTAACCCCAACCTAACCCCAAACTAAGCCAAACGAACCCCAAACAATCCCCAAATGAACCCCAACCCCCAGATTAACCCCAAACTAACCCTAACCCCAAACTAACCTCAACCCCCAAACTAACCCAAACAGAGCCCCAACTCCCAACAAACCCAAACTAACCCCAAACTAAGCCAAACGAACCCCAAACAATCCCCAAATGAACCCCAACCCCCAGATTAACCCCAAACTAACCCCAACTAACCCCAATAAAGCCCAACTAACTGCAAACTAACTGCAAACTAACCCCAAACTAACCTCAACCCCAAACTAACCCAAACAGAACCCCAACTCCCAACAAACCCAAACTAACCCCAACCTAACCCCAAACTAAGCCAAATGAACCCCAAACAATCCCCAAATGAACCCCAACCCCCAGATTAACCCCAAACTAACCCCAACACCAGATTAACCCCAAACTGACCCACACTACCCCCAAACTAACCCCAACTAACCCCAATTAAGCCAAATTAACCCCAAACTAACCCAAACTAACCCAAGCCAGCCCCAAGCCCAGCCCAGCCCCAGCTGCCGTGCCCACCGGAGCCGGCCGCACGCCAGGACGGCCACGCGGTCGCAGATCGCCGCCGCCTCGGGCAGGGACTGCGTGCACAGGATGGCTGCCCTCTCCCTGCTCCTCATGGAGGCCTCCAGCATCCTCCTGCCAACACAGGGGTCACAGTCACTTCCCGCCAACAGCCACGGAAAATCTCCCGGCTTCTTTTTCTACCTCTGCCGAGGTGGGGGTTGAGGCGCTACGGATGGTATTTAACGCTCAGGTTTAGATGTTTGTTATTTCTTATCTGTATTAAAAGTCGTCAGTTATACAGCATTCTACTAACAGGCTACAAAATGGCTAACTGCCTTTCTATACAAGGTCTTTTGAGGTCAAAGTGTCCAATTAAGGAATGACACCTAAATTTTTTTTCACTTTTAACCCAATAACTGATCACTCAAAGTTCGCAATGCAGACTTTTCTGTCCAGTTACACAAAACCACCCAAACCCATGGAGAGGAAGGTGAAGGAGCAGCCTCCACCCTCAAACCTCCATCTTGCTCTATATATACTATATTACTATATATAATACTATATTCTAAAACCCCAAACTCTAAGTTTTCCACCCTGTGATATTACACACTTCTAATCAAACTCCACACCCACAATCCCAATGCTATAAATCAATTTTGGAAGCCTTCTCCACAGCCTCAGGTCAAATATAGTATTTTCTTGTGGGTCTGTGCCCTTCAGCACTGAAAGTTTAAAATTCTCAGCATCCAGGACTCCAACATTGGTCTATGTCTCCCTCCCTAGAAACAACTTTTTAAAGTTACTGAAAAGCACAGAACTATTTAAAAGACTTCAGTTTTCTCATTTAAAGATGACCTGGATGCCGCTGCTATGTTGTAATTTGTCATGTCAGCATCCCTCCAAATTTTGCACTGATGAAAAGCTAAAGCAAACTACTGAATGACTCAAGGGAGGACTTACTACAAATTCTTTTCTTGCTCTGAAGAAAACAGAAATTTGGGCTTTTGTACCAAATGCATGGGTTCAGCTGGTGCCTACTGAGATTTTTTGGGGTGTATTAATGACCATTATGGGGTCATTTTTGGGGTGCATTAATGACCATTATGGGGTCATTTTTTGGGTGTATTAATGACCATTATGGGTTCATCTTTTGGGGTGCATTAATGACCATGACGGGGTCATTTTCTGGGTGCATTAATGACCATGATGAGGTCATTTTTGGGGTGCATTAATGACCATGACGGGGTCATTTTCTGGGGTGCATTAATGACCATGATGGGATCATTTTTTGGGGTGTATTAATGACCATGATGGGGTCATTTTTTGGAGTGTATTAGTGACCATTTGGCATCATCTTTTGGGGTATATTAATGACCATAATGGGGTCATTTTTTGGGGTGTATTAATAACCATTATGGGGTTATTTTTTGGGGTGCATTAATGACCATTATGGGGTCATCTTTTGGGGTGCATTAATGACCGTTATGGGGTCATTTTTGGGGTGTATTAATGACCATTATATTACAGGGCTGCTAGCTGAGTGAGGAGCTCAGCAAGCTCTCCCCATCCTCTGGGCATAGGGAAAAAGGGAAAAGACAGATCTCCACCATCACCTCTGCCTGCCCAAGAGTTCCTGCAATGATGGGTGAGCCCATCCTGTTAAACCTGTCCCAGATTCCCATTCCTGCCAGGCCAGGGCTGCTCACCACATGCGGCGCTGCCCTTTGGGGTCCACGCTCACGGAGGGCTCATCCCAAAGCATCACTGCTGGGCCTCCCAGGATGCTCAGAGCAAATGACAGCTGGAATAGGAAAAAACATCAGGTCAGGGCTTCTTAATTTACCTGCAAAACTGGTGAACCTTAATCCCCGTGGATTTTTTCAAAGCTGAAGCTCTTGATTCCAAAGTACAAAAGGAACAGGGATTTAAAAAATCCCACTTCAGGTGTTCTCAGTTAATGTTTTAATCTCTCAAAATCAGATTTCCCCAGAACCCCTGATGCTGCCAAAGATGTGAAAGTGGTTTTCCATCCCATTTACTGGAAGATGTAGGTGGTGGGGCGTGAAGAGGTGATTGTAAATCCAATTTGTGGTCAGCACTTATTAAGCACATAGTGCAGAAGAATGGGAAAAGGGGATGAGGAGGAGGGAGGGAATCCTGCCAGGAGGGATTCAAAAGGTATTGATGAAAATGAATGATGCCAGGAACCCACTCAACTGAAGGTTTTCTCTGTACCACGTCCAAGAAAGAGCGAGCAGGGTTTGGGGAAGCAGCAAAGACAAATCCAACACGTACCTTTCTGGCTTCTCCAGCAGATAAACTCCTCGCTGGGGTCTTGAAATGCTTCAGGAGATCCAAGGTCCTTCCTATGCTGTGGGGAATGGAAAGGGAAAAGCCTCAAATGACCATCTTGGTGTTCAACTTCGGTGGTCAGGCATGCTGAGGGACACTGATGTGTTTTGGTTGATATCCATCACCTTGGGTTACTTGGGGATTCTGCTCCTAACTCGGATGTTAAATTGAGGAATTTTTGCAGAAATTCAAGGCAGGAAGTGCAGCTAATGAGAGAAGTGTTACTCATGCAACTAGCCATGAACTGAGACAAGTTTGATTTTTTTTTTCTGAATTTTCTCAGGTAAACTTGGGCTACAATCCTTATAGGCAAGGGACTGAGAACAGTATAAAACAGCAGACCTCATCAGGAGAAGCCCAGGAGAAGCTCTCTAAAGGGAGAGGCATTGAAGACGTTGTCTCTTAACCACACGAGCCAGTTTTGTTAACAGAGAAACCCTTCCCCACCCTATAAAATCACAGAGTGATTGGGCTGGTGCGGGAATCAGAAACACAGAAACTTCCACAGAAACTGAAAGATTTCATCTACAGCCTTGGAAGAAGCTTAGATTGATGCAAAAATACAATACACAGATATTAAGCAGAAAAATCATAAACTTATATTTCTATAGTTGTAGGTGAGAGTATGCCTTAAGTAAGTGAGAAACTGTATTGATAAGATGGTGAAGGGTTCATAATAAGGGTGGGGTTGTATGGAATAAGCTGAGAGTTTAGAAGTTATAACAGAAGCATTTGTGTGCAAGTGAGACAAGCCATTAGACAAAAGTATCTGCACTGCAGCAGGAGTAAGTAAAGGTGATAGATTAGAAAAGCAAAATAAAATTCTATAATGTAATAAATAAATGGGCAGTGGCAACTGTCCATTGGCTTAGAAAGGTCTATATTGCCTTGTAATGAAGAAACTTGTGACTACTCTTGAGCTATGGCCAAATGCTTGCTCCTGTAAAATCTCATGGCCTCTGAGATTGATGTTTATATGAGCAATAAATCATTCTTAGCTTGAAAATAGTCCCAACCCTTCATTTCCAGCAGCGACAGACAGGCTGGAAGGCTCCCCACCTCAGCAGGGAGAACCAACAGATGAGATCATTTGGCTTCCTACCAGCTGATGGCAAGAGCAGCATCTTCCTCCCTCATTCCCCTGATGGCAGTGAAGGCCTCCAGGTGCTGCAGCACTGTCAGGTGTGGCCAGAGTGGGTCCTGCTGTGGGCACCAGCCCAGGGCCCCTGGGCACGGGGGGGCTTCATCCTGGCTCCTGAGCAGCACCTGCACAGACACACAGTTGTGTCACACAATCCCTTTGGCTTGGAGGTATCTCAGAGCTCATCCTACCCCTACAATGAGCAGGGACACCTTCCACCAGCCCAGGGCCCTGGGGGGCTTCATCCTGGCCCCCAAGCAGCACCTGCACAGACACACAGCTCTGGTTGTGTCACACAGCACAGGGTGCTTTGGTGGGAGGTACCCGAGAGCTCATCCCATCCCTACAATGGGCAGGGACACCTTCCACCAGCCCAGGGTCCCTGAGCAGCACCTGCACAGACACACAGCTCTGGTTGTGGGGTCACACAATCCCTTTGGCTGGGAGATATCTCAGAGCTCATCCCACCCCTACAATGGGCAGGGACATCTCCCACCAGCCCAGGTTGCCCCAAGCCCCATCCAACTGGCCAAGGCAAGCAGTTGTGTGGTCAGCAGCCACGTGGGAGTGGTCACCCTCCATAAGCAGGGGGATGCTGCTCCATCTGCTTTTTCACTTTGGGTGGTATTACCAACACCAGCCTGTCTTTTCCTAGTAATCCTTTTCTATTTCCAACCTTCAGTCCCAAATCTGTAAGAGCAATGGCATTTCCCCTCCCCCTGAACATGCCATTAATCATTCTGCATGCAATTAATGATGGATTGTCACTGGCCCAACGCTGCTCACATTCGTTTTCAATTTCCTGGTTTTGCAAGGCTGTTTATGGAGAATGTTATTTTTGGGGTTTTTTAGATGTCAACAATTCTTACAGGGCTCGAGAGATTTCACAATGGGTTTCCAACGCCAGCTGAAGATTTCCTGTTGCTCAAACTCTTAAATCTGTAACACTGACTTTGATGAACACTAGAATTTATGCTTGGCATAAATCAACACTTTTTCTCAGCTCTGTAAATATCCAGGACACATAAATTGTACATAAACATCCATAAATCCCCTGATTGTGGGAAGATTTTGCTGGTCTGCCTTATCACATCTTTAATTTATGAATGCATCAAGGTCATCTCTGCAGCTGCTCCAAGGAGCCACCTACCTCCCCAGCAGTCACTGCTACACCTCCAGAAATCATGTTCAGAGTTGTGCTTTTCCCAGCTCCGTTGGGTCCTAGCAGACCTAAGACTTCTCCTGGAACAAATATGCAACAACTGTTAATATTTCTTGGTCATATGACTTTTCCCCTGTATTCTATGTAGCATTTAAAGGTACAGTAGGAGAAAGGGTTGTTTTATCCCCATAAATTAAAATTCTGAATGCAGGAGCCCAGAGTGTCAGGTCTTAATGCCCACAAGAAAATTCTAACAAAAATATTGCCTCCAAACAAGGCCTTCCCTTTAGATTTTAGTCATTTATATTATAGGGAGTGCAGAAAAGTACTTGAACCTTTTTTAACACCAAAAGAGAGGTTTTTGACAGCAAGTTTCTTCTTTTTCTTAAAGATGGAAGTGGCTGTCCTGACTTCGTATTCCTTGCGCAAACTGTTGACAACGACCAAGTCCTGTGAAGAGACAGAGAGGGAAATAAAAAATCTCCTCCTACCCCACGAGACAGCTGATCTGTTCTTACCATTAAGCAGGACTTTGAAAAAGAGAAAATTTCTAAATTAAAAAGCCATAAAACAGAGGGAAAAAAAGCCAAAACAGGAAAATGTGTAGGATGGGAATAAAAATAACAGGGCCAGCTAAAGTCCTTGTGGTGCCACCGTGGGCTGGACAGTGAGATCACATCTTCCCAGGATTTCTGCTGCTCAGAGTGACTCTGAGATATGTACAAGTCTCTTTTCTCAGCCTGGCAGCTGAAGAAGGAGTCAGGATTCTTCTGTTCTCAAGATTATTTATTATTTCTTATTTCTAACATTCTTTTTCTGACTGGCCGAGGTCTGTCTGGCAGGTCGGGTTGAGGCACACTGACCACCCACAGAGGCAGTGTTGGCTTTTATACTAAAAACGACATATAATTAATTACAATAACTTCTAAATACTTATCACTTGTGTTAGACAGTGAGTTTTTACCTTAAACTAATCTAAAAGCATCACTTAGAACGTGGAGGCTGGGAAGAAGGAAGAAGAAGGACAGGGCACGCTCAAATTCTTCTATATTGGGACTTCGAGCCCCCATTCTAAAAACCCCAAAATTCCACTTTTCACCTTGTGATAAACTAACTATATTCTACTTAAACTTTTGCGGCTTGTGAATCTTCATATGAGGTTGGTCAATTTTTCCATGGGTCAAGATCAAAGGCACAGGGGTCTTGGGCTCTGAGCCAAGGTCTCTGAGCCCTCTGTCAGGGTTTTGAGTCCTCCAGGGCAGTCAGAAGAATTTCCTGGGTTCTGACTGTTGGGGAGGATGAAACAGGAAAGCTTTATAAATATGATTGCTTGGCAAAGGATTTTGAGAATACGGAAACTATAAGTGAGATTGAAATTAAAGCAAGCGTGGAGATCCCTCAGTTACTGAACAACTGGAAAACAATGGTGTGGCTGCTGAAGGTAATCCCCTTTTGATGGAACAAGACCTTCTGCAAGCAGGCAGGTCTAAGGGTCAGAGCAGACCCTGCCAGCTTGGCAGAAAGGGCCCAAAGAGGAGTTTTTAGGGTTTAAAATGTAACACAGGATGGTAATGTAGTGATTCTTATAGGCTGTATGTTAATGCTGTAGGATTTGTATCTTGTACTAGATTGGTTAGCGAGAATCAGAATATTCAACACAGAAGATGATTTATTGTATTGTAACAGGAACTTTGCACTCTTAGCTCTTACTCTTAGCTCTTACTCACTTACTTACTCTTAGCTCTTACTTTTACTCTCTCATGCTTTTAGCTCTTACCCTCTCATCCTCTCTGCCCCTCTCTTCTCTTGGGCCTGCTCTGAGCTGTGGCTGGCAGCTCCCAGCAGGGCCCTGCCCCAGGCCCTTTGCAATAAACCCCAAGTTCCACAACCAGAAGAAGATTTATTGTATTGTAACGGGAACCTCGCTCTCTCATCCTCTTTACTACTCTCTCCCTCTCTCTTTACTGCTCTGAGATGTGGCTGGCAGCTCCCAGCAGGGCCCTGCACTTGGCCCTTAGCAATAAACCCCAAGTTCCACGACCTGGCTGCAGAGATCTCTCATCTCCGTCCATCCCGACCGTGCTGACCCCCATCGCTCCTACACTGACAACATCTGAGTGCATGAGCTCAGAAAGCAGAGGCAGATGGGAGAATGAAGATGCTGGAGAACGGAGGCAGAGCGTGCCGAGGGCCGGGTTTGGGTTCACCTGCTCGTGCTGCAGCGAGGCCAGCGCGGCGCGCACGCGGTCCCGCTCGGCCTGCACCTCGGGGGGCTCCTCTCCGGGGGGCTCCTTGTTCTGCTGGGGCTCCTCCCTTCTCTGCTGGATCCTAGGAGTGCAGCAGGGTCAGACTAAGCCCTTTTCTGACCCACAGATGGGGCAGCTGAGGGGTGTTTTAAAAGCTTTTATTCCATTTGCAATCTCACGAGAAGGGTGAGACAATGCAGATGTTCTAATTCACAACATCACAATCAGAAGCCAACTATTTCCTCATTACAAAACACTGTAAGTATTTCTTAACCTATCAACTTTGACCACACTGTATTATAAATGTCTTAACATCATGTCGAATCATCTAAATGTCTAATCATCTAAAATTACTGTGACGGTGTTCACAGGGGTCTGAGGATGAGGGAAGAGATGAGGATCTGACTCCATGTTTCAGAAGGCTTGATTCATTATTTTATGATATATATTATATTAAAACTATACTAAAAGAATAGAAGAAAGGATTTCATCAGAAGGCTGAATAAGAATAGAAAAAGAATGATAACAAAGGCTGGGCTGTGATTGGCCATTAAATAGAAACAACCACATGAGACCAATCACAGATCCACCTGTTGCATTCCACAGCAGTACATAACCAATGTTTACATTTTGTTCCTGAGGCCTCTCAGCCTCTCAGGAGGAAAAAGTCCTAAGGAAAGGATTTTTCATAAAAGGTGTCTGTGACAAATTACCCCTTGTGAATCCTACTACTATACATCCTTCATAATTCTACTTCTCTAAAGTATCTAGTTTTGTTTGCAAAACCAGCTTTTAAAACTTATTACTAGTTCAATTTCTCTCCCAACAATATCTATTCTATAACATTTCTAAGTCAATATTTCTTATCTCAAAGTTTACACAAGATACACAATATGTGAGCCTTCTGTCAAATCTTAAAAATTTTCTACAAGTCCTTTTCCCACAGAGGAGGAGAGATGCTTTCACTGGGAATCACTTCCAAAAAAGGTTTGCATTTTAAAGTTTTTTCCAAGTATAACTAGAGAGGACATAAATGCATATTTATATCTAGAAATAAGTATAAGAGTTTTCAAATTTATCTCCCAGTGCACAGACTGGGGCCTGAACTATCCACCACAGTGGCAGGAAGGAAATAAATGAAATTGCCTCAAAGCATCAAATTCCCTATTTCTTTGTTTAATTTAATACTTTTTTGCCAGCTGAGGTTGAATCTGGTGACACAAACATTAGAAAGGGAGCTGTGAAATGGCACCTTCCAGGCCCAGATTTTGCCAGATCAGTGTTTTTGATAAGCCCCAAACCTCTGGGGCAGTAAAATGTGTTTAAAGGATCACACTTCTAGTGCTGCCACATTTTAAATTTATTGCAGGGCTCCCACCTAAAGTGTGGTCCCTTAAATTTATTTAGTCGGCAGCACCAATGAAACCCAAAATTTATTTGCCCTTGGGGAGCTCAGAGCTGGAAGGGACACACAGGGATCACTGAGCTGTTCCCCAGATGGGGTTTGCTCAAGTATTTATTCCTGGGGAGGAAAAGCTAAACTTCACTGGCATGGCTGAGAAAATAAAGGCCAGCTTTAGCTTTTCCTTCATCTTTAATTATTGACTGGTTCCCTGCTCCAGACATGCCAATCATCTGGGCAAGGAGAATTAAAATACACGTGGCAGGTTTGCAAAGTAATTTGGGCATTTAACCAGATTACAAATTTTACCTTTTTTGGGCATTTTACCAAATTACCCAATTACACTTGGTAGTGTTTGGTAATTAAATACTTTCTATAAATCTTCTCCCATGTGACTCAGGTCACTTCTTGTTGGCGACAGTTAAGCAGGGAGCACTTGGACAACCTCAACCTGATGAAGATTTAGGGAAAGTCTCCATCCTATCTGTAACATACTGACACCTTTGAAAAGGAGTTGAAACTTTTCTGTTTCAATTTGGAACTACAATTTACCCCCCGTAGGGAAATGTCCTGAAATCTCAGCTATGAACCTTTAAAAAAAGCTGAAATCACAATTTTTATCCTCTCAAGGACACAGAAAAAAATTAAAAATACTAACTTTATCCACATGCTGACAAACATTTTTCACATAACATGATGTCAGGAGGCTGTGCAGCTCCAAGCCCACCCTGCAGACTGGGATAACTGTGGCTCACAAGGAACCCCTGGGACCCACCTGAAGATGGGATCAAACCCTGGGACTGCTTCTCCATATCTCATCTCCAAACAGCGCAGGAGGAAAGCAAAAACCACAGAGTGGATGTATGGCTGAAAAGCAGACACTCATCAGGTTTGGGTGCAGACAAGGTAACGACACACCCTGTTAATTTTAATTATAATGGATGCACAAACCCATCTCATTAATTTCAGCTGTTGAAAAGGTCTGCAGGGGCAAGGAGCTAAATTGATGCTTTGCAGACATTCCTCTCTGATATGCAGATTATTTGCAAAAGCCTGGATTTCTTACAGCAGCTCTAGCCCAGATAATCCACCTGCACCCCAACAGACACCCCATGGGATGGGAGATCCTCTCATCCTTTGGTAGAAGCAGCATTGGCATGATCAGTTTATTAATAACATCTCTGCCTTCTACGTGAGCTCCACTTAAGCCCCTGCCCCATTTTTGCAGCATCCAAGGGCCACATCAGGCACAAGCCCGGGATTTCTTGGAATTTGCCTCCCCTGCCAACACTTAATGGGAAATTTTATCTACAAAACCCATCCTTTCTTTATGGGGAGAGTTTACAAGCCCAGTGCATCAGTGACAGTCATCCCTGCCCAAGCAACCATCCCCAAGTCCCTCCTTACTGCAAAGACAGGCAGGTAGATGTAATTCCATGTCTCAAAAATGCTGAAATCGTGGTACATGAGGAAATTCTGGAAGAAAAGGAGATGAGTCAATTAGAAAACTCCTCAGCATGGTGTGTCTCAGGGCAGGGTCAGAGCAAGTGGGGCAGGTAGGGATGTTTAGCTTTCCTTCAGGACGGGATAAAGGAGCTCTGATCTGCATTTTTTTCTTTGGTTCTCACTGCCTCAGTGGGTTGTGGCTTCCTTGGCTACAGAAATTCAGTGGCCTCAAATCAGTCAGGTTAAGTTGACCTTTTCCATCACTGCTTCTCTCTTCCCAGGTCTTTGGCCTTCTCCCAGCTCATTCCCTCCTTCCCGGTTTTCCCACTCCAACACTTTCCCCTCCCATCCCACTCCTGCTGCCAAAATACAGCCACTGTAAGAGCTCTTAGTGACTAAACAAACCAAAAATACCCCAATCAAACAAAGGATTAACAGGTCAAATCTCAGACTCTTCTCTCACTCAACAGCCTGGAATTTCTCCTGTTTCCTTTTCCCTCTTTCTCTCTTTTTGACTGGGAATTTGGGAAGTGCCTCTTGCTTTGCCAGTTTGCACCATTAGGATAATTATTGAATTTAGTAGGATGTCTTTTGCTTACTAGTCCAGCGAACATGATCCAGCCCACAGGGGGAAACATAGGAATCAGCATACAGATGTAGTAAAGCACTTCATGATGGTCACTGTGCATAAAAGCAACATAATTCACCTGGAATAAAGCAGAAAAACTATTTCAAATATTAATGTATTGTTGCTAAAAACCCAGGATATTTGTCAGGGATTCAGGTTATTCTGCTGAATATTGATATAAACTGAAATTTATTGATGCAAATTTGAAATAAAGTCCCAAGTGGCAAGGTGTGTAAATCAAATATTTCATACTAAAAGTGCTCCTCACTTACCAGAATGAACGTTAAGGACCAAATGTAACGATTGCTTCGCCCCATGTGAAATTTGAAGGCCATCAAATAAATGAAGAGGACAAGAGATATTCCATAACCAAAGACGCAAATGAGCTGGAGAGAGAGAGACATCAGTGACCAGGAGGTGCCTGTGGATATATGACAACCTGCCCAGAGAAGCCCATTGCAAATAAACTCTCTAAAGCCAAACCCTGCAGTGAAACGAGGGCAGGGAGCCGTTCCCATTCCCCCGTTTTGCCCAGAGCTCACCAGGGCCAGCACAGCACGGGTCTCCAAGGGGCAGATGCGGGTGAAGAGCACCAGGAGCCCGAACATGAGGCACATCAGGCTCCAGAAGAGCGGGACGTCCACCAGAGCCTGCCCACACCAGTAGGCTGAGGGGAAGAGCCCCGCGAGCCGCAGCTGGGAGCGAGCCTGGAGCTGCAAAAACGACAAAAGTGAGAAAAGGGAGAGTCTAAAACATCAACCCTGCTCCTTCTCTATTCCCTTGCTCCTCCCTCCCTCTCCTTCCCAGCACTTCCAATTCTTAGTTCAACCATTGTTTAAAACCATGTCATTCCTAAAATGAAACAAAAAATTAAATTATTCAGATCTCAAAAGCTTTATTAACATCCACATTATTGTGGGCCCCAGCTGGTTCCCTGGGATGCAGGGAAGTGCACTTTGGTACTGATCTGACTGATTTTCTTCTATCATCCTACCTAGAAACCACATCATCACGGAATGGTTTGGGTTGGAAGGGACCTTAAAGATCATCCCTTCCACGGCAGGGACACCTTCCACTGTCCCAGGCTGCTCCAAGGTCTGTCCAACCTGGCCTTGGACACTGCCAGGGATCCAGGGGCAGCCACAGCTACTCTGGGCACCTCTGCCAGGGCCTGCCCACTGGTGCTCTCCAGATATTTTTCATTGCATTCACTCCTCGTGCTCTTTACCTTGTGATCCTCCACGCTGCTCATCGCAAAGAGGGGAGGCAAACCAACAGCCAAAACCACCAGGTAGGTGAATAAGCCAAAAAAAATGTAGTGCTTCAGCTCTAGGTTTTCTCCCTGTGGGGAGAAATTCAGTCATCCATGGCTGATGCTGCCCAGGGAAGATCTGGTTGGCTCAGTGCTCATAAGATGGTTGAACACACCAGTGAGCAAGAGCACTAACGGTAAGTCAGTGGTGTTTAAAACAGAAAACAAGGCAAAAAGAACAAAATAATGACATTTAGCATCCTAGAATTGGCAGAAATAATTTGGATTACTGTAAGTTGTTGAGGATGGAGACCAGCTTTTTTGTTGCTGAGGAAAGGTGGGGTTTGCAAAGATCACTGTTGTATTCCCACCATGCTCATCAGCATGGCCTGGCTGGAGAGGACCTTAAAGGTCATCTCATTCCACCCCTGCTGTGGGCAGGGACACCTTCCTCTATTCCAGGTGGCTCCAAACCCCACCCAGCCTGGCCCTGGACACCTCCAGGGATCCAGGGGCAGCCACAGCTTGTCTGGGCACCTGTGCCAGGGCCTGCCCACCCTCCCAGGGAACAACTTCCTCCTAATGTCCAATCTAAACCAATCTGGCTCAGTGGGAAGCCATTCCCCTTTGGCCTGTCACTGCAGGCCCTTGTAAACAGCCTCTCTCCATCCTTCCATCAGGGACTGGAAGGTCACAACTAGATCACCCTGAAACTCCTCTTCTCCAAGAACAATCCCAATCCTCTCCAAACAGCACCAATTCCGTACGGTACCGAAACCCCACAGAACCCTTGGTAAAACCCCCATTAAACACCCCCAGGAACCAGCAGCAGTGGGACCACTGCCCTCAGCCCTTGGGAGCTGCTCCCCCAGCCCCCAGGCTGTGCAGTGCCCATCTCTCCAGCTGCCCAGGCGATGCTGGCCCAGCAGGGAGGGAGCCTGACCGTGTAGAAGAGCTGGCTCCAGAGGCGGAAGCGCGCGGTGGAGTTGAAGAGCCGCAGGAAGGTGTTGCTGAGGATGTTCACCAGCACAGGGAAGCAGTTGATGGGCTCTGGGCTGCACATCACCGTGAACTGGCGGCTCTGAAGGTGTCAAAATAAAAAAAGGCCTTCATGTCCCTGAGAGGCGTGAGCAGCACTACTGAAACTCCTTATTATGCCAAAAAAAAAAAATTCTCCCTTTTCTGGAGCGTCTTATATTTTCAGGGTTCCCAGACGAAGGGAGGAATTATGAATCTGACTCCATGTGCTCAGAAGGCTAATTTATTATTTTATGATATTCTATTATATTAAAGAATACTAAACTATACTAAAGAATACAGAAAGGATACAGACAGAAGGCTAAAAAGATAATAATGAAAACTCCTGACTCTTTCCAGAGCCCTGACACAGCTTGGCCCTGAATGGCCAAAGAGTGAAAACAACTCACAGCAGAATCCAATGGAACAATCACCTGTGGGTAAACAATCTCCAACCACATTCCAAAGCAGCAAAACAGATGAGAAGCAAATCAGATAATTATTGTTTTCCTTTTTCTCTGAGGCTTCTCAGCTTCCCAGGAGAAAAATCCTGGGCAAGGGGGATTTTTTCAGAAAATGTGACAGCCACAGGTGTGTTTATTTCTCTCATTTAAATACTTCTCAAGAAATCCTGTTGAGGTACAGGACGAAAGAAGGAAAAAAATATCCCTCACCTTGCCTTCCAGGGATATTTTTATCGCTCCATTATAATTTGGAAGGCTTGTGATGTTTTTCTCCGAGGCTATTTCTGGGGTTATGTTTTGAATCTTCAAAGCAGCAATGAAATCCTCGATTTCTGATCCTGAAATCAAGTCAAGGACAGAAATTAGAGTCATTAGAGGGATTTTTTTCATTAAATAGAAACAGTTTCATATAAACAAGTTCCTACTTGCAAAGCAGAGTTATGTTAAAAACCCCAAATATTGAGATTCTAGGCAAACACATATTTTTTATATCTTTCCTATTTATTTAAATTGGTTAAACAAAATATATGTTTCAAACTTAGTTCATTTATTGCCTTTTTTTTTAAACTTGCCTGCTTCATTACTCTTTTACATATCGTCTATATCATCACTAGAACTGCATTTGCTTTTGCTCAAAAGAAAACACCTCTCAATGCACATTCCTTTATATATCTGTGGCATTTGCAAGGTTGCTCTGTCAATTATAATAAAATTCACATTGATGCAGAAAGTGAGTCAGCCTCACATGTTGTTCCTCACCTGTGTCATTGAAGATGAGGAGGTTTGTAGACCTATTTTGAATTTTCTCTTTTGTGGGAAGAAAATACTGGCTAGATGTGATTTCCCAGCTGCTGGAGGTGTGCCACAGATGAAACAGCATTAAAACCATCAGTAGTGGAAGGATAAATATTCCAAATAACAGCAATCTAGACGGAAAAACAGACCATAAGTGAGGCCAGGGGAAATCCACCAATAAGTAATTGTGTGATTTATGGGGAAACTTAAAACTTAAGCAAGCCAGAGTTCTCCTGCGAAGTCCAGACTCCCCCTGTTTTTGCAGCTTTGAAACATTTCCCACCTAATTCTCTGCTTCCAAACATCTCCAGCAGTATTTAAACTCCCCCTGAGCTTCTGTACTTACATGCCCCTGAGGAATTTTCCGTCGTGCTTCAGTCTGAGCAGGTGAATTCTCAGCACAGCACACACCTGCTGCCTCCAGAGCATCATCCCACTCATGGCCAGGATCCCCTGCTTGGAGAGCCACGGGAGGTTCTGCTCCCTCTCCTCGAGGTCTCCATCTCCTGTGTGTTCACCATGAAATGCCATTACCCACAAAGAGCCTTCCAAGGACACCTTTTAATCCCAAACAATCATCAGGGATCTTCTGCTCTGAACAGAGGGGTGCTTTGATTTTTTTTTCCTATTTTTTTTTTCTTAGTGAGAGAAGAGTTAGAAGGGCAGAGAAAAGGGGCCATAATTAATCCAAAACAGAATTTGTATTGGTGAATGCAGACTGGCTGGTGTGGCAACATATTCAAGACCTTCACTGGCCTTGGGAAGTGCCTTCTATAAACTTTATCCCTTCCAACCTCCTGGTCTGGGCTGGACAACCCTCCAAACGTAAATAAATACCCATCCTCATGCTTGAAACCCTTTGGGAAGCCAAGACAGAATAATTCAGGCTTCTCCAAGATGATGTTCCTCACTGAAGGCAAGTGGGACACAACTAAGCCACTCTAGGTCTATCAACGTTGACATTTAGCAGAAATGGATTAGATATTCAATTAAAACACACGTTTGGATGGAACTTTAAGGATGCCATGCTTGCAGAAGGGAGTGAAGGCTTTACCTTCGGGATCGACGGCTCCCTCACCCTGCAGCTTCAGGAAAACATCTTCCAGGGTTGTCCTGGTCACCTCATAATTCACCACCCCCTGCAAGAGGCTGCTCTCCAGGTGGCTGAACAGATCTGCACAGGAGAAACAGCCAGGCTCAGCCCAGGTACCACAGCTGGTACCAGACTCAGCCAATGTTAATTAACAAACAGCCAATTAACCACTCCCTGCAAGAGGCTGCTCTCCAGGTGGCTGAACAGATCTGCACAGGAGAAACAACCAGGCTCAGCCCAGGCTGAGTGCTGAGCACAGACTCAGCCAATGTTAATTAACAAACTCAGCCAATTAACACTGGATGTTCCAGCATTCAAGTCATTATTTGCAGTGACCGACAAGTCGTCACTAATTTTTTGTGTGCTTTAGAGGTAACTAGTGGAAAATTCAGTGGTTTTGGTTTTCATGGACAATCCTAAAACAGAAGAGGGTCAGTGGATTTTAGTTTGTAGATTAGTTGGTGGATTTTCTTTTTTTCATCTTCATCATTAATATTAGCACGTGCACTGAAGGGCGTCCATAAAACTGATATTTATGCAGCTTCCTAATACCACACATTATGGACCAAGGAATACAATTATTCCCTTCACAGTAACTTTGATTTCTGCTTTTCCCACCAGTAGGTTTCCTTTAAAAACCCTGGCATAGGGGCAGGTTTCTCACCTGGGAAGCTGTCAGTGTTTTCCAGAGGCAGCCTAAAACACAGCTCATCCCTCTTCTGTCCCTTGAGCACAGCATCAGGGATGTACTGTCTGACCACGGATGACACAAGCTCTGGGTCACAGAGGTCATTTATGTGCATCCTGTTAAAAAAACCCCGTTGTTATAATGTTAAATAAGAAATAAAAAATGTGTGCCTCATCTGGTTGGAGTACAGAGCCAGTGGTGATTCTTGCACAGGGAAACCTCCAAAACTGGACAGAACTTCAGTGGGGATTTTTACAGCCATCTGCAGTGCCCCTGGTTTTGCCATGCATGCACAAAATGGTTGAGGGTAAGAATTTTGATCCTGGACAGTGCTGCTAAACCAAGAACTCAGGAATTAAACTCCTAAGAAGAAAAACAACTTTGCATCAAAGCCATTGAACATCACTCTGGCACCACAGATCACCTCACTCTGGTCCCCTTTCACTGCAAAGTCATTTTGGCTGTGTGCTCAGAGCTTTCAGGGTTGGGCTCCAAAGAAAGACAGCTTGTTGTCCAAAGCAGGGAAAATTTGGCAGCCTTAAAGGTCTTCTAAAATGAATTGTCAGGATTTCTATTACTGTCCAGATAAACTCTACAAAAACACAGACTCTACAAGAAAATATGAGAATGAGAAGCTTTTCACAAAAAGAGTGATGACCAAAACAAAAGGCTTTACCTTAAGTGATAGCCAATTCCCCACTTTCTCTTCAAGTAGAGAGATGAGCCAACACTCTGTAATCTCCCACAGGAGAGGAAAGCTTTTCGGTCTAAGGAGGAGGGAATGCAAAGGATTTAGAGGGATTTACAAGACTGCAGCAGACTGACCTCACTCTGCTCCTTCTGAACTCAGCAGACATTTTAATAATAAATTGAGAGGAGTAAAGCCAGACCAGCCCTGAAGATTTTTTTTAAAAACATTTCTAAACCAACGCCTTTCTTCTCAACATCGTGGTTAATTATTTCAGTTCTGCATTCTTGTGGGCTTTTGGAGAATTTCCCACGCAGCACAGGAACGATACAGAAATGGGAATAGCGGCAAGTAAAATAAAAATAAAGGAAAATTATGGAAAATAAACCGAGTTCGGCTGACATAGAGACAAAGCCAGATAACGTGGAAATGCTTTATCCTAGAGAGGAGCATGAGCAAAGCCTTGGAGGGACACACCAGCCCAGTTTTAACCTCGCCAAGCTCAGCTTGGGCTGTCACTGTCACACAGAACACATCCAGCAGTTCCACAGTGGGGCTGTGCCCTGGAAACCCCTGGCGTGCACCCCAAGGTGCCAGCCTGGGCTCACCAGCCTGAGCGTCTGCCTCCTCCATGGACTGGGTGGCCACGAGCGTGGCGCGGCCGGCGCGGCGCTCCCGCAGCAGGCTCCAGACGTGGTGCCTGGAGCAGGGATCCAGCCCCGCCGTGGGCTCGTCCAGGAGCAGCACCTGCAAAGCACAACCACGTCAGAACTCCCCACAGCCCAGCCTGGGCAAGAGGTTTTATGTGGCAGTGATAATGGGGGGCCCTGGAAAATGTTAAAGATAGATTCTGAAATTGTTAGGCTTTGTGTTTTCTCAGATCACTGCACCTGCGTAAGCAGTGTGATAAATGATGTAATTGTTAGATGTGATGATTGTTTAGTAATTAAATATAATTATTATATAATCATAAGAAGAATCATGAGAAACCATGTTGGAAACTTAAGGGGGGCTATGCTTAGCTGAAATCTATGTATACAATAGAAGTTTAATAATTAACATGAAAGTTATTTAATGATAGAACATAAAAACATGTTCCTCTCGAATGTATGACGGAGTCAGATTTGGGTTGATCACCCCTGACCCCCAGAGCTCTTAATAAAAGCACCAACACATAATTGCTTATGTGATTATGTGTTTCTGAATGCTAACAGCAGCAGCTCTCTGGCCACATAAAGAAACACAACCTCCCCAGGCATCGTCCTGGGGAAGGCTGGGAGAAAGTCAGAGAAAAGAATGATGAACAATTCTTATCTTCACCTGTTGTTGTGAACATGTGGAATGTGTTATGGAGATCTGTTTGCCAGAGGGTGGTTTCTTAATTGGCCAATGGTGATGGTGTTTTCAGTAAAGGAACAATTAGGTCAACCTGTATTGTGACTGTCTATAAAAGCAATTCTTAAAAGGAGAGAAGAATATAATAGTATAATAAAGTGATAGAATAATATAATAAAGTGATATATATATATATCACTATTCTATACTATATAATAGTATAATAATTCTATACTATAGAATAGTACAATAAAGTGATTCATCAGCCTTCTGAGAATCATGGAGTCAATGCTAGTTACTACCCCTTCAGGGATGCCCCACTATGAGATTTACAGTGACTTCTGTGAGCCAGGGAGGAGTTTGATAAGAGGATCCATGTTCACCCCTGAAAGAATTTTCTACCAAGATCCTTGACATAGAAATCAAGAAAGAAAGAAGGATAAATAGGAGAAACCTGCAGCTGCCTGTTCCAATGAGCACTTTGTCTTTCCTGACCCATGAGTAAAGTGTAAACTTAGGAGTTTTGTAAGAATGTATAAAAATTATGCATGCTAGAATAAAACAGTCTGAAGCCTTCTGAAAATGGAGTGTGTTGCTTTGTATTGTGTCCATCTCAACTACAACACCAGCCCACGTGGCTCAGTTCCATGCTTGCATCACGTGGTTTCATGATTAGATGGTCTCGCTCAGAGAAGAGAATGTACCCTCAAGTATGGCTTGTTTTTATTGCTCCTTCTCCTGTTGCAGTATTACCAGCCTTCTAATTAAAAATATGGCTCTGATTGAACCAGATTCCCCAGTCCTTCCAGTAAGTGAAGAGTAGCCGGGAGTGGCAGGGGAAAACCACAACAGTCTCTGTGCCAAGTCAAAATGCAAAGCTATGTCCCAAAACAGCACATGTTGTGTGTGCACAAACACAACCAGTCCCTACCTGGGGATTTCCTAACATTGCAATTCCAAGAGACAATTTTCGTTTTTGTCCCCCACTCAGGGCTTCAGCACAAACATCCTGAACATCGGTGAGGTCCAACATGACGAGAACTTTCTGCACCTTGGGAACACACAAAGACAAGAGTCGCATTTCCAAAGCACTGCTTTGAATTCCTAAATGGCTACAAACATTACAACTTCAAGATTTCTAACTTACCTACCCATAATGGCCTTGCTTGGAGATAAATAAGACAAGTCTGAGTTTTAACTCATGACATGAGGATAAGAGAGTACTGGAAAAACACTTTCCCACTAAATCAGGTTTGTTCTTATTTCCACAGAACAAGATGCAGGCGATCATCTTTTATCAATAAAGCACAAAGTGCTCAAGATGCCATAAAAGAGAAGTCAATGGCTGAGAAGCACATACCAACCTCTTCATCTACTTCCTTCCATTGAATCCCCTTGATGTGAGAAAAAATCCTCAGGTTTTCCTTCACCGTTAAGGCTTCAAAATGCAAATTAATTTGGGGGCAAACCCCAACCTTTTCCTGCATTCCTTCCATACTCCACACTTCAGAAGCATTGTAGTTGTAGATCATTGCAGAACCTGCACAGGGGTGAATGAAATATTTGACATCAATTCCAGCACCATGGATGCTTCCCAAGTGTTAAATTAAAAATTCAAGAAACAAAAAAGCAAAAGAACCAGATAGCTCAAGGATTTAATACCTTTAAAAAAATATTTCAGAGCACCAAAACCCTCCCTTGCAAATAAAACCATATTTCCTATAGATGTGCAGCTCATGGAAAGCACCAGATGGAGAAATGACCATGGTGCACACATGAGGGATCCATTAGCCCTGGAGTTTGTGCTGAAGGAGAAATCTGCACTGACAATAACCCAGCATGAACCACTGAGGGAAAACTTGGAGGTTTTTTCTTATTTTCCCCTTACACTTGAAAAAAACAGCAACTCAGCATCCAGGCCCATCATCTCACCTGCTGAAGGCTTGGAAAATCCACTGAGCACATTTAACAGAGCAGTTTTCCCAGATCCACTGTGACCCAGCAGGGCAGTGATCTGCCCCTCATATATATTTAAGGACAAACCTGGAATGAAAACAGGACAACAGTAGATGGAAGTGTCTGGGAAGCGCACTTGGACCTGTAGCTCTTGTCACAGGTGACACAAGTGACATTTTTTAGAAGCTGAGAAGCAAAACCAGATCCAAAAGCACAGGTTTGTTCTTCAGGAGTTAGGCCTAAGCTTAGTAAGGAATTATGTCTTGATTGAACTGAGGGAATAAATGTATTATCTTCAATATTTAAAGAATTTTGACTTCAGATTTCCATGAGGTTCATAACATTTTATTTTAGTGTGGCTCAAAGAGTCCTCAGGAAGAGAAGAACCCAGAGCTTTTCCAAGATGTGAGATTTCAAGACATATTTCAAAGCAGCCAGACTTTTCCCCCTCATTTTCTTTTTTAAAAAATACTTTGTCTTTCTGTGGGTTGTTCAGGTTGTGTTTGTTTGGTTTTTTCCACTCAATATGTACTTTGAGCCATATTGATATTTTTAGTATTTTTAGTATTTTAGTATTTTTCATTTTTTGATATTTTCACTTGGAATTCTTGTTAAACAAAGGCATTTAACAAATACCCCATGACTTTACTATGGCTGTGTCAAATATTTGCATTGGCAAGTGCTTGGAGAACACAGCTCAGGCAGGGACAGCAGATTTGGCCATAAAACCCCAAGTTTGCTCAAAATAGTTTGCATTTTGAAAGGGAGGTTTGAGAGGGGATTTCTAGAGTGCTTCATCACTGCAAAAACACAGCTTTTAAGGAGATTTCTGCTGTTGCAAAAAATATTAAACAGATTTTCCTGGAGGGAACAGGGAGATAATGACCTGGTAGAAATTTGCCCGTAATTTACCCCAGCAGAAATAACCTTTGCACAATATAATTTAACAGGCCCAGAGGCAGAACTCAGTACAGCCAGTACATTTGCAAACATTTTGGGTTTTTATCTAGTGAAAAATGAATAAAATAATTACAAAGCCTCTCCTTACCCTTTAAAGCTTCGATGCTCTTGTTGTTCTTCTTGTATATTTTTTTAACATTGTGTAGTCTAAAGAAAAGTAAGCAAGCCATTAATTATTGAATCACAATTTGGGGCTGTTTCCTCTGCCTCAAGTTAAACTTTTAAAACTTTTGGGGGAATATTTCCCAACTTCCTCCTCCAACTGGTCCTGCAGAAGGAATCCCTTGATGTAATTCATTTCTGGTACCTTTAAAGCAGGATTAAGCCCTGTGCTTTTCTAAAAGCTGCTTGAAAGGTTTCAAAGCCAAACTCGAGGAACATTTATTTAGTGAGTGAAGGAGGAGGAGGATATAAATGTGGATATTTAATTAGGAATGATGACCTAGCTGTTATTTTGGCACATTTCTGGTAACAGCCAGAAGGCAGCACCAGCCACGAGCCCACCCTGCAAGGATGGACAGGGCAGCATTTTCTGCAGCACTCTGTGCTTGAAGGTGCTGGGAAAGGGGAACAGATGTGCTGCTGAGAGGGAAGTGCAGGACAGGGAGTTGGAGGATGCTCCACATCCAATAAATGTTCAAATCCAGCTCCGGAGCGGGACAAAACACCGAACAACCCCTGCCCTTCACACATTTGCATTAATCTCATCCACAATGCCAGCTGCCAGCCTCACACTCACCAGTGCATTGTGGCTGTGCCCTCTCGAGCCAAACAACCCACACAGAGCTGTATTTTTCTTTTAAAGGGAGCCCCTTACCTGATGGCCTCCTTGCCATCGAAGCCCGGCGGCATCGGCTCGGTGTCACCGCCCAGCACGGGGTCGTGGCTGCTGCCAGCTCTCGCCCCCACGGACCCAGTGCTGCCCCTGAGCCAGTAGGAGGATCTCAGGAAGAAGGCAGGAGGATGTGGGACCCCGTACTTGCCTGAATCAGAGGCAGAGAAGGTGAAATACCAACCAAAACCTCCATCTCAGCTCCGATAAATGCCCAGCCATCTCTCCCCGGTACTGCAGAACGTGAACTTGCAGCAGAGTGAAAGAATTTATAAACTCTGCAATTTAAATTGTCCATATCTGGTCGGGCATACTCACAGCCAAGACCCCATTCACAACCTCTTGGTTCCAAGAAATCAGAACAAGTCCTACAACACCCTTCCAACCCCAGTGGTCAGGGCCGTAGGAGCAGGATCTCACTGCAGGGCTGCAGTTTTCTCTCCTCCCACCACCCCTGGGTAACTTTATCTCTACAAAACAAGGAATTATAGAAGAAAAAGCAATGAAGTTTGCATTTTTCCCCTCACATTTTCACTCACCAGGCAAAACCTTATCAAAGTAGATGGCCAGCAGGAAATACAAGACACTGTCAAGGCTCAGGATGAGATACAGGTTATAAAAAGGGTACAACTCTGGGCTAAATGCTGGTCCATATTTTTCTAGTTTTACCATCTAGGGGAGGAAAAAAAAGCAAAAAAAAGCAAAATTCAGATGCAACATTTCCTTCAGACAGAAATACTTTGTGTGAGCTACTGCTGTGTCATCACAGCCATTTTCACTCAAAACCAATTCACTCGTGACCACGACGCTGTTTCTAAGGAGGGAAAGGGTTTATTCTGACCACAAGCACCAGAAATGCCTCAGTAAGCTGAATTTCAAACCATGCAGAAGTTACAGAGTGCTGTTTGCAAAGGCAGCACTTCCAGCCCTCAGTTCCTGCAGCCCTTGGTACCCACCAGCCACATCCCACTGCTCATTTTATACATTTAAATCTGTTGCAGTAAAATTCATGATGCACTTGAGTGTCCAACCATCTTCGCCACGATTTAGCAAAGATTTTAAAGATTTTTTTAGATTTTTTGAAGCCAAGTTTTCTTTTTAAAAGCAGAAGGGGTGACTGGGTTGTTCTGGAGATGCAAATTGTGGATTTTGCTGCTCTCTGGCAGAATTTTGGGGGCTGAGCTCTCGGGATGCACTGGTTTTATTATGGACATACCGTTGCAAGGCCAGCTGTGAAGGCAAAAGGACTGAAGAGGTTTAAAATCCATTCCAAAGCTCGTGGCAGTTTTTCAAACAGTGTCAAAAAGCCCAATGCCCCAAAGAGGATGTGAAGGAGAAACCCCACAAAACTGGAAATGTTTGGCTGCTTTAGCAACGAGCTGAGCAGGAACGTGAAGTGAATCTGTAGCAGAGAAAACCAGTAGTTAGCAGGATGCATTTCTGCTGCAATTAAAAATAAAGCAACATGAAAATAGGAGCAAAATTAGAGACGCTGCTGGGTTTCAGTTGTTCCCTCCAGATGCACAAGGCTTTGTCTAGCAGCTCTGGGATTTAGGGCAGGTTTATAAGGTTTATAAGGTTTATAAGACAAATCACTCCCAGCCTCATTACTCTGATTTTGAGTCAGAATCTCCCAAAATATAATGGTATAAAAAAATATACAAAAAACGCCCTAAAACTTAGCCTATAAAAAATAACAATAAATCACAGCAGAGTATTTTTGTTACTGTCTCATATAATACCAGCCCTAAAAAACTCTGCTGATATTTTAATTAGAAAAAAAAAAAAGGGGGGCATCATATAAGAATACAAAAGCAAACTTACACATGCCATGCCATAAAAGAAATAAAAAAAATACAGTTCCAAGAAGCTGTTGTGATTAAAAACTTCACTCAGGGTGACCCAGGTCAGCAGGCTGGCTGTGATGGAGACGTACACAGTGTACAGCAAACTCCAGGATAACCTACAAGGGAAGGCACGGTTATTCCTGCCCCTGAGCATGACATAGCCAAAGTGGTATGAATTCAAATATTCTGTATTTTCAACCATTTCCAGTTTCCAGGCAGGTGCAAATACCAGAGAGGCACAGGAAAGGTCAGGGTGGGAGGGACAGGGAGGGTCAGGGTGAGAGGGACAGGGAGGGTCAGGGTGAGAGGGACAGGGAGGGTCGATGACTCTGCTCAAAAAGGGACATCCCAGAGCACAACCAGGCACAGGAATGTGTCCAGGTGGGTCTGGAGTGTCTCCAGGGAGGGAAACTCCTCTCTGAGCAGCCTGTTCAGTGCTTGGTTACTGCTCAGGAAAAAGTTCTTCCACAAATCCAGGCTGGGCACGTGCCCAGATCTCTGCAGCTCAGTGCTGGCAGCAAGGGGACACAGGGAATCTGCAGCCAGGACCTTTTATCCCTGTGCTTTTCCAGTGATGGGAAATACTCATGCCCAGATGGGTCAGGAAACCCGTTGGGATAGACCCAGCATCCCTCCTCTGCTTCAGCATTTAGGGCTTTCTCCAGAATTTGTGGTTTCTGTGAGTTTCACCATTTTCTGGAGGCAAACAACCCCTCACACCCAGAACCCTGCTGCACACCCCTGCTCCACCAGGAGGGCTCCTCCTCCTTTTTGGGGAGGAGAAAAGCAACAAAACAACTGCCAAAAACCTGTCTCAGGGCAACAGGCTTGGAAACAGAGGCCCCCCAACAAAATGAACCCCAGAATGGTTCAGACACCTCAAAAATCCCCTAATTCCACCCCTGCCACATCCCACCAGACCAGGCTGCTCCATACACTTGATAAAATAATTCCTGTAATTACATATTGATAAAATAATGCCTGTAATTACACATTGATAAAATAATGCCTGTAATTACACACTGATTGATTTCTGAGGCTTACCAGAAGGAAATATCCTGCAGGCCCATTGCTCTCATCAATATCTTCAGCTTCTTCTTCTCCTTGAGAACTTTCACTGATAAAAAGTGCATGTATGGGCAGTAGCTCAGTATGGCACAGATAATGAACCAAAGGTAATCCAGTTTAAACAGAGGTTTCATCACAGTTTGCAGGTGAACTCCAGTAATTGACTTCATTTCTTTCCACACAGAGTGGTTGGTTTTCATCTAAAGGAAATCAGAAATTAAATGAGTTTCATTTTTGCAATGAAATAGCCAACATCGGAACAAACAGGGGGTTACAAACATTAAAATTATTAGTTTGTCAATAATAGGGTTATGTTTATAAGCAAATAACCAGTAATTAGTATATTTTTGTGCTGACTTGCAATAAACACTATTAAATCCTTGTTCCATTCACTGCCTTGAGCCATGAGAATCATCTGTCATTCTTTTAAATTTTGAATTACACTGATTATTTAAGAAGTTGATGACCACAGAAAAGCAGAGCATCACAGGATCCCAGAATGGTTTGGAAGAGACCCCAAAGATCCCCTTTTTCCACACCCTCCATGGGCAGGGACCCCTCCCACTATCCCAGGGTGCTCCAAACCCCGTCCAGCTTGGCCTTGGACACTTTTAGGGCTGGAAAAATGAACTGGCTCGGTGGTTTTCCTGGTTCTTGGGGTTTTATTCCCCTCTATTTTTGGTTTAATCAGTTTGGGTTTTAAATTTATGCAGAGCTGTGGGAAGAACAGCAAATTCCACCATGAGCACACTTACTTCTATGACTGCTGCATCAATGCTGGACTGCACTGAGAGGAACCCCCCATACCAGTACAGAGGGACTTTGCAGTGCCTTGCTGAAAAATCCCAGCAGGTTTCTGTGGGGGAAACAAATTTTTACAAAAGAATTAATCAATATTTATCAATACATTTCCATATACATACTTGTGCATGACATGTGGAGTTGAAAATGAGAAAATTTTTCTAAGAGAAAATCAAGATTTGGGGTTTACTCAGCCTTTTATCTTTTAATGTGTTAAATCTCTGGCCAGGGACATTAATGCACACACAATTCTCATTTTCCAGGCATGATTTGATGTGTTAAGGTACAAAAGGGAGAGGGGCAAAAAGGCACTGGATGATTTCTGAGCTCCCTTCCACCCCAAACCATTCTGGGATTCCCTGATTCTCTGACTGTGGTTGACATTAATGTTCTCACAGCTTTTTGTCTCTGATGTTTTTTTCCTTTTACAGACACAAACCCTCAAATTTTAACTCATGTTTTTCTTGAGCCATTTGGCACATGCAGCCTCCATCCCTTTGAGGTGGCACAGCAGCACAGAAATCCAGCTGAACAGTTTTTAATGCAAAATCAAAGCCTGGGGTTTCATTTATTTTGTTACCTATGTGCTCAAAGCCTTCATTTGGAAACATTGCTTTGCCCATTTGAAATCTGAGCGTGTAGGAGAAGTCATCCTTAAAAACAACACCAATGGTTTCCTCTTCCAAAAGTCCTTTTTCTTCCATTTTGGCCTCATTTTCCACTTCTTCTATGATTATACCTGCCATTAGAATAAATAATTAATATTGAAAAGAAGAAAAAAAAAAATAAAACCAGCACAGCTTGTCACAGACACATTTTATGAAAAATCCTTTCCTTAGGATTTTTTTCTCCTGAGGAGCTGAGAGGCTTCAGGAACAAAATGTAAACAATGGTTATCTGCTGCTGTGGAATGCAACAGGTGGATCTGTGATTGGTCTCATGTGGTTGTTTCTAATTAATGGCCAATCACAGCCCAGCTGGCTCGGACTCTCTGAGACACAAGCCTTTGTTATCATTCCTTCTTTTTCTATTCTTATTTAGCCTTCTGATGAAATCCTTTCTTCTATTCTTTTAGTATAATATTTTAATAGAATTAGTATTAATATATTATATATATAATATATATAATTGTAATTAGTATATTTTAATATAATATATATAATAAAATAATAAATCAAGCCTTCTGAAACATGGAGTCAGATCCTCATCTCTTCCCTCATCCTCAGACCCCTGTGAACACCACCACACAGCTGTTATCTGAATATTCAGACAACAACTAAATTGGGCATCACCACCATTTTTCCCCCTCAAAAATCACGTGGGACAAATGCTCTTGCCCCTCCCTGCCACAAGAGCGGGTCAGGTCCCTTGAGCCACTGCAGGGACGTGGATTTAAGAGTTTTTACCCCTGAGCGATGAGCTGGAAGCCACTTTGGCCATGATGCTGCGGGTGCTGTTGGTTGCAGGGGTGAACATGAGGGTGACCCCCGAGGCGTTGAAGGCCGGCTCGTCCAGGCGCCCCAGGGCCTTGTAGGGGAACTCCTGGCTGGGGTAGTACATGATGAGCCCTGCAGAGTCCCTCAGGAAGTACAGGAAAACCAGCGAGGCCACCCACTCCTGCAGGGGAGCAAGCGAGAGGAATGGCAGATCTGTCTTTACAAACCAGCTGTGAGTCTGCTAGTTTTATCTACCATGGGATAAAAGAAACAATGGGAAGGATTCCACTGATTGATGAATGGAAAAAGGTATTTGCTTTTACAAATAAACTTTAGGTTTGCTGAGAAATGAAATTGGGTATTGAAAGATGAAAGAAACAATGAGGAAGAAAAACCCCTAAACTCTGTAAGAATTAAAAATTAAAAGGGTGGGTTGTGTGTTAGAGAGGAATCTCTAGTATCAGGTGTTTTGGGAAGTCTGAACCTCTCAAGTACCTCAGAAATGGGGAAAGAGAGAAGGGAAATGTGGCTGGGAAATTGGGATAAAAAGGAGGCTACATCCTCCAAAAATGTGAGAGATGTCAGGGGAATGCCCCATGGCCTCTCCCTTTATTCAAATAAAGTAAAAACGACTCCTCTGTCTCGTTTTTGGACATAAACCTCTGGTGTTTGTGGATTCATTTTCCTAGCTGAAGGAGGGAAATAAATGCAGAGGTGAGGAGTAGTACATGATCAGCTCTGCAGAGTCTTGTAGAAGAAAACCAGAGAGGCCACCCACTCCTGCAGGGGAGCAAGCGAGAGGAATGGCAGATTTGTCTTTCCAAACCAGCTGTGCCTCTGCTGGGAGATAAAACCAGCACTGGGAGATAAAAGAAACAATGGGAGGGATATCACTGATTGATGAATGGAAAAAGGTATTTGCTTTTACAAATAAACTTTAGGTTTGCTGAGAAATGAAATTGGGTATTGAAAGATGAAAGAAACAATGAGGAAGAAAAATCCCTACATTCTGTAAGAATTAAAATTAAAAGGGAGGGTTGTACTTTAGAGAGGAATCTTTGGTATCAGGTGTTCTGGGAAGTCTGAACCTTTCAAGTACCTCAGAAATGGGGAAAGAGAGAGGGAAATGTGGCTGGGAAATTGGGATAAAAAGGAGGCTGCATCCTCCAAAAATTGGAGAGATCCCAGGGGAATGCCCCATGGCCCCTCCCTTTATTCAAATAAAGTAAAAATGACTCCGGTCTCCTTTTTGGACATAAACTCTGATTTTTATGGATTAATTTTCCTGGCAGAAGGAAGGAGGGAAATGCAGAGGTGAGGGGCAGTACATGATCAGCCCTGCAGAGTCACCAAGGATGTAGAGGAAAACCAGAGTGGCCACCCATTCCTGCAGGGAAGGAGGGAAATGCAGAGGTGAGGGGCAGCCCAGGGTGCCCTAGAATTTAGCTTTTCTATTTTTCAGATACACTATTTTAGGGTATCACTGTAAAACTCCACAGCTGCCGTTCTCCTGTTTTATCCAGACTAAAAATTCCTCTCCAGGCCTGGCAATCAAGGACACCTCACTGCCTCAGGCCTGGGGAGATGGAAACAACAGTTAATTGTGGGGGGGGAAATTCGGTGTAAATGACTTCATTATCTGAAGCTGCAATTGGAGGATTAACCCCTGATATGTAAATGGACCAAATTTATAATTGTCTGAAAAACTCCATTGTCCATCTTGGGTGTGCCCCTCAGAGGCACGAGGTGTATTTACTGAAGGCCCGACTGCCCAAGGTGTGTTTATTGAAGGCCTGCAATAAACACCCACTTTTATTCCCTTAATCTTGCCTCTGTTTTAGGCATTGGGGAGGCTCCTCCAGGACCCCTCTAACCCATCTCTGACCCCCCTGCCCAGCCCAGCTCAGCCTTTGCCCTGTGCAGGAGCGAGAGCTGTTCCACAGGTGTGGTGGGTTTAAATCCCTCCAAGGTCTCAGATGGAAAACATGTTTTGTTAGTCCCAGAGCCAGCGAGGTCTGGGGATAATTTGACACTGGAGCCATGAATTGGACATTGTGTTCCTGTGCACAGGGCAGGATCAACAAGCAAAAGGCAGCAGCCAGCTCTGTCACGAGGCAGATCTGTAGTGTCACAGGAAGAAGGAACTGCTGACATTTCCCAGGGAACCACAGCTGAGCCGTCTCACATCCCCTCACACAAAAACAATGCAACCTGAAAATACTTGGTAGTAGAAATCCTGATTTCCCTTTGGAAGAACTGACACTTGCCTGGAAACTTTTTGTCTTCAACCTCCACACCAGAAGAATATTTTTCCACAGGAGAGCACAGGTTTGTTGAAATATTTGTGAGGCTTTCTTGGATGCCCCCTGCATTTTTCCAGCTAAGATGGGAAAGAAAATGATGTAATTTAGAACAAAACAGCTCACTGGGAGTTAAATGGCACTTCAGAGGAAGCCAGTAACATGCCAAAGGGGGAGAACTTTTCTCCTTAACTTTGGACAACTAAAATTGAAAGGAAATAGGCCAAGATCATGCAAGGGAACAGAGAGCTGGGCTGGACTCTGAGCTGCCTCTTCCACTTGCACAGGTTCATCCTTCCCTATGCAGACTCATCCTTCCTCACCCAGGTTCATCCAGGTTCATCCTTCCTCACCAAGTTTATCCTTCCTCACCCAAATTCATCCTTTCTCACCCAGGTTCATCCTTCCCCATCCAGACTCATCTTTCCTCATCCAGGTTCATTCTTCCGCATTCAGGTTCATCCTTCCTCATTCAGACTCATCCTTCTTCACCCAAATTCATCCTTCCTTATCCAGACTCATCCTTCCTCACCCAAATTCATCCTTCCTCATCCAGACTCATCCTTCCTCACCCAAATTCATCCCTCCTCATCCCAAATTCATCCTTCCTTATCCAGACTCATCCTTCCTCACCCAGACTCATCCTTCCTCACTCAAATTCATCCTTCCTCACCCAGGTTCATGCTTCTTCACCCAAATTCATCCTTCCTCACCTAAATTCATCCTTCCTCACCCAGGCTCATTCTTCCACACCCAGATTCATCCTTTCTCATGCCAGGCTCATCCTTCCTCATCCAGGTTTATCCTTCCTCACCTAAATTCATCCTTCCTCACCCAGATTCATCCTTCCTCACCCAAATTCATCCTTCCTCATCCAAGTTCATCCTTCTTCATCCAAATTCATCCTTCCTCATCCCAGAGAGGCTTTGTGGAACAGACAACTGCTCACTTTCCACGTTTCACTGCAGGAAGTGAATTTGTGTCTGGCCTCAGACACGTGGTTTGTTGGCAGAGCACTGCTCACGTGCCCTGGGCTCTGAACCAGACCCTGAGACACGTTACAAACACTGGGCAGATGCTAAAAATAACCAAAAATAGAGGCTGCCACTGCTTGCCTTCACCAGGCTGCTAAGAGACCAGTTTGTTCTGTTTTCACCCAATTATTAAGGAACTTTAATGCAGTTAGAGCAGGGCAGGATTAGAACACCCATGTGCTCCTTAATATCCTCCTAAATGCTGAGCAGGGAGTATTTCTTTGGGGTGTTTATTTCAGCTCCAGATTTAATCCTGTGGCCAAGCAGCAAGAACAGGAGCAAGTTCAGAGTGATGGGTTTCACCCCCTTCCCAGGGGAGCAGGGCAGGGAACCTCCCAACATGTTTTTGTGGTTTAATCCTTTCAAATGGCTGAAACCCAAAATCATAAAAACCCAAAATCAAAGCAACCTCAAAGGCAGAGTCTCCATCCCCCTTGGACAGCATCCCTGATTTCATGGATTGGGCAGCTGGAGTTAATAAATGGTTCCACTGCTCTGTTTGTTTCAGTGCTTGTTTTTGGAATAATTAAATATTTGTGTACTGCAGGGGCAAGGGATCCAGGATCCCAGTTGTCACAGGGCTTTCCTTATCTTATTTTATCTCTCTTTCCCTTCCCAAACTTCCTCCCACAATTCCTCCCTGCTGCCTGCACTGAAGATTAGAGGTAAATAGGAAGAGATTTCTAGGAAGAGTCACTTTTTTCCTTTTGTTTTTTTTTTTTTGCTCAGGTCTGGATTTCAGTCATGAACTGAAAGCAGCGGCTCAGCCCAGGATGTTTGGGTAGTAAACAAAGCGTGGTGGTGTTTGGATAACAAGGAAAACATGATGGTCTTTAAAGGATGCACGGAATCTCTGCAGTCACAAGAAACAATTTTTAAATGATGGAGCAAATCTAAAACTTTTTAGAAAATTTTAACCAAGTTTCTACCAGTTTTAATTTACTTTTTGGCTATGGAGCAAGGAGCAAATACCACTGGAAGCCAAATATGAAGCCAGGAATTCAAATAAGTGATGCTGCCTACAAAGGCTGTGGAATTTAACTTTCAGTCAGAAACCTCAAAAATATTAGCTATTATTAACTTTAAAATAGGTATCTAATTAATCTATTAGATAATTATCAAAAAGGTAAAAAATACAGCCAAGGGAGAATCCTCTGTGTGGCCTGAGGCTCAAAACTTCAGATGCAGAAGGCAAAATAAACACATCAGAAACTGGAGGCAGTGATGTTTGGGAAACTTTAATCCAGTTAAGAGCATCACTTGTAAAGCTGGATGTCTCCAGGGGCTCATTGAGTGCATCCAAACTTCCTGCTCTCCAGGAACTCCCTGCCAAGGTGTTGCAATAACTTTTCCTGGATCCTGCGTGCAGCTCTGCTCTACCAGAAGCTGTCCCAGGAAGGCACATCCCATATAATCCCTTGATTTACTATCTCAGGGAATTCCTCTTTGGCACCTCTTCACACTGTTTTCCTCTAGAAATTTAACTTTTTGAGGTCTGTTTGAAGATGTCCTGCTCATTGGACTGGGGAACTTTTAAAGGTCCCTTCCAAGCCGAAGCATTCCTGGAGTTTATAGTTTTACTTCCTAAAATCAAGCTGCTCCTCAGGAGCTCTGGCAGGAGCCTCTCAATTTTGAGTTCAAAGGGAGAAATCCATGGTGCATCTCACACTTCCCAGAGGATCCAGTGGCTTTCCCAGAGCCAAGGATAAATCCCTGCACGTGGAGAGTGCAGAGCTCTTCCCATCCCCTCCTCTTTGCCAGTTCTTGCAGCTTTTTGTGTTTGCATCTGATAAATCCGAGACAGATTTGCACTGACTCCACTCCAGCACAGACTGGAACAGGTTGTTTTTTTCCTACTCTCAACTTGAAAATAACAACTCCAAGCCTGTCCCTAATCAAAGCCCAACACTTCAGCTCATACAGAGAAGTGAAATTTGGGGGTTTTGTATTTTTAGATGCCTTTAGTAACAGCAGGGCAGGAGGAGGAGAGCAAAGGGAGGGATCATCACCCAGTGTTCAACCTGCAGCCACAGGGAGAACCAAAATCCACACACACCCAGAAAAGCTGAATATTTTTGCTCCTTTTCCTCTGAAATATTTTGTAGTGAACTTACAGTCCACCAGAAAACAGAGCTGGAAGGAAGCATCATAAAGCACTAATTAGGAAAAACTCATCATCCCCTCACGAAAACTCAAACCCTGCATGGAGAATTTATCCATTTCTACATCTAAATTAATTTTCCCCTTGATCCAAAGCAGAGATCCGTGGCTGCTTACCTGCTGGTGTGTTTTCCATGGGGTCTCCTGCAGCTCTGGGGTGTTGGGGCTGCTGGTCCCTTTTCAGCCCCAGGGAGGCTCAGCCTTGCCCCTCTCCAGGCTGACGTCACCCGGGCAAACCCTCCCAAAACTTCTGCAGGGATGATCCAAACCCTCCCAAAACTTCTGCAGGGATGACCCAACCTTGGAACAGCACCTACAACCAGCTGGCCCTGAGCCTGGGCGTGTTTACAGCGCGCTTTGGAGGATTGCACTCAACCCTTGCAGATGTTCCCAGCAGGCAGCAGAGCTGGGGTGGCCTGGGATGGGGTGAACCTTCACTCCTGAGAGGTGGCAAAATGTATATAATTTATATATAAAAATTTATAGAAATTAATAATAATAAACAATAATAATAAATATATATTAAAATTTAAAAAATAAAATGATATTTTAATATCTGCTGATATTTTTTTCTGATCAGTTAAATCCCCCAAGCGGATGCTCCAGAGGATTTCTGAGAAGGGGACTCAGGGGGTCTCCAGCCCAGCTTCTCCAGAGAAAAAACTCTGCTGCCTTGTCCTCATCGTGCCCAGAGCCTGGCTCAGCAAATGCTCCTTCCCCTGCTCCCCAGCACCAACGGGGTTTTTAGTTCTTCTTTCTCCTTTCCCCGTTGTTTTGAGTGGTTTTTTTCCCAATTTCCACTCCTTTTAATTGCTTTTCCAGCAGCTGCCGCACAGCTGGAAGCAGGATGGAGCGTGTTGGGAGTTTAAAAACAAACCATCTTTCCAGTGGGTCTGCATTCAGAACAGGGAGGTGAGGAAATCAGAGAAGCCAAGGAATCCGAAGGAGCTGGGAGGGTGCATGGCCACGGCGTAATTCAACGAGTTAAATGAATTTGACTGTCCCGGAACTTGCACAGCTCCAGGATTGTGCCTCTCTGATTTGCAGAGCTGCCTCAAACCACAGGGTTGTTGCTTAACAAAAGGCTGGGGCTCTGCTGCAGCTGCTGATTTTCTCATTTTCAAGGCATGAGCTCATTTAGGAGAGGGGCAGAAGCGTTTTCCGGCATCCCTTCGTGTTGGGCAACAGGGGAGCAGCAGGCAAAGCTCCTCGTGACTGCAGAAAGCCCATCCGAGTGCACTTCACCAAAAACCAGCAGTTTCTGACCAAAACCTGTGCCTCAGGGTGGGACCCAGCCCCGCCCTGACTGCACATTAGCTACAGAAAAGGATTTTTCACAGAAAAATGACACCTGAACCAAGCAGCCCTTGGGGTTCCCCATCCTGCTGCTGAAGTGGGACCCCAACCCCTCAAGGCTTCAGATGTTAAAATATCTGCTGATATTAAGAATTATTAATTATTATTAAAATTAATATAATAATTTAAATATAAATAATATAATTTATATATAAAATTTTATTAACAATTACTAATAATAAATAATAATAAAATAATAAGAATAAAAATATATTAAGAATTCAAAAATAAAATTATATTAAAATATATGTGGATATTAATATTAATAATTATTAATTATTATTAAAATGTAATAGTATTATCAATACTTATATAATTATTATAAAATATATAAAATAATTATATAATTTATATATTAAATGTATAAAAATTAATACTAAAATAATAATAAAATAATATAAATAAAATATATTAAAATTAAAAATTTAAAAAGATATTTTAATATCTGCTGATATTTTTTGTGATCAGTTAAATCCCCCAAGCAGATGCTCCAGAGGATTTCTGAGAAGGGAATCAGGACCAGCCCTTGTATCTGCCAGGAGGAGGAGAGGGGCTGGGAAGGGAGCCAGAGCCTTCCAGGGGGACATGCCAAGCAAAGGAAAAAGGAACAGCAAGAGCTCTGGGAAGCCCTTATCAAAGGGAAATTCAGCATGTTAAATCAGGGACTTCCTGGACATCTCTTAAAAGAAGCATTATAAGGGAACGAATTAATTTTACAGCTTAAAAAAAAAAAATGCATGGCACACTGCATGTGTCACACCATGAGAAACAAAGGAGTATGAACTGCTGGGAACTGTCCCCAAGCTCAGATTAAACTTCTCTGGGGTGATTTCCTCTCCACTGAGGAGCTCAGGGAGCACAAACTCCTTTTATTTTGCTGCACCCTTTTCACTGATCCATGAGGCTGGAGGTGACAGCTCCTCCTCTGCCTCAGCAGGGTCTGTCCAGGAGCTGGCAGGAGCAGACAGTGCCCTCCATCCCTGCAGAGCATCTTTCATGTCCCACCTGCAGCCAAACCTCCCCATTCCACTGCTCCTCGCCCCAGGGCCAGCGAACTCACCTTGGGGGCAGCTCTGAGCACAAAAATGAATTGTTTTATTTTATCTGGTGTGGGAACTCCGCACATCACTTCGGATGTGGGGAGTCTCCAGAGATCACATCGAGGGCCGAAACCCCCCCGGGGGGCTCAGAAGTCTTGGCATGATGCCCAGAGCACTTGGTGGTTGGACTTTGATCCTGCGGGCGACCTGTCAGCTTTGTATGAGAGTGAGAAGGTCACATGAGTTTAAATGGTGTTTTTATAAGGTGGGCACAGAGTGAAAATGTAAGTTTTGAAAATTTTGGTATTAGGGTAATAGAGACAAGATGGAGGGAACAGGGCGTGTCTTGTCCTTCTTCTTTCTTCTTCTTGTTCTCCATCTTCTGCAGTGATGTCAGCACATGGGGATTGGTTGATTGTAGGGGTGCACTGTCTAACAAAGGTGATGAGTATTAGAAAGTGAAGGTAAATACGATATACGTAGTTTGTAATATAAAAGACGACACCGCCTCGTAGGACGGGGAGAGTGCCTGGAACTGTCTTGCTGAGCTGACCTCGGCAGGGCAGGAGAAAATTTTTTACAGATAAGATAAAATAAACAGCCTGAGACCGAGAAATGAGCCCTGACTCCTTCTTCAAGCGCCGGGCTGGAGAAAGAGACTTTCGAACTTTTCTCGGGATCGCTCTGAACAGTTAGAGATCCCGACAATCTGGGATTCATTTCCCAGGGGCTGGAGGTGATTCACCCCTGCAGATGGACAATGTGCCATGCCACGAGCACACAGCTGCCGTGGGGTCACTGCTAGCCCAAAGATGGGCGGTAGGATCCCAGTGTTGCAACACTGCAAAATTCCCACAAATTCAGTTTAAAATATGTAAATATTGCAGCCTGAGAGCCCTGGCCATGCCCACAGCCAGAGCCCCCCATGCTCTGGCTGAGCCCAACCACCTGAAACTCTGGTGCACCCCAAAATCAGCCCAGGTTTTGTGAACCATCCCCATTTCCAGCACTGCAGAACAACCAGAAAGCCGAGAGTTTAACAACCCAATCCATCTTTATTTTGGAAGTACTTCCAGCTGGGAAAGGAAAACCCTCACCTTTACAGGTACAGCCAAGTGCTGAGAGAAAGGCAAGTGTGTAAAAGGAGCTGCACGTGGTCCAGCAGCAGGAGGAGTGTCCCAAACGTGTCACCTTCAGGCTGACACCCTCTGCTTCTGCTGCCAGAGCTCTGCGTGGTGGCTGCGCCATAAATCTCACTTGCTGAACAGAGATACTCTTAAATAAGGACATTCCTTGGGAACCTGAACAAAACCAGACACCTGAAACTCTCCACAGAAAAAACACAACCTTGTCACAACAGCACCGAGCGAAGGCGTTCTCCAAGCTTTGGATCCATCACAACAACCCTGCAAGGCAGCTCCAACCAGCTCACCTGGGAATGGGGACCCAAACTGGCTGGATTTACCCCAAATCCCCCCCCCCAATCCAGTTTATCTCTGGGAGCACAGGCTGGGTGTGTGTTGGGTGGATGGGATTTGGAATGGCACTGATAACAGCTGAACAAAGAGCTCCAAATGCCAGGAATAAATCTGCTGTTCCCAGGGCATTCCCTGGTTTAATTTTGCCTGGTTTTCCCTATTCTGGCAGTTACAGACATTTTAGGACACTTTGAAACACTTCTGACATGAGGACAGTGATGTTTTGGGGGGGAATTTTGCCCCATTTAACACATGATGTCACCAGGCCAAACAGATCCCACCCAAAGAGGGAATTAATCAAATGAGCCAAATTCTCTGTCCTTTCTGGAGCTGCACAAAAACCAGTGCCACCATCCACTGGGCTCCTCCAAGATAAACAACAGCACCAAACTGAGCTCATCTGGCTTCTAATCCAAAGTTTTCCCATCTGAAATGTGAGGAAATATGGAAACATCTGAGACGGACAGCACAGAACTATTTTACAGACTATTAACTCCAAGTGAAAGAATAAATTCAAGGCAGACACCAAAGCTGCTCACAGGTCACACCAATTCCCTAAATCCAGGTGACAAAAATGTGCTGGATTGATGGGCAGGTGACACTTGGCTGAAACACCACTGGCAAAAAGACACCAAAGAAATGTGGGATTTGGGAAAAATGCACTCAACTTGTGTACACACCTGCATGGGGAAGTGCCAAGAGAATTCTGAGTCCCAAATTGCTCCAAATAAAGGCAAAAGCTCAGAGCTCCCAGCCAGCAGCAGGGTTGGGGCTAAATAAATACAACACCTGAATTTGGGGGTTTTTGTTTCTTTTCTGACAAGTTTCACCCCTGTCAGGCAGTGCTGGAGCTGCAGTTTGCATGAATCCTGTCCTTTTAATCCCTCATTTCCAGGGCTGTGCTTCCCTGGGATGTTCAGGGCTTTCTGTAGGGCTTGGGCTCCAATTTTAACTACAAACCCAAAGTTGTGCATTTCTATGCAACCTATGGGTACAAAAGAGGAAGTGAAATTCTGCATAAGGAGTTCACATTTCCCTAGGTAAGAAACTGATGGAAACAGATTTTGGCTGAACACACTGATAAACCATTATCAGACATATCACACTCATTATTGCCTGATAATTACAAACAGCTGGGACACACAACTCTGAATTTACCCATTTTTTTGAGTTTTCTCAAGAAAAAACAAGGTCTTTTCTAACTTTAAAGTGAAGATACATAAATGATATGACTTATGAAGCCAATGTCTCAATAGAAACACATCTCTGTACTGTTCATTGCAGAGCAAAATGAACTGGGAGCAATCTTTAATTTCCCCTTATAAAACTAAAAAAAAAGTGATGATAGCTTTGCGTAGAAAAAACCAAAAAAATAATATATTTTCAACACATATCTGTCATATCTCAGGCTAAAGGACCACATATTCTACTCTTTTTAGTGCTTCTATGCAAACCAAAGGCACCTTTCTCATGGGTGAGGCTGTGAGCTGGGACCCTTTTATTTGGGGTTTTACAAAGGGGGTGACAAAATGGGTGACAAAATGGGCCCTGTGTTACTGACTGCAACCACAACAACGAGGGACTGGGGAACACTGGAGCTCATGAATGCACCACTGGCAAGGAGAATGCAACCACCTCCAAAGCCCTGTGTGTGAGAGCAGCTGGCAGGACACACCTTGTGCCAGCCAGGGGAACACTCAGACTGCTCTGAACGGAGACAGGGCACAAGCACACCCACCCTGCCCACCCTTTGTGCCCCCCAGCACGCAGGACAAACCCCAGTGGCACCCAGCCTGCAGGGCAGAGGGCTGGCAGTGCCAGCAGGTGCCAGGTTTGACCTGCAGGTGAACATCCTCAGGCTGGTGGGACACCAAGCTGAGCTGGCTGTGCAGGTCAGGACCCTCCTTGCAGAGGGACAGGGACCCTGCAGAGGTTTCCCACCCTCTCTTCTAAGCAGGTGCATCTTCAAAGCAGAAGCAGGGGTGGCTGGGCTGGTGAGAAGCAGGGATAGGTGTGCAGGATGGGCAGAGTGCCCACGATGGGCACGGCCAGACCCTGCAAAGCCCCGGGGCAGACGCTCCAGCAGAGACTGGCTCTGCTCAGGCACGGAAGGACAGCCCGACCTGCTGCCAGCAGAGCCAGGGGAGGGCAGCTGGGAGCTCCTGCACCAGCCACCAGCTCCAGGAGATGCTGTGGCAGTGCCCTCCTGCCCAGCAGAACCCGGGAGCAGCGCGGGGAGGAGGATTTGGGGTCAGCCAGAGGAGCAGTGGGATGCTCACAGCTCCTATTCCAAGGCCAGGATGGTGGGACAGGCTCAGGGCTCCCAAACCCAGCTGTCCTTGCCCAGCCCAGCTCCAGGAGCAGAGGGAGGGTTGGTGCTGGCACCGACAGGAGCACGAGGAGCTCAGAAAATGACTCGGTCCTCCTGCGTCCTCTCCCACCACAGGCTGCTGTTCAGGGTGCCAAAGCTGCTGTCCTCCTCCTCCTGCTCTTTAGCCAGCTCCACAAACACCTGGAAAACACAGAGAAGGAATTTTATTTTCAGTTAGAAAACGAATAAATGTTAGCTATTATTAACTTTAAATTAGGTATCTAATTAATCTATTAAATAATTATCAAAAAGGGAAAAATACAGCCAAGGAGACCCCATGCTCCTTGTAGGAACCTCCTTGGTCACAAATACAACTCATGCTAAAATCCTGATGAGTATTCAATGTGTTGCTTCATCTCTGAGTAAGACATTTCGAGTATTTTTAGTATTTTGAGGTTTTTCTCCTTACTCCTACCCTCCTACCTCTTTTCTTCAATGAAAGGGAAGTTCAACACTGAAGGACATTAATTGTCAGCAATAATTAATCCACAATAAGCAATTACAAGTCTCAGCTTCACACTCCTTCCAGCTACAAACAGCAAATGTCTGTTCTTGGAATAAATCAGAGCAGCTTTTCCACTAATACCACACATTTGCTTTCTTCCAGTCACTGCAGTTGGCATCTTATTTTTAGAGGGGAAAACAGGAATAAAGAGGAGCTGGAGAGCTGGCAGATGTGATTCACTTTGCAAAAAGGGAATTTAGTTTCCCTAAAATGCCCCAAGAGGCAGCAAAGCAGCCCCAGGGGCCTGAGAGCAGAGCTTGGGGGATGAGCTGCCTGCACAGGGTGCATCATTATGGGATCATGGAATGCTCTGGGTTGGAAGGACCTTAAAGATCATCCCATCCCATCCCTGCCATGGCAGGGACACCTCCCACTGCTCCAAGCCCTTCCAACCTGGCCTTGGACACTCCCAGGGATGGGGCAGCCACAGCAAATCTGGGAATTCCATCCCAGCCCCTCCCCACCCTTACAGGGAGGAATTCCTTCCAAACATCCCATCCAGCCCTGCCCTCTGACACCTTCATCTGGCAGGGTTTACACTCAAAACCCAGGTTTTAAACTCACAAAGCAGAATTTAGCACACCTGTTCCAGTGTTGCTTGAGAAAAGCTGTAGTCCTCGATGTTGAAGGCGTGTTTTACTGGTGAAAGAATCAGTAAGAGCAGGTTTAGGGACACTTCACTTACTCTTGATTTCCCAAGAAACAGAGTCGGGGACAAACATCAATAAAGGAAAATTAAGTTAAATAAATTTGGAACAGAAATGAAGGAGTGACATGACATGGCAGAAGTGATGGGAGACAAAAGGATTTGTGTGTGTGATGTATGGCAGGTGCTTCATTACCTTCCTCCAGCTTGGAAAAAGAATGTGAAAGTGACTGCACATCTTCTTTAGGAATTTTATACGCCAAGATGGAAGCAAAACTGGAACAAAGAAGCAAAACAAATTTAACTTCAAGCAAAATCACTCCAAGTAAAACTATTAATACCCCATGGAATGGATTTGAACTCCTTTCCTGAAGGTTACTGCAGGAATTCTGACTGTCATGCTCACAGAGAAGAACAGCAGTGATGCAGCTCCAGGTGCATCAGCTGAGGATTGTATTTGCAGGGATCCCTGTGGCAGGGAGGAATGATGAATCTGACTCCATGTGCTCAGAAGGCCAATTTATTATTTTATAATACTATATTATATTAAAGAATACAATACTAAACTATACTAAAGAATACAGAAAGGATAATTACAGAAGGCTAAAAAGAGAATAATGAAAACTCCTGACTCTCTCCAGAGTCCTGACACAGCTTGGCCCTGATTGGCCAAAGAGTGAAAACAACTCACAGCAGAATCCAATGAAACAATCACCTGTGGGGAAACAATCTCCAAACACATTCCACATGTGAGCACAACACAGGAGAAGCAAATGAGATCAGAATTGTTTTCCTTTTTCTCTGAGGCTTCTCAGCTTCCCAGGAGACAAATCTGGGCAAAGGGATTTTTCAGAGAATGTGAATGGCACAGCTGAGACCACCCAAGACTGTTCTAAGTTCATGCTCCTCCACTCAGATTCAACCATTCCTACTCTGCTTACTCACGGCAGGTTTGCTTCCTGGAGCTCCCAGAGCCCGAGGGTTTGGATTTCAGCTGAGCTGGGAGGTCCCAGCACGTCCTGGAAGTTTGCATCATGTTCCTGCAACCCCAACTGCAGCCCAGGGAGCTGCTCTGGCCTGCACAGGGAACTCTCCCCTCCCTCCCATCTCCCGTATTTGAGGAAGGATCTCAATCCCAATCCCTCAAGGATCACACTGCTCTGGATGCCTGCAGTGCCCTTGGTGGAGTCTCTGCAGTCACCGAGCCAAACTCGGAGCTGCTGGTGGAACAGCAGCCAGCCCACCCTGCAACGGAGACCCCCAGAGACCTCAGGCATTTCCAGGTAAGGGCAGAGAGTCAGAACCTCGGGTTTCAGCCCTTTCCCAGGGGCCCTGACTCAGGAGGAAGCAGTCAGGCAACAGCTATGCAGAAATCCAGTTTTGCTTCCTCCGTGCCAAACATCTGTGTGGGCTCCGGGCCCCCGCCCTGCCAGCCCGGGCTCTGCTGCCTTCCACATCCCTTCCTTTTTTTATTCCTCATTTTTTTTTAAGCTGTGTGTAAATATTTACATTCCTTCCCCGGTGCCAAGGAGCTGCTGTGAAATCAGAGGGTTTGATTAATTTGATTAATATCAGTATTCTCTGTGTGTCTGTCAAACCTCACCTCTCCTGGCGGTTGGCGTTGGGGAAGATGTGCAAAATCTGGCTCTGCAGATACTCCACCTGCTGCACATCTGCTGTTTCCCTTAATTTCATTTCCAAGAAGTATCCTCTGCCAAACTTGCTCTTCAGGTGTTGGACAGTACCTATACACCTATAAATTACAGACAGAAACCACAAGAACAGCCTAACCTCACACAGATCCTTTGTGCTGGGAAGGATTCAATTAAGGTACCAAATTTAAGGTACCAAATTTGTCTGTATTTTTAGAGGGATGGATCAGCACAGCTGCCTGTGCCCCCTGCCCCAGGGGGATCTGGGGGTACCTGAGCTGCCCTGACACCAGGATGGCCACACGGTCACAGACAGCATCTGCCTCCTCCATGTAGTGCGTGGTCAGGATTGCTGCTCTCTCCTTGTTCTTAAAGGCTGCTCGGATTGCCCTCCTGCAAAACACAACCCAAACCACCCCTGGGCAAAAACATCTGGCAGGGAACAGCAAATTCTGCCCCAGTAATCCTCACAATCCTCTATTTATGGATTAATGCTACTCCCACAGCAACGATGAACACCTGAGTTTCCTAAAGACAGCTCAAATCTGCATTCCTGACATTATTTTAAGGATTTCTTTCAACCTTCAAGCCTGTGATTCCCAAGCTGCTGTGGGAGAGGACACAGCTGCTCTGCAGCTGGCACACAGGTTGGGCTGATGCCCCCCTTCTTTTGAGACCCCAGCTGCAGTCCTGTGCCCAGCCCTGGGGCTCCCAGCACAGGAGGAGCTGCTGGAGAGAGCCCAGAGGAGGCCACGGAGATGCTCCAAGAGCTGGAGCACTTCTGCTGTGGACACAGGCTGAGAGTTGGGGGTGTTCATCCAAACAGGAGCTCTGGGGAGAGCTCAGAGCCCCTCCCAGGGCCTAAAGGGGCTCCAGGAGAGCTGCAGGGACAAGGGATGGATGGGCAGGACACAGGGAATGGCTTCCCCCTGCCAGAGGGCAGGGTTGGATGGGATATTAAGCAGAAATTATTCTGCTTTAGTGGAAGATATCCCTGCCCATGGCAGGGGGTGGAACTGGATCATCTCCATGGTCCCTTCCAACCCAGCCCAGTGAGTTATTCCCTGTCTGTGGCTCCCAGGGAGGGACAACCCAGCAGGGACAGCTGTCCCCAGGGCAGGCTGGTGCCCTGGAGCCACAGCACTCACCACATGTGCTGCTTGGCTTTGGGGTCCATCCCCGTGGAGGGCTCGTCCAGCAGCGTCACCCGTGGGTTCCCCAGCATGCTGAGGGCAAAGCAGAGCTGGGGGAAGGCAGAGGGGCAGGGTGAGCACAGGGAGGGTGCTGGGGACCCCCAGGGGGACCCCAGAGACCCCCTTACCTTGCGTTTCAGCCCCATTCCCAACTTCTTTGTTGTCTTCTGCAGGTGGTCCTTTAAATCCAGCACGCTGGCGATGCTGGGGAGGGAAGGACCAGGTGGGAAAGGTTGGGAGGGGGAGGGTTTGGCTTCCCCCTCACCAGAGAATGCAAAACAGCTCCTTTGGAAGAGCTCAGTTACAAATATTTGTGTGTCAAGTATAAAAAAAAGCAGAGCAAAAAGCAGAATTGGAGCTTCCATACAAAGCCACCTGTCCTGGAGGAGCCTTGGTGAGAACAGAAACAGCTCCAAGCTCAGGGCTCCCCATCCTTGCACCTTCTACATAGGTCACTATTAGTATTTTATAACCTTAAAAAATAATTATCAAATAATAACAATTATAATTATTATAAATATAATTATATATAAAATAATAATCATAATAATTATAAATATAATTATAATATAATTATCAATAATGTATCAAAATTAAAAATCCCAACTGAATTTTGTGTGGATGAACCTTCATCTCCTCATCTACGAATTCACAACTACAGAATTCCAACCAAGCTTAAAACCAAACTTAAATGGAAACAAAAACTGCATTAGGAAAGGTGAGAAGGGGAAAAAAAAACACAAAAAAAAAGCCAAAACCTCTCTAGAAATAAGGCTGAAGATAAAAAAGGCTAAAGCAACTTCAGCTCAAGCACAAGGATTTTTTTAATGAACAACTCACCGCTTGATGACCTCTTTAACATCAGGCTGGCTCATGCCTTTGATAGCACCATAAATCTCAAAGTGCTCCTGCAGTGTGATATCCGGCCACAGAGGGTTTGTCTGGGGACAGTACCCCACGAATTTCACAGAGTCATCCTCACTGCCCAGCCCCAAGGAATCATCTCCCATCAGAACCTGTGAGGAAAACGCCCAGACCTTAATTCAGAATATTACAAATTTACAAACTCTTTTTGCATGGTTTTTGAAAAAAAAAACCCCACATTTGCATGGTTTTAGCAAAATGGCCTCAGGAGTGCTTGCAATAATAACAATAAAATGGAAATGTGGGTTGATTTTTTGTGTAAGTATGGCATGGAACATACCTGCCCACTGGTTGGCTCAATCTCTCCAACAAGCATATTAATTAACGTGCTTTTCCCAGCTCCATTGGGTCCCAACAGACCCAGGATTTCTCCTGAAAAGGGACAACACAAACATTGCCCACGAGATCAGATCAATGGTTCCAAGAGTTGTTTTTATAAATCAAACAGCTCAACAGCAAGCAACTGAACTCCAACCTTTCTTCACACAGAGGGAAACATGTTTGGTCGCCACTTTCTTTATTTTTCTCCCCAGAAGAAATTCCTTCCTTTCCTCAAACTCTTTGTGCAGGCTGCTGACCAGGATTGCTGGCATCTGGCAGAGAAGAGGGAGGCAGCTGCAGATCCCAGCAGCTCTGGGGAGCCCCAAACATTTGGGGGTTTGGGTTTTACCTCCTCACTCCTGGGGCTGCTCAGGATCTCTTTGACTCTCAGCCTCTCAGCCTTCACATCCTCATCCTCGTTCTCCTCGTGAGGCACATCTGGGAACTTCCAGGGCTTGGCTTTGGTGAAACATTTCCTAAAAGGGAGGAAAGCAGCACGAGGCTGAGGCTGGCTCAGGGCTCTGGTGCTCTGTCCTGGTTTGACAGGAACTGAGTTTTTTGGGATGCATGATATGGTACAAGAGGGACTCCTCTCTTCTTGATGAACTGAGAAATTCCTGATTATCTGAAGGGTGGTGATGGACTGAAAGTTGGTGATCTGAGGGGGGGTAACTGAATTGAGAATCCAAGGTTTCGTCTTACTGTGATGTATTGGGAATTTGGTGGGGGGAGGAGGAATGTTTTGGAAGGTTTTCCTCCTGAGTTCTGGGTGTGTTTCTTTTTACATATAAGTGTAGGTTTATAAAGGTTTTTTTTTCCCTTTATTCCTAAGCTGGAGCCTGCTTTGCTCTATTTCTGGTCACATCTCACAGTAACAACAGGGGGAATACATTTTCATGGGGGCACTGGCATTGCACCAGCATCAAACCATGACATGCTCAAAGGCATTTGCAGATTCCTGCAGCTCATCCCAGAGCAGGAGGAGCTCAGGGACTGCCACTGTGCCACCTCCCTGCTGAGCTCTCTGGCCATGCACTGGGAATGGCAATTCCCTTGGTTTTACATAGGGAACAACCTAACAAATTCCTGATTTTGCGGAGGAAATAATGTCGCACTTTTATGAAAAATCCTTTCCTTAGGATTTTTCCTCCTGAGAAGTTGAGAGGCCTCAGGAACAAAATGTAAATAATGGTTATCTGCTGCTGTGGAATGCAACAGGTGCATCTGTGATTGGCCCATGTTGGATGTTTCTAATTAATGGCCAATCACAGTCAGCTGGCTCAGACAGAGAGCCGAGCCACAAACCTTTGTTATCATTCTTTGCTATTCTATTCTATTCTTAGCCAGCCTTCTGATGAAACCTTTACTTCTATTCTTTTAGTATGGTTTTAATGTAATGTATATAATAAAATATGAAATCAAGCCTTCTGAAACATGGAGTCAGATCCTCATCTCTTCCCTCATCCTCAGACCCCTGTGAGCACCGTCACAGAAATAACCCCCCCCATTTCTGCACTTCAGTGATAATGAAAGAGATTTAATTTCTCCCACTGCACACCCCAGTTTAGCCGCCACCAGCACCTTCAAAACCAGCTCCTTTGGACAATATTTTGGATAAAACCCATTCAGGAGACTCACCTGAAGAAGGGATCTTGTCTGACCGTCCTCCCCCCGTTCTTCAGCTCGAAGCAGCGCAGCAGGAACAGCCACAGCACACACTGCAGGTAGGGCTGAGCAGACACAAACCACCCTGCTCACCAGGCTGGGAACCCTGGGCTGACCCCCCCACAGGGATGAGGGACAAGAAGCTCCAGCCCTGCACCACCACACAAGCGGTGGTGTTGCCAAGAATATTAAATATATCATTACATGCTGCTCAGCAGGCACAACCAAAGTGGGCTGAGATTTAAAAGCAATTATTTGGGGTTTTTGTGCAGAGAGGGGACTGTTCTTGCTCTGGAGCTCTTGCTCCAGCAGCAGGGATCCCCATAATAATCAGAATTAACACTGGCAGTGTTAATCACGCCATGGGGGCAGCAGATGTTGAGCTGGTGGGCACAGCAGCTCTCCTGGCTCAGCATCAGAGCAAATCTTTTCTGATAAAGATGATGGACAGCAGGGGATCCCAGCAGGAACCACAATGCCCTACAGAAAATTGGGAATTTTCCCTCTATAAAACCAGAGAATGCAATGCCATGCTCACAGCCAGAACTGCCACCAGCAGCCGGTCCCAGGGGTCGTGGAATCCCCCACTCTCACTCTTGCCTTTCCATGAGACCTGGGAATTCAGGGAGAAGCGTGGTCAGGTAAAGAATCACCTACAGAGACTCCATTTCCTACACTTCCATCTCATTCAGGTGCTCAAGGACTTCCTGAGCTCTGCAGAGATTCTCCCAAAAAATAAAATCCAACTGCTCCATCCAAAGCCTGGGGCTGCTCCTGCTTTCAAGCCACCCACTCCCAATGAACCCTCATCCCATCCCAGGGTTTGCTCACCTGGTTTTCCTTGGAATATCACAGAACCATGGAATGGTTTGGGACCTCAAAACCCCTCTCATTCCATCCCCTGTTGCTCCAAGCCCTGTCCAGCCTGGCTTTGGACACTCCAGGGATCCAGGGCCAGCCACAGCTGCTCTGGGCACCCTGTGCCAGGGCCTGCCCACCTTCACAGCCAGGAATTCCTTCCCAAAATCCACCTAACCCTGCTCTCTGTCAGCTTGGAGCCATTTCTCCTTGTCCTGTCACTCCATCCCTGGTTCAAAGTCCCTCTCCATCTTTCTTGTAGGCTCCCTCCACTCAGAGAAAGGAAATTTCATGGAAAACTTGCTGCTTGCCCCATTTTCCCCATTTTAAAACTTGCTGCTTTCCCCATTCCTCCTAGGGAGGAATTCCTTCCCAAAATCCAATCTAACCCTACTCTCTGTCAGCTTGGAGCCATTTCCTCTTGTTCTGTCACTCCATCCCTGGTTCAAAGTCTCTCTCCATCTTTCTTGTAGGCTCCCTCCACTCAGAGAAAGGAAATTTCACGGAAAATTTGCTGCTTGCCCCATTTTAAAACCAAACCACTTTGCTTAATAGGAAAAAGGTGATTTTTCTCCTCAAGTGGATACAGAGGACACAGCAAAGACACCCACACCCAACCCCAGCCACCTCCCAGGGCTCTGGAAAGGACCCCTGCAGTCCTCTTACCTTTATAAAACAAATCAGGCAGCCAATAAGGGGATAAATAGGGATGAAGATGGAGAAGACATAGTGCAGGATGGTGGTTACCAGGTAATGGTCCAGGAAAAAGGACACCTCAGTGACCACTGTGCAGAGCAGGGCTGTCTGTACCAAAGAAAAGGGGAAAAAATGTCAACTTTCGTCCACTTCAGACACTCCAAGCACAAGTTAATTAATTTAAGGTATTTTTTCTTAAAGCTTTTATCACTCAGCATATGGCAGTGAGTGAGACATTGGTAAAAATTTCCCATTTCTTGTGCAATAAGGACACACAAATCAACAAAACAAACTGGGATTTTTTTGCTGTGGCTTTGGAAATCACCAATCTTCCCACTTAGCCCAGCTCCAGGCCAAGTCACTCACCACTGAAAATATAAATGACCAAAATTCCTTCGTGTTCTGGACTTTTTTGAAGGTGAAGGAGACCACATAGGTGAAGAGCACGACTGAGGGGACGTAACCAATCAGGCAAAAAATCTGCAGAGACAGGAAAGGATTCTCAGGGAATGTGCAGCAGGAATTTTTATGCATAAGGATCAACTGGAATTACCTCGGTGTGATACAGAACTCTGGATTTATCTTTGTCACTTTATTTGATGTATTTTGCTGCTTTGGGGCATAGAGAATGTATTATTAAAGACACAAATTAAGGAATGTGTGGAGAGGCAAAAACTGCCCCCTCTTCAGCTTCCTTTAAACTCTTTCCTGTTTTTATTGGTTGTTTTGTAACACAGGCTTCCATAAATGCTGACCTCAAGATTCTGGCAAATAGTAAGAATTCCACCATGGCATTTCTGTAGAAATTCAAAGAAGGGTAGAACAGCAGCCCTGCAGCCCCATCCCAAACCTGATTAACTCTGGCAAAGCAGCTGGGAAAAGCTGATTCCTCTCAATTCCAGCCAGGATCACAGGGAATCCTGCTCTGAATATCAAAGGCATGAAGCCTGGTGCTGTCCTGCACTTCATGCCATCTGCAATTCTCTGCAGAGATGGGCTCTGCCCAAAGTCACTGTGCCCTCGTCAGCAGCAGCAGCAGCCACCAGTCACACACAGAGCACAAACAGGCTCAGGCAGCAGAAGAAAGGAGAATTTCCTTGGAAATCCTGGTGGGTTAAGAATCAACAAGGCTGGAAAAGAGCTTTGAGATGTGAGTCCAGCCAGAGCCCTCCAGGGACAGAGACTCCAGCACCTCCCTGGGCAGCTGTTACTGCTGGGTCAGAGATGGCACAGAGCTGGATCAGAAGGCAAAGTGGTAAAAATTCTGTTTATTCCATCCTCTCCTCTTTTATGGCTTAGTTTGCTACAGGTGGCCTTGACTGGTCATTTAATTAATACATTTCACTTGGCTGGTTCATTAACAAGGCATCCATTTGTAAACAATCTTATGAGAAAAAGAGATTATTATAAAAACACTCCTTGTAGGTTGTTTTTAATACTTGGTTATCATTGTTTATTTTCAGCTCTTTAAAGCTTCTCAGGTCGATTCTGAGAAAACTTATTAAGCTTTTTTACTCTCTGACCAGGCTGTCACATCCACAGGCAGCTCCATCCCAATCCCATTCCAATCCCATCCCCATCTCTCCATTTAACCCCAAGCTCAGTGACCCTGATCAGCCCAACCCAGATATTTGAAGCTGACAGAGCAGAAATAAAGGAGCATTTCCTTGGAAAACCCTGGTGGTTTAAATCCCCTTCCACTCCCAACCACCCTTTCTGTGAAGAAATCCTTCCTGTGTCCAACCCAAACCTCCCCTGCTTGATTTTATTCCAGTCCTGAATGAAACTCCCAACTTGGAGCCATTTTCCCCATGAAAAACTTTCTGTCTTTGTTCCAGCAGCGTTTTCCCTGCGTATCCACGGGGAAAATCAGCTGAATCAGGTAAGGGCAATAAAAAAGACCCCAGCCCAGACTCACCACAGCCAGGAACTTGCCCACGTAGAAATAAACACCGTAGTGGAAGGCAAAGAGGCTGCCAATCATCAGGGCGAGGATGAGGAAGAACAGAGGCAGGTCCACCACAGCCTGGCCAGTCCAGTAGGCTGAGGGATAGAGCCCTGCAATCTTCAGCTGGGTGTAAGCCTTGATCTGCAGCAGGGGAAGAACACAAGAGTTAATTAAAATTAATGTTTTGTGAATCCCCTCCTGTGTTATGCTGTTATTGCCAAGCCTGGCTTGGCACAGAAAAGCTTCTCCCAAATCTGCTCCACCCTTGGCATTGTTTTAAAGCCCTGTTTGGCTCTTTCCAAAGAGGAAATCCCAGGATTTTGACCTCCCCGTGGGTCCCCTGGGGTTACCTTGTGGTTTTCTGCATTGTCCATGGCGAAGTAGGGCGGCATCCCAGTGATGATGATCCCCAGTAACACGGCTTCAAAATAAATCTCCAGCCTGAAAATTGTGTCTGGAAGGTCCTGGGGTAGAAATTAGATTTATTCAGTGCCAGAATGTGACCATAAAATTGCTAAATTAGGAGCTGGAACACGGCTGTGAATGGTAGAATGAGAAGTCTGGGGATGTCAAGATCACCTGAGCTTCAAAATAGATCTCCAGCCTGAAAATTGTGTCTGGAAGGTCCTGGGGTAGAAATTAGATTTATTCAGTGCCAGAATGTGACCAAAAAATGCTACATTAGGAGTTGAAAGATGGCTGTGAATGCCAAAATGAAAAGTCTGGGGGTGTCAAGATCACCTGAGCTGCAGCAGGAAGAAAAGGACCTGTGGAAGTTTTGGGAGTATTTAGATGAGGAATAAATAAGAACTAAAGAACTTTTCAGAGCATTTATCTCCTGCAGCAGGTCCTCTCCTCTCCCAAAGGCCCCCCCCAGCTCTGCACAGACCAAGAACTGCAGGCAACCCCCACCAAACCCACAATTAATGAATTCACAGGACCATGGAATGCTTTGGCTTGGAAAGAACCATGGGGATCATCTCAGGCCAACCCCCAACTCCTTCCACCAGACTGGGTTCTCCAAGCCCCACTGAACCTTTAATTCCTGACACATTATCCTCTTCCCAAGCCCCCTTTTCCTCCCTTTCCACAACCTGCAAAGTGCCAGCACCTTCCACGCCCTCCTAAACCCTGCAGACAGCTCCAAACAGCTTTCCCTTGGTTTGTGGGGTTCCTGTGGAGCTCTAGGACACAAAATAAAACTGTGTGGACACTGAACTTTCCAAGGTAAAAAAAATGGTTAAATTTCTAACTCCAACATGTATAGATTTCTAAAAGTGCCAGTGGATTGGAGGGTGACAGTGCCACCTCTCCAATGACACTGGACAAACCAGCAGTCCATCAAATTTCTCCTCTTCTAGAAAAGAATACAAACCAGTAAGTTATGTAAATAAAGTGTGTGAGAAAGTTCGTTACAAGAATGGAAACATCAAAAAACTTAAAAAACCTAAAAAACCCCCAAAAAACAACATTCCTGCACTCCCCAGAGCAAAGTGCCAGCACCTTCCACACCCTCCTAAACCCTGCAGACAGCTCCAAACAGCTTTCCCTTGGTTTGTGGGGTGTTCCTGTGGAGCTCTAGGACATGAAATAAAACTGTGTGGACACCGGACTTTCCACGGTTAAAAAAAATTCTTTAATTTCTAACTCCAGCATTTATAGATTTCCAAAAGTGCCAGTGGATTGGAGGGTGACAGTGCCACCTCTCCAATGACACTGGACAAACCAACAGTTCATCAAATTCTATAAAAGAATACAAACCAAGAAGTTATTTACAAAAAGTGTGTGAGAAAGTTCGTTACAAGAATGGAAACATCAAAAAACTTAGAAAAACCTAAAAAAAACCCCCAAAACCCCACATTCCTGCACTCCCCCTGCCCCCCAGGGATGCTCTGCCCTCTCCCCAGGGTTCCAGGGTGGTTTTTTGGGAGCTGCTGACCTGAATCAAGGGGTTGCTCCAGATCTGGATGCTCTCAGTCACGTTCAGGCTGCGCAGGAGGAGGTTGCTGACAATGTTCATCAGAACTGGCAGGGAATGCACCATGGTGCTGTTGAATATGATGTTGAAAACATAATTCTAGGAAGAAAAAATATGTGCTGCATTAATCCCTCTGCCCTGAGAGGGCTCTCCTTAATTAAACCTGAACATTGGGATAAATCTTTGCAAAATCAAGTGCCTTGCAGGAAGCTCTGGGCTGCTCTGGGTGCTTGGTACACACAGCCTAATTCAGGAAATCAGGAATAAATTCCTAATTTAGGAAATCAGGAATAAATTCCTAATTCAGGAAATCAGGAATAAATTCCTAATTTAGGAAATCAGGAATAAATTCCTAATTCAGGAAATCAGGAACAAATTCCTAATTCAGGAAATCAGGAATAAATTCCTAATTCAGGAAATCAGGAATAAATTCCTCATTTAGGAAATCAGGAATAAATTCCTCATTTAGGAAATCAGGAACAAATTCCTAATTCAGGAAATCAGAAGAAACTCCTGGGAATAAATTCCCAGCATGTTTCAGGAGCAGTGAGGCTCTGTCTGACAAATGGCACTCCAGACAATTCCAGTCTGGGAAACAGAACGCAGGAGGAGCTGCTCTGGGCTGATCCTGCTCATGGATTTAAAACCTGACAGGCAAAGGTGTGCAGGAGCTGCACTGTCACACTGCTGGCAGCAGTGACAGGGAGTGAAGATGGGGACAAGAGCCAGAGCTGGCACATTGTAAAGCAGCTCCCTTGCTGGGGATTAAATATGATCCCAAAGTTCAGATCTTCCTGTTCCTGTGAACATGTACAGCTCAAGCAACTGATTTTTCTTTACACGTGAGAGCACCATGGAGTTGTTTTTCTGTCAAACTGTAATTCAGTCAGTACAAATTTAAAAAAAAAAATCATAAAACATTCCTCTGCCAGGTGTCCTGTGAAGTAGAATATTTCTCCTGACTTTCTGTGTCCTTGTGGGGAAGAAAAGGGGATTGAAGTTTGATTGGCTTACTGTAATTGTAATTATATGTAATTATATAGATGTAATTGTGGAAGAACATTTATTTTGCTAATATTCCCCCTCCTTCCTCTTTGCAGCCTCTTGTATAAGCAATATTATAGGATTCCATCAATTATATTATATTCCATCAATTATATTATACTATTATATAATGATGTATTATTATATAATAGTATAATAGATTATTATTATATAATAATATAATTATATTATATAATTCCATTATATGATTCCAAATCAGTATTATTTGATTCTATGACTCCAGAGCTGCTTATAATTATATAATTATATTATATAATTCCATTATATGATTCCAAATCAATATTATTTGATTCCATGAGTCCAGAGCTGCTTTTCAGGTGAGAATTTCCCACAGCAGCCCCAGGAGCTGCTCTTTGGGCACAGCCCAGCCAGTGTGTGCCTTACCTGCTTGGACTGGAGGGCAAACACGTTCAGAGCTGCACTGTGAGGTGCCACTGAGACATAATCACTGTCATTGAACATCTCCCAGAGGATGTTCATGCTCCCCAGGGAGTGCACAATGTCACTGATATCCGACTCTGGGGACACAAAACAACGGGGAATCATTTAAACTGGAAAAGACCTTCAGGATCATCAAATCATCAAATCCATTTTTCCCCTGTGCTCAGCACTGCTGAGGGCACACCCTGAGTGCTGTGTCCAGTTCTGGGCTCTCAGTTTGGGAAGGACATTGAGGACATGTCTGGAGGGGACAATGAGGCTGGAGAGGGGCTGGGAACACAAAAACCCTGTGAGGAACCCCTGAGGGAGCTGGGGGTGCTCAGCCTGGAGAAAAGGAGACTCAGGGCTGCCCTCATCACTCTGCACAGCTCCTGAAAGGTGCCTGTGCTCAGCTGGGGCTGGGCTCTTTCTCCAGCAGCACTGACACAACCAGAGCACACAGCCTCGAGCTGCACCAAGGCAAATACAGGTTGGATAGCAGGGAAAAGTGTTTTACAGCAAGGGTGAGAAAGTTCTGGAATGTTCTGCCCGGGGAGGTGGTGGAGTCCCCATCCCTGGGTGTGTTTAACAAAGCCTGGATGTGGCACTGGGGGCCAGGGTTTGGGTGAGGGGTTGGGGCTGGGCTGGACTCGATGGTCTTGGAGGTCTCTGACAACCTGGGGATTCTGTGAATTCTGTGAATCCTGAAATGCAGCCACTCCCCACCCCTCAGCCATGTCCCTGAGTGCCACAGCTCCCTGTCCTTTAAATCCCTCCCCATCAGCAGCCTGGAGTATCTTACACAGAATTATCCATGCACAGCTCAAACAGCTGCTGGTTTCTACTGCCTGGGCTCCTGCTGGGCACTTTTAAAACATCCTCACTGAAACAAAAAGGAATTTTCCCAGATGTTTTCCAGCAGGATTTTCATGGTGATTTATCTCAATGTTTCTGGCCACTTCTTTCACCTGAATCATCTTCTGACACAGCCAGAACAAGGTCATGGAGATGGGAGGAGGATCTCCAAACCAAACCCATGGCACAAACTGACAGTTTACCACCCCTGGGCACTTGGAAACTCTTCATCTGGGTTAATTCCAAGGGAAAAGTTCATTCCCAACCCCAAAACCTGGGAGGAGAGAGGTGGAGGCAGGAGCTGCTGCCCTACCTGTGGAGTTCTGCAGCAGGAGCCGACTCCTGTACTTGTGATTGTTCTCTCCAGGCTTCAGCAAGTACAAATCTGGGGAGAGTTTGATAGCAGCTACAGCATTTTTGATGATGTGGTGTATGAAAAACAACAAAATCTGAACTACAAGGAAAATGAGGAAAAGCAACAACCTGAAAGAAATAAAAGTTTGGGGTTTGTTACAATTCAGCGAAAGCCAACCCAGTTTTATGTGCATGCTGTTAAAAAAACATCTCCCTCACCCCCCAAAAAACCATTTATTAACAGAAATTACATCTCCACACTTGCTATTTTTCAAATGGGGAAAACTGAAGGGCAGGATGTGCTTTCCCTGGTGCCATTCAGGCAGGATTTGGGACTCCCACACAAAGGAGGAGCCCCAGTACTCACATAACTCTGACACATTTGTTCTCCCGTTTCAGGCTGAGGAAATGCACTTTGGCTATGGTGGAGACCTGCTTCTTCCACAGGGCTGAGTTGCTCATGGCTGGTGCCTTGGCCTCAGAGAGCATCAGCAGGCTCTGCTCCATGTCATCCAGGGACTTGGTGTCCATCTCCTCCTGGCCTTGCTGCGAGTGGAACACGCTGTAATCTGCAACGGGGCAGGGAAACCCAGGCAGGTGATCTCTGGCAGCTGGGGGGGAAATGGGGCAGGAGGGGGAGCCAGGGGCCAGAGACCCCATGCTCTGCCTGTGGTAGAAGTCACCTCACCCATGCCATCCCCAATCCTATCCCCATCTTAATCCCATCCCAACCTAATCCCATCCCATCTCCATCCCAATCCTATCCTATCCCACTCCATCCCCATCCCAATCCATCCCATTCCAATCCCATTCCAATCATATCCCCTCCCCATCCCAATCCCCATCCCCATCCCACTCCCATCTCCATCCCAATCCTATCCCATCCCACTCCATCCTCATCCCATCCCAATCCCAATCCTGTCCCATCCCAATCCCAATCCCATGCCCATCCCAATCCCAATCCTATCCCCATCCCATCCCAATCCTATCCTCATCCCATTCCATCCCTATCCCTATCCCACCCCATCCCCAACCCAAATCCTATCTCCATCCCATCCCCATCCCAACCCACTCCAGCCCAATCCCATCCCCATCCCCATCCCTGAATTTAACCCCAAGCTCAGTGACCCCGATCCAGCCCAACCCCACCCATGGCAGGTACTTAAAGCTGACACAGCAGAAATGAAGGAGCATTTCCCAGGAAAACCCTGGTGGGTTAAATCCCAAACCAACAAGGCTGGGAAAGACCTTTGAGATCCCCGAGTCCAGCCTGTGACCAAGCACACTGTGGCACCAGGGGCCATCCCATAAACATCCACCCCATAAACACCTCCAGGGACAGAGACCCACTGAGACTTGACTCAAAATTTTGCCACCAAAAGGTTCAGATTTGCCCCAGTTTCATAGCCTTGGCCTGTGTGTGCACCTGCAGATCCAGCTGTTAAATCCTCTTAAACCCACACAGAAACTCTGTGCAGTCACACTAATTAGGGAGTAATTTCCATACCAGTTACAGAGTACATATATCTACTCATACTAATAATTCTGGATCACACAGAAAGCTCCAGAACAATTAAAACAGCTCAATCCATTCAAAACTGACATTAAAAAAACAACGGACTCATTCTGGAGTAATATTAAGCAATCTCAACTTTTCATTTGGACTGAAAGTTGATTTAAAGTGAGACAAGCTGAGCTGTTTCAGCCCTAAGTGCAGCTACTGTTCACACAAAAAGTTGAAAATTAATTTTACCCTGCACATTTATAATTTCTTGAAAGCAAACTCCATTAGGAAACTAAAGGGCACTTTAAAAGGCAAGTAAACTGTAAAGCCAAGCAGTCAGATGTGAGCTGGCTGGATGAAAAATTAATCAGTAAAAAACTTTTCCTCTGGATGCTCCCAGAATCACTCCCCAGCCAATTCTCTGCCTTTTCCTGTGTTGGAGTCCTGGTTGCTGAGAATTTTAAAACTTTCTGTGCTGGCAGACTCTGACCTCCAGCAGAACACTGCATTTCACCTGAGGCTGTGGAAAAGCCTTCTAAAATTAATTAACAGCACTGAGATTATGAGTGTGGAGTTTAATTAGAAGTTGTGATATCACAAAGTAAAAACTTAGAGTCTGGGGTTTTAAAATACAGCAATATATATTATATATATATTAATATATTATATGTAGTATATATATTATATATAATATATAGTAATATATATTATATATAATGGTAATGTATAATATATATATAGTAATATATAAATATTATATATAAATAATATATATTAATTATATATAATCATATAAAATATATATTATATAAAAATATATAAGTAATATAGCTATATATATTTAAATATATTTTAAAATATATTAATATAATATATTTTAAAAATGTATTAATATATATAAAACAAAATAAAAGTTTTAAAGCAGAAGCTAGTCCTTCTTCTCTACCTTCTTCTTCATGAGTTAAAGTGTATTTTGTAATTGAATATTGAATAATTGGAATTTCAAGGCAGTCACACGATGCTCTTTACAGTTCACAAGAGTTTGTAGGGTTTTTGTAAGGTTTTTGTAGGATTTTTGTAGGATTTGGGGCTTTCCTGCTTCCTATTGAATATTGAATATAAAATATTGAATATACAATACTGAATATTGTATTTGAATATTGAATGTACAATATTGAATATTGAATATTGTATTTGAATATTGAATGTACAATATTGAATATTGAATATTGTATTTGAATATTGAATGTACAATATTGAATACTGAATATTGTATTTGAATATTGAATGCACAATATTGAATATTGAATATTGTATTTGAATATTGAATGTACAATATTGAATACTGAATATTGTATTTGAATATTGAATGTACAATATTGAATATTGAATATTGTATTTGAATATTGAATGTACAATATTGAATATTGAATATTGTATTTGAATATTGAATGTACAATATTGAATATTGAATATTGTATTTGAATATTTGAACAGCCTGGAACGTTGTGAGAACCAAAGGACGCCCGGATGCTGGAGCAGCACCCTGTGAAGGATGTTTTCCTTGTTCCCTCCTTCTGGTAGTGCCAATCCCACAGGAACTGAGAGCAAAGCAAAGCTGAGGGCACAGCCCTGCTCCTTCCCACCTGCTTGGTCAATCTCTGCCTCCACCTCCAGCTTCAGGTACACGTCCTCCAGAGTGGTCATGGACACGCCATAGGTGATGACCCCCAGGTGGGAATGGGTGTCCAGGTCAGAGAACAAACCTGGGGACAGAGGCAGCTCTGAAACTCTGCTCCAGCACCTGCCAGGAGCTCTTAAGGCTCATCACACACACCCCTAAACCTCCTGCTTGCTGGGAAAATCAGGAACGTGGGAGCAGCAGATAAACCAGAAAGTCGTGGTTTGAGAACCAGGGTGGGACAGGCTCCTTTTAGGATGAAATTTCAGTCTCTGTGTCAGGAGATGTGGTTTTGCTGAAGTTGTGCTGCTTTTAAAAGCTGGCTCAGCATCCTGAAGCTGCTGGGCTCAAAGTTTTCTCAGGGCAGGTTCAAGGTGAGCTCTCCTGGAAAAATCATACCCAGGACAGCTCATCCTACCTAAATCACTGCCCAGGCACAAAGGATCTTACACATTAATCCACTGAGTCACTTTGTATCTATAAAAATAATTAATAGTCATTTCATATCTATAAATATATAAAAATTTATATAAATATCTAAGAATTCCCAGATGTTTAAGGCCAGGTGAACCAGGCAGGAGATGCTGGACTGGGCACAGAGCTTGAAGACCAACGTGAGGTTCAGAGTGGGAGAACTTCACAGCACCTTGGGGTGAAAAATGTTACTGGGTTTTTGTCAATCCTGCGAAATCAGGACTTTAAAAAAAGGAGCTTCAGAGCCAAGGTGAGGCTGAAGGGAAATTCAAAATTCAAATGGGAGGAGTACTTGGATATTTGACAATAGTCCTCCATCCTCCACAGCTTCTCCTCTCCCAGCTGACAAGGTGTGTTGCCAACCTCAGCTCCCCCTGAAATAGTTTGGGGGAATTGATTCAATCTCAGCCTTTTTGCAAAGCTCATAAATCATTAACCCCAATGCAAGAGGGAAAAAAAATCTTTATGGAGTATCAGCTGCATGTTCCCATCAATACTGATGCTCCCTTGGCTTCCCACACAGGATTTATTCCATTTATTCCTGGGAGGAGAGCAAGGAGCCCTGCCCAGGACTGCTCAGATAATTGCTGCCATCTAGTGAAATCCTCCCCTCTGCTCCTTGCTCCTTCTCTCCATGGAATTTCAAGGCAGTCCCACGATGCTCTTTGCAGTTCACAAGAGTTTGTAGGGTTTTTGTAGGGTTTTTGTAGGGTTTTTGTAGGGTTTTTGTAGGGTTTGGGGCTTTCCTGCTTCCTGCTGCAGGCCAGCCCTGCTCTTTGGAACCCTCTGCAAGAGGATGGTGATTCTGCAGGACCAGGTGGAAGGGACTCCTCATCACAGAGGCATCTCCCCAGCCACTGCTGCTGAGCACCCACAACCCTCACACCTCACTGGAAGAGGTGACAAAACCCTCACTCACCTGAGAAAATCCTCCCTGACTCCCCACCAAATAATAATAAATATAAAACCATCAAACCACAACGGACACTTTATCAAGAACATCGGCTTAAAGCCACGCTTAATAAACACCCCGTGCTGCAATCACTGATCCCTGCAACACAAAACCCCACAAATACCTGCAAACTTGTCCATGTCCTTGAGAGGGAGGGTGTACACGAGCTGCTCATCGTTCTGCTGGATCAGGCTGGCTGCAGGGATGTGCTGCCTGATCAGAGATGTGGTGGCCTCTGTGTTGCAGTAGGCATCAATGTGCATGCTGGAAAAACACAGCAGGAGTTGGGGTTTAGAGCTTGGCCTGCTCCTGACACTGCAGCAAACATTCAGTTGTACCATTGTGATTTAGATTTTTCTGTTTTTCAGATTCTGTTTTTCAGATTTTCTGATTTTCAGATTCTTTAGTGGGTAGCTCTGAGCTTCATATTAAGTGTTGGTAAGCTCTGTGCACAGAGCAGGGAGACAAAACAATTCCTGCTCCAGCTGGGCACCAAGGACAAATGATCCAAATCTCAGCCCAGGAGCACAAACCCCGTGGGCTGGAGAGAGAAAAACAAGCAGGGTGGGACTGCAGGGGCTAAAGCTGGAATGGGACAATGAACTGCAAGATGCAAATGGAGCAGAACTGATCCAAGGGAGAGACCCCGTGCCCGCTCGTGCATTTTGGGACCATTTTGGTTCATCTTGGGTGCAGCCCTGGCTGGGCTCTTGTGCTGCCCAAGGTGGATCCATGGAGGAGATGCTTTGAATAAATCCCTGCTTTATTCTGTGACTCTGTCCAGCCTCTGCTCCAGCTCAGCCTTCTCAAAGCATCAATTCAAGGATAAAAGGATCTTGTTGGGGTTTTTTTCCTCAGAGATTCCAACATAAAACAGTAAAAAAAGAGATGCATGATGACCCCTAAGAGGTACAAAACTGGGCACAGAATTACCTCAGGCGGTAGCCAATGCCCCACTTGCTCTTGAGGAAGAGAGAAGAGCCGAGACATTTCAGCATCCCTTGGGAAATCACAGCTTTACGATCTGGAAAGGGAAGCCAGGAAGCAGAAAATGAACAATTTCCTGCCAAACCCGCTCTGGGTTGCACACCAATGGTAGCCCAGGGCTGGGGGCTGAAGCTGGGCTGGGGCAGGGCTCACCAGCCAGGATGTCAGCCTCATCCATGAAGTGGGTGCTGAACACTGTCACACGGTTGGCTTTCCTGCTCCTCAGCAGGTTCCAGACGATGTGGCGGGAGCAGGGATCCATCCCCGCCGTGGGCTCATCCAGCAGCAAAACCTGGGGGCAAAACCACCAGGGCTGCTCAAAGCCACAGCCCCTGAGCTCAGTAACCCCTCCCCAGTGCAGCCACATTGCTCTTCACAGAGAAAAGCAAGGCACAATTCTTCCCAAGAATATTTCTGGGTTTCACATCCTCTGAACCTCAGAGACAGAAAAAACAATTCTTATCTCATTTACTGCTCCTGTGTTGCTCACAAGTGGAATGCATTGTGGAAGATTGTTTACCTGAAGGGAATTGATAATTGGATTTTGGTGTGAGTGTTTTGATGCACTGACCAATTGAATCCAGGTGTGTGGGCTGACAGTCAGGATCCTGTGCAGTGGAGTGCTTGGCAGGTTCAGGTAGGATGTAATGTAATATACATCCTAACTGAAGTGCAATATAGTAAGAATAATATAATATCATAAAGTAATTAATTAGCCTTCTGATAAGATGGAGTCCTCCTCATCATTCCTTTCCAATATCTGAGAAAAAAATATCTGCTATACCCCAGCACACCCAGCAGGGTTTGTTTGAAACCTGCCAATTAATTCCTGTAAAATAGGAAACAGCCCAGATTAACAAGGCTGCTTTTGTCACTGTGCTTTGAATACATCCATCTCCCCTTGTGACAAATGGAAAAATCCTGTGATAAATTAATGCCACAGCCTGCTTTATTCTGCTTCCAATAGAATTATGTAGCAGAATCACAACTTAGCCATGGATTCACTCTTTCTGCTGAGGGGTGGTTAAATGCACACAACTGCACTGAAAACCCCCAGGAAGTGTCACACACACCATTTATAACCACGGATCTCAAAGCAGTCCCCATCCTCACAGGCCAGACATTACAGAGCTGCAACACAAAAGATCTCTCTGGCTCTGCTCCTGCTCCCAGCTCCTGGATGGCTTTGGAAGGAAAGCATCCAACAATTTCCCTGCTGGGGGATAAATGCTACCTGCCAGAAATTACACACAAAACTTGCCACACTATTTATTTGCCAAAGAGATCAAACCCAAGGCTGCTGCCATTACTGAACCTCAAGCACAAAGGCAGAGAAATTGAAATGATTGTTATTAAACCACAAATGAAGAAAAAAAGGCGCTCAAAGGAACAATTTCTGCATTTTGCACATTAGTTGGTTTTGACAAAAAAGACCAAGCCTTCCATGGATCAGCAATGCCAAGATGAGAATAATTCCATCCCTCTCACCTTGGGGTTCCCAAGAACAGCAACTCCCACTGACAGCCTCCTCTTCTGCCCCCCACTTAATTTTTTGGCTTGATTGTCCCTGATGGGCTGCATCTCCAAATCCAGCAACACCTTCTGCACCTTGAAAACACAAGAAACACATTTATTGTTTAAAAAAAAAACAACTATACATTTTTAAAACCAGATTGTTAACAATTAACATTCAAATTAACTGCTGCTGGTTCCCAGAGTGTTCTGTATCTGAACTGCACAACCTACACACAAAGTTTAATGGTGTCTGTAACTGAACCTAAATGCCAGATTTAAAACATTTCATGAGCATTTTAATCTTAGGAAAAATTAAAAGTTTATCCTTGTCTAAATATCTGCCTGTACCTCTCTGTCCACTGTACCACACAGGAATATTTCCCTGCAAAAGGAAAACCCTGCAAGGATATTTTGATTTACAGGTTAAAAACGTTCATGTAAGACAACAGCAGTGGCCAGGTGAGTTACCTCTTGTATCAAATCGTTCTGAGGGATGCCCTTGATGGCAGCAAAGATGGAGAGGTTCTCCTCCACAGTTAAGATGTCAAAGTGGATGTCGGCCTGGGGGCACACGCCCGCGATCTGCCGCACCTCCAGCATCTCGTCGATCTCAGACACCCTGTGCCCATAGACTGACACAAACCCTAAGGGAAATGAGCATAAAATCATCCAGTGGTTTGTGCCCATAGACTGACACAAACCCTAAGGGAAATGAGCATAAAATCATCCAGTGGTTTGGGCTGGAGTGGGTTAAAGCTCATCTCATTCCAACCCCTGCCATGGGCTGGTGACTCAGGTTGGAAGGCGTGCCTGGGGGTGTGTGTCCAATTCCCATCTGTCAGAGGTGGGGCAGTTCTCTGCTGTTCATTGGGCAGGTTCCTTTATCTCTTCCACAACCAATCCTCCCTCCAGGAGAGCTCTGCTATTCATAATTATTAATTATCTTCTGTGCATGGGCCATTAATTATTAATTATCTTCTGTCCATGGCCAGGGAGTGTCCCTGCAGGGCTGATCCAATTCCAGCATCCCATGGGGAGATGCTCCGCCCAGGGGAGGAGCCAAGCATTCCTACCTGGATCCAATCTGAGCTTTGGGACACCCCAGCAGCCTTTGCCCACTGCATTCCCAGAGGAGCAGCTTTCTGCTGCCCTGCATTCCCAGAGGGAGCCCAGGCCCATCTGCAGCAGCCCTGGAGCTGCAGAGGAAAACTCCCCCCTTGTGCAGGATCCCTGCTGCAGCAGAACCACAGCTGGCACTGCAGGAGGGCTGAGCCCCCATGGGATGGGGCTGTGCCACCACCCTGACACACAGGAGGGCAGCTCCTATTCTGACTCTGTCAGTGTTTTTTTTCTTTTTTTTTGTACTACTGTATATGTATTTTTAATTTTCCTAGTAAAGAATTGTTATTCCTATTCCCACAAGACCCTTAATTTCAAAATTATAATAATTTATAGGGAGGGGATTTACATTTTCCATTTCAAGGAAGGCTCCTGCCTTCCTTAGCAGACACCTGGCTGTTCAAACCAGGACAGCTGCAAACTCTGCACTGGAAGCAGCAATCAGCAGAGAGGGTTTTACAGCCCTGCATGGACAGGAATTCCACGTGGGCCCTTTCACATGTTATCCAAGGACATTTTGGTGCATCCTGGAATACCTGCCCAGGCTCTCAGGCCTGGTTGTGCAGCAGGGCAGCCCCAGGGCTGCACTCACCATCAGAGGGAGGGCACAGCCCACACAGGATGTTCATCAGCGTCGTCTTCCCGGTGCCGCTGTGGCCCAGCAGCGCTGTGATCTGTCCCTCGTAGATGTCAAAGGACAAATCTGCTCCAGGGCACAGCAAAAAGAGGTGTCAGGGTGGGGTCCTGGCCCCCTGAGCCAGCTCCTGCCCCTGGCTCAATCCCAATATTCACATCCACACTCTGCCTGGGGGACAGGACCGGCCTGGGATGGTCCCATAGCTGCTGTGGGGTGGCCTCGTGCCAAAGCCACCCAGGGAAAGGAGGTGACAACATCAGGGAGGTGGGGAAGGGGAGATGACATCACTACAAGGGCATTGGGAAGTGGGGGTGATGCCAGCAGGCTCTCCTCAGTGATGAAGGGCTCATTTTTGGTTTAGACACTGTGTGAGAGAGGACAGACACAAGCACACACCTGGCATTTGTGCTCCAGAGCCCCACCCCTCCAAAAGAAACCAAAACCAGCCTGAACTGAAACCCAAGAGATCACTCAGCAACTCAGCTACTGCTCCTCTGCATCCCACCAGCAGCCAGAAAGCTGAAATGTTCTTACTTCTGAGAGCCTCCACGGTTTCCCCCTTTTCCTGAATGTTTTCTGAACACAGCTGATTCTGAAAGAAGACACATCATGGCAGGAACTATTTCAGCACCTTTACATGGCATTTTCAGTCATCAACACTCAGCAACAATCACAACAAGCCAACCAGACTGAAGTGGCACCAGATGTGTTAAAACCCACAGAGGCAAGTCAAGAGAGAGGACAGGTTCTCCCAAAACTTGTCAATCTCCACCCTGGCATCAGAAAACTTCTCCTGGTCACCTTCTAAGGTGTTTCCTGTGATGATAAACTGAATTATTTCAAATATGAGTCTCTTTCAGACGGTGGAACAATGCTCTAGAGGCTTCCCAAGCTGGGAAAGGGAACAGCTACTCCCCAGCAGTTGCACAACACAACAGGAGACTCCACAGACATGACATGGAAAAGAGGTGACAGCAGAATGGACTCCAAAGATGTGATTCCTGACAGCTCTTGAACAAAATCAGGTAAATTCTTTTATATATAGATAGCAAGTATTTAATATATATAAATAGCAAATATTTTATATATATAATATATATTTTTTATATATAAATAGTATATATATATAATAGCAAGTATTTTATATATATAAATAATTTTTTTTTTTCATATATATATAAAATAGCCAGTATTCTTATATATATTAATATTTTTCCTTTCCAGAGAGGTAAAAACCTTCCTTCAAGCCCTGCTGGTTTTCCAAATGAAAAGAGCAGGCAGTTTATCTGGAGGCACCAAATCAATGATTCATCCCCTGAAAACGAGGATGGTGAGTGGATTTTGGAGGGTGAGTAATGGGGAAGAGAATGAGTTTGAAAGCAAACAGAACTTGCACATGGAGAGATGACAAGACTGTGTGAAACTGCTGGAGCTGGTGGAGGGATGATGTGGGAAGAGTCCTGGGTGGGTGAATAATGCAACAACAGCCACCATGTTCTCAGGGGAACATCAGGATTCAAACTGGACTCCTGAATCTGTAGATAATAAAAATACCTCTCACTACTTAAAAAATAAGCATGTATCTCCTCCATCTCTAGGATTACAACAACAAACCCCTCTCCTGAAGTGATTTACGCCTGGCTCCACAGCCCTGAGGATGGGATGTGCTGTATGGAGGGTTCCTGCCATCCATGTGCTGTTTGAGCCTGGGCACTGGAGAGCCAGGAGTGATTTTCCAGCACTGTAAATGCAGGTGAGCTGCTCGCCCCTAGGCAGGGCAGGGCTGTACCTGACGGCTTCCTTGCCCTGGAATTCTGTACCTGATGGCTTCCTTGCCCTGGAATTCTGTACCTGACGCCTTCCTTGCCCTGGAATTCTGTACCTGATGGCCTCCTTGCCCTGGAATTCTGTACCTGATGGCTTCCTTGCCCTGGAATTCTGTACCTGATGGCTTCCTTGCCCTGGAATTCTGTACCTGATGGCTTCCTTGCTCTGGAATTCTGTACCTGATGGCTTCCTTGCCCTGGAATTCTGTACCTGATGGCTTCCTTGCCCTGGAATTCTGAAGGCACAGGCTCCACAATCTCACTGAAGCTCAAGCTGCCGTTGATGCTGCTCTCGTACAGCTCCTTGTAGTTTTTCCTGCGCTTTGACCAAAAGGAGGGTTTCATGAAGAAAAAGGGCGTGCGGCGCAGGCCAAACTCACCTGGGGGACAGGACAGAAGGAACTCCTGAGCAGCAACCACAAATATTATATATTATATATTATATATTATATATTATATATTATATATTATATATTATATATTATATATTATATATTATATATTATATATTATATATTATATATTATATATTATATATTATTATATATCTATTACATTCTAGTATATTACATATTATATATTATTATATCTTATCATATAGTATATCATATATATTACACAGTATTGTATAGTAATATATTATATTAATTATATTAATTATATATTATAGTACTACACTAAGTTACATTATATTACATTATATAATATAGTAGAATATATTTTATATTATTATATTGTTATATCATATATTACATTATATTATATCATATAGTATATTATAATATATAGTACTATAATATGATATCATATCATATCATATCATATCATATCATATCATATCATATCATATCATATCATATCATAATATATTATAATATATAGTATTGTAATATTATTCTATTCTATTCTCTTCTCTTCTATTCCATTCTATTCCTCAGCTTTGTGCTTTCAGCAGCAACCACAAATATTATATATTATATATTATATATTATATATTATATATTATATATTATATATTATATATTATATATTATATATTATATATTATATATTATATATATATATTATATTATAATATGATATAAACCTCAGCTCTGGGCTTTCAGCTCCTCCCATAGCCAGCCCACTTCTGTTCCTGAGCAATTCCATCAGCCAAATTTCCATTTAAGCCACGACTCCCCATCTCCACTGCTGGCACGCTTCACTTTTGCTGAGTATTTAAATAAATGTGCAAATCCCCTTCTATTCCAGAGAAATCCCCAGTGCTGAATGAGCAGGGACTTAAACGTGGCAGGGAGAAAAGAGAGGCCTTGGAGGTGAACAGAGCTGAGGGGCTTAACCAGTTCTTAATCCCAAGATTAACAACTTTGTTCTGTGCTTTAGGCTCAACTTCTTCTGCCAGAGGGAGAGATCTGGAAGAGGCAGAGCAGTCTTTGATTTCCAGCCCTCCAAAAGGAAATTGGAAAGCTTGAGTGTCACCGTCACATTTTCTGAAAAATCCCTTTGCCCAGGATTCTTCTCCTGGGAAGCTGAGAAACCTCAGAGAAAAATGAAACCAATAATTATCTGGTTTGCTTCTCCTGTGTTTTGCTGCTTTGGAATGTGTTTGGACATTGTTTACCAACAGGTGATGGTTTATTGGTCTCTGCTGTGAACTGTTTTGACTTTGGGGCCAAGCTGTGTCAGGACTCTGAAGAGAGTCACAAGTTTCGTTATTATCTTTTTAGCCTTCTGTAAGTATCCTTTCTGTATTCTTTAGTATAGTTTAGTAGAGTATTCTTTAATATAAAACAGATCTTAAAATAATAAATTAGCCTTGTAAGAACATGGAATCAGATTCATTCATTCCTCCCTTTGTCAGGGGTCCCTGAAAATATGACACTTGAGGTTGCAGTTAACTCAGGAAGGAAGTTTTTCCTCTAGAAATAGGGGAAAATTAAGCTTTTTTAGAGCAGGCCAAAATCCCTCCTCACACCTCACAATTTTAACTATATATATAGTTAAAGAATATATATATATATAGTTAAAGAATATATATATAGTTATAGAATATAAATTATTTCAGCTAAAAGTGTAAAATTCCATGTGAAAACAGCATCACCTCCTTTCTCCAGAGAGTTCAGGGAGGAGATGGCAGCAGCCTGGGGTGCTCAGGATTTCAGGATGATCCTCCCAGAGCTCAGTTTCTGTCAGGAACTCACCTGGGATCACCTGGTCAAGGTAGACAGCCACGAGCAGGTAAAAGATGCTGTCCAGCACCAAGAGAATCAGAGAGATACACAGAGGGTAAGGACCAGCATTGATGTTTGCAAATGTTGCCCCATCCTCATAATCCTCCAGGTGCATGACCTGCAGGGAGAGATGTCACACACCAAAAAGGCAAAAAAACAGCACAGTACAAAAAAAACCCCCAAAACTTGGCAAAAAACTTGGCAAAATCTTGACAAAAAACCTAAAAATAATGAGAAAGTGACTGAGATCACAATGGACACAAAGAATAACAGCTCCTTCATGGTGCTGGACATTAAACGGCTATGAAAAAGCAAATCATATTTTTAAAATATTTGCATATTCTAAAAACATTTGCATAATTATAGGTTTTAAATTGCATATTTAAAAATACAACTTAAATATAATAATTACTAAATGAAATAATCAATAAATAATAAATATGAATAAATAGAATCAAAAAGTAATATATAAATAAAATAATGTAATAAATATAGTTTAGATATAATTTGTTAAAAATAAAATTTAAATACTATTTCAATAATATTATTTAAATAATAAAATTTTTAAAATAATATTTCAAACCCCCATCAGGGGCAGGTGGGGATTTACCTGTGCAACACCAATCAAGAAGCTGCACTGACACAAAGGGCTGAGGATCCACACGAAGGATTTGGGGAAATCCTCCAGCAGGACAATGTTGAGGCCCACAAAGCCAAAAACCAGAGTTGCCAGGAACTCCACTATCCCCACGTGCTTGGACTTCTTAAACAGAGGGGTCAGCATCAGGGCAAAGAAAACCTGAGGGCAGAGAGAAAAACAGACAGGAAAATATTGTAATTATAGTAATTGTAATAATAATAATGATAATAATAATGATATAGAAATTGTGTGGAAAAACTAAGGGAAAATACCATAGTAACAATAATAATAGTAGTAATAATAATAATTTAAAAATAAAATAAAATAATAATAATAATGTAGAAATTGTGTGGAAAAACTAAGGGAAAATACTGTAGTAGTAGTAGTAGTAATAATAATAATAATAGTAATAATAATAATAGTAATAATAATATTGTGTGGAATAACTAAGAGGAAATACCATAGTATAATAATAATAATAATAATAATAATAATAATAATAATAATAATAATAATAATAATAATAATAATAATAATAATAATAATATAGAAATCGTGTGGGAAAACTAAGGGAAAATACCACAGTAGTAGTAATAATAATAATAGTAACAATAAAAATAAAACTAAAAAAAAATAAATATAGAAATTATGTAGAAAAACTAAGGAAAAATACCATATATAATATAATATATGTTCTTTCACAATATATAATTTAAAATATAATTTTCCTGGTATAGTCATTACAGCACAGATTCATGGAATCATTTTCAGCTGGAAAATACTTTCAAGATCAAGTCCAACTGCTCCTCTTATCAACTCAGACAAGCAACTGGATACATAAATATATTTATGATGCATTTTTTATCATTCTCTGACAGTTTATTAGGTTTTTTACATTACACTCTGTAGTAACAGGAAATGTTTTGAAGAGGATCTGGACTGAAGAATGATTCTGTGGAGGACTGAAAACTCAAAACCTGATGAGTTTTCATCATATATAAACTCATCATTATAAACTCAGATGTTTCAGGAGGGAAAAGCATTTTTCAAGGTGATGGGTGACACCAGTGCAACATCCTAAAACCAGGAGAAAACCCCAGGAAGGGCTGGGACAGCTCAGATTCCTGAGAAACAACAAATATTTTGGCAGGGGGAATAAATCAGGTGGGAAGGGAATAAAACAAACAAAGCCCCAGGGCCAGGAATACTCACAGAGGAGACTCCATAGAGGAAGAAAAGCAGGAATATGACAAAGGCACTGCTCTGGGGGAACAGGGACGAGGCTGTGGCAATCACAGCCATCAGGATGGACATGACAAAAATCAGGCTCACGTAGAGCAGCACCCAGGACAGCCTAGGGAGGAAAAAAGCAGAAAAAGGAATGAATCCCCAGCCATAGAAACAGCAAAACCCAGCACTCTTTAATATTCCACATATTCCAAAACCCAGCACTCTTTAATATTCCACACAGACTTCTACCCCAAGTTAATTCTAACTCTATGTCCCACTGCACCAAAGGGCAATAAAACCTGAATAAAAAAGCTGTTAGCAACAAAACCTGAATAAAAGAGCTGTTTGTAACAAAACCTGAATAAAAGAGATGTTTGTAACAAAATCTGAGTAAAAGAGCTGTTGTGAACATCCTGGGGTTGTTCCCAGCACACAGTGAGACCCAGGGCAGTTAAGGATGCACAATCAGGTGATTCACCTTTATTTTTTGCATAATTAATTCCCTGGTATGGGCAAAAGAGGGTAACAGAGTCGTAGGTTTCAATAATTCAAGGAATTCTGTTTAAATTTTAATAGAGGCTGCTGGGCAGGGTAATAAAATCCTGCTCTGTTGAAAAACAGGGCTGTGAGTCGGGGAACAACTCTGACCCCAGCAAACAGGGGTGGTTTGTGTCCAGGTAGCACAAAACGACACATTTCCTCTGAAACAACTAAAAAAAAATCATTCCAACCACCCCAGGTGGATGTTTCCGTGCAGATGTGAAAACCCTGCCAGAAAGGGCAAAGCCAAACCTGTTTTTATCCCCTCAGCTATCAATGATTCCAAATTAACACATCATTGGGGAGAAAAAGGAAATATTCTATTGCCCAGGCCAGTTTTCATCAGGGTGAGGAAACAACTGAAAACCTGTTGCTGAGACTGCTCTGGCACATTCAAATTATAGAGTTGGGTTCATTTAATTCTGTGCCAGGCTGCATCTTGCCTGTTGAGCTTCTAGGAAAGGAGGTAGTGAGCCAAAAATGCCTAAAAACCTCCATAAAACCTCACACTTGATGAGGTTTAATCCCTCTAATCTGGTGTAGCTTTACATGAATAAATGCAGCAGGATTACTTATTAAATTATTTGTATTTTCATGGTACTGCAAGTGTCTCTCTGTTTTATTGTAGAGAATATTTTAGTTTTTGGTTGTTTTCACTTAAAGATTGAAAGAAATTTAAGAACTGGAGGGTGGGATGGAAGAGGTTAACTAGACAATTTTTTTAACACAATTTTTTAATATAACAATTTTTCTTTACATGTATTTAATTCTTTTTTCCTTACATATATTTAATATTGTTTTCTTTACATATATTTAATTTTTTTTTCCTTGTATAAGGAGCAGGCTATACCAAACACTCACATACCAGAAGGCAGTGTCATGGAGTCCCAAAATTTTCAAGAACTCCTTCAGCTTCCTCTCCTTTTCTGCCACGATGTGAATTGCCAAATAATACCCAAAGGGGGAGAATGCAATCACCAGGTAAATTAAAATGATTGCACGAGGGAAATTATCAATTTCCACCACTGCAGCCTCTCCCATAACCATGGCTCTGGTCAGATCCAGCTGTTCCCAAACAGAATGATTTGTCTTCAGCTGGAAGGAAGAGGAGGAAAAGTTATTTTGGCTTTTTTCCAGATTTTTCAGCCCCATCCCAACCACTCCACCCCTGCTGGAAGGGGGAATCTGGAGAGTCCAAAACCTTCCTGACCCCAAATTCCAGGCCAAAAAGCAAGCCTGGAAAACACCTGAATGCCTGGGGATGAAATGAGGAAATGTGGAATTTCTGTCACTTCAAAAGATGGAATTTGCTGTCACCACGAGCAGGGTGAGGGGAGGGAAATTGGGAAAAATTGCTGAGCAATAGTGACAGCAAAATAATAAATTTTGCAGGTAAATTCTGCAGCCCTTGCTTGGAATGGCATTTAGAGGTGAGAATTTGTGTTCTGAGGAGGGTTGTGCTGGATGTTCAGCATCTCTGGGATGCAAATGGACACAAAAATCCTCAGAATCCAACCCAAGAGGATTGGGGAAATCCTGGACAAAACAGTCTGGACAGAACATGGCCAAACCTGCCCCAAAACTTCTGCATTTTCATCAGATCCCAGCTGGGATCTGACACAGCATCTCCAGGCAGATTAAGGAGCCTGGGCAGCCCCTGGATCTGCCCTTTTGGGGTGAGGATGGGATTTTGTGGGATTTTGGGGGATTTTCCCAGTGGTACCTGGACAGAACAGTCCTGGACAAAACATGGCCAAACCCATCCCAAAACTTCTGCCTTCTCATCAGATCCCAGCTGGGATCTGACACAGCATCTCCAAGCAGATTAAGGAGGCTGGGCTGCCCCTGGATCTGCCCTTTTTTGGGGTGAGGATGGGATTTTGTGGGATTTTGTGGGATTTTCTCAGTGGTACCTGGACAAAATAGTGCTGGACAGAACATGGCCAAACCCGCCCCAAAACTTCTGCATTTTCATCAGATCCAATCTGGAATCTGACACAGCATCTCCCAGGACTAACAAATAGATTAAACAGCCCAGACAACCCCTAGATGGGCCCTTTTTTGGGGTGAGGATAGGATTTTGTGGGATTTTCCCAGTGGCACCTGGACAAAACATGGCCAAACCCACCCCAAAACTTCTGCCTTCTCAACAGATCCAATCTGGAATCTGACACAGCATCCCCCAGGATTGACAGGCAGATTAAGGAGCCCAGGTAGCCCCTGGATCTGCCCTTTTTTGGGGTGAGGGTGGGATTTTGTGGGATTTTATGGGATTTTCCCCGTGGTACCTGGACAGAATATGGCCAAACCCATCCCAAAACTTCTGCCTTTCATCAGATCCCAGCTGAGATCTGACACAGCATCTCCAGGCAGATTAAGGAGCCTGGGCAGCCCCTGGATCTGCCCTTTTTTGGGGTGAGGATGGGATTTTGTGGGATTTTCCTGGACAAAACATGGCCAAACCAATCCCAAAACTTCTGCCCTCTCATCAGATCCCAGCTGAGATTTGAGACACGGCATCTCCTGGGATTGACAGATTAAGGATTAGCAGGCAGTCCCTGAATCTGCCCTTTTTTGGGGTGAGGATGGGATTTAATGGGATTTAGTGGGATTTTATGGCATTTTCCCAGTGGTACCTGGACAGAACAGTCCTGGACAAAACATGACCAAACCTGCCCCAAAATTTCTGCCTTCTCATCAGATCCCAGCTGGGATCTGACACAGCATCTCCCAGGACTGACAGATAGATAAAGGAGCCCCTGGGTCTGCCCTTCCTTGGGGTGAGGATGGGATTTAATGGGATTTTGTGGGATTTTCACAGAATTCACAGAATGACCAGGCTGGAAAAGACCTCCAAGACCATCGAGTCCAGCCCAGCCCCAACCCCTCACCCAAACCCTGGCCCCCAGTGCCACATCCAGGATTTGTTAAACACACCCAGGGATGGGGACTCCACCACCTCCCCAGGCAGAACATTCCAGAACTTTCTCACCCTTGCTGTAAAACACTTTTCCCTGCTATCCAACCTGTATTTGCCTTGGTGCAGCTCGAGGCTGTGTGCTCTGGTTGTGTCAGTGCTGCTGGAGAAAGAGCCCAGCCCCAGCTGAGCTCAGGCACCTTTCAGGAGCTGTGCAGAGTGATGGGGGCACCCCTGAGTCTCCTTTTCTCCAGGCTGAGCACCCCCAGCTCCCTCAGGGGCTCCTCACAGGGTTTTTGTGTTCCCAGCCCTGTTTTATGGGATTTTTTGGGGGGTTTTGTGGGATTGCTCACCTGGATGATGGCAGCATCAATGCAGGCCTGCAGGGCTGTGAACCCCGAGCTCCAGTAGGTCACAGACTCGCAGCTCTTGCGCAGGCTGGAGCACGTGGCTGCAGGGAAAACGGGCAATAATCATCTTCAGGAGCCTTTCCGTGCCACAATTCCAGGGTAAAATCCCAAAAAACTGAGTTACAGCTGCTACACTACCTGATAACAGCACCAACAAACCACACAAAACAATATACGCCACACCAGGCCAGAAAAAAGGAAAATCTGGGATGATTTTCCAGCTTATTCCCTTGCAGGTTTATCTCTGGATTCCTATTACTATCTGCACTTACTATTAAATAGGCAATAATCACCTTCAGAAGCCCTTTCATTCCACAATTCCACATTAAAATCCCAAAAAATTGAGTTACAGCTGCTCCACTCCCTGGTAACACCGCCAACAACCCCCACAAATGCAACACCAGGCCAGAAAAAAAAAAAAAAAAAAGCAATTTTCGGATGATTTTCCAGCTTGTTCCCTGCAGGTTCACCTCTGGACTCGGTGTAGATGGAGGACATGGCGATGGAGTCGTGGAACCTCAGCTGGTAGGACATGGAGTCCTTGAACACCACCCCCACAAAGTTGGAGGGTTTGAGGAAACTCGCCTCCTCCAGCTCCTCCTCACTCAAATACTCCTCAGTGATGAGGCCTGGGAGCGTTAAAATAGAAATAAAATGTATCAAGTAATAGAAATAGAAAATTATAATAGAAATATCAAATGTCAAAATACAATATGATAAAAATATACTATAATAAAATATAAATGCACTGTAAATATAAATACAAATGCAAATAAAAATATTATAGGAAATATATTAACATATTAAAAATATAATACTTGTAATGTCAAATAATATGATATTAAATATACTATACTATAATATACTGCACTATTATATAATATAATATAATATAATATAATAGAATAATATAATATAATATAATATAATATAATATAATATAATTAATATAATATAATATAATATAATATAATATAATATAATATAATATAATATAATTAATATAATATAATATAATATAATATAATATAATAATAATAATATAATAAAAAAATAATAAAAAAACCCCAAACCAAAAAAACAAAAAAAAACCCAAAAAACAAACAAAAAAAACCCCAAAACAAACAAACAAAAACAAAACAAAACAAAAAAAAACAAAAAACCCCCCAAAAACCACAAAAAAACCCAACAAAAAAACCAAAACAAACAAAAAAACCAACAAAAAACCCCCACCCAAATAAAAAAAATAACACCCAAAAATCAGCAAAGAAATCCCAAACCAACAAAAAAATCTTAAAACCAGCCAAAAAACCCCCAAACCACTTAAAAAACCCCTTTAAAACTAATTTAAAAACCCCTACAACCAAGAAAAAATAGCACCCCAAACCAGCAAAAAAAAAAACCATAAAACCAACAAAAAAATCCCCAAACCAACAAAAAATCCTCAAAATCAGCAAAAAAACCCCACAAAACCAAGAAAAAAAAAACCAAAACCATAAAAAAAACTCCATAAAACCAGAAAAACCCCCCAAGACCAACCAAAAAAACCCTGAAAATCAACAAGAAAAACCCTAAAAATCGACAAAAACCCAACACCTTCACACTCCCTCCTCTGGAAAATTCAGATTTTTTCCTATTAACAGCACGACCGACCTCCCCCTTCAAACACTGAGCTTCCCCCTCAAAGTTCCAGCATGAGATATGGGGGGAAAATAAAGGATTTGGGGTGTGAAGACCATCCTCAAATTTATTAAAAGCCACTTTATTAATGATCTCCCAAGCCAGGGCTGTGAGTGGTCCAAAAGCAGCAAAGAAAAAATCCAAAACCAAGAAGAAAACCCTGAAACAAGCAAAAAAAACCCCACCAAAACCAGCAAAAAACCCAAGCCAGCAAAAGACCCCTATAACCAGTAAAATAACCCTCAAAAACAGCAAAAACCCCCCAAAACAACCAAAAAAACCCCTGAAAACCAGCAAAAAAACCCTAAAACCAGCAAAAAAAACCCCAAACCAAAACCCTAATGCCATCAAAAACCCCCCATATAACCAGAAAAAAAACCAGCAAAAAAAACCCCAAACCAAAACCCTAATGCCATCAAAAACCCCCATATAACCAAACCAAAACCCTAATGCCATCAAAAACCCCCCAAATAACCAAAACCAACCAAAAAAAACCTAAAAATTGACAAAAAATGCCCAATACCTTCACACTCCCTCCTCTGAAAAATTCAGATTTTTCCTATTAAGAGCCCCACTGAGCTCCCCCTTCAAACACAAGTTCCAGAATGAGATAAGAGAGGGGAAATAAAAAATATTTAAGGCATCAATACCATCCTCAAAGTTGTCAAAAGCCACTTTCTTCATGATTTCCTGAGCCTGGGCTGTGAGTGGCCCAAAACCAGCAAGAAAACTCCAAAATCAGGAAAAAAAAAAAAAAACAAACCCCAAAAACCCAACAAAACCAGCAAAAAAATACCATAGCAGCAAAAAACCTCTATAAGCACTAAAATAACCCCAAAAACCAGCAAAAAAAACCCCAAAAACAACAACAAAACCCCTAAAAACCAGCAAAAAAAAAGCCTAAAACCAACAATAACCCTAATACCAAGAAAAAATGCTAAAACCATCAAAGAACTCCATAAAACTAGGGAAAAAAAAAACCCCAAACCAACCAAAAACCTCTAAAAATCAACCAAAAAACCCTAAAAACCAACTAAAAAACCCTATAACCAGAAAAAAAAAAAAACCAACAAAAAATACTCCAAATGACCAAAAAAAACCCCAAAACTTTCACACTCCCTCCTCTGGAAAATTCAGATTTTTCCTATTAACAGCACCACTGAGCTCCCCTTCAAACACAAGTTCCAGAATGAGATAAGAGAGGGGAAATAAAATTATTAAGGTGTCAATACCATCCTCAAAGTTGTCAAAAGCCACTTTCTTCATGATTTCCGAGCCTGGGCTGTGAGTGGCCCAAAACCAGCAAGAAAACTCCAAAATCAGGAAAAAAAAAAAAAACAAACCCCAAAACCCCACCAAAACCAGCAAAAAACCACCATAGCAGCAAAAAACCTCTATAAGCAGTAAAGTAAACCCCAAAACCAGCCAAAAAACCCAAAACAACAACAAAAACCCCTAAAACCAGCAAAAAAAGCCTAAAACCAACAATAAACCCTAATACCAAGAAAAAATGCTAAAACCATCAAAGAACTCCATAAAACTAGGAAAAAAAAAACCCAAACCAACCAAAAACCTCTAAAAATCAACAAAAAAACCCTAAAAACCAACAAAAAACCCTATAACCAGAAAAAAAAAATATAAAACCAACAAAAAATACTCCAAATGAGCAAAAAAAAACCCCAAAACTTTCACATTCCCTCCTCTGGAAAATTCAGATTTTTCCTATTAACAGCACCACTGAGCGCCCCCTTCAAACACAAGTTCCAGAATGAGATAAGAGAGGGAAATAAAATTATTTAAGGTGTCAATACCATCCTCAAAGTTGTCAAAAGCCACTTTCTTCATGATTTCCTGAGCCAGGGCTGCGAGTGGCCCAAAACCAGCAAGAAAACTCCAAAATCAGAAAAAAAAAAAAACCCAAACCAGCAACAAAACCATAAAACCAACAATAAAAAAAACTCCCAAACAGTAATAAAACCCCCAATCCAAGAAAAAACCCTAACACCAGAAAAGAACCACCCAAAACCCTAAAAAAACCCTAAAAAAAACCAACAAAAAACCCCAAAAACCAACAAAAAACCCCAAAAAAACCCTATAACCAGAAAAAAACCTAAAACCAACAAAAAATACTCCAAATGAGCAAAAAAAAAACCCAAAACTTTCACACTCCCTCCTCTGGAAAATTCAGATTTTTCCTATTAACAGCACCACTGAGCTCCCCCTTCAAACACAAGTTCCAGAATGAGATAAGAGAGGGGAAATAAAATTATTTAAGGTGTCAATACCATCCTCAAAGTTGTCAAAAGCCACTTTCTTCATGATTTCCCGAGCCTGGGCTGTGGGTGGGGTGTAGCCAATGACAAAATTCACCAGCACTGAGGGGTCCAGGGGACCCAGGTCTGTGTTGGGCACCTCATCATATTTCCTGTGAGGGTGCATCATGCTCATCAGGATCAGCCAGAAGAGGAAAAAACAGAGGGAAAAGCACCTCCTGTATGAAAAAAATGGAATATTTTATAATTCAGTATTTTTAAGGGTCAAAAAAATTCAATATATAATCATGAGGATCAGCCAGAATGGGAGAAAGCACAGGGAAAGCAGCTCCTGGACAAAAAAATTAAATATTTCAAAATTTAGTATCTGAAAGGGTCCAAAAAATTCAATATATGCTCATCAGGATCAGCAGAATAGGAAAAATAGTGGGAAAAGCACCTCCTGCACCAAAAAAATGGAATAATTCAAAAAACCTCATCATATTTCCTGTGAGGGTGCATCATGCTCATCAGGATCAGCCAGAAGAGGAAAAACAGAGGGAAAAGCACCTCCTGGATGAAAAAAATGGAATATTTTATAATTCAGTATTTCAAAGGGTCAAAAAAATTCAGTATATAATCATCAGGATCAACCAGAATAGGGAAAACCACAGGGAAAGCAGCTCCTGGACAAAAGAATGAAATATTTCAAAATGTAGTATCTGAAAGGGTCAAAAAAATTTGATATATGCTCATTAGGATCAGCAGAATAGGAAAAATAGTGGGAAAAGCACCTCCTGCACAAAAAAAATTTGAATATTTTATAAATCAGTATTTCAAAGGGTCAAAAAGATTCATTATGCACTCATTAGGATCAACCAGAATAGGGGAAAGCACAGGGAAAGCAGCTCCTGCACAAAAAAATTGAATATTTTATACTTCAGTATTTCAAAGGGTCAAAAAATATTAAATTTTATTTTATTTTTATTTTATTTTCATTTTATTTCAAAGGGACAAAAAATATTAAATATTTTATACTTCAGTATTTCAAAGGGTCAAAAAATATTAAATTTTATTTTATTTTTATTTTATTTTCGTTTTATTTCAAAGGGACAAAAAATATGAAATATTTATACTTCAGTATTTCAAAGGGTCAAAAAAATTCAGTATATAATCATGAGGATCAGCCAGAATGGGAGAAAGCACAGGGAAAGCAGCTCCTGGACAAAAAAATTAAATATTTCAAAATTCAGTATCTGAAAGGGTCAAAAAAATTCAATATATGCTCATTAGGATCAGCAGAATAGGAAAAATAGTGGGGAAAAGCACCTCCTGCACCAAAAAAATGGAATAATCAAAAAACCTCATCATATTTCCTGTGAGGGTGCATCATGCTCATCAGGATCAGCCAGAAGAGGAAAAACAGAGGGAAAAGCACCTCCTGGATGAAAAAAATGGAGTATTTTATAATTCAGTATTTCAAAGGGTCAAAAAAATTAATTATGTACTCATTAGGATCAGCCAGAATGGGAGAAAGCACAGGGAAAGCAGCTCCTGGACAAAAGAATGAAATATTTCAAAATTTAGTATCTGAAAGGGTCAAAAAAATTTGATATATGCTCATTAGGATCAGCAGAATAGGAAAAATAGTGGGAAAAGCACCTCCTGCACCAAAAAATGGAATATTTTATACTTCAGTATTTCTAAAGGTCAAAAAAACTAATTATGTACTCATTAGGATCAACCAGAATAGGGGAAAGCACAGGGAAAGCAGCTCCTGGACAAAAAAATTAAATATTTTATACTTCAGTATTTCAAAGGGTCAAAAAATATTAAATTTTATTTTATTTTTATTTTATTTTCGTTTTATTTCAAAGGGACAAAAAATATTAAATATTTTATACTTCAGTATTTTTAAGGGTCAAAAAAATTCAATATATAATCATGAGGATCAGCCAGAATGGGAGAAAGCACAGGAAAAGCAGCTCCTGGACAAAAAAAACAAATATTTCAAAATTTAGTATCTGAAAGGGTCCAAAAAATTCAATATATGCTCATTAGGATCAGCAGAATAGGAAAAATAGTGGGAAAAGCACCTCCTGCACCAAAAAAATGGAATAATTCAAAAAACCTCATCATATTTCCTGTGAGGGTGCATCATGCTCATCAGGATCAGCCAGAAGAGGAAAAACAGAGGGAAAAGCACCTCCTGTATGAAAAAAATGGAATCTTTTATAATTCAGTATTTCAAAGGGTCAAAAAAATTAATTATGTACTCATTAGGATCAACCAGAATGGGAGAAACCACAGGGAAAGCAGCTCCTGGACAAAAAAGTCAATATTTTATACTTCAGTATTTCAAAGGGTCAAAAATATTAAATTTTATTTTATTTTTATTTTATTTTCATTTTATTTCAAAGGGACAAAAAATATGAAATATTTATACTTCAGTATTTCAAAGGGTCAAAAAAATCAGTATATAATCATGAGGATCAGCCAGAATGGGAGAAAGCACAGGAAAAGCAGCTCCTGGACAAAAAAATGAAATATTTCAAAATTTAGTATCTGAAAGGGTCCAAAAAATTCAATATATGCTCATTAGGATCAGCAGAATAGGAAAAATAGTGGGAAAAGCACCTCCTGCACCAAAAAAAAAGAATATTTTAAAATTAAGTGTCTCAAAGGGTCAAAAAACTCATTATATTCTCATCAGGATCAGCCAGAAGAGGAAAAACACTGGGAAAAGCACCTTCTCCACCAAAAAAAAAAAATTGAATATTTCAAAATTCAATGTTACAAAGGTTCAAAAAACTCATTATATACCCATCAGGATCAGCAGAACAGGAAAACAGTGAGGAAAGCACCTCCTTCACCAAAAAAATGAAATATTTCAAAATCCAGTGTTTCAAAACACTCATTATGTACTGATTAGGATCAACCAGAACAGGAAAAACATTGGGAAAAGCACCTTGTTCACCAAAAAAATTGAATATTTCAACAACCTCATCATGTTTCCTGTGAGGGTGAATCATGCTCATCAGGATCAGCCAGAAGAGGAAAAACAGAGGGAAAAGCACCTTGTCCACCAAACAATTGGAATATTTTAAAATTAAATGTTTCATAGGGTAAAAAAAATCTCATAATATACTCATCAGGATCTGTAGAATGGGAAAAACAGTGGGAAAAGCACCTCCTTCACCAAAAAATGGAATATTTCACAAAACCTCATCGTGTTTCCTGTGAGGGTGCATCATGCTCATCAGGATCAGCCAGAACAGGAAATCCAGAGGGAAAAGCACCTTGTCCACCAAAAAAAAAAAATGAATATTTCAAAATTCAATGTTACAAAGGTTCAAAAAACTCATTATATACCCATCAGGATCAGCAGAACAGGAAAACAGTGAGGAAAGCACCTCCTGCACCAAAAATTTTGGTTATTTCAAAAATCAGTATTTCAAAGACTCAAAAAAACCTTGTTATATACTCATCAGGATCAGTCAGAACAGGAAAACCAGAGGAAAAGCACCTTGTCCACCAAACAATTGGAATATTTTAAAATTCAATGTTTCATAGGGTAAAAAAAACCTCATAATATACTCATCAGGGTCAGCAGAATGGGAAAAACAGTGGGAAAAGCACCTCCTTCACCAAAAAATGGAGTATTTCACAAAACCTCATCGTGTTTCCTGTGAGGGTGCATCATGCTCATCAGGATCAGCCAGATCAGGAAATCCAGAGGGAAAGCACCTTCTCCACCAAAAAAAAAAAACTGAATATTTCAAAATTCAATGTTACAAAGGTTCAAAAAACTCATTATATACCCATCAGGATCAGCAGAACAGGAAAAATAGTGAGGAAAGCACCTCCTGCACCAAAAATTTTGGTTATTTCAAAAATCAGTGTTTCAAAGATTCAAAAAAACCTTGTTATATACTCATCAGGATCAGTCAGAACAGGAAAACCAGAGGAAAAGCACCTTGTCCACCAAACAATTGGAATATTTTAAAATTAAATATTTCATAGGGTAAAAAAAACCTCATAATATACTCATCAGGATCAGCAGACTGGGAAGAACAGTGGGAAAAGCAACTCCTTCACCAAAAAATGGAATATTTGAAAATCCAGTGTTTCAAAAAAACTCATTATGTACTGATTAGGATCAACCAGAACAGGAAAAACATTGGGAAAAGCACCTTGTCCACCAAAAAAATTGAATATTTCAAAAACCTCATCATGTTTCCTGTGAGGGTGAATCATGCTCATCAGGATCAGCCAGAAGAGGAAAAACAGAGGGAAAAGCACCTTGTCCACCAAACAATTGGAATATTTTAAAATTAAATATTTCATAGGGTAAAAAAAACCTCATAATATACTCATCAGGATCTGCAGACCGGGAAGAACAGTGGGAAAAGCACCTCCTGCACCAAAAAATGGAATATTTCAAAAAACCTCATCGTGTTTCCTGTGAGGGTGCATCATGCTCATCAGGATCAGCCAGAACAGGAAATCCAGAGGGAAAAGCACCTTGTCCACCAAAAAAAAAAAAAGAATATTTCAAAATTCAATGTTACAAAGGTTCAAAAAACTCATTATATACCCATCAGGGTCAGCAGAACAGGAAAAATAGTGAGGAAAGCACCTCCTGCACCAAAAATTTTGGTTATTTCAAAAATCAGTATTTCAAAGATTCAAAAAAACCTTGTTATATACTCATCAGGATCAGTCAGAACAGGAAAACCAGAGGAAAAGCACCTTGTCCACCAAACAACTGGAATATTTTAAAAGTCAATGTTTCATAGGGTAAAAAAACCCTCATAATATACTCATCAGGATCAGCAGAACAGGAAAAACAGTGAGGAAAGCACCTCCTTCACCAAAAAAATGAAATATTTGAAAATCCATGTTTCAAAAAACTCATTATGTACTGATTAGGATCAACCAGAACAGGAAACACATTGGGAAAAGCACCTTGTTCACCAACAAAATTGAGTATTTCAAAAACCTCATCATGTTTCCTGTGAGGGTGCATCATGCTCATCAGGATCAGCCAAAAGAGGAAAACCAGAGGAAAAGCACCTTGTCCACCAAACAATTGGAATATTTTAAAATTAAATATTTCATAGGGTAAAAAAAATCTCATAATATACTCATCAGGGTCAGCAGAATGGGAAAAACAGTGGGAAAAGCACCTCCTGCACCAAAAAATGGAATATTTCACAAAACCTCATCGTGTTTCCGGTGAGGAGCCCCTCACCTGGACGCTGCTCTTCTTGGTCCTGCACTTGATCAGACAATTCTTGAAGAGCAGAGCTCGGGTTTGCCTCCACACTCCTGCCTCCCTTGGAGCACCTGGGGCCATTTTTGGGGCTGCTTCCAGAAAAAAATACAAATTTTGTGTTAAATGAGAAAAGAATTTCCCAAGCTGAGCTGGGCAGCTGCAGCGTTCAGCACTCGGCGCTTGGATTGTCACAGAGAGGTTTCACTTTGTTTTAATAATGTTTTAATAATTTGTGATCCAGGTTATGTGTCTGTCACTGGGAACTGGGAATGGGAGAGACTGGGAATGGGACAAACTGGGAATGGGACAAACTGGGAATTGGGAATGGGAGAGATTGGAATGGGAGAGACTGGGAACTGGGAATGGGAGAGACTGGGAATGGGACAAACTGGGAATGGGACAAACTGGGAACTGGGAATGGGAGAGACTGGGAGTGGGAGAGACTGGGAACTGGGAATGGGAGAGACTGGGAATGGGACAAACTGGGAATGGGACAAACTGGGAACTGGGAATGGGAGAGACTGGGAATGGGAGAGACTGGGAATGGGACAAACTGGGAATGGGACAAACTGGGAATGGGACAGACTGGGAATTGGGAATGGGAGAGACTGGGAATGGGACAAACTGGGAATTGGGAATGGGAGAGATTGGGAATGGGAGAGACTGGGAATGGGAGAGACTGGGAACTGGGAATGGGAGAGACTGGGAATGGGACAAACTGGGAATGGGACAAACTGGGAATGGGACAAACTGGGAACTGGGAATGGGAGAGACTGGGAATGGGACAAACTGGGAATGGGACAAACTGGGAATTGGGAATGGGAGAGACTGGGAATGGGACAAACTGGGAATGGGACAGACTGGGAATTGGGAATGGGAGAGACTGGGAATGGGACAAACTGGGAATTGGGAATGGGAGAGACTGGGAATGAGAGAAACTGACAATTGGGAATGGGACAAACTGGGAAATGGGAATGAGAGAAACTGGCAATGAGAGAAACTGACAACTGAGAATCAGAGAAATTGGGAATGAGAGCAATCGGGAACTGGGAATGAGAGAAACTGGCAACGAGAGAAATTGGCAATTGAGAACGAGAGCAATTGGGAATCCATCTGGGAATTTGGGCTGAAGACGCCCCAGGACGCCCCGGAGCCAGCCCAGGGCAGGACCAGCTCTAGCCCAGCTCCCCGGCCCTGAGCTAAGCCAGGCTCATTTCCATTCTGCCCAGGTGGATCCCAGTGCCAGCGGTTTCTGTGGAGCAGCACTGGCAGGAGCAGGGCAGGCAGAGCTGCCCCGGGGCCAGCTGGGCAATGGGGTGTGAGTAACTCCCTTCCCTGCTGGAGCACAGCCAGCACCACTCACTCCTCCTTTTTAACCTCTTCATCACTCCCCAGGCCGCACGTGGCCCTGGGGAGAGGAAAAAGAAATGAGATTCATCAATGGGATTAAATGGGAAATGAATTCCAGGAATGGCTGCACGTACCTGGGGAGGGCTGGGGGCTGCAGGGGTTTTCTCTCCTGGGTTTCCCACCCTTTTTGCTGCCTGAGGTTGGCAGTCAGGGCTCAGTCTCCATCTCCCTCTGCTTCCTCAGCTGGGAACGTTGGGACATTTCACCTGGGAGGGTGAGATAACACCAGGAGCTGCTCAGAGGGGACAGGTGGCACAAGCCCCTGCAGCACCAGTGACAAACTTGCTGCTTTTGGCTTCTCTGCTGCCTCTGTCAAGGACTGAAGCTCTTGAGATGGTATTTCACGTTCACACTCAGGTGTGTGTTTCTTATATGGATAAGAAGAAAGAAGATAAGAAATAAAGAATCTTCTTCATTTCTTAACCACATTTCCATCTTTATTTCTAATATGGATAATTTCTTATCCATATTACAGTCTCACAAGGGGAGAGTTCTGCAGTATTTCACTACCAAGCTACAAAATAGCTGTAACTATCCTTCTCTACAAGGTCTTTTAAGGATAAACTGTCCAATTAAGAAATGACACCTAAATAATTTTCACTTTTAACCCAACAACCAACCACCCATGGCCTGCAATGTGGATTTTTATCCAATTACACAAATCCACCCAAACCCATGGAGAAGAAGGTGAAGAAGAAGGAGCAGCCTCTGCCCTAAAACCTCCATCCTGCTTTATATATATTACTGTATTCTAAACCCTTAAACTTCAAGTTTTCCACCCTGTGATATCACACACTTCTAACCAACTCCACACCCAGAATCCCAATGCTATTCATCAAGTTTGGAAGCTTCTCCACAGCCTCAGGTCAATGCAGTGTTCTCTGGGGGGTCAGTGCCTGCCAGCACAGAAAGTCAGCCTCTAAATTCTCAGCCTCTAAAATTCCAACAAGAAACTGAGTAATTCCTCAACCCTTCAGCCAAAACACAGTGGAGAATGTGGAATTTATCCATATTCCAGCCTTCCAGCTCCCAGCACTCCTTCCAGAAGCAGGCTGATGCTGCTGGTGCCTGTGCAGAGCTCTGGGCTCTCAGTTATCTGTCAGACACCACATGGCTCAAACTTCCTCCCCTGGCTGGGTTCTAATGGGGAAATCTTTTTTTGGAGCACAGATACCACCTCAGGAACGGGACACAGGAAGCTCCTCAGATGTCACTATAAATACACAAATATTTTATACATAGAGCATGGGAGGGGTGAGAGGAGGGAAAACCAAATTCCCACTCCCAGGCTGGCTCTGGGGTCCTCCATGGAGCAGTGACCCCACGAGGGATGTGGGATTCAATCACTGCAAGAGAATTTCTGGGAACAATCCCACCTGCAGCCTGGAGTGCTGCCCTCACACTGAGACTACTTCAAAAAATAAAAATAAAAAAAATATTTTGCTCAAAAAAACCCCCAAACAAACCAACTACAAAATGCTTCAACACCAAGCTATGATAGTAAGCAAGCCTTGAAGGAAAAATGAGTACAACTCCTCTGGATATTTTCAGGCAAAAAAAACTTTCCCAGTGACAGCAGAGTGTTTGAAAAATAATCAAAACCAGCAGTTCTTGCTTATAGGTCATGTAAATCACCGTGCTTCTCTTTTGCTCACAGCATGCCCTGCAAGTGCCACTGTTTGCACATTCCAAGAGCACTCCCAGGAATAAAACAACACCAAGGGCCCTCCTCAACACAAGGGTCTAACCCAGCAAGCCCTTCCCTCAGCCACAATATTTTAATTAAATAATAATATTTATTATTATAACTATAATATTATCAATAATAATTAAAAACAATGTTTTCATTAAACCCCCAAACCTGGCAAAGATGATTTAACAAGATTCAATCACCAGTGCCAGTTACTGTTTTTCTCTAATTATTTTCTATCCACTTCCAAAACCCAAAACACTCCCACATCTCCACTGGAACTCTGCCATGCTTTCATTTACGTCAGCCAGGTTGGAGAAAGGGTCATTTGAAGAATGTTAATTAATTTTTCATATTACACCTGCCACCTCCACGTAGGCTACAGAACGATGAAGGACACTGAAGAAGCATCACTTGAAGGGTGAAAAATTGCATTTGGGGGAGAAAAAAAAACCAACCCAAACCTTCTTTGAAACTCCAGATGAAGGAAAGGAACACAGTGGCCGAGCAGAAAAAGCTGCCAAGGCATTTTAATGGCTTCATAGCAGGAAAAATGAAGATAGTCTCAGGCTGTGAGGATCCTCCTCAGTTCAGGCACTGCCTTGTGATTTGTGTGCTGTGGCAAGTGGGTGACACACAAACCCTTGTGGGCATCTCAATCAAAGCCACCTCAAGGGAATGGCTGCTTTGGGCTTTAACTCCCCATCAGAGATGCCAGTGCTTCTTAAACACTGCTCAGCTGATCCCTCCCCTCCCTTCCCCAGGCACCAACCTGGAATGGGCTGGAAAGGTCACACGGTGACTTAGCGCTGCACAGCACGTTTGCCTTGTCTCTCAAGCCAAAAAAAAAACCCAAAAAACCTCAAAAACCCAAAGAAAACCCAACAAGAAGGGTGTCAGCCACAGCTAAATGAGCTGTGGCTCGAGGCAAAAACAACTGATGAGTGAACAACCCTGTGGAACAGCAGGAAAATGAGATTATTGATCTTGCTGCTACAAGGCAGCAGCCGAGGTGGTCCTTCAGCAAAACTCTGCTGTGCTCTTTACATTATTGAAATTGTGACTATAACAACATGCAATAACATAAATGCTTTATGTGGTAAGTTTAAAAATTGGGCTGAATTTTCTCCCTTTTCTGAATTTTCTCCCTGATCTGAATTTTCTCCCATATCAGCCCCAAGGGGAACTCCCGCCCTGCCCGAGGCTGCAAATCCCTTCCCTCCAAACTCATCCCTGCTTCCCTGTGGGGACAAGGAATGACACAGAGCAGAGCCGGGTCGGGCTGTCCCTGCACGGCTCCTGCAGCATCCTCAGCATCTTCCTGCATCCCTGAACATCCTCCCGCATCCCTGAACACCCTCCTGCATCCATGAGCATCTTCTGAGCATTCCCCTGCATCCCTGCACATCCCTGAGCATTCCCCTGCATCCCTGAGCATCTTCTGAGCATTCCCCTGCATCCCTGAACATACCTGAGCATTCCCCTGCATCCCTGAGCATCTTCTGAGCATCCTCCTGCATCCCTGAATATCCCCAGCATCCCTGAGTATCTCCTGCATGCCTGAACGTCCCCGAGCATCCTCCTGCATACTACTGCGTCCCTGAACATCCTCCTGCATCCCTGAACACCGCTGAACATCCCCAGCATCCCTTAACATCCCCGAGCACCCTCTGAGCATCCCCAACATCCCTGAGCATCACCGAGCATCCCCCTGCATCTCTGAGCATCCCCAGCACCCTCCCGCATCCCCAGGGCGCTGCAGCCGCGGGTACCCCGCGTGTCTCACAGGGAGGACACTCCTGCTTTGCACCTCTCCCTTTTCGCCGCTCCGAGTCCCTGGCAATGCGCTTTTCTCACCGTTCAGCGCGCAGCCCCGCCGGCTCGGCTGCCCCAGCCATCGGCACCCGCGAGTAATGACGCGCACCCAGGTGCAGCCCAACTCCTCCTCTTCCTCTCCGCTCCTTCCCCTTCCCGTCCCACCCGAGCCGGAGGGGCCGGGCCCGGCTCCTGCCACCGCCCCCCGGCCCGGGACCGCCCCTCGGCAGCGGAGCCGAACCCCCCGAGCCCCCGAACCCCGCCAGTACCCCCCGGTATTCCCCGGTACCCCCCGAACCCGCCAGTACCCCCCGGTATTCCCCGGTGCCCCCCGAACCCCGCCAGTACCCCCCGGTATTCCCCGGTACTCCCCGAACCCGCCAGTACCCCCCGGTACCCGCCCAACGCTGCCGGTACCCCCCGGTACCCCCCGGTACCCCCCGGTATTCCCCGGTACCCCCTGAACCCCGCCGGTACCCCGATACCTTCCGGTACCCTGGTAGCCGTCGGTACCCCCCGGTATCCCCGATACCTTCCGGTACCCTGGTAGCCGTCGGTACCCCCCGGTATCCCCGAACCCCGCCGGTACACCCCCCGGTATCCCCAGTACCTCCCAGTACCTCCCGGTATCTCCCGGTACCCCGATACCCTTCGATACCCCCGGTAAATCTCGGTACCTCCCTGTACCCCCGAACCCCGCCGGTACCTCCCGGTACCCTCCAGTATTCCCCAATACCCTTCAGTACTTCCCGATACCCCTCGGTACCCCCTGGTACTCCCCGGTACCTTCCTGTATCCACCAGTACCTCCCGGTACCCCCGGTACCCCCTGGTACTCCCCGGTACCTTCCTGTATCCCCCGGTACCTCCCGGTACCCCCGGTACCCCCTGGTACTCCCCGGTACCTTCCTGTATCCCCCGGTACCTCTTGGTACCCCCCGGCCAGTCCGCAGTGCCGGCCCCTCCCCGCTGCGGCCCGTCCTCCCCTCCCGGACACCCCCGATCCAGGGATCCCCTTTCCTGCCGCCCCAGGGCCGGGGTCCCCTTCCCTCACAGGGACGCTGCTCCCCAGGGCCCCATCCTGTGAGTGACCCTCCCCTTCCCAAGGACTTGCTCCTCCCGGGCATCCCTTTCTGCTGCTCACCCCCTCGTCTGAGCGCCTTCTCATCCTCCCAGATACCCCACCCTCCAGGTGACCCCACCCTCCAGGTGACCCCATCCCTCCTGAGGACCCCTTTTCCAGGGACCCCATCCTCCAGGTGACCCCCTCCCTCCTGAGGACTCCATTCTCTGGGTGATCCATGACCCCCTCCCAACGATCCCAATCTCTGGATAATCCCCTCTCCCAGGCACCTCCATCCTCCAGGTGTCCCCCTTCCAAGGATTCTCTCCCCTGGGTGACCCCATCCCTCCTGAGGACCCCATCCTCCAGGTGACCCCATTCCTCCTGAGGATCCCTTTTCTAGTGACCCCATCCCTCCTGAGGACCCCTTTTCCAGTGACCCCATCCCTCCTGAGGACTCCAATCCTCCAACCTCTGGGTGATCCCCCCCGCCAGTGACCTCCATGCCTCCCTTCAAGGAACCCTTCCTTCTAAGGATTCTCTCCTCTGACCCCATCCTGATGCCTCATCAGCCCTAAAATCACCAGCCAAAGGAGATGAAAATGAGGAAAACAATGAGGAAAAAAGCAGTTACCGTTTATTGAAGGTCCTCCAGGCACGCTTATGGCAGAATGCACATGTGGTACAGGGCTTTGACACTTTTAGAAGTTTAGCAAATCAGCATCACTGACAAGAGTCCCCAGTTAGAAGTACTTTAATGAAGGAATTCCCCTCTTGGTTCAGCCCCCTGCTGAAGCCTCCCCCTTGCTTCCAGCCCCACATTGTATCTAAATGCATGGGAAAGTGAAATGGCCTTGGCTGGCTGAAGAAGCGAGATTAGAGCAGCATTCCAGGAATGTGTTTGTCTCACAAAGCTTTGGAGTTAGCTAAGAAACGAAATAACTACACAACAATAGCCAACAGAGCCACAAGCACAGGAAAATACATAAAAAGCAAAATCCTTTGGGCATCAATCCCTCCTGAGGGCTTCACTCGCAGGGACCCCATCCTCCAGGTGACCACACACCTCCCAGGGCCCCCATCCTTTGTGTGGCCACCTCTCCCAGGGACCCCCATCCCCTGGGTGACCCCCTCCTCCAAGTGACCTCCCTTCCAAGGATTGTCTCCTCCTGGGGACCCCATGTGCTCTGTGACCACCTTTCTGAGGACTCCTCTCTCTCCCAGGTATTCCATCTTCTGACAGATCCCCCTCCCAGGGACCCCCATCCTCCAGGCAATCCCCTCCTCCAAGTGACCTCCTTTCCAAGGTTTCTCTCCTTCTGGGGATCCCATTTGCTATGGTGCCACCTCTCCTGAGGACTCCCTCCCAGGGACCCCCATCCTTTGTGTGATCACCTCTCCCAGGGACCCCCATCCTTCAAGGGACCCCTCCTTCCAAGGATTCTCTCCTCATGGGGACCCCATTCTCCAGTTGGTCACCTCTCCTGAGAACCCCCACTCTGGGGGCCCCATTCTCTGGGTGACCCCCTTCTCCAAGTGACCTTCCTTCCAAAGTTTCTCTCCTTCTGGGGATCCCATTTTCTGTGTGACAACCATTCCTGAGGACCCCTATCTCCCAGGTATTCCATTCTCTGAGAGATCCCCCTCCCAGGGACCCCCATCCTCCAGGTAACCCCCTCCTCCAAGGGATCCCCCCTTCCAAGGATTCTCTCCTCATGGGGACCCCATTCTCCAGGTGATCACCTCTCCTGAGAACCCCAACCCTGGGGACCCCATCCCTTGGGTGACCCCCTTCTCCAAGTGACCTCCTTTCCAAAGTTTCTCTCCTTCTGGGGATCCCATTTTCTGTGTGGCCACCTCTCCTGAGGACTCCCTTCCAGGGACCCCCATCCTTTGTGTGACCACCCCTCCCAGGCACCTCCATCCTCCAAGGGACCCCCTGCTCCAAGGGGCCCCCCTTCCAAGGATTCTCTCCTCATGGGGACCCCATTCTCCAGGTGGTCACCTCTCCTGAGAACCCCCACTCTGGGGACCCCATTCTCTGGGTGACCCCCTCCTTCAAGTGACCTCCCTCCCTTCCAAGGATTCTCTCCTTCTGGGGATCCCATTTTCTGTGTGACCACCTTTTTTGAGGACCCCCCTCTCCTGGGGATTTCATTCTCTGAGAGATCCCCCTCCCAGGGACCCCCATCCTCCAGGCAATCCCCTCCTCCAAGTGACCTTCCTTCCAAGGATTCTCTCCTGGGGATCCCATCTTCTGTGTGACCACCTTTTTTGAGGACCCCCCCTCTCCTGGGATCTCTCATTCTCTGAGAGATCCCCCACCAAGGGACCCCCATTCTCCAAGGGATCCCCCCTTCCAAGGATTCTCTCCTCATGGGGACCCCATTCTCCAGGTGATCACCCCTCCTGAGACCCCCAACCCTGGGGACCCCATTCTCTGGGTGAGCCCCTCCTCCAAGTGACCTCTCTCCCTTCCAAGGTTTCTCTCCTCCTGAGGACCCCACCTTCTGGAAGAACCCCCCTTCCAGGGAAACCCCCTCATTCTGCAGCCCCCACAGACGCCCCAATTCCACCTCCCAGCACAACCCAGTGGGGAGCAGAGGAAAGGGGCTGGAAATATGTGCTGGGAGGTTTGATGTTGGGCAGGAGCTGCCTCACTCCATGCACTGCTCCCAGCTCCTGCCTGCATCCACAAGGTCACCAGGATTTTATTCCATTCCCCAAAATGTAATTAAAGCATTGAAAATGCTGCCCTGAATAGCAACACTGAATTCCTGCCATCTGCAGAGGGGTGCTGCTTCCTGTGATGCTTCCACAGAGTTATTTCCCCCTGGAATTCCTGTCCCCTTCTGGATGGACCTTTTGCTGCCTTTGGGATGTGATCAACCCCAGGGAGCTGTTTGTTCATCACCCTGTTCCCATTGCTGAGAGCACAATCTGAGCACAGCCCCACGTGCTCTGATGTTCTAAGTGCCTCCTGTGAGCTGCTGGGAGAGGCTGAGCTGAGCAGGAATCCTGAATCCTGCTCATCCACGCTCAGGAAAACAACCCAGCAGCTCCTGCTCCAGCAGGGATTCCCTGCTCAGATCCCTGCAGGGCTTGGGAATTCCTTGTCTGGGTTGGTTTGTGCACGAGGATCAGCACAGCAGTGAGCAAGCTCTGTAAGCACAGCACGGACTCCACGTTTTTATCTTGGAAAATGGAGATAGGACACTGTGTCCTCATCTGGAAAGAAGAAAAGGATCTCACAGCACAGTATTAAGTGAAAAGCTGTTTGCACGAGGAGGTCTCAGCCATGCAGAAGCATTTGCATTCCTTCCTTCCCCCACAGCAATGGTTGGGAATATCCAGGATTGAAGGTCCCAGGGCCCTCATTAGGCCCCACAGTGATGCCTCAGGGTTTAGATTTTCTATTTTTCAGGTTCTGTGCTGCTTTAGTGTGTGGCTCTGGGTTCACATCAGGGGATGCTGAGCTCTGTGCACAGAGCAGGGAGACAAAACAATTCCTGCTCCAGCTGGGCACCAAGGACAAATGATCCAAATCTCAGCCCAGGAGCACAAACACCGTGGGCTGGAGAGAGAAAAACAAGCAGGGTGGGACTGCAGGGGCTAAAGCTGGAATGGGACAATGAACTGCAAGATGCAAATGGAGCAGAACTGATCCAAGGGAGAGACCCCGTGCCCGCTCGTGCATTTTGGGGCCATTTTGGTTCATCTTGGGTGCAGCCCTGGCTGGGCTCTTGTGCTGCCCAAGGTGGATCCATGGAGGAGATGCTGTTAATAAATCCCTGCTTTATTCTGTGACTCTGCCCAGCCTCTGCTCCAGCTCAGCCTTCTCAAGGTACAAATCTCATGGAAACTTTCTTTTTTTTTCCTTAACCAAGAATATTAGCTCAAAGGACGCTAATTAAATAATTGCCAACAGAATACTGAGTAAATACAATGACATAACTACAACTTCAATTAAAAAAAACAAACCCAAAACTTTTTATCTTCATCCCCCAAGCATTAAACACAACAAAAGCCCATCTGGGGCTGAATTCTTCTGGTCACTTTGTTGTGGTCTCTGTTTATACATCAAAAGTTGTAACTGCTCATATTCATGTTCTGCTTCTTCCTGGCCTAGTGGAAGTTGGAACAAGACGGTCTCCAGGGTTCCCTCCTGATGTTGGTTTGGCTTTTGCCTTTTTTTCTTTTCCATATTCTCTGTATTCTTCACACCTATATTTGTAACTCAGTATTGTATTAGTGGCTCGTTTTCCCAGTACTTTTCCATGACCTTTCCTTAGACAAAACAGATTCCAGAGCTCCAAGCTCCAGGGGGTACAAGGCCCCAGTGCTGTCTTGGTTCTCCCTGGGAATCAAGGCTGAGAACAACTCTTGGGGATCCAGAAGATCTGAGGGGGCTCCAGAGAAGAGGCCTGACCTGGGGGGAATTGAATCACCACTTGTCCTCCTCATTGGTGCTTTTTAACAACCATGCAAATTTCCTAAAACATAGAAATGTGTGCTCATCCCTGTCGGGTTGGGCTTTCGTGGACATCTTTCCATAATTGCTCCTGAAGTCCTTCATTAAAGATTTGCTCTTTTATTACCTCTTTACTAAAATTATTAATCAAGTTTAATTTCCAGGTTAGAAAGGCAACATCCAACCCAAATCACTCTATGAATCTGTGATTTGATTCTCTGCTTGTAAAGTTTGTAACTCCTTGGAGTTCAGGGTATTTTAGCCCAACTGCTCCTCCTGAAGAGGATCACAGCTACAACCCCCCAGGACAATTCGCAGCAACAAAACGTGAGGGGTCTGCACAAAGCACAGAAAGTGGGTGCTCCAAAACACCTGGCTGTGCCATTTGGGAGGAAAACAGCCCCTAAAATGTTCCTGGCAGGTGGGTGAGACCCCCCTGGCACAGGGTGCTGCTGCAGCCAGGGAAACACCAAACAGAACCAGCACGTGAGAGTCCAACCCAGCCTGCAGCACAGGGAGAGAACCTCCAGAGAGCCATTAAACCTAAAGCACTGTGCTGCTTTTCATCTTCAAAGCACCTTCCAACCAACACCTCAGTAATTTTTACAGCAGCCCCGTGTGCTCAGGTGCCTCAAACATCATCTCTGTGGGGACAAAGAGCCAAAGGTGGTGGAATTTGTTCCAGACCAAAAGGAGTCTGTGCTGAGGTGGAGGTGGCTGCTGAGTTTGCACCACAAACCTGTCCAGGTTACACTTCCAAGCAAAAGGAGTTAAAGAAAGGAGGACAATTTAATCTCTTTAAGTGGAACAGGGATCTAAACAACTCCACCAGGCAGTGGCACCAAATGATGGCAACTTCCAGTGCAAGAAGGCTGAGGGAGTTGGGGTTGGTCATGCTGGGGCAGAGGGAAATTTCTCCAGTCCTCATCACTCTGGGCTGAGGGATTTTGTGCATCCCACCAGGAGTTCCAGGCTCACAGCAGCACAGGTAGAACTGGGCCATCTCTTCCCCTTTCTCTTTAAAGGATCTCCTTCCAGGGGGATTCCATTGAAATTGAAAGTTGTGCCCAGGTGCTCACCTCAGGAGCTCAGCAAACAGGAGATCAGGGAAGCACAGTTCAGTGCACTGCAGAGGGAATGCATTAATTCATCCACAAAGGAAACATGACTGGCTGAATTTCCTTCCTTCCTTCCTTCCTTCCTTCCTTCCTTCCTTCCTTCCTTCTTCCTTCCTTCCTTCCTTCCTTCCTTCCTTCCTTCCTTCCTTCCTTCCTTCCTTCCTTCCTTCCTTCCTTCCTTCCTTCCTTCCTTCCTTCCTTCCTTCCTTCCTTCCTTCCTTCCTTCCTTCCTTCCTTCCTTCCTTCCTTCCTTCCTTCCTTCCTTCCTTCCTTCCTTCCTTCCTTCCTTCCTTCCTTCCTTCCTTCCTTCCTTCCTTCCTTCCTTCCTTCCTTCCTTCCTTCCTTCCTTCCTTCCTTCCTTCCTTCCTTCCTTCCTTCCTTCCTTCCTTCCTTCCTTCCTTCCTTCCTTCCTTCCTTCCTTCCTTCCTTCCTTCCTTCCTTCCTTCCTTCCTTCCTTCCTTCTTCCTTCCTTTCTTCCTTTCTTTCTTTCTTTCTTTTCTTTCTTCTTTCTTCTTTCTTTCTTTCTTTCTTTCTTCCTTTCTTTCTTTCTTTCTTTCTTTTTTCTTTCTTTCTTTCTTTCTTTCTTTCTCTCTTTCTTTCTTCTCTTTCTTCTTTCTTTCTCTTCTTTCTTCTTCCTTCCTTCCTTCCTTCCTTCCTTCCTTCCTTCCTTCCTTCCTTCCTTCCTTCCTTCCTTCCTTCCTTCCTTCCTTCCTTCCTTTCCTTCCTTCCTTCCTTCCTTCCTTCCTTCCTTCCTTCCTTCCTTCCTTCCTTCCTTCCTTCCTTCCTTCCTTCCTTCCTTCCTTCCTTCCTTCCTTCCTCTCCTTTCTTTCTGTGACTCAGCCTTTTGAAAGTAAAGAGGGAAAAGAAAAAAACAAACAAACAAACAAAAGGTATTAAAATCACAAAGGACCATTCCCAAAATGATTTTGTGCAGTGGTGCAGATAAACTGCAGCTGCTCTTGCACAGCTTCTTTTTTTTTTTTTATCAAAGCTTTTTCAGAGCCCTTTGGGAGCCAGAGGCCCATCACAGAATTTACTGAGATTCAAATGCAGAGAAACACAAATTATTTTACATTTTCCTTTGGACTTATGAACCAACTTGAGCCCTGTTCCTGCCTGTATCTTGTGACTGTTTAGAGCTCTTTTTCTTGTGCACACTGCTGGCTCAGGCCCTGGCTGAGGAGATCTTCTCCACATTTACTGCAAGTGATGTGTTTGCATCAATAAACCTGTGGGTAAGCACAAGGATGATGCATTTGCATCCTCTGAAGCCCAGATTCCCAGCAGGAATTCAGAGCACCTCATTTAGAGGCCTCCCTTTTTCTGGGAGCTGGAAAGAGGCTGAAATAAACTGTGCAAAACCCAAATTGCTCCAGTGTTTACTGCTCCAACTGCAGCTGCACCAAACTGCAAAGGGGCCTTGGCCACAGTCAAAGCCATCAGCTCCTGGACACCAAAAATATCCTGATATTCAGACCCAGGGCGTGATTGAAAAGTACAATTTATCCCTGGATTTAAAGGAAAGGGCTCAAAACCCAGCTGAGAGTTGCAGCATTTTGCACCTCTAGAAATGATTATGCAAAATTCAGTTCTTTAGGAGTCAGGTTTGCTCACACCATGCAGGACAGGGTTTTACTCCACGCCCTCACCCCCCTTCTGGAACAACATCCAGGCTGGCTCAGAATAAACTTTCATAAAAGAAATTTCAATCTTGGCCTAAGACTTGGCACAAGAAGTCCCAACCCAGAATAGATTTTTACGGGAAGCTAAAAACCTCTGGGGAAAAAAAAAAAAAAAACCCAAAAAAAAAAAAAAAAAAAAAACCAAAAAAAACCCCAACAAGCTTTAAAGTGAAGCATCAAGAGAGCTCAACAAGAGCCATGGCAGCAGTTCAGTGCACAATATATACATTGTGTGCAATGCATATAGAATGCCATAATTGCACCCAGATGGGTACATAGATTCACTCTGGCCATGAGTAATACCTCATGATTGCAGAAAAAAGAAGCCAAATGCCTATTTTAAATCAGCAGAGTTTGAGGGGGGAAAATGTGACCCCTCCCTGATGGGGATGTGACAGAAAACGAGTATTTTTTGTCAGCACCACTGTTGTGTGTGGCACCATCCCCTGGTCCTGCAGCCACCTGCTCACTTCCAGCTGTGTTCCCTTCCCAGTGGTTTTCCTGGTTGGATTATTAAATATCATTTCCTGCTTTAAAAAAGCTCCTGGCTGGCTCTGCACTGCAGCACACTCCAGATATCCATGTCAGTTAAAGGAGGAGATGTTTCCTGCTGCCATCCCAATAAAAAGATTCCTTCAGACAGAGGTGCCACCTGTCCTTGTTTAGCACTGGAGCTGCTCAGCCTCATTCCACCATGTTTTAGAACATTTTTGCAGTGGAGGAAATGATGCCTTAAGTTTTGGCTTTCAAATTTTTCAGGTTCCGTGCTGCTTTAGTGTGTGGCTCTGGGCTCACATCAGGGGATGCTGAGCTCTGTGCACAGAGCAGGGAGACAAAACAATTCCTGCTCCAGCTGGGCACCAAGGACAAATGATCCAAATCTCAGCCCAGGAGCACAAACACCGTGGGCTGCAGAGAGAAAAACAAGCAGGGTGGGACTGCAGGGGCTAAAGCTGGAATGGGACAATGAACTGCAAGATGCAAATGGAGCAGAACTGATCCAAGGGAGAGACCCCGTGCCCGCTCGTGCATTTTGGGGCCGTTTTGGTTCATCTTGGGTGCAGCCCTGGCTGGGCTCTTGTGCTGCCCAAGGTGGATCCATGGAGGAGATGCTTTTAATAAATCCCTGCTTTATTCTGTGACTCTGCCCAGCCTCTGCTCCAGCTCAGCCTTCTCAAGGCATCAGTTCCTCCTCTTCTTTCCTCTCCCTGGCTGCTGGTGAGGCTTCTCCTTCTGTCCCTCAATATCCAGGTTTCTTCTTGCCTTGCATACTCCATACTGGGAATTTTGAGGCTGGCTGGGACCCCAGCATTGCATCCACACTCAAAAAAATCATTCTGCATCCCTGGGGATCCAGAGCAACGAGCAGTTCATGACTGAACCCTTGACTGAGTTGTTGAATGAATGAACCTGCAGCTCATTTTGCTGAAAAAGGGTGGCATGAAGGACCTTGGGACAAACAGTGAGAAACTGATTCCAAAGGGCAGAGCAGTGCCTTGAGGTGAAACCTTCCCCCCGGAATCCCAAATCCCAAATGCTGACATCTTCTAGGAGTGAGGGGTGCAGGGGACTCAGGGGAGGGCTGAGGCATCTCCATGAGCCACCAGTGACCCACACAGTGTCACCCAGCAGTGACCCACACAGTGTCACCCAGCAGTGTCACCCAGCAGTGCCACCCAGCAGTGCCACCCAGCAGTGCCACTCTGCAGTAACCCAGCAGTGTCACCCAGCCGTGTCGCCCAGTAGTGTCACCCACACAGTGTCACCCAGCAGTGCCACCCAGCAGTGCCACTCTGCAGTGACCCAGCAGTGTCATCCAGCCGTGTCACCCAGCCATGTCACCCAGTGTCACCCACATCGTGTCACCCAGTAGTGTCACCCACCAGTGACCCACACAATGTCACCCAGCAGTCTCACCCAGCAGTGCCACTCTGCAGTGACCCAGCAGTGTCACCCAGCCGTGTCACCCACAGTGCCACCCACAGTGTCACCCACAGTGTCACCCAGCAGTGACTCAGCAGTGTCATCCAGCCGTGTCACCCAGCAGTGCCACCCAGCAGTGTCACCCAGTAGTGTCACCCAGCAGTGTCACCCAGCAGTGACCCACACAGTGCCACCCACACAGTGTCACCCAACAGTGCCACAGCTCCAGCTCCCCAGGCTCCTGCCCCACCTCTCCTGCCTGGGAAGGAGGGAAACCCCTCCCTAAGCAGGGCCAGGCAGCCTGGGGCTCCTGAGTGGCATTTAAAGGTGTCGTGACTACAGGGGACCTTGATGGGGTCATTTAAATGCCCCTGTAGCTGCAGCCAGCCTGGTGGCAGGGCTGGGCTCTGGGTGACTGGGCAGCAGAGTTTGAATTCCCTTTATTGCTCCTGCCTTTGGGATGGAGTCACTGGGCATTCAAACGATGCCTGCTGAGTGACCTGCAAAGTTAAAGCCAGGGGGGCTGAGCATTAATAACTCCTCTTGTAGGCCTTATTAATATCGGGGGCCCAGTCCCCAGGGGGACAGGGAGCCCGAGGTGCCAGGCGTAGCTCAGGCCGAGGCCGCAGGCGAAACCCCCTTAACGAGCTGATAGGAAAGTGATTGCAAGCTCTTCAGTGATTTCAGCTCTGCTCGCTGGGTAAGTTTGCCCGGGCGGAGGCTGCAGCAGACGGAGAGAGGAGAAGGAGAGGCCGGGTTTTCTGCAGAGATGACTTTATTCAGGAGAGGTGCGAAAGGGTCCCGGGTCAGCTCTTCTACCAAATGGGCTAAAATATTCCCCTTTTATAGGGTTGGAAAGGATCCAAATGTGAGCAATGGTAAGGGTTAGAGTAACATAGCCTATAGGGTTACAGGGATAGGCCTTAGGGTGGTGGTCAAGGAGTCAGGAAGTAACACTGCTGTCTCATCATTCCTTTTGTTCCGTTCTCCATGGGGCTCTGCCCATGTCCAGAGAGTCTACTACAGCTGAGGGTGATGGATCTGCCCCTAAAAGATGGAGCAGCCAGCTGTCCCTGCAGGGGACAGGGCAGTGCACAGAGCCTGGAGCTTGGGATGTGACTCTGAGAATGCACAGACACAAAAGGGCTGGGGCTGAGGGCTGCTCTGAGCGCTCCCAGCTGCCCCAAGGATGCATTTGGGTCCATTGCTGCAGCAAAGCAAACCCAGAGTGTGTTACACACAGAGAGGGCACAAAGGAGCAAATGCAAACACTAAAACAACCCAGCAATGTTTGCAGCATTAAAACCCACACCAGCAGCCAAGGAAAAACCGCCACACTCAGCTCTGTCCCAAAGTGGGACAGAGGGATGGGACCTCTGACTTTCTGCAGCAACACAGAAAAAGGTGACCATAAAAAGAGATGTAACTGGTAAAATTTCAGGCTTTTTCTAAGAAACAAAACCATCCCCAGGAGCAGGAATGCAAGGCTCAGAGGGAAGGACAAGCAATTTAAGACAGACCACGTAAAAACTCCTTTTCCCCCAGCCCCAGATCAATGATTTTAGAATGGTGAGGCTGCCTTAATTCACCTGTGCATTCATTGCATGTTTTTCTAAAAATTTAAAATTTCTACCTGGTTTTCCAGCTCTGTCCCTCCTCTTTAGGTTAACACACACAAACATCACCCTCACTCCTCCTGGAAAAGCATGCTGGACTCATCATTACTGTCCAGCCAGATTTATGGCTCTAAAACCTTCTTATTACTAAGCTGAAAGTCATTTTTATTTACTGGCCTCTGCCTCTTTTATGAGCTGCATGTGCTTCTTGGATCATTTTATCCTCTCAATTCAGCTCTTCAGCTAAAGAGAGATTTTACCAACATCCCACCCTGTGTGTGCTAGGGCAGCACAGTTTGTTTAACTTCTGAGAATTCCAAGTTCTCCTGGGTTTTCATCCATCAGCTCCGGAAAAAACTGGGAGTTAAGGGCTGCAAGAGGAGGAGGAGGAGGAGGAGACTGAGGAAATTCAGACAAAAGGTAAGATGGGGCTGAACTGCAGGGGCTGTGTTTGGCTTTAAATTCCTGCAGGCTGCAGCTCCCGGGGAACAAAGGAATGCAGGATATCAGCGGCAGCACTCAGACCCTGAGGAGCAGATGGTGCTGCTGCCATCAGCACAGCTCATTGTTTCTCACCTCCTCTCTCCCCCAGCCACATTCTCCTCCCCAGCATCTGCACCCTCTGTTTGCTTTGGTTTTGCTTCCAGCTCCTGGCCCAGACATCCCTTGGGAGGGTCCCTTTTCCCAGCTGGGAGAACTTCCTGCACTTTATTCATGCTCTGCAGCAGAGAGCCAGGGCCTTTAGGGTCATTATTCCAATTATTTTGAATTTCCAGCTTGTTCCTGCACCTTAGGAGCACTAGGGAATAGTTGAATTATTTTGTCCAGCTGTTCTGTGGGGACTCACCCCTACCTGAGCTCAAAAATAATGAGAAATTTCATGAGATTCTGTCCAGAGGATGGGATCACACTTGAAAATGTCATTCCTATCACAGGACAGACCAAGCCAAACTTCCCTACCCTTGTTCCAAATTATCCTTCCTTCCCCACAGCTCCCATTCCCATGAAGGAGGAGATGGCTGGGAGCAGAATAATCAAATAAAAACATAAACCAGAACCAAAGAAACTGAAATAGCCACTGGATCCTTCAGCACAGGAACTGCTGGAGCCTGTCCCACCTCCTGCTCCATAAAGTTGGATCACCAAGCTCCTCTGCTTGGTTTCTTCATTTGCAAAGTGCATTGTTTTGGGAAAAAACAGGGCTTCTGTCTGTCCCTGCGCAGGGCTCTCATCCAAAATACCCAACAGCTTCAGAACAAAACCTATGGCCCCTTCCCATCTCATGACATGCTGGGAAAATCCTGATTTAAGCCCCAAAACCTGGTCTGGTGTTCAAGGATGCACCAGGAGGCACCACAGGTGTTCTGGACACAGTTTTGCTCCTGTTTCCCACCACCTGTAACAGCTGAAAATCCCACATGAGCAGCATCTGGAATTTTCCAAACAATTCCTTGTGAAGGGAGATGGAGCAGGGGCAAGCAGCCCCCTCCCCAGAGAGATGGGACAGGGAAATATCCTCGGGCAAAGCTCCTGCAAGAGGGAAGCAGGAGAATTTGGGGATGCTGGAGCTCACTGCTGTTTGCGGACAGAGCTCTGGGGTTAATTTCTGGCCCAGGAGTGAGTGTTCACACAAACACTGACATTGAAGCCTCCAATTGTGTTTTTCTGGACAAACCAGCACATGACTCTGCTTGCCTCCCGAGCTCCCTGATCAAACCAAGGCTGGGAACAGCCTGGTGTCTAAAACAAACAACATTTCGGGGCAAACCTTCTGTTTACAGACACAGAGGGGAGATTTTTCAGCAGTGAAACCACAGAAACTGCTTGTCCAGTTTCTCAGCAGCAAATTCATTCCTCAGCAATGAAAGAGTGAGTTGGGAGGGGGAATAAATAAATCAGAACTCAAAGAAAATTCAAACTACAGTAGGCAGGGAGTCCTAAGGAAGAGAGTTATAGCCAGATCCAGATGTAGAAGTTTGAACTCTTCAGTCAGCTGTGCAATAACCCTTCCCTTCCCTTCCCTTCCCTTCCCTTCCCTTCCCTTCCCTTCCCTTCCCTTCCCTTCCCTTCCCTTCCCTTCCCTTCCCTTCCCTTCCCTTCCCTTCCCTTCCCTTCCCTTCCCTTCCCTTCCCTTCCCTTCCCTTCCCTTCCCTTCCCTTCCCTCCCTTCCCTTCCCTTCCCTTCCCTTCCCTTCCCTTCCCTTCCCTTCCCTTCCCTTCCCTTCCCTTCCCTTCCCTTCCCTTCCCTTCCCTTCCCTTCCCTCTGTTCATGGGCCATTAATTATTAATTATCTTCTGTTCATGGGCCATTGATTATTAATCATCTTCCGTCCATGGCCAGTGAGTGTCCCTGCATGGCCGATCAAATTCCATCATCCCACGGGGAGATGCCCCGCCCAGGGGAGGAGCCAAGCATTCCTACCTGGATCCAATCTGAGCTTTGGGACACCCCAGCAGCCTTTGCCCACTGCATTCCCAGAGGAGCAGCTTTCTGCTGCCCTGCATTCCCAGAGGGAGCCCAGGCCCATCTGCAGCAGCCCTGGAGCTGCAGAGGAAAACTCCCCCCTTGTGCAGGATCCCTGCTGCAGCAGAAGCACAGCTGGCACTGCAGGAGGGCTGAGCCCCCATGGCATGGGGCTGTGCCACCCCCTGACACACAGGGAGGCAGCTCCTGCTCTGACTCTGGCATGGTTGTTTTGTATCACTGCATTTTTATTTTTGTATTTTCTTCCCTAATAAAGAACTGTTATTCCTGCTCCCATTTCTTTGCCCCTTAATTTCAAAATTATAACCGTTTGGAGGGAGGAGATTTACAGTTTCCAGTTCAAGGGAGGCTCCTGCCTTCCTTAGCAGACACCTGGCTGTTCAAACCGAGACACTCAGGGTGAGCACACTCCATCTGATCTGCCTGCAAGGGGAGAAATTAAAAATATGGATTCAGAACTTGCTGATGGCAGGGATGCAGGCCGGGGTGCAGGGGGGGCAGGGATGGATGCAATAATTGATGCAATTTGAAGCGATTTGAAGAGATTTGAAGAGTTTTAAAACAGTCTGAAGGGATTTGAAGCCGTTTCAAGCGATTTGAAGCAGTTTGAAGGGATTTCAAGAGACTTTAAGCTGTTTCAAACGGTTTGAAGCGGCCTAAAGCAATTTTAAATGATTTGAAGAGGCTTGAAGTGATATGAAGCCATTTGAAGCAATTTGAAGCGATTTTAGACCAGTGTGAGGTGATTTGAAGCAGTTTGAAGCGGCTTGAAGCAACTTGAAGCAGTTTTAAGCAATTTTAAGCGGTTTGAAGCGACTTGAAGCAGTTTTAAGTGGTTTGAAGCGGTTTCAAACAGTTTGAAGCGACTTGGAGCGGTTTCAAGCAGTTTGAAGCGATTTTAAGCGATTTGAAGCGATTTTAATCGGTTTGAAGCGGGCGAACCCGGCCGCGTTCTCCGCGCCCCCTGCCGGCGCCTCAGCGGGAGATGTGAGGCCGCGGGACTACAGCTCCCATGCGGCCCCGCGGCGGCGCCGCGCGCGCGCAGTGCGGTGCCCCCCCGCCCCCCCCCCCGTGCGCGCCGGAGGCCGGGGCGGCCGCCCCGGCCCATCATGTAGGTGCAGCCGCGCCGGCCCCGCGCCAGCCGCGCAGGGACCCCCCCGCTCCCCCCGGCCCCGCCCGGCCCGGTCCGGCCTGGTCCGGCCCGGCACGGCGCGGCCCGGCGCGCCCCGAGCCCCGCGCCGCCCAGGCGGGAGCGCGCGCGGCGTTCCGGGGGGGGGAGCGCGCGGCTCGCATCTTTTGTGTGTGTGTGTTTGTGAGCGCGCCGGGCGGCTCGCCCCTCGGCGGGGCCGCGCTCGGGGGACGGCTCTTTGTGTGCGCGCGCCCTGCCCCCAGCCCGCCGGGGGACAATGTCTCAGCCCCGAGGTGAGAGCGCGCGTGCACGTGCAGCCGCGGGTGGGTGCGCGCGTGTGCAACGGCCGCGCGTGCATGCATGTGTACGCTCGTGCACGCGGCTGCGCGCGAGCGGGCTGCACTCGCTTGTGCAAGTTGTGGTGGGGGCTGGTGCGCGCGCGCGCGCGCATTCGCTTGTGCAACTTGCGGGTGCACGCGCAACCGGGCACGCAGCCGCGCGTGCAAGCGGCGCGTGCAGCTGCGCGTGCACGGGTGCACGTGCATGTGCGTGTGCATGCGGGGGTGCGGGTGCATGCACGGGTGCGGGTGCATGTGCGAGCGCGTGTGCATGTGCAGGCGCGGGTGCGGGTGCCCGCGAGTTTGCACGCCCGCCTTGCCCCGGGGCTCACCGCTCCCGGTGCAGCCCCCAGTGCTCGCAGCTCCCGTTGCAGTCCCCGGTGCAGCTCCCGGTGCAGCCCCCGGTGCTCGCAGCTCCCGGTGCCCCTCGCCTGCCTTTGGCACGGCCCGGAACGAGCGGGGGGTGTTGCAGCAGCAGCTGCAGCCGGGGCTCGGCGCGGGGTTAAAGCAAACTTTTAAACAAGTCCGCGAGGGAGATGAAAGGTGAAACTGGAGTGGAGTTACCGGGAATTAAATATATACCTATGTTTCCATGGGAAAGTATTGTTCTCGTGCCAGCGCTGAGATCATTTTCCACCCATTTCTCTCCCCCCTCTCTCTCTTTTTTTTTAATATTTGGTAACTTTTGGTCGCACCAGCACGCTCCGAGCGTGCAAAAAAGGCAGGAATGGAGCAGTTTGGAAGTGCAGGAATTGGGTGTTTGGGAGCTGCAGAAAGGCAGGAATGGAGCAGTTTGGAAGTGCAGGAATTGGGTATTTGGGAGCTGCAGAAAGGCAGGGATGGAGCAGTTTGGAGCTGCAAGAACGCGGGAGCATTTTGGAGCTGCAGGAATTGTTTAGGAGCTGCAGAAGGGCAGAAGTTGTGAATTTAGGAGTTGCAAAAGGGCAGGAATTGTGCATTTTGGAGCTGCAGAAGCTGAGAATTTTAGAGTTGCAAAAGGGCAGGAATTACGCATTTTGGAGCTGCAGGAATTGTGCATTTTGGTACTGCAATAGTTGAGAATTTAGGAATTGCAAAAGGACAGGAATTGTGCATTTTGGAACTGCAATAGTTGAGAATTTAGGAATTGCAAAAGGACAGGAATTGTGCATTTTGGAACTGCAATAGTTGAGAATTTAGGAGTTGCAAAAGGACTGGAATGATGAATTTTGGAGCTGCAAGAATCCAGCATTTTGGAGCTGCAGAAAGGCAGGACTAAAGCATTTAAGAGCTGCAGGACTGAAGCATTTAGGAGCTGCAGAAAGGCAGAAATTAATAATTTAGTTGCAAAAGGGCAGGAATTGGACATTTTGGAGCTGCAGGAGTTGAGTATTTTGGAGCTGCAGAAGTTGAGAATTCAGGATTTCCAAAGGGGGAGGAGTTATGCATTTTGGAACTGCAGGAATCGTACATTTTGGAACTGCAGAAGTTGAGAATTTTGGAGTTGCAAAAGGGCAGGAGTTATGCATTTTGGAGCTGCAGGAGGTGAGTATTTTGGATCTGCAGAATTTGAGAATTTTGAAGCTGCAATATGGCAGCAGTTATGCATTTTGGAGCTGCAGTATTTGAGAGGTTAGGAGTTGCAAAAGGGCAGGAATTGGACATTTTGGAGCTGCAGAAGTTGAGAAGTTGAGAATGTCCTTCAAAAGGGCAGGAATTATGAATTTTGGAGCTGCAGGAATTATGCATTTTTCAGCTGCAGGAACTGAGCATTTTGGAGCTGCAGAAGTTGAGAACTAAGGAGTTGCAATAGGGCAGGAATTGGGCATTTTGAAGCTGCAGAAATTGAAAATTTAGGAATTGCAAAAGGGCAGGAATTGGGTGTTTTGGAGCTGCAGGAATTGAGCATTTTGGAGCTGCACAAGCTGAGAATTCAGGATTTTCAAGAGTTACGCATTTTGGAGCAGCAGGAATTGAGTATTTTGGAGCTGCAGAATATCAGAGGTTAGGAGTTGCAAAAGGGCAGGAATTGGGCATTTGAGAGCTGCAGGAATTGATCATTTTGGAGCTGCAGAAGTTGAGAGTTTCAGAGTTGCAAAAGGGCAGGAATTATGCATTTTGGAGCTGCAGAAATTGAAAATTTAGGAATTGCAAAAGGGCAGGAATTGGGCATTTTGGAGCTGCAGGAATTATGCATTTTGGAGCTGCAGAAGTTGAGAGTTTGGGAGTTGCAAAAGGGCAGGAATTATGCATTTTGGAGCTGCAGAAATTGAAAATTTAGGAATTGCAAATAGGCAGGAATTGGGCGTTTTGGAGCTGCAGGAATTATGCATTTTGGAGCTGCAGAAGTTGAGCATTTTGGAGCTGCAAAAGTTGAGAGTTTGGGAGTTGCAAAAGGGCAGGAATTACGCATTTTGGAGCTGCAGGAATTATGCATTTTGGAACTGCAGAAGTTGAAAATTTAGGAATTGCAAAAGGGCAGGAATTGGGCGTTTTGGAGCTGCAGGAATTATGCATTTTGGATCTGCAGAAGTTGAGAGTTTGAGAGTTGCAAAAGGGCAGGAATTATGCATTTTGGAGCTGCAGAAGTTGAGAGTTTGGGAGTTGCCAAAGGGCAAAGCTGAGCGTTGAGAAGCTGCAAAAGGGCAGGAGTTGAGGCCTGAGGAGCAGCAGGAGGGGGTTTGGGAAGGGGACAGCAGTGATTTATTTCTGCCAGCGTGGTGGTGGTGGCAAAGAGAGCTGGCTCTTTGCTTTTTAACTCGCTGCTTATCCCGGCCTGCCTCTGCCTTGTGCCCTTGCAAGGGCGGGGGGGGCAGGCTGGGAGGAGGTGGAGAATTTAATATTGCAAAAATGCTGCGGGAATGCAACAGGGAGAGAGCTTTAAGGAGGAGTAGCTGTGGCCATTCATTGTGCAAATCCCTGCCCGTGGCACAGATGCAGCTTTTGGAAGTGCTTGGGTTGGATGTTGCAGCTTGGCTCTCACTGCATCCTTGCAGCCCTCACACATATTTTGGATTCTGGGGGTGAGAGGCAGCGTGTGGCAGGTCCCAAAGTGGGTTTGGAGCTTGTGTCTGTTTATTTATTTATTTATTTATTTATTTATTTATTCAAACAGCCTTCCACAATAATCCTTGCAAGGGAGGACATTGGGAATGAGGTGCCTGCAAAGCTCTTGCCACACAGTTTTCCTTTGTAAAAGAAAAATGCAAAGTTGTTGTATAATTTATTCCTAATTTGGGTTTGCTGCAGTCATCTTTTCCAGCCGAGCAGGGGATTGTAAAAGTTTCCGATGCAAAGAGCCAATGGGGTTTGATAGTGCAGGATTGAACCCAGGGGTACCCAGAGCCCTCTGCCACTGCCAGGGGGGGTCCCCAAAAAGCCTGGGGGTGGCAAAGGCTGAGCGTGCAGAGGCGGTGACAGGCAGGGAGCTGTGCTGGTGGCCCTGCAGGGGTGCTGAGTGTCCCCCAGCAGGGCCTTCTGCGTCCTCCCCAGTACCAGGAAAAGGGAGGATGGAAGTAGCCAACCCACAAAACATGATCTCAATGAATGGCATCATTCTTGACTCCCTTTGCCGTCCTCCTCGCTCTCTGCAGCACCAGTGCCTGCATTCCTGGCACAGATAACTTTTCCAAGCTCAGCTGTTCAGGCCCAGCTTTTGCTCAGGAAGGGGTTTCAGCTCTGGGCTTTGCAGCAGAGGTGTCGTTCTTTGGGATAATCTGAGTTTTGGGATCAGCTTTCATGTGTTGCACGGGAGGTTCCTCAGCAGCTCTGGAAAGTACAGCCCAGAGCCTCAGCCAGCTGCTGAGCCCTCTCCCTGCTTTGAATCCTTTCCAGAGTTGTTCTGAGAATTTGCCAGAGATTAATTTTTTTTTTTGATGCAGCGTGGCAGGGGGAACATGTGAGCAGCAGAGTTGTTCTTACTCCTTGCAAGGAATCCCACCTGGTTCAGGGAGACCCTGCCTGTCCTGTGCAAACAAATGAGGGGGGGATCTGCTTCCTGCACAGTCTGTGAAGGTTAAAACTCCCCCTGGAATTCAGAAACAACACTTTTCTTCTGGCCCTTTCTGCAGCAGGAATGAGCAGATGCTTCCAGCATTGTGCTCGTGGCTCTGAGCCACCTTACCTGCCCCTGAGGGTCCACCCAAATACAAAACTCACCTGAAGTCAAAGACACTCCTGCCTTTCACCCCGTGCTTGTTCATTCCCCCTTCTAAGCTGCAAACTGGTGTTATTTGTTGGATGTAGCAACCCATAGCAAATCAGCTTTTCCTGAGCACAGCAGGTTCCTGCAGCCTGTTCCTCACCTTTGGAGAGGAGGCTGCTCTGGCCAGGAGGGCCTTGGTGTTGATTGTTGGGAGCTCAGAAGTTGAATCCTTGCCCAAATCCAGCCCATTTGGCTGTCATGACTAATAGGATATTATTTTGGAAGGGGGGTGGGGGGGGAAAGAGGAAGTCCATATTAATTTCAAGCCAAGCACAGTTTGAGGCTGTAAATTTGGGCTCTGGTGACAGCAGATATATTCAGGAGTCTCCCAAAATCCTTGCAATGGGGGGAATTATTCCCTGGCAAAGCCCACATGGGAGAAAACACCTGCAAAGATGCAAATTTCTCCATTGCAATAAGAAAAGGGAAGGGGGAGCAGTACCCAGGAGAGCACTGATTCATAAATACACTGAAATGATGTTTGAACTAAGTATTGCTGCCTGTTGATCTCACACCTCAACCTCAGGCTCTTGTTTCCAACACAATTTTCAGTGCTCCAGCTGCAAAGGGAAGCTGAGATTATGAGCAGCACATCCCACGTGATGCTGGCTGAGCATGCACCCTATGGACTTTGACCAAAGGCCCTGCACCTTGTCCAAATACCAGAGTTTTATGTGAAACACTCGTGTTTTCCCCAGCCAGAAGTCTCAGTGGAGCAGCTGTAAAGCTGAAATATTCCTTGTTGTTGGGTTTTTTTGCAGCCCTAGGTAGGTGGCAGGTTGTTGCTGGTGTAGGATTAACCTGCAAGCAGCTCCTGTGGGTTGTGCAATGTGAATTTTGCCTCATCAGCACCACCTCAGCTTCTCCCCACTCACACACTGCCATGACACAGGCACTTGGCAAGGGCACAGCAAAGCTGTGCCACGGTCAGCCAGGTGCAAGCCTAGCAAAGCCTGGACTAGCAGCAAATTTCAGCTGGAGCTGATGATTTATTCTTAATGAATTTTTTTTTTTTAAGGGTGCCCTGTTGAATTAGTTTAGGTGCAGTGCTGGAGGTGCCCGTGTGCCTGCTTTGGGTTAAGAGGGGGACAAATATTTATAAAGAGGTTTAAAAACCTCCTGCAATGCCAGGCTGGAGGAATTACCCAGCTTGGGAAGAGGAAAATGTGGTTGGGGCAGAAAGTGTTTGGCTGGAGATGAACCAAAGCTGTGCCCAGGTGAGGGCTGAGACACCTGGGTGAGCCCCTGCTGTGCCCTCAGGAGGTTTGTCCTGTCCCCATGTCCCAACAGGGCCCAACATGTCCCAGCACCACTGCTCAGGCCAGCAGCTCCCTGCTGCCACCCAGGACATATTTAATATTTAAAAGCTCCAACTAGGAGCAATTCTAGCAATAAAAGTGCTAAGTTGCAGGAAGAAGGGAGCAGAGAGCTTGGTCCTCCTGCCAGGCTCCTTTTTATTTTGCTGTTTAAGTCCCCAAAACCTGGGGGCTTCCTTAGGGCTCAATTCCCTCCCCTGACACATCCATGAGCTGCTAAGGTGAAGCAAATGATGCTCCATGAAAACCACAGGAGTGATTTGGAGAGATGAGACACTTCACATGGAACATGGTTGCAGCAGGTTTGAGATTTTGTGTTGAAAATCCACAAGAGGATTAAAAAGTTGCCTTTTTCCCCCCAAAGAGTGCCTGGGTTTGTTGTCACTTGGGCTTTTTCTCTTGCTGAAAAGAGCTGTGACAGCACCTCTAGGAGCCTCTCCAAAAAGGATTGAAAACCAACACACCTGAAAAAAGCAGGAAGAAGAAGAATGGTGTGGGAGTTTTGTTAGCACAGGCGTGGGGATGCTTCTCCAGCCCTCTGCAAATGCACTTGGAGGCCCAGAGCTCCTCAGCCTGGTGATTGTGCTGGTTCCCAGCCCTGCCCCTAGGGATTCACCCCATGAACTTGCATTCCTGATGCTGCTCCAGCTCCAGAGGCAAAGCTCTGCCCTTGCCAGGGGGTGCAGGCACAGGGCAGGTCACAGCTGTGATGGCAGCGGTGGCACAAGCAATTCTGGGCAAGAATTACTCCCCAGGAGTCCCTTCTGCTGTCACTCACGTTTTGGGGACCATTTTGGGCTGCATTTACAAGTTGGCAGCATCATTAGATGAACTGTTGAGTCAGCCTCCAGTGGCCAGAGGAATTGCAGGAGGACAGAGCTATAATTAAAAGAATAAAAATCTGTTTCATTACCTGTGGAGTTCCTTAGCTCCCTTCCTTAGGGAATAGTTGAAGGGGTTGGCATTATCAGCTGGAGCAGTGGTAGCAGGGAAGCAGATCCAGGAGGCTGGAGCTGTGCCACCTCACATATTATTATGGTCTGTGGTGGCCAAGTGGTGAAGTCCGTTGTGTGCAATTTCCATAACTGCTCATTGTGCAAAAACTGGGGGTTTTTTGGCTTTTTTTTTTTGCTTTTGTCTTCCAAATCCATAATATTCTGCACTTGACAAGTGTGGATGGAGAACTGACTGCTGCTCAGTGGCCTTGGCTGAGTGAAAAGCAGTTTGGAGAGGGGAAGTCTGAGCCTGGTGCTTGTAGGGCTTTCTGTTGCCTCAAAGCCAGAACTAAACCCATCCTTCCACTCTCCCCATCCTCTTAAACTGGGGATTCCAAACACAGAGGGTTCATCCCACCAGGCCATGGGGTGCTGGAGCATTTCTGAGTCACCTTTCCTTTGGCCATGGTGCAGAGAGATGCTGCACATCCTCTGTGGGAGCTCCAGGAATCCTCTGGTGCTGTCAGAGCTGTGACAAATCCTCTGGATCTGCATCCCAACCTCAAGCAGGAGCCTGGATTTGGAGGGGCAGGGTCAGAGATGGCGTCAGAGGAGGCTCAGGGGTAGGAGCTGCTCTGGCTGCATCCCCCAGTTGATGTTGGAGCAGTGCCTGTGGCTTTTTGGGCTGCAAAATCCGAGTCCTGTGAAGCCCAATGCAAACAACCTCTGCAGCTGGGGTAGGGTTTCAGATTTGTAAGAGAAAAAGCATTTTTTTTTCCCCTACTCTAGCAGGAAAACTGCACAGAGCTGAGCTGATCCAGTTTCTTGCTGGTGCTGTTTTGTTAGCCTACTTAGCAATTTTATCATCAAGGCTGGGTGTTCTTAGCCTGCACCCAGGCAGATCAAAAATCGTGAGAAGAACTGGAGCCACTTTTACTGCATTCAGATGAAAAAAAAAAAAATAAAGAAAAAACCCAGCAGAAGTTGCAGATGAGATGCCAAAGATAAGGCAGCAATAGAAAATCAGTGCAGGAGTCAACACTTGACTGTGTCTGCAAGAAGAGGCCTTTAATGAAGGCTGAATCAGCACGGACTTGGGAGCTGCTTTTGAAGGAGAATCTTTTTTCTAAACAAAAATATGTAATTGCACTCAATGAAAAAATGCTTATCAGTGCCAAATGGCCCCAGAGCATGGTGTGGCTGCTGTGTGCAAGTCCCAGGCCTGATGGTTTTTGTGCCTGTGCTCCTCCTGCACTGGGGCTGATCCCTGACTGCCTCACTCCTGGGGTTTATTCCACACTCAAGCAACAAGTTATAAAAATTACAGCTCCTCTTTGTGCTATCATTCCTCTATGAATGTTTATTGCTTCTGCAGTAGTTCAAGGTCAGATATAGAAAATGACTCAAAAGTCTTTTGTTGTTCTGAGAGCTCTAAAGTGATGGAAGGCCCAATCCAGCAAAGATAAACCTTTCCCAAAGAACCAAAAGGGAAGGGAGAAAGAATATTTTATAAAGGCAAACCCAGCATTGATTACTGACTTTTAAAAGTAGGTTTGGATTAGATATTAAGAGAAAATTACTTCCTGTGAGGGTGATGAGGCACAAGGACCTGTAGATATGATGGTTGTCTTGGCATATTCCATAGATATTAAAAAACTTAGATTTTAACTCCATTCACTATTTTATGCCTTATTTCAGCCCAGAACTCCTTGTCTCAGCCTGGTTTCTCCTGGTAGGTTGTTAAGGGATTGTGGTTTCCATCTCTTAGGAGTTAGAAAGCAGAAAGCACAGGGTGCCCAGAGAGGCTGTGTCTGCCTGGAAGTGTCCAAGGCCAGGCTGGACAGGGTTCTGAGTAATTTGGGACAGTGGAAGGTGTGAGATGAGTTTTAAGGAATCTTCCTATTCCATGATTGGGTGATTTTCCCCTGGATTTGCTCTGCTCTCACATCTTTAGTGTGCAGCAGCCCCAGGCAGAGCCCGCTGCAGTGATTGCCTCAGTTCCTGCAGGTAGGAGGGGAACAGTCCCTGCCACAATCCTTGTCACAGTCCCTGTCACAATCCCTGCCACAATCCCTGTCACAATCCCTGCCACAATCCCTGCCACAGTCCCTGTCACAATCCCTGCCACAATCCCTGCCACAATCCCTGTCACAATCCCTGCCACAGTCCGTGTCACAATCCCTGCCACAATCCCTGTCACAGTCCCTGCCACAATCCCTGTCACAATCCCTGCCACAATCCCTGCCACAATCCCTGTCACAATCCCTGCCACAGTCCGTGTCACAATCCCTGCCACAATCCCTGTCACAGTCCCTGTCGCAGTCCCTGTCACAGTCCCTGCCACAATCCCTGCCACAGTCCCTGTCACAGTCCCTGCCACAATCCCTGCCACAATCCCTGTCACAATCCCTGTCACAGTCCCTGTCACAATCCCTGCCACAGTCCCTGTCACAGTCCCTCTCACAATCCCTGTCACAGTCCCTGTCACAATCCCTGTCACAATCCCTGCCACAATCCCTCTCACAATCCCTGTCACAGTCCCTGTCACAATCCCTGTCACAATCCCTGTCACAGTCCCTCTCACAATCCCTGTCACAGTCCCTGTCACAGTCCCTGTCACAATCCCTGTCACAGTCCCTGTCACAATCCCTGTCACAGTCCCTGCCACAATCCCTGCCACAATCCCTGCCACAATTCCTGTCACAATCCCTGCCACAATCCCTCTCACAATCCCTGTCACAATCCCTGTCACAATCCCTGCCACAATCCCTGTCACAGTCCCTGCCACAATCCCTGCCACAATCCTTGTCACAGTCCCTGTCACAGTCTCTGTCACAATCCCTGCCACAATCCCTGTCACAATCCCTGTCACAATCCCTGTCACAATCCCTGCCACAATCCCTGTCACAATCCCTGCCACAATCCCTGCCACAATCCCTGTCACAGTACCTGTCACAGTCCCTGTCACAGTCCCTGCCACAATCCCTGCCACAATCCCTGCCACAGCGTCTGTCACAATCCCTGTCACAGTCCCTGCCACAATCCCTGCCACAATTCCTGTCACAATCCCTGCCACAATTCCTGTCACAATCCCTGTCACAATCCCTGCCACAATCCCTGTCACAATCCCTGCCACAATCCCTGCCACAATCCCTGTCACAATCCCTGTCACAGTCCCTGTCACAATCCCTCTCACAGTCCCTGTCACAGTTCCTCTCACAATCCCTGTCACAATCCCTGTCACAATCCCTGCCACAATCCCTGTCACAGTCCCTGTCACAATCCCTGTCACAGTCCCTGTCACAATCCCTGTCACAGTCCCTGTCACAGTCCGTGTCACAATCCCTGCCACAATCCCTGTCACAGTCCCTGCCACAATCCCTGTCACAATCCCTGCCACAATCCCTGCCACAATCCCTGTCACAATCCCTGCCACAGTCCGTGTCACAATCCCTGCCACAATCCCTGTCACAGTCCCTGTCGCAGTCCCTGTCACAGTCCCTGCCACAATCCCTGCCACAGTCCCTGTCACAGTCCCTGCCACAATCCCTGCCACAATCCCTGTCACAATCCCTGTCACAGTCCCTGTCACAATCCCTGCCACAGTCCCTGTCACAGTCCCTCTCACAATCCCTGTCACAGTCCCTGTCACAATCCCTGTCACAATCCCTGTCACAGTCCCTCTCACAATCCCTGTCACAGTCCCTGTCACAGTCCCTGTCACAATCCCTGTCACAGTCCCTGTCACAATCCCTGTCACAGTCCCTGCCACAATCCCTGCCACAATCCCTGCCACAATTCCTGTCACAATCCCTGCCACAATCCCTCTCACAATCCCTGTCACAATCCCTGTCACAATCCCTGCCACAATCCCTGTCACAGTCCCTGCCACAATCCCTGCCACAATCCTTGTCACAGTCCCTGTCACAGTCTCTGTCACAATCCCTGCCACAATCCCTGTCACAATCCCTGTCACAATCCCTGTCACAATCCCTGCCACAATCCCTGTCACAATCCCTGCCACAATCCCTGCCACAATCCCTGTCACAGTACCTGTCACAGTCCCTGTCACAGTCCCTGCCACAATCCCTGCCACAATCCCTGCCACAGCGTCTGTCACAATCCCTGTCACAGTCCCTGCCACAATCCCTGCCACAATTCCTGTCACAATCCCTGCCACAATTCCTGTCACAATCCCTGTCACAATCCCTGCCACAATCCCTGTCACAATCCCTGCCACAATCCCTGCCACAATCCCTGTCACAATCCCTGTCACAGTCCCTGTCACAATCCCTCTCACAGTCCCTGTCACAGTTCCTCTCACAATCCCTGTCACAATCCCTGTCACAATCCCTGCCACAATCCCTGTCACAGTCCCTGTCACAATCCCTGTCACAGTCCCTGTCACAATCCCTGTCACAGTCCCTGTCACAGTCCCTGTCACAATCCCTGCCACAATCCCTGTCACAGTCCCTGTCACAATCCCTGTCACAGTCCCTGCCACAGTCCCTGTCACAATCCCTGTCACAATCCCTGTCACAATCCCTGCCACAATCCCTGTCACAGTCCCTGTCACAATCCCTGCCACAGTCCCTGTCACAATCCCTGCCACAATCCCTGCCACAGTCCCTGTCACAGTCCCTGTCACAGTCCGTGTCACAATCCCTGCCACAATCAGGGCACACAAGCTCAGAAGGTCCTTTTGTCAGCAGCTCTGCCCTCAGGGTTGGTTTGTGCAGCCCCAGGCACAGCCCTGGGCACCTCTCCAGCGCTGGAGTCACAGCCACACGTCCCAGCCTGGATTTCAGCACTGCCCCTTTTTCCTAGGGCTGCTTTAATTGCCTGCAATTAGGGTCTCCAGTGCTGCAAAAAGTATGAAGGAATAAAAGCCAGTCTGGCTTTGTGAGGGCTGGGATTGATTTCTTCTCTCAAGCAGCTGATGCTGTGACCTTTTGGAAAGGAGCTGTCAGCCCGTGGCTGTGGGGTTTGTGCCTGTCACTGCCCAGGGTTAAAGCACAAATAGGAGATATTTCGTTTTATCCAAGGAGAGGAGCACCTGTAGGAGCTGAGAGCAGCTCAAGGAGGAGACAGGGACTTTACATGCTGTCATTAAAATGCCAAAACCCCAAAAGTAGATTTGTTTAAGCGCTTGACCAAAAGGCCTGGAGCAGAAGTCCGAGGCACAGCCCTGAGGGTGCAGGGGTCACCCCAAACCCTGCAGAAGCAGGTCAGGGTCTGGCCAGAGGTGCAGACACAGCTCTGACCATCATTTCCTTACAGTTTTGGCAGCAGTAACAGGACAGGGAAGCTGCTGCAGCTGAATCTGAGCAGCACTGAGGTTTGGGATGGGGAGATGAGGATAAATCCTGCAGTCAGTCCCAGGTTTGCTTCTCTGAAGAGAAAGATGCTGCTGGTTAATGCAGAATTCCCTCCCGAGCAGACCTTGGTGCTTAACTGTGTTAATTAAATGCTTTCAAAAACCACAAGATTGACCTTCACTGCTTGCCCACAGATTTTTCTCTCATTTAACAAGCAGAGGGCTGTCAGAGTAGCCTATTAAAGGAGAAGAAAGGCAATGCTCTAATACTGTTGGGTTTTGACCTGTTCCAAAGTGTTTCTCTGCTTTTTAACTCCTAAGAGATGGAAACCACAATCCCTTAACAACCTACCAGGAGAAACCAGGCTGAGACAAGGAGTTCTGGGCTGAAATAAGGCATAAAATAGTGAACAGAGTTAAAATCTAAGTTTTTTAGGTGTCTGTGGAATATGCCAAGACAACCATCATATCTACAGGTCCTTGTGCAGCCAGAGAGCTCTGCTCTGTGACATGGAATTATCCTTTGGGAGAGACCTTCTAGAAAAAAAAAATAATAAAGTCAAATAACACAGGCTCTGACTTCCTTACCTTTCCCAAGGACACCAGCAATTTGCTCATTGCTAATAAAACTCTGGAACATATCTACAGAAAACTCTGGATCCCTGCCAAGCAATCAGTTTTATAAATGAAGCAAAAGAGCAGATTGTGCATTGCAGGGAAGGACATCCCACATCCCAAAGCAGCCCCCGACTGGAGGGAGAGCCCAAAATAGCCCCTGGCAGCTGGGGAGGGTGACACAGATGCTGCATTCAGAGATGGTGAGAAACAAGTTGATTTCTGGAGGCAAGAAATGAAAAAATCCTTTGCTGAAAGAGTGATTGGGCACTGGGATCACCTGCCCAGGGAGGTGCTGGGGTCACTGTCACGTCACATGTCACTCAGTGCCATGGTTTAGTTGATGAGGAGGTGTTGGGTCCTGGGTTGGGCTTGATGAGCTCAAAGGTCTTTTCCAGCCTGGTTCATTCTGTGGTTCTGTCAAGTGGGACCAGGCTGAGTTCACTTTGTTTGGCAGAGAGGAGGAGCCCAGGGCTTGCACCCCTGCGTGTCCCTGTGGGGTGACAACAGGGGAATGTGCCCTGGCAGTGTCCCCTTGCTCAGAGCCACCTGAGCTGGGGGGACCTCAGGCTTGCTCCCAGTGTGACTTCAGCTCCATTCATGTCATCAGGCCATTTGTTGAGACAAGAATAGGAAACCCTTAAGGTGCCTTTGTGCAGCGAACAAATGGGTTGGTGAAAGAATTTTGGGAAGCTTTGAGGTCACTTAGTGCATGTTTTTATTTTCGTCTCTGTGTGTAAAAGGTTGATGTAAAATGCTATCCAGGATACAATGTGAAGTTCACTTTAGGAGAGACAAATAAGCCTCTGGCCAAGGCAAGTTTAGCTTGAAATGCAAGAGAACACTATGACAAAAAATGTATCTTGGAAGTGGAATTTTAATTCTTCAGCAGGATCTAAAATTCTAGAAAATAAGTATGTCTTCTACACAGACATTTAAAATCAAGTAAATTCAGAAGAGACTTACAAGAAGCCAGCCATTCCTTTTTTTTCCTTTAGAGCCAGCCATGCCTTTTCTTTCTTTTCCTTTCTTTTTTTTTCCTTCCCCTCAAAAACATTTGGTGCTTCCCCCGCAAGAAATCAGGAGCTTTCTGTCTGATAAGGGGCTGGAACAGCTTCCTGCAGTAGGAGAGAATTTCTCCTCTGGCTCTTCCTGCACAGAGCCAGAACAATGCCAGCACTTCCAGCCTCTCTTTACCTCGGATAATCTCATTTAGGGTCCATCCTGTGCGAGCATCTCCTGCCAAGGGGGGCTGCTTTTCCAGCAGTTTGCTTTAAAAAGGTTTTTAAAAGGTTTTTTTAAAATGGCATTGCCACAGCAGAAAGGCAGGAGCAATCCTGAGGTTCACTCTGGGCTGATGCAGAGCAGGGCCCTGTTTGGAGCAGTAGGGGCTGAAGATTTTTTTTTCTTTTCCCTTAATGGAGAGGCTAAATAGGATTTTTTTTTTTTTTTATGTCTTCATCCTGAAAGTGCACGTGGTAAACTCAGAACATCTGAGTCCCTCTGCAGGACTCAGTGGGACTGAATGTGCTTGGTTGGGGTTGAGCACACCCATAAAAGAATTTACAAGGTTGGGATGTATTTTGTCCTGGTTGCTAAGTGGGATGGACATTATGGATCTGTGTTGATGATTTATTTTATCCTGCTTCTCTTGGTTCCTTTTTTCTGCCTGCTTCTGCTTTCCTTTTTTCCCAGTTCTGCTTATCTGCTCATGGAAAGCAGTCTCCTTTTTGGGAGTGTGTAAGTGAAACTACAGCCTCAAACCTCACACGGGGAGTTCTCTGGAGGCTTTGGCAGAAAGGCTCCTAAAGGGAGCTTTGTATTTTCAGCTTCTGCTTTAGAGATGTGACCTGATGGGCTTTGATCCATGTGGATATAGGTAGAGAGAAAAAAAAAAATCTGCCCACTTGTGTCACTTTATTGGGAGGACAAGAGTTGCTGTCACAAGTCTGTCACAGTGCTGTGCTGTCATGGATTTCTTCAGTGTGTTTTCCAAATTGAGATAAAACTGCATGATAAAATCTGGGGAAAGGCTTTTGTTCTTTATATATGCCAGACAAGCAAATGTGCCTTCCTCAGCCTGGAGGAGGATGAGGAGAGGTCTCAGCAATTCCAGCTTCTGCTCTGGCTGCAGTTCCAACCTCTGCTCTCTGGGACAGGGACAGGGACAGGCAGTGCTGGGGCTGTGCCAGGGCATTGGGATGGATTTTAGGAGCAGGTTCTTCCCCCAGGGAATGGGCACAGCCTGAAGCTGCCAGAGCTCCAGGAGAGGTTGGACACTGCTCTCAGGGATGCACAGGGTGGATTTTGGGGTGTCTGTGCAGGGCCAGGAGCTGGACAGGATAATCCTGAAGTGTCCCTTGCAGCTCAGGTTGCTTTTAAGGTTTGAGGGATTTGAGAGGGTGTGCTGGGAGGAGTGGAAGGCAGGCTTGGGCCAAGGCAAGCTGCTGGGTGGAAAAGCAGTGAAGGAGGTGGCTGGCAGGTCATGCTCTCTGACCTCTGGCTTGAACACGTCTGAACTTGAAGGAGCATCCTGGAAGCTGCATCCACCCTGCCCTGCTCAGCCTGGAGCTCCCTCCTGTGCCAGCAGCACCCAGAGCTGCTGGTGGTGGTGGAGCAGCTCCAGTGCTTGGCTCTCTGTGCCCCTGGAGCAGCCTTGGTGGCTGCTGGCAATAAACAGGAGGGCAGTGCTTGCCAGGAGCTGGGGCAGTGCCCAGAGCTGTGGGTTGGGACACAGAGGGGTCACAGCTTTGGTTTCCTGCAGTTCCCCTGGCTTCCCCTAGCAATGGTGGTTTTAAAGTGCCCACAGAGGGGTCACAGCTTTGGTTTTCTGCATTCCCCTGGCTTCCCCCAGCAATGGTGCTCCTGGGTGATTTTAAATGCCCCACAGAGGGGTCACAGCTTTGGTTTTCTGGGGTTTCTGCAGTTCCCCTGGCTTCCCCCAGCACTGGTATTCCTGGGTGGCTTTAAATGCCCCACAGAGGGGTCACAGCTTTAGTTTTCTGCATTCCCCTGGCTTCCCCCAGCACTGGTGCTCCTGGGTGTTTTTAAAGTGCCCACAGAGGGCTCCCAGCTTTGGTTTCCTGCAGTTCCCCTGGCTCCCCCAGCAGTGGTGCTTTTAAAGTGCCCCACAGAGGGGTCCCAGCTTTGATTTTCTGGGGTTTCTGCAGTTCCCATGGTTTCCCCCAGCAATGGTGCTCCTGGGTGGTTTTAAATGCCCCACAGAGGGGTCCCAGCTTTGATTTTCTGCAGTTCCCATGGCTCCCCCAGCAATGGTGCTTTTAAAGTGCCCCACAGGGGGGTCACAGATTTGGTTTTCTGGGTTTCCTGCAGTTCCCATGGCTTCCCCCAGCACTGGTGCTCCTGGGTGGTTTTAAATGCCCCACAGAGGGGTCACAGCTTTGGTTTCCTGCAGTTCCCATGGCTTCCCCCAGCACTGGTATTCCTGGGTGGTTTTAAATGCCCCACAGAGGGGTCACAGCTTTGGTTTCCTGCAGTTCCCATGGCTTCCCCCAGCACTAGTGCTCCTGGGTGATTTTAAATGCCCCACAGAGGGGTCCCAGCTTTGATTTTCTGCAGTTCCTATGGCTTCCCCCAGCAATGGTGGTTTTAAAGTGCCCCACAGGGGGTCACAGATTTGGTTTTCTGGGTTTCCTGCAGTTCCCCTGGCTCCCCTAGCCATGGTGCTCCTGGGTGGTTTTAAGGTGGGACCCCCACATTTGCTGGAGCCATTGCCAGCAGAGGGAGCAGGAGTTGGTTCCTCCCCTCTGCACTGGTCAGAACTATAAATTTGCTAAAAAAAAGGTTAAAATTGCTTACTGAAAAGCAATTTTAGTAAGCAAGAGGTTACTTGCTTGTTTTTGTATCTCAGTTATTAAATATGATTCTTTATGCAAGTAAGCTCTTGCATCATTAAAGAATAGCAAGAGAGCTGTGTGATGGTGTGGCACAAAGGCAGGATAATCAAAGCTTTGACCTTCACATGTTGAAATTTAATCACAATATTTGGCTGAAGCTTTGCCAGAATTCCCAATGACAGAATGCAGGGAGGCAGATCCTTTCCTGCCGTGCCAGAGCTGCTGGTGTCGTGGTGTTCCTCTCATGAAGGAAAACTCTGGGCAAAGTTGCCACCTCATTTCTGACCTGCTCATGGATTAACACAGCCCTCCTGCTCATCAGGGCCTTCTGCAGAAGGTGAAGATAAAGAAATGGCTTGTGGCACATTCCTGTTTCCATGGGTATTCCCATTTGGCTCTAAAAGTTATTGATGTTTAATAAATCATAGAATGACCAAATCAATGGGCTGTTTTCTCCCATTTTATCCCAAGGTGTGTCTTTACTCATGAGCAGAAAATTTTAACACCCAAATTTTACATGCAGAGCATCATCAGGAGATATCTGCTGGCAGAGCAGTTGAAATGTCCAAATTTACAATATGCTGAACAAACCCAATCTGTGCTTGGTAAAATAAAGCTCCTGTGGCTGCCTGGAGCCCCTGGGAACAGAAATAAAACTGCACCTCACATTACCCTGGTGGGATTTAATGCCAGCCTGCTGTGGGAGATGATGGCAGCAGGACAGGGATCCCACAAGGAATAAAAAAAAAAAGGGAATAAAAACCAGGGAAGGTGCTCAGTGAGCAGAAGCATCCCTGGGGGTTAATGGGGCTGCTTTAGGAGCTGGAGCTTAAATCTCTGTGCATGCTCCTCTGGGGACAGTGACAGCCCAGAGGGGCTGCAGGCTGAGCTCCCCAGGTGAGCCCTTCCTGACCCAGTCACACCTTTGTGATATCCAAGCCCTGCTTTTCCCAGGTTTAAACCTCCTGACCCCTTCAGGCTCAGCACTTGCCTGTGGTGCTGTTCACAGGGGTCCCAGGAGGAGGCAAGAGATGAGAATCTTGACTCCACATTTCAGAAGGCTGATTTATTATTTTATGATATATATTATAAGAAAATGACGTATTAAAACTTACTAAAAGAACAGAAGAAAGGGTTTCATCAGAAGGCTTGAAAGGAAAGGAATGATAATAAAATCTTGTGACTGACCAGCGAGTCTGAGACAGCTGGACTGTGATTGGCCATTAATTAGAAACAACCACATGAGACCAATCAAAGATGCACCTGTTGCATTCCACAGCAGCAGACAATCATTGTTTAAATTTCATAAAATGTGTCTGTGACAATGGAGCATAAATCTGCTGCTTTGGCACTGCTGGAGGTGTGGGAGGTGTCCCTGCTGTGCCCACCTCCTGCCAGGTGCTCTTTGGCACAGGAAAACAGAGGTAGGGGCAGCAAAAGCAGCCTCATCCTCCAAATCCTCCTGCACAAAAGCCCTTTTGTTCCCAGGGTGAATTCCAAGAGCTTTCTCCAGTTTTGATCCCAGCAAACTCCCACTGCAAGAAGACAGGCGAGGGCTGAAAACAAAGTGGCAGCAAAATGAAAAGTTCCTTGTAAAAAAAAAGGCCCAGCCAGGGCTGGAGGCTCTTTCCTAACAGCTTCCCTGGCCTGCAGCTCCTGTGGATTTCCTGATTTGAGATAAGCAGGGAAGAAAGCAGGCTCTGGGGTGGGGAGGCAGGGAAGCTCTTGGCGGAGGGAAAATGAGGGTTTATGGGGTGCTGCTGACTGCCCGGAGCTCCAGTGCTGGGATTTCTCCTGATCCAGGGGAAGGGGAGAGGCCATGAGGCTCCAGTGGCCTGTGTTGCTCTGGGATCTCCATCAGCCTCACATCTTTCCCAGAGCAGCAGGAGGATGTGGCCATCCACTGCTGGAAACCCCCAGGGATGCAACCCCAGCTCCAGTGACCCCGAGGAGCAGAAAACCAAGTCCTTTAGGAGGATTCCTCTAGGATTTCCCTGAGCCTTGAACCTTATTTCTTGCAGCTTCCCTGTGGTGCAGCTGTGAGTGGTTTTTAGGATTTGAGGGTGTTTGAGATGTTGTGATGGGAGGAGGGGAAGGGAGGCTTGGGCTGCCTGTGAAGTCAAGTTGCTGGGTGGAAAAGGAGTTAAGCAAAGGAAGGTGAGGAATGAGAGGCTTTGGTCCTGGTGCCTGTCAGGCTGTTGGAGATGGACAAAGATGGAATTCTGCGTTTTGTGGGCTGCATCCTTTGGCAGCTGCTGAAATGCTCATCCATGGAAGTCCCCTGCTCTGCTGGATGTGACTCAGAGGCGTTTCTGCCTGAATTCCTCACTGCACACAGCAGGCAGAGGGGACACACAGACAAGGCTTGTGCAGCTCTGGGAGCTGGTGAGATCCTTGTGGGTCCCTTCCCACGGGGATGTTTGTGACTCTCCATGTCATCCATGGCCATGCATGGGCTTGTTAGGGCTGAAGTTTGTGTGTGCTTCATCCCTTGCAGCACCACCTCCTCCCATCTTCATCTTCATCTTCATCCCAGGGGTCTGAGGCACTGCCTGCTCCTCACAGAGCCTCTTGCAGCTGGGATGAATCAGGAGAGAGCTGAACATTCCTCCTGAGCAGGAGGCTGTGTGGGATCCTGTGGGATCCCCAGGGCTGTTGCTGGGGTCAGCCTTGTCCCAGGTTTGGGTGGAATTCTGTGGGATCAGGTGCTGCTCCTGCAGGGTGGTGATGCCACTGGTGATCCCCCTTCCCACGGGGATGTTTGTGACCCTCCATGTCACCCATGGCCATGCATGGGCTTGTTAGGGCTGAAGTTTGTGTGTGCTCCATCCCTTGCAGCACCACCTCCTCCCATCTTCATCTTCACCTTCATCCCATGGGTCTGAGGCACTGCCTGCTCCTCACAGAGCCTCTTGAGCAGCTGGGGTGAATCAGGAGAGGGCTGAACATTCCCACTTGTCCCAGCTGGGAGGAGGCTGTGTGGGATCCTGTGGGATCCCCAGGGCTGTTGCTGGGGTCAGCCTTGTCCCAGGTTTGGGTGGAATTCCCTGGGATCAGGTGCTGCTCCTGCAGGGTGCTGATGCCCTGTGGTGTGCACAGAGGTTTGGGGGGAGCTGTGCCCTTTCCCCCAGGCCATTGGAGCTGGGTGCACACACCAGGTGGCTTCAGCCAAAGTGTTCTAACAGGGATTTTCACATTCCCACCTCCCATGGCCTGTGCTGAAAGCTGGAGGAAGCAGAGCACTCCTGTCTCCCATCAGCACCCCACAGATTTGGGGCTGCTCTGGAGGGAAGGTGGCCGGGTAAGGAGAAATAAAACCAGGGCACCCAGGGCAGGGGGACAGGGCAGGGCTCTGGCTGCCCTTGGCACAGCTGCAGGTGCCAGCACCACTGCTGGCAGCAGCTCAGCAGGAGCAGGACCAGTGGCCCCACACTGTTCCCTGCACAGACTGGAAGGGACTGGGCTGGGGAGGGACAGTAACTGGGGAGGGACAGTAACTGGGGAGGGACAGTAACTGGGGAGGGACATTGTCTGGGGAGGGACATTGTCTGGGGAGGGACATTCACTGGGAAGGGACATTCACTGGGAAGGGACAGTAACTGGGGAGGGACAGTAACTGGGGAGGGACAGCAACTGGGGAGGGACATTCACTGGGAAGGGACAGTAACTGGGGAGGGACATTCACTGGGGAGGGACATTCACTGGGGAGGGACATTCACTGGGGAGGGACAGTAACTGGGGAGGGACATTGTCTGGGGAGGGACATTCACTGGGGAGGGACAGTAACTGGGGAGGGACAGTAACTGGGAAGGAACATTCACTGGAAAGGGACATTCACTGGGGAGGGACAGTAACTGGGGAGGGACAGTAACTGGGAAGGGACATTCACTGGGGAGGGACATTCACTGGGGAGGGACAGTAACTGGGGAGGGACAGTAACTGGGAAGGGACAGTAACTGGGGAGGGACAGTAACTGGGGAGGGACAGTAACTGGGCAGGGACAGTAACTGGGGAGGGACAGTAACTGGGAAGGGACATTCACTGGGAAGGGACAGTAACTGGGAAGGGACAGTAACTGGGGAGGGACATTGTCTGGCAAAGCTGTTTGTTGTCGCCTCGCCATTAGCATGATGTGGTTGCTCTCTGCTGATCCCTGAGTGTACAAATGGGCACTGAGGCCCCATTTCCTCTCCCCCCCTTTCCTTTCTTGCAGGCCAGCACTGGAATGGGGTAGAGGAAAAGGGGCAGAGCCCAGCTGGGAAATGCAATCCACGGTGCTGGGATGTCCAGGCCGGTGTGGGAGCCCATGAAACAGCTCAGGGAGGTGTCAGTGACTTCCCCAGGACACAGAGGATCCTAAACACCCATAGCTGTAGGATCTGCACGCTGGCCCTGGGTGCTGGTGTCCCACAAAACCTGCTGGATGGCTGCTGCAGCCTGTGGTTATCCAGAGCTCCCTGCAGGGGCTGTGGGGGGCTCAGGTCTGTTTGCTGGGGTTCCAGAACTGCCCCAAAGCTGTATCAGCTGTCCCCTCCCCAGGGTCCCTGCAGCCCCCTCCAGGGCATGTCTTAGCACAGGATCCCAGCTCTGATCTCCATCCTTGCACTCAGCAGGTCTGAACTCCTCTGAGATTTGGAAATGCACTCTTACCAGGGGGACAGACAGACTCTGGTAACCAAAAGGTGCAGATAAACAAGAAGAAATGGCATCCTCTGGTTTCAGTATTGTCACGAGTAACCCAGCAGCCTGCAGCCCTTTTGCAGGGTGTGCTGAGAGGAGAATGGGCAGAGTGAGAGAGATTAGCCCCAGTCAGGAAATTGCCTTCAAAATCGAATTACTGAAATACAGAGCTTGCTGAAAGGCAGGCAAATAGCTCCTGATATTTGCAGAGTTTGGTGACATTTCTGTCCATGTCTGCACCACAGGAGGCACAGATTGAGTCTGCTGGAGTCCTTATTGCAGAGCTCCCTGCTCTGCCTGTTCCAGCGTTTTCTTCTGCTGCTGTTCAGAGCTTTTCCTGCTGGTGGCCAGGCTGAGGCAGGCACCAAGCCCTGCCCTTGTGATTTTACCTGGCAGCAGAGCTGCAGATCTTTGTCTGGGCAGTGTGGGTGCCTCAGCAGGGACACAAATAACCCTGGCATTGCTCAAGGCTGCCCCAGTTCAGCGGGTGCACCTCACCTCTCCCTGCTCTCCCTGCACAGCCCTGCTATTTTGGTTTGGAGCCTCTCCTGCCCTGAGTTTATTACAGCTTGTGAGGCTGAGTCAGAGCAGCGAGTGCAGCCCTGTGAGCGCAGCCCTGTGATGGAGAGAGCCTGGGGCAAGGGGTGGAACTGGGGCAGGGATGGGTGCTGGGACACATCTGGATGTTGGGGACATGGATGGGTGCTGGGGCCAGGGGTGGGTGCTGGGACAGGGATGGGTGCTGGGGAACATCTGGCTGCTGGTGCAGGGGTGGGTGCTAGGACAGGGCTGGGTGCTGGACCAGGGAGGTCATTCTTCCCCTGTACCTGGCACTGGTGAGGGCACACCTCGAGTGCTGTGTCCAGTTCTGGCCACTCAGTTTGGGAAGGATGTTGAGGTGCCTGAGCACATCCAGAGGAGGCAACAAGGCTGGTGAGGGGCTGGGAACACAAACCCTGTGAGGAACGTTTGAAGGAACTGGAGTTATTTAGCCTGGAGAAGAGGAGGCTCAGAGGTGCCCTCATTGCTCTCTACACCTTCCTGAAGGGAGGTTGCAGACAGGTGGGGTCGGTCTCTCCCACCAGGCAGCACTGACAGAACCAGAGGACACAGCCTCAAGCTACGTCAGGGAAGGTATAGATTGGATATTAGGGAAAAGTTTTTCACCAAAAGAATAATAAAGTACTGGAATGCTCTTCCCAGGGAGGTGGTAGAATCACCATCTCTGGATGTGTTTAAACAAAGCCTGGACATGGCACTTGGTGCTATGGTCTGGTTGAGGTGTTGGGGCACAGGTTGGACTCGATGACCTTAGAGGTCTCTTCCAACCTCATTATTCTGTGATTCTGTGATTCTGTGATTCTGTGATTCTGGGTGCGGGGGACATGGATGGATGCTGGGGCACATCTGGGTGCTGGTGCACACCTGGGTATTGGGACACATCTGGGTGCTGGGACACATCTGGGTGCTGAGGCACAGTCAGGTGCTGCCCATGGCCACCCTCAGGACAGGACAGTGACTTGCATCTCCACCATTGCCTGTGGCTGCTGATGGTGTTGTGGGGAGTTTGGGATCAGCTGTGCCCAGGCCATGCCAGGTTGTGCCAGGCCATGCCAGGAATTAAGCTGGGATGCCAGCGCAGCATCCTCTGCTGCTGTGGTGTGCCAGGGTTTCAGGGTTTCCTGCTGTGCTCTCCTTCTGGTACACATTGCAAAAATTCACCACAGCCGTGTACATGCCCTCGCCTTTCCTGCTGCATGACCCGAAGTATGACTGCTAAAGACAGAAAGGAAAACAAATAATGCTTTAATTCAGACATTGGGGTGTGAGTTGCAGTGTGCTGGATGTGCCAGCAGCTGTGCCAGCAGCTCCATGGCATCCAGAGAGAGGAGGAGAGGCTGGAGCTGGGAGCCACCTCAGCCCCACGACCGTGGCAGGCTCAGCTCCATTCCCCAGCAGCCCAGAAATGTTGTTAAGGAAACACATCTCAGGTTTGCAGTTTCCAAGGAGCTGTTGCAAACAGCCATGAGGCAAGACACGGATAAAGGAGGTGTGGGGAATGTCCCTGTCCTGCACCACCATCCCTGGGGCATCTCCATTTGCTTCCAGCACATCCAGCTGCAGGGATGGAGGAGCAGCCAGTGGCACTGGGCCACTTTCTGGCAGGGCTAAGGAACAGCAGCTCCCTCAGGTTTCAAGGAGAAAAATAAAGCACAAATCCACCTCATCCCGTCCCTTGGCTTTTGGTTGAAACTTCTACAGCTTTTAAACATCTCTTGCATATTAAATTCATTTTGTGGCTTAATGAGGGGTCCTAAACCAGATTTTCAGACCCACTTTTCTGTATCATTGGTGTTTACATGAACACCTGGCTTTTGGTTTTCTCCAGAAATTAGGGCTTGGCTAAAACTCTGCATTTACAACCTGGATGGTGGGCACAGCTCAGCCACTCACCCAGCCTGTCCCTGGCACAAAGGGCGTTTAGGCACTTTTACCAGGGTGTTGCCAAGGCACACAACCCAACCACAGGGGCAGAAGTGGTGAGAGGATTTCCCTTGTGCCTCCCCACCGTGGTCACCGAGCCATTGTCACCTGCAGCTCCATCCCACAGGCATTGAAATCCAAAATCCGTTGCCTGGTTCCACAAAGGGCAAATTTCAGAGGGTTTCACCTATTTGGAGCCCATGGGAGGAAGGTGGTGGTGCAGGAGCCACTGTGGAGATGCCACATGGGGGGGACACATGGGGATGTGGCATTTGGTACTACAAAACCCACAGAAGTGGCTGCTTGAGGAATGTACCCCCTTTTTTGGTTCTCTGTGAGGCCTGGATTTCCATTTCAGCTGGAGTGGAGCCAGAAGGAGTCCTGGTACAGCTCCAGCAGCAGGGCTTCTCCTCAGGCCCACTCATTGAGAAGAGACTTTGTTATCTCTGTGTATTTTCATTTTTCAGCTCACAGGGAGCCCCAGGCTGTGCTCATGGCCCTTGTTTAGTCTGGAGGGGGCAGTGTCTGACCCTGGGGACACCAGGAATGCTCCTCTCACACTGGCCTGGGATGTCCCCACGTGTGGGGGAAGAATTGAATTCCTTGGGGGGAGACCTGGGCAGGATTAAAGGCTTCAAAGCTTGAGCACTGGGCAGTGGTGACGAGCTGGTGCAGGTGACAGGACACCCCCAGCCCTCAGACAGTGCCAGGTTGGTCTGTAACAGCCATACAAATTCACAAATATAAACAATGAACCTGTGAGATGATTTGTAATACTTGTTAAAAAGATTTTTTTCACTTCTTTGGTCATTTTGTCAAAATATTTTTAAATACAAGGTTGCTACGCCTACAGCAGCAGTTGCTCCAGGTGACCCTGCTCTGTCCTGGGTGCTGCTTTGAGACATCTCAGTGTTTGTGTCCAGGAACTTCTCAGAGATTTTGGTATTTCCAGGTGTCCTGCAAGGCTTAAGGTTCTCCTTCACAGCACCAAACCCACCATTGTTGGTGAAATGTGGGCTGGAGCAGAGCTGTGGATAAAAGAAGCCCTTTGCACTTGCACACCAAGGCTTTGCACGAGGAACTTTCTCCTGCTCAGCATCTCCAGGGTGGCTGGGACACACAGGAAATAATCTTAATTCCTGGGTTTTGCCAGAACTATCTGGGTTGGGAGTTTTGCACCTAAGCCATGGCCATGAGTCCTGTCCCTCTGCAAAGTGGCACTTCAGGGTCAGGCCAGACTTTGGTTGTGGAGCCTTGGGAGCTGCAAAATTCACTTTTCTTCCATGGAAATCCACCAAACATTCCCAGTTTGCCCTCATTTTTGGGGTGGGAGTTTGCTCACACAGAGACTACAGCTGGTAGGGGAAAACCAGATCATTCAGCTTTCAAAACCTTCCAAGAAATCACACAAAAAATCCTTAAGAGAGACAGGAATTGTAAATGAGCCACTTTTATCTCCTAAAAAATGGGAGAAAGAGGCATTTCCTGCCTGTGAAATTTTACCAGCATGTTATATGCCTAAGAGTGTTGTTTGAAAGGAAATGTTGCTACATGGCTATTGAACACATTTTTAATAATAAATTGTGGTGAAGACAGAACTAGTTAATATCCTTTGAAGGAAATAGGAGCTTTTTGTGGCAAGGAACCATTTATTTTGGATTATATCATAAAATGTTTTTGACTGCAGTGAAGAGTCTGGAGACTGGGATTTTCCTTCAGAAGTCAAAGTTTATTTTCTGTTACAGCCCATGTGGGCAGCAAATTCCTCTGTCTTCCCTTTCTTTGTTATTCCCTGTTCTTTTCACTGTGAAATGCTGAAGTTTCCTCAATTAAATATTGCTGTTTAATTGAGGGGTGTTAAAGCATCCATCCCTGTGCTCAGTGGGAAGAGGTTAAGGAGCCCCTTGGAAATGTGCTTTCCTCCCCTCCCTCAGGAATTGGCTTTGAGACCTTCACAGGGAAGTGTTTAATGTGTTTTCATTGAGTTTTCATTTCGTTCAGGGTTTCTTTTCCTGCCCCAGTTTTGCTCTCAGGCTTGCTTTGATTCTTGGGCTTGGTTGGGCCCTGCCGGAGCAGTCGGGGTCAGTTCTGGGGCACAGGAGCTTCCAGGGATGCTGCAGCCGAGTGCTGCCATCAGAACCCCAAAATCAGGGAATCATCAGGGGTGGAAAAGCTCTCCAAGCTCCTTGAATGCAAACAAGAACCCCAAAATCAGGGAATCATCAGGGGTGGAAAAGCTCTCCAAGCTCATGGAATCCAAACAAGAACCCCAAAATCAGGGAATCATCAAGGGTGGAAAAGCTCTCCAAGCTCCTTGAATCCAAACAAGAACCCCAAAATCAGGGAATCATCAGGGGTGGAAAAGCTCTCCAAGCTCATGGAATCCAAACAAGAACCCCAAAATCAGGGAATCATCAAGGGTGGAAATGCTCTCCAAGCTCCTTGAATCCAAACAAGAACCCCAAAATCAGGGACTCATCAAGGGTGGAAAAGCTCTCCAAGCTCATGGAATCCAAACAAGAACCCCAAAATCAGGGAATCATCAAGGGTGGAAAAGCTCTCCAAGCTCATTGAATCCAAACATTAACCCCAAAATTGGAATCATCAAGGGTGGAAATGCTCTCCAAGCTCATGGAATCCAAACATTAACCCCAAAATCAGGGAATCATCAAGGGTGGAAAAGCTCTCCAAGCTCATTGAATCCAAACATTAACCCCAAAATCAGGGAATCATCAAGGGTGGAAAAGCTCTCCAAGCTCCTTGAATGCAAACAAGAACCCCAAAATCAGGGAATCATCAAGGGTGGAAATGCTCTCCAAGCTCATTGAATCCAAACAAGAACCCCAAAATTTGAATCATCAAGGGTGGAAAAGCTCTCCAAGCTCATTGAATCCAAACATTAACCCCAAAATCAGGAATCATCAAGGGTGGAAAAGCTCTCCAAGCTCATGGAATCCAAACCTTAACCCCAAAATTGGAATCATCAGGGGTGGAAAAGCTCTCCAAGCTCATGGAATTGAAACCTTAACCCCAAAATCAGGGACTCATCAAGGGTAGAAAAGCTTTCCAAGCTCATGGAATCCAAACATTAACCCCAAAATCAGGGAATCATCAGGGGTGGAAAAGCTCTCCAAGCTCATTGAATCCAAATATTAACCCCAAAATCAGGGACTCATCAAGGGTGGAAATGCTCTCCAAGCTCATTGAATCCAAACAGGAACCCAACACGTACAAGGCCACCACTAAACCACGTCCCCACGTGCCACCTCTGTTCAGGGATGGTGATGCCACCACTGCCCTGGCCACTCTTCTGGAGAAGAAATTCCTCCTAATTTCCTATCTGAACCTCCCCAGGCACGACTTGAGGCTGTTTCCTCTCATCCTGAGGTGGAACTTGCAGGAAAGAATTTGCCGGAAACTTGCTTTGTAAGGGTGTCACTTTCTTCAGCAGGTTCAATATTTGCTGGGAATTTTGTTTTGTTTTGTTTTGTTTTGTTTTTTTTTTGCTAAAAGAAAGTAGATTTTGCTAAAAGAAAGTAGACTTCTAAGCTTCTCCTTAATGTCACAGATACCCTGGAAGTTTTGTTTATCAAAACTGGATTCTGGGGATGTCTCTCAGCATCACTCCAAACCAGGCTTGGTTTTTTCTCCCTCAATTATTCTTCAAACTTGGCTTTTGAGTCAAGTGCTTGTGGATGTCTCCATGTGCCAGATTGCAGGGAGAGCTCTCAAATGAGCTTCAGCTCGAAGGCTCAGCGATCAGCAAAGCTCCAGGGGTTGTTTACACAGAAAATTCATGTTTTTTGGGGTGCTGGGGAGCAGATGCACCATCCCATCTGCTGAGCCAGCAGCAGAACCTTCTGCAGAAGGAGCCACATTTAGATGTTGAGCTGTGTGTGGTGGTTCACTGGGGCTTTCCCTATTGCAAACCCCCAGGGATTGCAGGAAAATCCCTCGGCACTGCTGGGATGTGCCCCGGGCTGGAGCCCTGTGCTGGTATTTGGTGTTTGAAGCAACAAACTGTGTGGATGCCTGGTGCCTGCCATGGGTGGCTTCTGTCTTCCAGTCCCTGACTCTGTTATTGAATCACCTGCTTTTCCCAGATTTGCAATCTCCAAAAGCTCAGCTCCTGTGTCAGATGGGGCTGAGAGGGGCCACAGGCAGCACGGACCGGCAGATAAACACACACAGTGGTTTTGTCCAGGAAACAGAGCTAAAAATAGTAATGATTCACAAAAACACTCTGGAAAATACTGGTTTTCTGGTGCATGGAACAGGTACCATCCCATTTTATGTGTTATTAAGCTGCCCCCACATTTGGAGCTGCTGTGCAGATGATTTTAATGCTCCCCAAGCCGAGTCTGCTCTGGCAAACTGGAGGATTTTATTTTGACAGAGAGACACTTGCTTGGCAGTTCCTATTGAACAGAACTGATCTTCAGACTTCCAAATATTCTTTTCCTGTAATAAAAAAGCCTTTTAAGTGTGTTTGTGTTGGGGGAGAAAGTCAGTGGTGTGAGCTGGATGTTTAATTCTGGAGTGAAGGGATCCAGGTTCCTGCTGGGGTGGTTCTGCTTATTTTGGGTTTAAAGCAGTGCCATGCTCAGGGTTGCTGCTGCTTCCTGCAAACCACTCACAGACCTCGGCCCCAGAGGCTTGGAGAGACGAGTGCTTTGCATGTTGGAACAAAAGGAGCTCAGAAATTTGGCGTGATCCAGTTAAAAGCCATGAAATCGCCTGATTTCAGCCCAGGATTCATGAAATAACCATAAAGTCAGCACAGCCCCCACCATGCACACGCCTGTGGCTGCTGCAGGTGCAAATCCTGGCCATGGCAATTCCCATTTCCCATCCCTCCTCCTGGTGCCATCATGAAATCCATGTCTTATTCAAGCTACTGTTGTTGCTTTCTGCTTTCTTGAAAAGAAAACCCCAAAGAATGTTCACCTCTGCCCGTGCCTTGGCAGCTCCCAGGCACGGACAGATTGTGCTTCAAAAAAATGGCAAAGTTTCAAAATATTGTGTTCCGTGAAGAAGAGACAAGGAAAATAAACTCCCCAAAATGCAGATTTTATTCCCCTAGGAGGAAAGGCTTTTAGTGTTTATTTGGATTTGGCTTTTTGCTCCCTGGTTCTGCTAACACCACTCGTGAACCAAGATAAGATTCAACACTGCACAACCTGTTCTGGGTCCAGTTCAAATCAAAATTCCCAGTAGGTTCATTTTCTCCCTCCCACAGCAGGTTCCTGAGCCTGGGGACAGCACATGGGGTGGTGCAAGCAGAGCATTGAAGGATAAATGGAAAAAAGGGAATAACGGAGCAAATTTCTGCCTGTTTCTTGTTTGATTTTGGTCGTGCCAGAGTGAATCCTTGGAGTTTGCCAGGAGGAGCTGCTGAGTGTTCACAGGGACAGTTCAGCCCTAAAAGAAGCAGTTAGTTCCTCCACAGGCAATTTGGTGGATTTTTGTGTCTTCTTTTCCACGTGCAAAATCAGTTTGAAGATGCTTTTCCTGTGCCTGTCTCGTTTCCTTGAGGATGCAGAGAGGTGGCAGCTTGGGAAATGCCAGAGGAGCAGGGAATTTGTTTGCAGGGATTTTGTTTTCCTGCACTGCCAGCCCTGTATTTTTGGGATTCATTTTTTTGGATAAGGTGCCAGCATCCAGAACAGCTGTCCCATTGAACATCCCACAGATCTGAGGTGCACCTGGCAGAGCTTGGGCAGGAGAGGGAATCTGGAGCACCCAGCACAGGAGAGAACTTTACAAATCAACGTGGCTCCCCAACAATGCTTTGACTTCCCAACCCAAAATTCCAACACAACCCAAGAAGGGCAAAAAATCCCAAATTTTCCACCCAAAGAGTCCCATTCCAAAGAGTCCCACTCATCCTGAATGGAAAACTCAACAGAATGAAAATTTGCTGAAGATCTTCAATGTTCAAAACCACAGATGGAGGAGAACTCTACAAACCAAAATGGTTCCCTGAGCCCCACCGTGACCCAGGAAGGGCCAAACCCCAAGATTCCCCCTCAAAGAGCCCAAATCACCCCCAAACCCCACTAAAATTTGGTCTCTGCAGGATTTCATTTCTGGATAATGCTTCTCAGCACGTCCTTGACTGTGTAGGTGAAGGTGGTGAAGTCCAGGATGAGCAGAACCCAAAACCCCACCAGAACCCAGGAAGGGCAAAAAATCCCAAATTTTCCACCCAGAGTCCCATTCCAAAGAGTCCCACTCGTCCTGAATGGAAAACGCAACAGAATAAAAATTTGCTGAAGATCTTCAGTGTTCAACCCACATTGTCCTGCACTGCCAGCCCTGTATTTTTGGGATTCATTTTTTTGGATAAGATGCCAGCATCCAGAACAGCTCTGCCACTGAACATCCCACAGATCTGAGGTGCACCTGGCAGAGCTTGGGCAGGAGAGGGAATCTGGAGCACCCAGCACAGGAGAGAACTCTACAAATCAACGTGGCTCCCCAACAATGCTTTGACTTCCCAACCCAAAATTCCAACACAACCCAAGAAGGGCAAAAAATCCCAAATTTTCCACCCAAAGAGTCCCATTCCAAAGAGTCCCACTCATCCTGAATGGAAAACTCAACAGAATGAAAATTTGCTGAAGATCTTCAATGTTCAAACCACAGATGGAGGAGAACTCTACAACCAAAATGGTTCCCTGGCCCCACCATGACCCAGGAAGGGCCAAACCCCAAGATTCCCCCTCAAAGAGCCCAAATCACCCCAAACCCCACTAAAATTGGTCTCTGCAGGATTTCATTTCTGGATAATGCTTCTCAGCACATCCTTGACTGTGTAGGTGAAGGTGGTGAAGCCCAGGATGAGCAGAACCCAAAACCCCACCAGAACCCAGGAAGGGCAAAAAATCCCAAATTTTCCACCCAAAGAGTCCCATTCCAAAGAGTCCCATTCAGCCTGAATTGAAAACTCAACAGAATGAAAATTTGCTGGTTTTTAGAGTAATTTTTGCTTCATTCCACACCAGCTTTTACTTTTTGTGAGAACTCAGAGCTGTTCATTGTGCTCTCTATGACCTTGCTGTTTTATTTTGCTTTTCCTGTGTGAGCTTGGGAGCTCCTGGAAACAGAGGATTGGGGTTTTTTTCCCCCATTTTTTTCCCCTGTGTGCATTCACAGCTCTGTTGATTTCTAATCCCAGCAGTGAGTGTGCACAGGGGTTTCCAATAAATGCTCTTCCCACGAGGTGTCAGCTGGGTTCTTGCAGCCTTCCCCATCGTGGAATCACTTTGTCAAAAAGAGAGAGCATGATCCCATCTTTTGAAGCAGATGAAGGAAAAAAATACTGAAAAAAACACAAAAAACCCACTAAAAATGAAAAAAAAACCCTCCAAAACCTCAAACCCAAACAAACAAAAAAAATCTTTAAAAAAACCCCAAACAAAAACAGAACAAAAAATCCCCAACAACAACAGCAGCAACAAAACAACCCAAAAACCAAAACCCTAAAAAAAATTGCTAATCTGAATTGATTAATTGATTCATACAGGTCATTTTCCATCCTGGGTGCTGCCCTTTGATCCAGCACCCCTCTGGCACTGGGATGCACAGGCATCTATTGATGTGTCAAAAGGAAAAACAAATTCAGACATGTGTAGGTGAAGTTTGAGAGAGAGGGTTGGGAACAGAGAGTGAAAATCCTGCTTAAAAAAAATTAATTAATATAAATTGTTAGATTAAAAATGCTGAATCCCTCAATTAAATTGTGCCTTTTTGGGGGGGGTGGACCAAATTATTGGTGAAGTTTGAGAGAGAGTGTTGAAAACAGAGAGTAAAACTCCTGCTTAAAAAAAGAGTAATTAATAGAAATTATTAGATTAAAAATGCTGAATATCTCAATTAAATTGTGCCTTTTTTGGGGGGGTGGATGGACCAAATTATTGGTGAAGTTTAAGAGAGAGGGTTGGAAACAGAGAATAAAGCTCCTGCTTAAAAAAAATTAATTAATAGAAATAATTCGATTAAAAATGCTGAATACCTCAATTAAATTGTGCCTTTTGAGGTGGGGGGATGGACCAAATTATTGGTGAAGTTTAAGAGAGAGTTGGGAACAGTAAAACTCCTGCATTAGAAAAAAAAGAGTAATTAATAGAAATTATTAGATTAAAAATGCTGAATACCTCAATTAAATTGTGCCTTTTTTGGGGGGGAATGGACCAAATTATTGGTGAAGTTTAAGAGAGGGTTGGGAACAGAGAGTAAAACTGCATTAAAAAAAAGAGTAATTAATGGAAATAATTTGATTAAAAATGCTGAATAACTCAGATGCTTGTGCCTTTTTTGGGGGGGATGGACCAAAGTATAGGTGAAGTTTGAGAGAGTTGGGAACAGAGAGTAAAACTCCTGATTAAAAAAGGGGATTAATTAATAGAAATGGTTAGATTAATAATGCTGAATGCCTCAATTAGATTCTTGTGCCTTTTTTGGGGGGGATGGACCAAATTATAGGTGAAGTTTAAGAGAGAGTTGGGAACAGAGTAAAACTCCTGATTAAAAAAAAAGAGTAATAAATAGAAATTGTTAGATTAAAAATGCTGAATACCTCAATTAAATTGTGCCTTTTTTGGGGGGGAATGGACCAAATTATTGGTGAAGTTTAAGAGAGGGTTGGGAACAGAGAGTAAAACTGCATTAAAAAAAAAGAGTAATTAATGGAAATAATTCGATTAAAAATGCTGAATAACTCACTTAGATGCTTGTGCCTTTTTTTGGGGGGATGGACCAAAGTATAGGTGAAGTTTGAGAGAGTTGGGAACAGAGAGTAAAACTCCTGGTTAAAAAAAAATAATTAATAGAAATGGTTAGATTAAAAATGCTGAATGCCTCAATTAGATTCTTGTGCCTTTTTTGGGGGGGATGGACCAAATTATTGGTGAAGTTTGAGAGAGAGGGTTGGGAGCAGAGAGTAAAACTCCTGCTTAAAAAAAGAGTAATTAATAGAAATTATTAGATTAAAAATGCTGAATACCTCAATTAAATTGTGCCTTTTTTGGGGGGGATGGACCAAATTATTGGTGAAGTTTAAGAGAGAGTTGGGAACAGAGAGTAAAACTCCTGATTAAAAAAAAATAATTAATAGAAATGGTTAGATTAAAAATGCTGAATACCTCAATTAAATTGTGCCTTTTGAGGTGGGGGGATGGACCAAATTATTGGTGAAGTTTAAGAGAGGGTTGGGAACAGAGAGTAAAACTGCATTTAAAAAAAGAGTAATTAATAGAAATAATTTGATTAAAAATGCTGAATAACTCAGATGCTTGTGCCTTTTTTGGGGGGGATGGACCAAAGTGAAGTTTGAGAGAGTTGGGAACAGAGAGTAAAACTCCTGATTAAAAAAAAAAATAATTAATAGAAATGGTTAGATTAAAAATGTTGAATGCCTCAGTTAGGTTCTTGTGCCTTTTTTGGGGGGATTTTATGACCCAGCCAAGCAGGCAGATGTTCCCCTTGGGGTTTGGTGCCGTGAGTGATGTTTCCAGGTTGTTTTCTCCCAGGGGCTGGATCTGCGCAGTCACAAAAAGCTTCTTGTGTTCCTCTGCTCTGCCTGGCTCTCGTGGCTGCTGCTTTGGAGCCCCTTTCCAGGAGAGCTGCAGCTGAGCTGCCTCAGATCTTGAGCTACATCCAGCTCAGAAAAGCTTGGCTGGTCAGTGTGAATAGAAACAAATGGCTTTGAAGCCTCCAAACTTGAATTCTGCTTTATTTTTGCTGGGTTTGCATAACCGTAGTGACCAGGAGATGAAAGGTGCAGTTAAACAGAATCACTATCTGCACTCTCAGATGCAATTTTCAGAAGATGTTTCATCCTGCCAGGGTTTGAAGTTCTGTATCTGGAATTGTTTTAAATCTGACAAGTGTTTGAAGGGTTCCTATGTGGGTAGGAGGAGAAATGCCTTTCCCTTTGCATGTTCTCCTGGCCTGCCTTTGCCAGAGCTCTTGCCTGTTTTCTGGACCAAGTTGGCAGGCAGAGCTCACAGGTTTTAATGAAACCCTGCTGAACAAAGGCACTTTATGTTTGAACTCTGTGCCCTGAGTGTGCCCCACCAGCCTGGCTGGGCATTTCTGTTAAATGAGCTCAACAAATATAGACAAGCTGTGCTTGGCAAATTAACCCCAAACAAATCATCCCAAACAACAACAACCACCAAAAAGTGCCTTTCTTTAACTCTGCCTCTTTCTTGTTTTGCAGGCAAGAAGAGAAACCCTGGGCTGAAAATTCCTAAAGAAGCATTTGAGCAACCACAGACAAGCTCCACGTAAGTCTGCAAGCGCTGGGGCAGAATGAAAAGCAAACCACAAAGCCCAGCTGCCCTCCAGCCTTGGCTGGCACTTGGATGGAGCTTGGAGCACCCTGGGATAGTGGAAGTTGTCCCTACCCATGGCAGGCAGTGGAATTAAATGATATTTCAGGTCCCTTCCAACCCAAACCGTTCTGGGGTTCTGTGATAATTTCTCAGCCCTTGCGTTTCCCGGGGGGTCTCAGCCCCATCAGTCTCATGTGCTGCTGGATGAGGCAGTAAAAGAGAAAAAGATAAAGAGCAGAAGAAAAAGATCAAAAAAGAAAAAGTTAAAAACCAGAATGAGCCCCCAGTTTTTACTGGTGTGGCACTTTGGCACCAGTTCGGTCAGCAGGCATTTGGTCAAGGCATGAAACACATCCCCGTCCCTGCTCAGCCTTGCAGAAGGAATCCCTTTAGTTTTAGGGCCATTTGTGCATCCCCTTCCCTGCTCAGCCTTGCAGAAGGAATCCCTTTAGTTTTAGGGCCATTTGTGCATCCCCAGCCTGCCTGGCTTCCTTTGCTTCTGTGGTTGGAGTGTTTTCAGCCTGCCAGCCTGTGCTGTGTGACTGAGGTGAGGATTTACAGCAGCTTTGGATGCTCCTGCCCATTGAATTCATTTTTTCTACAGGCTGGCAGAGATTTGGTGCTTGCCTTGATTTCACAGTGAATCCCTCTGGGATCCTGGAGGGGCAGGCTGGGTGTGAGAAATGCCAATTCCAATCGCTTTTTTTCCCTTTTTTTTGGGGTGATTTTGTGGATCTGTTGATCCTGCAGAGCCCAGATCAACAGAACCACAAAGTCACCCCAAAAAGGATCCTGCAGGGTGCTGCAGGGAAGGTGTGAGGGCATGGCTTGGGGGCTGGATTTAGTCACTGAGGGAAATTTGATCTTTGTAGGAAATATTTCAAATCTTTTCCCTTTTTTTTGTGCAGGCCACCCAGAGATCTGGACTCCAAAGCCTGCATCTCTATTGGTGAGGAGGTAAGAGAGAGAGACCTCTGGGACCAGAGACCATCCTGGGCTGGCTGCTTGTGGGATTGCTTCACTTCAAGCCCCCAGAAAGGGCAGAAAATTATCATTAACATTATAATGTATATATTTTAACATATAATTTATATAGCTATATATAAATATAAAATATTGTATCTATATAATATATAGAGATATATTATTTATAAATATAAAACATATAATATATAAATATATATTTAAATATATATAAATATATGTATTATTTAGATATAATTAACATTATAATTTATATATTTTAACATATAATTTATATATATAAAAAATATAAAATATTTATATCTATATAATAGATATAAATATATTATTTATAAATATATATAAATATAAATATATATTTAAATATATTATATAGAAAGATATATATTATTTATATATAATTAACATTATAATTTATATATTTTAACATATAATTTTTATATATATAAAAATATAAAATATTTATATCTATATAATATATAAATATATTATTTATAAATATATACTTATAAAATATAAATATATATTTAAATATATAGAAAGATATATATTATTTATATATCATTAACATTATAATTTATATATTTAATGTATAATTTTTATATATAAAAATATAAAATATTTATATCTATATAATATATATAAATACATTATTTAAAAATATATACTTATAAATATATATATATTTAAATATATTATATAGAAAGATATATATTATTTATATATCATTAACATTATAATTTATATATTTTAACATATAATTTATATATATAATATTATAACATTATAATTAATTATAATTAACATTATAATGTTATAATTAACATTAACAGCCCATTTTACCTGAAAGAAAAAGCAGCTGCTGGAGGAATAAAAGCTGAGGAGCTCCAACCTGGGAGCTGCAACCTGAGGCAGAAAGACCAAAGTGGCCCCTGGTGTTGGTGCTCCTCAGGCAGGGCTGTGTGGGTGGCAGCTGGAGCTGCTGCTTGGCACTGCCCAGCCTCACCCTCTGCTCCCCTGGCACGTGAGCTCCCCGCATATTTTCCACCATGGAAATTCCTTCCTTGCTGCACTGAGGTGCAGCTAATCCCCTGGAAATGACCATTATCAAGCAAGGGAGTTGCTAGCAGGGTTGTTTTCCTCCTTCCTTTGCTGGTTTAAAGCCTTCACCCAAAATATTTCTCTTTGTTGATGTTGAAGGGCATCTCCTCCAGGAGTTGGACTCAGGGTGGATGTTCCTGCCCTGGAAGGAAATTATTCTGGCTGCATGGAATCCAATCCACCTGGATTAAAAAAAATACCAGGGAAAAAAAACAAACCCCAGGACAGTTATTTTGATAGGAGGAAAAGGCAGAGCAGAATTCAAAAAAGCACTTCAAAGCTGGACAATAAATGTGAGGTGCAAAGGACAGGCCTTGGTGTCAGTGGGGTAATTTATGCAGTGAAATGCTAATCCAATAGTGATTTGAAATGCCTGATTTTGGAGGCTTTCCTTTCATTTTGGATTTTGTGTTTGGAGCAGGGGCTGGGTGGTGGAAACAGGGTGAGCAATGTCCCCTCAGAGCTCTGTGGTCACCATGGTGCTGGCTGATTCCCCTGCATCATATTTTTATTTTTATTTATATATTTACATATATATACAGAGATTTATTTATTTATTTATTTATTATTATATAATATTTATTTATATTATTATAAAATATAAATAAAATATTATATAATAATATTTATTATTATTTATATTTTAGAAATATCTGTATATGTGATATACAATTTATCTATTAAATATTATATTAAGATATATAAATATAATATCAGTATAAAAAATATAGATATATAAATTATATAACTATATTGAATATTTTACTATTTATATATATCTGTGTAATCAATATACTATAATTAATCTATTTAATATTATATTATTTAAAATATATAAATGTAAATAATAATAAAATATAAAATTATATAAAATATATTATATATTATACATAACTATAATGAATACTATTTTTAATTATTATTTTACTGTTTATAATAGATATAATATATATAATTTATCTATTAAATATGATATTATTTAAGATATATAATATAAATTATATAGATATATAAATTATATAACTACATTGAATATTTCACTATTTATATAATATCTATGTAATCTATATACTATAATTTATCTGTTTAATATTATATTATTTAAAATATATAAATATAAATAAAAAATAAAATACAAATTATATCTTAATATATTGTATAAATTATATAACTATAATAAATATTATTATTATTTATTATTTTATAATTTATATATATGTAATATATAATAATCTATAAAATACTATATTATCTAAAATAAATAAATATAAAATAATAAATATAAAATTTTATTAATATAAAATATTATATAATTTATGTAACTATAATGAATATTATTATTTAATGTGTAATATATATGTAATATATATAATTTATCTATTAAATATTATATTATTTAAAGTATATAAGTATAAAATGAATAAATATAAATAAAATTCTATATATAAGTATATGATATAAATTATATAACTGTATCGAATATTATTTACTATTTTATTATTTCTATAATAATGCTATATTTATTATTTATGTTTATTATATAATTAATAATTATATAATTTTACATAATATATACACTATTATATATTATATAATTAATAATAATTAATTTATTATGATCTAATTATAATGTTCATTATATAATTATTATATATTTACAATATATTTATTTATTAATGTCATATATTATTTACGATTTTATTATTTATTGCAATTTACTATTTTATTATTTACTATTATTTTATAATCTACTATTTTCTTATTTATGGGAGTTACTATTATATAATAACTCCCAGCCTTGGGAGTTTATCCCAGCTGGGGAGGGGATGACAGCAGGGGGAGGATGTGCCAGGCAGGGCTGCACTGAGGGGCTGCACTGGGGGACTGCAGGGCTGCATTGAGGGGACAGCAGGGCTGCATTGAGGGACAGCAGGGCTGCACTGGGGGACAGCAGGGCTGCATTGAGGGGCCTGCAGGGCTGCACTGGGGGACAGCAGGGCTGCATTGAGGGGCCTGCAGGGCTGCATTGAGGGGCCTGCAGGGCTGCACTGGGGGACAGCAGGGCTGCATTGAGGGGCCTGCAGGGCTGCGCTGAGGGCCTGCAGGGCTGCACTGGCGGACAGCAGGGCTGCATTGAGGGGCTGCAGTGCTGCACTGGGGGACAGCAGGGCTGCACTGGGGGACAGCAGGGCTGCATTGAGGGGCCTGCAGTGCTGCATTGAGGGGCCTGCAGTGCTGCACTGGGGGACTGCAGGGCTGCATTGAGGGGCCTGCAGGGCTGCACTGGGGGACAGCAGGGCTGCACTGAGGGGCCTGCAGGGCTGCACTGGGGGACAGCAGGGCTGCACTGGGGGACTGCAGGGCTGCACTGGGGGACAGCAGGGCTGCACTGAGGGGCCTGCAGGGCTGCACTGGGGGACAGCAGGGCTGCACTGGGGGACTGCAGGGCTGCACTGGGGGACAGCAGGGCTGCATTGAGGGGCCTGCAGGGCTGCACTGGGGGACAGCAGGGCTGCATTGAGGGGCCTGCAGGGCTGCACTGGGGGACAGCAGGGCTGCATTCGTGCGGCAGCAGGGCTGCACTGGGGGGTCAGAGCACAGCACAAACCCTCAGGGCACTGCTGCATTTATCCCCCAGAACTTTGAGGTGAAGGCCGATGACCTGGAGCCCATCTCGGAGCTGGGCCGGGGCGCGTACGGCGTGGTGGAGAAGATGCGGCACATGCCCAGCGGGCAGATCATGGCAGTGAAGGTACCCTGAGCTGGGGGATCTGCCCTGCTGGGGGCTGGGCTGGTGGGGAAGATGAAACAGGAAAGCCTTATCAATATGATTGCCTGGCAAAAGGTTTTGAGAATATGGAAATTATAAGTGAGATTGAGATGAAAGCAAGCTTTGAGATCCCTCAGTTACTGAACAACTGGAAAACAATGGTGTGGCCAGCTGAAGGTGATCCCCTTTTGATGGAACAACACCCTCTGCTTGCAGACAGCTCCAAGGGTCAGAGCAGACCCTACAGCTTGGCAGAAGGGGCCCAAAGAGGAGTTTTTAGGGTTTAAAATGTAACACAGTATGGTAACGTAATGATTCTTATAGGCTGTATGGAAATGCTAAAGGATTTGTATCTTGGACTAGATTGGTGAGTGAGAATCAGAATATTCAACACTAAAGAAGATTTATTGTATTGTAACAGGAACCTTGCTCCCTTACCCTCTTACCCTCTCATCCTCTCTGCCCCTCTCTTCTCTCGGGCCTGCTCTGAGCTGTGGCTGGCAGCTTCCAGCAGGGCCCTGCACCCAGGCCCTTTGCAATAAACCCCAAGTTCCACAACCAGAAGAAGATTTATTGTATTGTAACGGGAACCTCGCTCTCTCATCCTCTTTACCACTCTTTACCTCTCTCTCCCTCTCTCTTTACTGCTCTGAGCTGTGGCTGGCAGCTCCCAGCAGGGCCCTGCACTTGGCCCTTTGCAATAAACCCCAAGTTCCACAACCTGGCTTCAGAGATCTCTCATCTCCGTCCATCCCGACCGTCCTAGATATAGAAAAAATAAAAGTAGCTACAAAGGTGAACAAGGAGTTTAGAATGCAGCACTGTAGGTTTGTGTGTCATAACATGATTGGCTGAGAAAGCTCACACTGCAGCATGAGTCCATAAGACAAAATATTGAAGGATTGAGTCAGTATTGTATTTGCAGGGACCCTCGTGGCAGGAGGGAATGATGACTCTGACTTTATGTTCTCAGAAGGCTAATTTATTATTTTATGATACTATATTATATTAAAGAATACTAAGCTAAACTATGCTAAAGAATACACAAAGGATACAGACAGAAGGCTAAAAAGATAATAATGAAAACTGGTGACTCTCTCCAGAGTCCTGACACAGCCTGGCACTGATTGCCCAATGAGTGAAAATAATTCACAGCAGAATCCACTGAAACAATCACCTGTAGGTAAACAATCTCCAATCACGTTCCAAAGCAGGAAAAAACAGGAGAAGCAAATGAGATGAGAATTGTTTTCCTTTTGCTCTGAGACTTCTCAGCTTCCCAGGAGAAAAATCCTGGGCAAAGGGATTTTTCCAGAAAATATGAATGCAACAGATCAAACCCGTAAACATCCTTGTGAACACCCCGTGGGTGCTGGGCTGGGGACATGCCTGTGACAAAGGTGGTGGCAGAGGGGTGGCACGAGGGGTGCTGGGGGGGTCCAGGTGTGCCCAAGGCCCTGGGGCAGCCAGGCTGACCTGCTGTGTCCTGCAGAGGATCCGAGCCACGGTGAACAGCCAGGAGCAGAAGAGGCTGCTGATGGACCTGGACATCTCCATGAGGACGGTGGATTGTCCCTTCACTGTCACCTTTTATGGGGCACTCTTCAGAGAGGTGAGGCTTCCTGGGGCTCAGTTCCCACTCCTGCACTTCCTGCAGCTGCCAGGGGTTTAATCTGCACCTGGACATGGAGGTTTTAGTCCTGTCACTTACTGTGGCTGTGGCACAGCCTGGTCCCATAGTGTTACAATTGCCCTGGCTTGGTTTCATCCACATGGAAAGCTCTGGAAAGGAGGATTTATTGAAGAGCTTTGAGCACAGCTCTGCAGAGCTGAACTTTTCCTGGCTGGGCATTGGGAGCCTCAGTTCCTGATAATTTTCTGGGCTCCTAAATCACCATGGCTCTGCTTTGGGAAGGGGATTCCCTAAATGGTAGGGAATGTGCACAGCACTGAATTCCAGAGCAGGGAAAAGAGAGCCCAGGACAGCTTTGAATGGGTTTAAACAAAAAAAGGGAAGGGGAAGGGAAGGGGAAAGGAGAGGAAGAAGGAAAGGAGAGGAAAAGGGAGAAAGGAAAGGAAAAAGGACAAAAGGAAAGGAAAAAGAAAAGAAGAAAGGAAAGGAAAAAGGAGAAAGGAGAAAGGAAAGGAAAAAGGAAAGGGAAGGAAAGGAAAAGGGGAAAAGGAGAAAGGGAAGGAAAGGAAAAGGGAAAAAGGAAAGGAAAAGGGGAAAAGGAGAAAGGGAAGGAAAGGAAAAGGGAAAAAGGAAAGGGAAGGAAAAGGGAAAAAGGAGAAAGGAAAGGGGAGAAAGGAAGGGAAAGGAAGAAGAGATATTATGTTGAAATCTCTGGGTATCTGCTTGCTTTACTCTCCAGGGAGATGTGTGGATTTGCATGGAGCTGATGGATACCTCACTGGACAAATTCTACAAACACGTCATTGACAAAGGCCTGACGATCCCCGAGGACATCCTGGGGAAAATCGCCGTCTCTGTGAGTAGCAGCAGGGCGAGGAGGGCAGGGAAAGGGGTGTCTCTTCTCAGCCAGGACCTGCCTGACCTGAATCCCTGCTGTGTGGGCACCAGGAGGAGGCTGGTCCCTGTGCCAGCCCATGTGGCCATTCCTATGTCTGGTCTGATGTTATTTATAAGCCATGAATGTGCCCATCCACACACATGATGGAGGTTTGTAATCCATAAATGTGCCCATCCACACACATGATGGAGGTTTGTAATCCATAAATGTGCCCATCCACACACATGATGGAGGTTTATGATCCATAAATGTGCCCATCCACACACATGATGGAGGTTTGTAATCCATAAATGTGCCCATCCACACACATGATGGAGAGCTGTGCCAGTGAGAGGTTTGGGGAAGCTCCTGCAGCTCCTGTATGTTTTATAATACATAAATGTGCCCAGTGTGAGGTGTGGGGAGGCTCCTGAAGCTCCTGTATGGTTTATAATCCATAAATGTGCCCATCCACACACATGATGGAGAGCTGAACCAGTCTGAGGTGTGGGGAGGCTCCTGCAGCTCCTTTCCCTTCTCATCAGGGTCCTGGAGCCCCCAGGAAGATCCCTGGGTACCCACCCACCCTCAGGCTGCTGGCAGGGTGCAGGACTCATGGGGGATGTGGTTTTCCTGCCCTCCTGGCAGCTCTGGGGGTGAAGCCAGGTGTCATTTCCTCCTCCTCGTGGTGCTGCCAGCTGTGACTGACTCTGGGTTTGTTGTTTCAGATTGTAAAAGCACTAGAACATCTCCACAGCAAGCTCTCTGTGATCCACCGAGGTGAGTGCCAGGCACACCCTGCCCTGCTCAGCCTGGCAAGGGCTCCCAAAATACCCCAGATAAAGTCAGCCTTTGACAGCAGAAATGCTCCCCAGCATCTCATGACTACATCAAAACCCAGGCAGAGGAATGGCTGCTGTTTGCTCCTTCAAATCTGCCTGCTGCTCCCTGTGTTTCCCTGAAGAGGAGGAGGAGGAAGGGCTGTTTCCCTAAACCCATAACCTAAACCCTAAACCCACCTGGGTGAAATTCAGCCTTTTCCCCTGACCTTGGCAAGCCTTGGAGCAGGCTGTGCCCAGGTTTGTCCCCCAGCTCCATGGCTCTGTGCTGCTGTGCAGTGGGAGGGGACAAAACACCCCAAACAGAGTGAGCCTTTGACAGCAGAAATGCTCCCCTGCATCTCATGGGACTTGTAGCAAAACCCAGGCAGAGGAATGGCTGCTGTTTGCTCCTTAAAATCTGCCTGCTGCTCCCTGTGTTTCCCTGAAGAGGAGGAGGAGAGGCTGTTTCCCTAAACCCATGGTGTGCTTCATCACCTGGGTGAAATTCAGCCTTTTCCCCTGACCTTGGCAAGCCTTGGAGCAGGCTGTGCCCAGGTTTGTCCCCCAGCTCCATGGCTCTGTGCTGATGTGCAGTGGGAGGGGATGGTGGACCCCTGGTTACTGCTGAGAATTTGAGATTTTCTGTGCTGCCAGGTTCTGACCCCCAGGAGAACTCTGCGTTGACCTGAGGCCCTGGAGAAGCTTCCAAAATTAAATTATAGCACTGGAATTATGGGTGTGGAGTTTGAATAGAAGTGTGTGATATCACAGGGTGGAAAACTAGAGTTTAAGCTTTTAGAATATGGTCATACATATAAAGCATCATGGAGGTTTTAGGGTGGAGGCTGCTCCTTCTTCTTCTCCATGGGTTTGGGTGGTTTTGTGTAATTGGATATTAAAGTCCCCATTGCAGGCCATGGGTGGTTGGTTATTGGGTTAAAATTAAAAATAATTGAGGTGTCATTTCTTAATTGGACAGTTTATCCTTAAAAAGCCTTGTAGAGAGAGATGGGGCTCCAGTTTTAGTTTGTTAGAGTGAAGTGCTGTAGAACTCAGGGGTTGTGAGAGTGTGACATAGATCAGAACTGATAAACATCTGAGTCCAACAAAAAATACCCTCCAGCACATTTAATCCTGACCTTGGGATTAAAAGAAGCAAAGAATCTGCAGAGGATGTTTGATTTCCAATGGAAACTTAGAGTTTAAGGTTTTAGAATATAGTAATATATATAAAGGGTTTATATGTATAAAGTGTGTAAGTTTTATATATAAAATTCCACAAGGGATCTCCCTGCCAGCCTCATCCTCCCATCCTCACCCCTTCCATGAGCTTCCCTGAGCACCAGTGCAGCAGAGCAGTCTGACACCTAAACCAGCCACAAACCAAATCATAAATCCCCTCCTTAAACTCTTCTGCTGTTTTCCCCTCTGGAAGGTCTCAAAGCTGCTGTGAACACACTCAGAAACAAACCTGCAGTTTCTGCTTGACACCTTTATTTTTAAAGGGTCCTTTTCAATTTGTCCTGAGGAGGAAGGAGCTCTCCCTGGAGTGTGGGAAGCAGCAGAGCTCAGCTGGAGCAGGCAGTGGCACTGGCTCTGTTCTTCCTGTGGCTGGGGTTTGAGTTTCTGCCTTCTGTCTCTCTCACAGGAGGTGGAAATCTCTCTTGGCTGCTGCGTTTCTGTGTGTACTGGTTTGATTTCCACTGAAAATTGTCTTATTTCAGCCTAGTGACAGATGGGTGAGGATTTGGGGTACCTGATGGCAGAATGCTGATTAGAGAGCAGATGTTAACGAGCTGTAAAGCCACAGTTCTAATAAGCAGGGCTCAAACACCGCTCCTGCCATCCTTCAAAGGGTGTTTCAGCTCTTCTGTTGAATTCTTTATCATGTGGAGACACAGGATCCTCAGGAAGTGACCTGTTGTTTCTGGGTGGCAGCAGGGAGAGGATTGCTCCCTTTGGAGCATCCCAGGGAAAGCAGAGAAAGCAGGGTCACCTGTGCTGGAATTCCATTTGGGATTAGCCTCAGAGAGAACTCCCTGCTCTGCAGAACACCTCCATCTGCCCTGGGTGTCACCCCCTGCCATCTCTGGGTGCCTTAATTCCCCTTTTGCTGCGGATTTTTGGGATTGCAGCATGCTGATTAGAGAGCAGATCTTAACGAGCTGTAATCCACAGTTCTAATAAGCAGGGCTCAAACACCGCTCCTGGCATCCTTCAAAGGGGGTTTCAGCTCTTCCATTGAATTCTTTATCATGTGGAGACACAGGATCTTCAGGAAGTGACCTGTTATTTCATGGGTGGCAGCAGGGAGAGGATTGCTCCCTTTGGAGCATCCCAGGAAAGCAGAGAAAGCAGGGTCACCGTGCTGGAATTCCATTGGGATTAGCCTCAGAGAGAACTCCCTGCTCTGCAGAACACCTCCATCTCCCCTGGGTGTCACCTCCTGCCATCTCTGGGTGCCTCAGCTCCCCCTTTGCTGGGGATGGAGCTGATGAGCACACAGGGATTTGTAGAGCACGATGGGAAGAGATAAATCTGGCAGCAATAGAGAGATGAGACTGATTTCCATGGGGTGGGGAGCTCCCACTCTCCTGCTGCTGCTCACTCTGCAGTTGGGCTTTGTGTCCTTAAAATCAGAGCCCAAAGGTGTCTGAACCTTTGATCCTTGTCTCAGTTTACTGCTCTCTCCTTCCCCTGCAGCCCTTTTGCCCTTTCCTGCCCCACATCTTCCCCCCCATGGGTTTTTCCTTTTGCTGGAATGACTCCAGACCCACGGGGCATTGCCAGAGCTCCAGCCTTTGCAGACACCCACAGAATCACCCCATAGAATCACCCCATAAAATCACCCCACAGAATCATCCCATAGGATCACCCCATATGATCACCCTATAGAATCACCCCACAGGACCATCCCATAGGATCATCCCACAGGATCACCCCACAGAATCACTCCATAGAATCATCCACAGGATCCCCCCAGAGGATCACCACCCATAGAATCATCTGCCAGGATCACCCTATAGAATCATTGCACAGGATCCCCCCAGGGATCCCCCACAGGATCCCCCCACAGGATCACCCCACAGAATCACCCCACAGGATCCCCCCCAGCCCCTTGGAGCTGCTCCCTCTGAGCTCCCTGGTGTCCATGACCATTCCCTGAGCACTGGGATGTGCTGGTGGCACTCAGAGTCACCTCCTGCTGCCCTGGCTCAGGGAGGGGGTGTGTGGGTGCAGGGACACTGGCAGGACACTGCCAGCCCCACGGGGCTGTCACTGCACACCCCACAGGGCTGTCACTGCACACCCCGTGAAGCTGTCACTGCACACCCCACAGGGCTGTCACTGCACACCCCATGAAGCTGTCACTGCACACCCCATGGGGCTGTCACTGCACACCCCATGAAGCTGTCACTGCACACCCCACAGGGCTGTCACTGCACACCCCATGAAGCTGTCACTGCACACCCCACGAGGCTGTCACTGCACACCCCACGAGGCTGTCACTGCACACCCCATGAAGCTGTCACTGCACACCCCACGGGGCTGTCACTGCACACCCCACAGGGCTGTCACTGCACACCCCACGGGGCTGTCACTGCACACCCCACAGGGCTGTCACTGCACACCCCATGAAGCTGTCACTGCACACCCCACGAGGCTGTCACTGCACACCCCACGGGGCTGTCACTGCACACCCCATGAAGCTGTCACTGCACACCCCATGAAGCTGTCACTGCACACCCCATGAAGCTGTCACTGCACGCCCCACAGGGCTGTCACTGCACACCCCACAGCACAGCCAGCAGCTTTTGGCATGCCTGGCTCTGCTGGGCTCTGCTGGGCTCCTTGTGCCCTCTGTGGCTGCTGTGCCTTGGCCCAGCACCCCCAGGTGACAGTGACTGTGCTCTGTGTTCCTTGTGCCTTGGCCCAGCACCCCCAGGTGACAGTGACTGTGCTCTGTGTTCCTTGTGCCTTGGCCCAGCACCCCCAGGTGACAGTGACTGTGCTCTGTGTTCCTTCTTGCAGATGTAAAGCCCTCTAACGTGTTGATCAATACGCAGGGGCAGGTGAAAATGTGCGATTTTGGCATCAGCGGGTACCTCGTTGACTCTGTGGCTAAAACCATGGATGCAGGATGCAAACCCTACATGGCTGTAAGTGCAGCAGTCAGAGGAACATGAGCCTGGGGAAGGAGCAGCAGCACCTACCCTGGGGATTCCTTTGGGGAGCCTGTTGTATTTTCAGGACCCTCGTGGCAGGGAGGAAGGATGAATCTGACTCCATGTGCTCAGAAGGCTAATTTATTATTTTATGATACTATATTATATTAAATAATGCTATACTAAACTATACTAAAGAATACAGAAAGGACACTTACAGAAGGCTAAAAAGATAATAATGAAAACTTGTGACTCTCTCCAGAGTCCTGACACAGTTTGGCCCTGATTGGCCAAAGAGTGAAAACAACTCACAGCAGAATGCAATGAATCACCTGTGGATAAACAATCTGCAACCACATTCCACATGAGCACAACACAGGAGAAGCAGTCAGATCATTGTTGTTTTCCTTTTGCTCTGAGGCTTCTCAGATTCCCAGGAGAAAGATCCTGGGTGAAGGGGATTTTTCCAGAAAATGTGAATGCCACAGTCGCCCTGAATGAAGGGATGTAATCCCCTTGGGAAGGGAGGCAGAGCTCATGGCCCAGGTCACATCTGGGCACAGCTTCCTGCTGCCCTTTCACCTGCCTGTGACCTCGGGGAAGGTTCTGGAATTGCTCCCCCTTGCCTGGTTGCCATTTGCCCCAAGAGGACAGTAGTGCTTAGCATGGGGAGGAAAAACACCCAGGGGCTGGGTACCTGTGGCTGCTCCTGGGAGCTGCTGTGCAGGATTCACCTTCATGGAGCACTTGACCAGTGGTGGAAACAGTCCTGGAGAGCTGAGGCTTGTCAGCCCCTGGTGCCAGCTGTGCCAGGCTCTCCCCAGCCCAGCCCCTGGTGCCAGGTGACACCTGCACACCGGGGTGACCCATTTCTGTGCCCCATTTCACTGCCTGCCTCCCTGTGAGGAGGGGAACCAGCACCACAGGAGGGTGAGGGGGCTGTGTGGCCAAGGGGGCTGGGCTGCCCCTGAGAGACCCTCCCTGGCATGGGCAGGGCACTGGGGGCAATCCCTGCTGCTCCTCACCCCCCTTTGTGTCTGTTGGCAGCGGAGAGAATCAACCCAGAGCTGAACCAGAAGGGATACAGCGTCAAATCTGACATCTGGAGCCTGGGCATCACCATGGTACGGTCACCTGGGGCTGCCAGGGCACCAGTCACCTGGGGGGGGTCACCGTGGTTGGGTCACCTGGGCATCACCATGGTATGGTCACCTGGGTGCCAGGGTCATCTGGGGGGGATCATCAGGGTGGGTCACCTGGGGCTGCCAGGACTGTCACCTGGGCATCACTGTGGTGCAGTCACTGGCATCACCAGGGTCACCTGGGAGCTGCCAGGGTCACCTGGGGCTGCAGGGCTGTCACCTGGGGAATCACCATGACAGGGTCACCTGAGCATCACCATGGTACAGTCACCTGGGCATCACCATGGCAGGGTCACTGGGGCTGTCAAGGCCGTCACCTGGGCTGCCAGGGCTTTCACCTGGGGGTCACCATGGTAGGGTCACCTGGAGCTGCCAGGGCCACCAGGAGTGCTCATTGGGCTCATGGATTCATTCTCTCCCCACAGCGGTACTGGCGGCGCGGTTAGGAGCTCAGCAGGTGGCCCGGGGTGGAAGGGAAGGAAGGGAGCTGCTGTGTGAGCTGCAGCAGCTGTGGAGGTTGGAGCTGCTGTGTGAGCTGCAGCAGCTGAGGAGGTTGGAGCTGCTGTGTGAGCTGCAGCTGAGGAGGTTGGAGCTGCTGTGTGAGCTGCAGCTGCTGTGGAGGTTGGAGCTGCTGTGTGAGCTCCTGCAGCTGTGTGAGCTGCAGCTGCTGTGGAGGTTGGAGCTGCTGTGTGAGCTGCAGCTGCTGTGGAGGTTGGAGCTGCTGTGTGAGCTGCAGCTGCTGTGGAGGTTGGAGCTGCTGTGTGAGCTCCTGCAGCAGCTGTGGAGGTTGGAGCTGCTGTGTGAGCTCCTGCAGCAGCTGTGGAGGTTGGAGCTGCTGTGTGAGCTGCAGCTGTGGAGGTTGGAGCTGCTGTTGCAGCTGCAGCAGCTGTGGAGGTTGGAGCTGCTTGTGAGCTGCAGCTGTGGGGTTGGAGCTGCTGTGTGAGCTGCAGCAGCTGTGGAGGTTGGAGCTGCTGTGTGAGCTGCAGCTGTGGAGGTTGGAGCTGCTGTGTGAGCTGCAGCTGCTGTGGAGGTTGGAGCTGCTGTGTGAGCTGCAGCTGTGGAGGTTGGAGCTGCTGTGTGAGCTGCAGCAGCTGAGGAGGTTGGAGCTGCTGTGTGAGCTGCAGCTGCTGTGGAGGTTGGAGCTGCTGTGTGAGCTGCAGCTGAGGAGGTTGGAGCTGCTGTGTGAGCTGCAGCTGCTGTGGAGGTTGGAGCTGCTGTGTGAGCTGCAGCTGCTGTGGAGGTTGGAGCTGCTGTGTGAGCTGCAGCTGAGGAGGTTGGAGCTGCTGTGTGAGCTGCTCAGCTGTGGAGGTTGAGCTGCTGTGTGAGCTCCTGCACTGCTGTGTGAGCTCCTGCAGCTGGGTGAGCTGCAGCTGCTGTGGAGTTGGAAGCTGCTGTGTGAGCTGCAGCTGCTGTGGGTTGGAGCTGCTGTGTGAGCTGCAGCTGCTGTGGAGGTTGGAGCTGCTGTGTGAGCTCCTGCCAGCTGTGAGAGGTTGGAGCTGCTGTGTGAGCCCTGCAGCAGCTGTGGAGGTTGGAGCTGCTGTGTGAGCTGCAGCTGTGGAGGTTGGAGCTGCTGTGTGAGCTGCAGCAGCTGTGGAGGTTGGAGCTGCTGTGTGAGCTGCAGCTGTGGAGGTTGAGCTGCCTGTGTGAGCTGCAGCAGCTGTGGAGGTTGGAGCTGCTGTGTGAGCTGCAGCTGTGGAGGTTGGAGCTGCTGTGTGAGCTGCAGCTGCTGTGGAGGTTGGAGCTGCTGTGTGAGCTGCAGCTGTGGAGGTTGGAGCTGCTGTGTGAGCTGCAGCAGCTGAGGAGGTTGGAGCTGCTGTGTGAGCTGCAGCTGCTGTGGAGGTTGGAGCTGCTGTGTGAGCTGCAGCTGAGGAGGTTGGAGCTGCTGTGTGAGCTGCAGCTGCTGTGGAGGTTGGAGCTGCTGTGTGAGCTGCAGCTGCTGTGGAGGTTGGAGCTGCTGTGTGAGCTGCAGCTGAGGAGGTTGGAGCTGCTGTGTGAGCTGCAGCAGCTGTGGAGGTTGGAGCTGCTGTGTGAGCTCCTGCAGCTGCTGTGTGAGCTCCTGCCGCTGTGTGAGCTGCCGCTGCCGGGAGATGGCAGCATGGGCTAAGGCAGGAGGGAGTGCCCAGCCTGCGTTCCCAGCACGGAGAGCCCTCCCAGCGCTCAGCCGCTCACAGAGGCCCCCTCGGGACAGCAGCGACCGGGGGATCCCAGGCAGTGTTTTGGGGGCTCCATCTGCTCCCAGATTTACCCTGTGCAGGGTGGGCTGGTGTGAGCTGGCAGGGATTGTGGCAGGGGTGACATGGATGGCCTGTGGGGCTGGCAGGGATTGTGGCAGGGGTGACAGGGATGGCCTGTGGGGCTGGCAGGGATTGTGGCAGGGGTGACAGGGATGGCTGTGGGGCTGGCAGGGATTGTGGCAGGGGTGACAGGGATGGCCTGTGGGGCTGGCAGGGACTGTGGCAGGGGTGACAGGGATGGCCTGTGGGGCTGGCAGGGATTGTGGCAGGGGTGACAGGGATGGGCTGTGGGGCTGGCAGGGACTGTGGCAGGGGTGACAGGGATGGCCTGTGGGGCTGGCAGGGACTGTGGCAGGGGTGACATGGATGGCCTGTGGGACTGGCAGGGACTGTGGCAGGGGTGACAGGGATGGCCTGTGGGGCTGTCTGGGGCTCCTCCAGCCTCTCCTGTTTGCTGGAGGAGGATAGCAATGTGCTGTGGCCCGGGGGATGGTGAGGAAATCCTAAAATCCCAGAATGGTTTGAGTTGGAAGGGGCCTTTAAGACCATTTAATTCCACCCCCTGCCATGGGCAGCAACAGCTTCTGCTACCCCAGGCTGCTCCAACCCTGTCCAGCCTTGGCACTGCCAGAGATCCAGGGGCAGCCACAGCTGCTCTGGGCACCCTGTGCCTCACCATCCTCACAGGGAACAATTCCCTCCTAATACCTGATCTAGATCTGTCCTCTTCTAGTTCCAAACCAATCCCCCTTGCTCCATCACTGTCTGCCCACGTGAAAAGCCCCTCTCCCACCTTTCTGGAATCCCCCTTTAGGCACTGCAAGGGGCTCTAAAATCTCCTTAGAGCGTTCCCATCTCCAGGCTGACCAACCCCATTTGTGTGGAGCCACAAAACCACACCCAGGGTGGGCACAGGGCAATCCCAAACCCATGGGGTGGGTGGGTGCGTGGCTGTGGGGTGTCCCCTCCTGACAGAGCCATCCCAAGCCCATGGGGTGGGTGGCTGTGGGGTGTTCAAGGGGCTCTAAAATCTCCTTGCAACGTTCCCATCTCCAGGCTGACCAACCCCATTTGTGTGGAGCCACAAAACCACACCCAGGGTGGGCACAGGGCTGTCCCAAACCTGTGGGGTGTCCCTCCTCCTGACAGAGCCATCCCAAGCCCATGGGGTGGCTGTGGGGTGTCCCCCCTCCTGATGAGGCCATCCCAAGCCCCTGGGGTGGGTGGCTGTGGGGTGTCCCCTCCTGACAGAGCCATCCCAAACCCCTGGGATGGGTGTGGGGTGTCCCCTCCTGACAGGGCCATCCCAAACCCATGGCATGGGTGGCTGTGGGGTGCCCCCTGTGATGGGACCATCCCAAACCCGTGGGGTGGGTCGCTGTGGGGTGTCCCCTCCCGATGGGGCCATCCCAAACCCCTGGGCTGGGTGTGGGGTGCCCCCTGTGATGGGACCATCCCAAAACCCTGGGGCGGCTGTGGGGTGTCCCCTGTGATGGTGCCATCCCAAACCCCTGGGGTGGCTGTGGGGTGTCCCCTGTGATGGGGCCATCCCAAACCCGTGGGGTGGCTGTGGGGTGTGTCCCCTCATGATGGTGCCATCCCAAACCCCTGGGGTGGCTGTGGGGTGTCCCCTCCTGACAGAGCCATCCCAAGCCCCTGGGGTGGCTGTGGGGTGTCCCCTCATGATGGTGCCATCCCAAACCCCTGGGGTGGCTGTGGGGTGTCCCCTCCTGACAGAGCCATCCCAAACCCCTGGGGTGGCTGTGGGGTGTCCCCTCCTGAGCCCCCCGTGTGTTGCAGATCGAGCTGGCCATCCTGCGCTTCCCCTACGACTCCTGGGGCACCCCGTTCCAGCAGCTCAAGCAGGTGGTGGAGGAGCCCTCACCACAGCTGCCAGCAGAGAGGTTCTCAGCAGAGTTCGTCGATTTTACCTCGCAATGGTAACGCTGCCCCTCTGCTCCCTCTCCTGCCTCGGCCCTGCTCACCCTCACCCTGTCCCCACAGGCGGCTCTGAGCCCCCGCTCTGGGCAGAACCTTCCCTGTGCCCCCGTGCCTGGCACACAGCACTGCTGGGGGGTCTGTCTGAGGGGCAGGAGGGGACACAGGGGCTTTGGGAGGGGACACACAGGGTTTAGGAGGGGACACAGGGGGTTTGGAGGGGACAAATGGGGTTTAGGAGGGGACACAGGGTTTGGGAGGGGACACACAGAGGGTTTGGGAGGGGACACACAGAGGGTTTAGGAGGGGACACAGGAGGTTTGGAGGGGACACGGGGTTTACGAGGGGACAAATGGGGTTTAGGAGGGGACACAGGGGGTTTGGAGGGGACAAATGGGGTTTGGGAGGGGACAAGGGGGCTTTAGGAGGGGACACAGGGGGTTTAGGAGCAGACACAGGAGGTTTAGGAGGGGACACAGCGGGTTTGGAGGGGACACAGGGGGTTTAGGAGGGGACACAGGGTTTGGAAGGGACACACAGGGTTTGGAGGGGACCCAGGTGGTTTAGGAGGCTCCTGGCCCTGACTGCCCCCACACCAGCAGCACAGGGGTTTAGGAGCAGGGGCAGCCAGGCAGCTCATGGCCCTGGGTGTGGAGGGACAGCAGGGTGTGCAGTGGCTGTGTCCTGTCTGGGGGGTGTCACAGGAGAGACAGGCACAATGCAGAGTGTCACCATGCAGCTTCAGAGAGCTTCAGCCCATACAGAGAGCACCAGAAGGCTTCAAGCATCCACTCATCCACTCTTCTTGTTCTTTACCCACCCTTTTACACCCCTGATGTTCCTGCACTGCCCCTGTGTGCCCTCTGCTCCCTTTGCCCAGCACACCTGGGCACTCCCTGGCTCATTGCTGTCAGTGCTGCTCACCTGCTGCTCACAGCTGCGCCCACTGGGGATGAGGCTGGGCCACAGCTCCATCCCAGTGACCCCAAACTGTGCCACACAGAGCCCCAATGACCCCAAACTGTGCCACACACAGCCCCATCCCAGTGACCCCAAACTGTGCCACACACAGCCCCAGTGACCCCAAACTGTGCCACATAAAGCCCAATGACCCCAAACTGTGCCACACAGAGCCCAATGACCCCAAACTGTGCCACACACAGCCCAGTGACCCCAAACTGTGCCACACAGAGCCCCAATGACCCCAAACTGTGCCACACACAGCCCCATCCCAGTGACCCCAAACTGTGCCACACACAGCCCCAGGACCCCAAACTGTGCCACGCACAGCCCCAATGACCCCAAACTGTGCCACACACAGCCCCACTGACAGTGACCCCAAACTGTGCCACACACAGCCCCATCCCAATGACCCCAAACTGTGCCACACACAGCCCAATGACCCCAAACTGTGCCTGCAGGGGGACACAGCTCTGAGGGCAGGTTTTGCCCCGTGCTGGCCCCCTCTGACTGGTGTCTGTCCCTCTCTTGGGGCCCTGGTGCTGCTGCTGTGCTGTCCCCAGCCCTGGGAGCTGGCAGCAGCAGCAGCAGCAGCAGCAGGAGGAGCATTTGCTGTGCTGCAGGGCAGGGCAGGAGCAGCCCTGCTGCTTGCAGTGCCACCCACCCCAGTGCCAGGCTCTGCCACGCAGGATGGCAGATGGACAGACAGAAATGTGAGACTGTTCTGCTGTGCCCCAGGAAGGGAACTGTCAGCTGCTGCTGCCTGGGGACTCTCAGTACCCACGTGGGGATTCTTCACAGTCTTGTCCCAGCATGTTTTCTGTCCCTGAGTCCAGCTCCCAGCTCCTGCCCCACGCTGTCACCGTGCTCACAGGGGTCCGAGGATGAGGGAAGAGATGAGGATCTGACTCCATGTTTCAGAAGGCTTGATTTATTATTTTATGATATATATTATATTAAAACTACACGAAAAGAATAGAAGAAAGGATTTCAGCAGAAGGCTGGCTAAGAATAGAAAAAGAAGGAATGAATAACAAAGGCTTGTGGCTCAGACTCTCTGTCCGAGCCAGCTGGGCTGTGATTGGCCATTAATTATAAACAACCAACATGGGCCAATCACAGATCCACCTGTTGCATTCCACAGCAGCAGATAACCATTGTTTACATTTTGTTCCTGAGGCCTCTCAGCTTCTCAGGAGAAAAGGATTTTCCATGAAAGCTGTCTGTGACCCCACGCTGGGGAATACCTGCCATGCCCACCGTGCCCTGGCTCTGGGGGAGCTGCTTTGGAAAATCCCTCCCACAAGATGCCCCCCATTCTTGCCAAGCCCACGCTGAGCTTTTGCAGCAGCTGCTGTTCCTCCAACAGTGCTGCTGGCTCTGCTGCTTCCCTGCTTGTGCCAGGCAGGCTGCTCCTCTCTGGGGATTTGCTTTTCCAAGCTCTGTGTCTTGCAGCTGAGGCTGTGGCTGCTTTAGGATTTGCATCCACAGCCACTCTGGTGATTCCTGTCTGTGCAAATCCTGTCCTCCAGGGTCGCTGGAGATCCCTGACTGCCAGCAGAGTGCCAGCCCATTCCATGGGCTTGGGATGGTGAACTTTGCACCAGTTTTGTGCAAAGGGCTTGGAATGGTGAACTTTGCACCAGTTTTGTGTTATTGGGGTCTGGGAATTCCTTCTGACGCCAAACCAGGTCACAGCCACTCTGTGCTTAGGACTGTGTCTGTCCATCTGCTGCTGCCTGATCAGCTGTAGGCCCTGCAGGAAGGTCCCTGGGATATCTGAGTCAGGATGACATCCCAATATAACTCTTCATTCCTGAAAATTTACATCGATTTCAGTAACTTATCCACAGCCATTCTGGTGATTCCTGTCTGTGCAAATCCTGTCCTCCAGGGTCGCTGGAGATCCCTCACTGCTGGCAGAGTGGCATGGGCTTGGAATGGTGAACTTTGCAGCAGTTTTGTGTTATTGGGGTCTGGGAATTCCTTCTGACACCAAACCAGGTCACAGCCACTCTGTATCAAGGCTGGCTTAGGACTGTGTCTGTCGTGGGATGTCTGAGTCAGGATGACATCCCAATATAACTCTTCATTCCTGAAAATTTACATCGATTTCAGTAAATTATCACCAGATTTCCTGCTATTAGTAACCCGGGCATGAATTGGTTTTGTAGAGGGTCTAAATTAAGAGAATTGCACCAAATCTGGACACAGCTAACCTTCAGATTCACCTTGTCTTGGCTGGGAGGATGTGACACATCCCGTACCTTCGGGCCGGCGATGTTGGCACGTACGGGCCCCGGGTTCCTCTGTTCATTCACAACATGACACTAAACACGAGCCCTCTACACACAGCAAGCAGGAAATATCTATTCAGTGTGTGTCCTCTGCTTCCTCTGGGCCCCAGCAAATCCTAGCAGAGGTTCTCACTTTTGTTTTGCTCAGTGTGACACCTTTTCCCCGCCACCGCCGCGTACGTGTGCGAAGATCTTTTCAAGTTGCTCCAAGTTTCTTTCCCCTAAATACACTGCCAGGAAGTGAGTAGAGATTACGTCCTGTCTTTTAAAAAACTATTTTCTGCTGGAGGGAAACCAAAATAACTTCCAGCTACAACCCTCCAGGGCCATCTGTTGTAGGAGAGGAGAAGAAAAGGATGTCCCATGGAAGCGTCCCTGCTGATAACAGCGCGGTGATAAACAAACAGCTGGGCACGTGCTCTGCAGCCACTCAGTCACTGCTCCCAGGCACAGCTCGGAGCCTGAATCCTTCCCTGAGTCACTGGCCTGTTGGAGAGCACCCAAACTCCCAGTTGTGCCTGGCCCCCAGCAAGAAGCTGTGTTTTGAGTAGTGGTTTTGGTGGCTCCAGGTCTCTCGGTAGATCTTGAGCTCTTGTACCCAGCACTGTCCCTGTCCTCAACACCTAAATTGTTTCCTCAGCTTGGAGGAGTAGCTGAACTTACTCTGCAGAGTCTTTAAACCTTTAATTTGGTCATGGTGTTATTTTATTGCAGACAGAATGTCAATTCTAATTTTTTCTTTTTTTTTCCCAATTAAAGCTTGAAGAAGAATTCCAAAGAACGGCCAACATACCCAGAGCTTATGGTGAGTGTGGCTGCATCAAGCAGTGTGTTCAGAGCTGGAAAGGGTCACAGTGAGGTGCTGAAGGCAGAGATTCCAACAGTGATGGTGTTTTGGGCTGCTTTGCATCACTTTTTTCATACCAGGTGGGAGAATTGTGACACTGGGAGGGTGGCTGCAAGTCGGAGATGCTCTTTGAAATCTCAGCCAGGTGCTTTTCCACCTTTTTTGGAAATCAAGGGAGAAAATACATGTTAAAGCAGGTCATGGACAAGAATGAGGCTGTGAAGAGTCAGTTAGTGAGGCTCAAATCCTCCTGTGGGGTTTGTGTGTGTAGGAGCGTCGGGGGGTAGCACGGTCGGGATGGACGGAGATGAGAGATCTCTGCAGCCAGGGCTGGAACTTGGGGTTTATTGCAAAGGGCCTGGGGCAGGGCCCTGCTGGGAGCTGCCAGCACAGCTCAGAGCAGGCCCGAGAGAAGAGAGGGGCAGAGAGGATGAGAGGGTAAGAGCTAAAAGCATGAGACAGTAAAAGTGAGAGCTAAGAGTAAGTAAGTAAGAGCTAAGAGAGCAAAGTTCCCGTTACAATACAATAAATCATCTTCTGTGTTGAATATTCTGATTCTCACTCACCAATCTAGTCCAAGACACAAATCCTATAGCATTTACATACAGCCTATAAGAATCACTACATTACTATACTGTGTTACATTTTAAACCCTAAAAACTCCTCTTTGGGCCCCTTCTGCCAAGCTGTAGGGTCTGCTCTGACCCTTGGGCCTGTCTGCAAGCAGAGGGTGTTGTTCCATCAAAAGGGGATCACCTTCAGCCAGCCACACCATTGTTTTCCAGTTGTTCAGTAACTGAGGGATCTCCAAGCTTGCTTTCATTTCAATCTCACTTAGAGTTTCCATATTCTCAAAATCTTTTGCCAAGCAATCATATTGATAAAGCTTTTCTGTTCCATCCTCCCCAACAGTGTGATTGACTCAAACACCCCAGTGTGCCCCAGGTGCTCCACAGGAGCTGCAGGAGCCTGGTGGCCAGCGGGGCTTTGCTGCCCTGGTGCTTTGGAGAGGAGGATTTTTGGACAGAATAATTCCTGGATGTTGGGGACAGGGATGAGTCTGTGACTAATAATTCCAGTTATTGAATTTCATCTGCTGCCTAGAGACTGTTTACTGGGAGGGACAACTGAGGAGTAACCAAGGAGGAAAATGCCAATAAAGGCTGGTGAGAGGGGAAATGCAGGGCACTGCTCTGGGCTGCAGCTGGCAAGAACAGATTTTTCTGCTTGGGCTCCACAGCTTCATGGCCTCTCCTTCTCTCCTGACTTTCTGGTATTGATGCTGGTGCTCCTAAGAGCTGGCAAAAAGCAGGAGAGCTCAGGAAGTTGGTGCTTCAGTCCTGCAGGCATTGAATCCTCCTTTACTCTCACACAACTCACAGCTTTCTAAAGTCAGGAAGGTGCCTGAATTTTTATTTCTGAAGATCCTGACCCTGCATTCCCACCCCTGTCCAGTCTCAGTGCCAGGATCACCTGGATTAAGGGTGGAAAGTGCTGCGGGTTTTCTTCAGGCACTCATATTCCCTACCCCACAATTTTTAGGATATGCATTCATTCTGCCACCAGAGGGTCAGACCCACCACCACCTCACACCTCCTGCTCAGAGGTGAGAAGGTGCAGGTTTAAGGTGATTTTTACCTGCAAGTCATGCTGGAAATCCACAACCCTGAGTTGCAAGCAGTGAATAATTCCCATGGCATTTGGTGCTGGGCCCTGTAATGCAATTCAACTCTAAATAGATCTGATTGACACACAGCTTGCCCCCAGACTGGTTTCAAACAAAGAGAGGCCTGAGATTTATGCCTTTTTTTTTTTAACTTTATTTTTTGGGGGCTATATCATTGAATAAATCCATCTGTATGTTTTAAGCAAACTTCTGAACTTTGCCAAATGGCCTTTTATCAAGAAAGGTTCACTGAAGCAGCTCTGTCTGCTGCAGCATTAATACCCATTGGCAAGGGAGTGCATTTCTATTGAATTAGGTTCTTGGATCACCCCTGCAGAGTACCTCAATGCTGTGGTATTTTATGGCTGACATGGATGTTGTGAGGTCCTGTGGTTGAGGGTTGCTGTTCTGTTGGGGTTTTTTCCTCTCTCTTACAGCATTAAGTTGTGGTGCTGGATTGGACTTGTCATTTAAACCAAGACTGCTCCCTTGCTTTCCTGTGGAATTGAGGTTTCTCATGGAAAATGTGACTCTGTGCTATCTTGAGCATCAGGAAAGCTGATAAGGGGTGCTTAATTTCATTTAAAAACCCCTTTCCCCAGGTGAAGTGGAGCATGAAACTACTGCAGGAGTGGTGGTCTGCACTCCCTGCCTGGCACAGGGCTCTGTGCCAGCCTCAGGGGCGTTGCTGCCACCCCTGGCACATTTTTGGGCGTTTCCAGGCTGTGGTGGCTGTGCTTTGGGTGTCACTTCAGTGGGGTCTTGTTGGGAAGGATGAAAGTTTGACAGGAAAGTCTCACAGATCTGTGTGCTGGGCAGAGAGGTTTTTAATTGTAGAGTCTGAAGAAGGAATAGAGATGGAAGTGAGTTTTGATGTAGAAGAAAAGAATTGCTGAGCCAGTCTCACTGGATAACCAAGGGGGCAAAGGGTATTTTCTGTTACTTAGAAGGGGTTTTTATGGCTTAGAGCAAAGGATAAACCCACCCCAAACAAGAAGATGTTTTTACCAAGCAGAAAGGCAGCACAGGCAAACAAGACAGCAAATGTTGCAGGTAGAAAAAGGTCTCAGAATTTTCCACTGCAAGAAAACTGAAAAACAACTTCTAGCTTAAACTGTAATGTACAAACTTTGAGTGATTGGAGAACATTAACATGAATATGGTAATTACAGTAGTTATGATAGGCTGTAGATAAAAGTTAAGGGATAGATTGGTTCTGCTGTATGGAGATGCTCAGCAAAGAAAAGTATAGAATGCATTGTAACCAAAAGAAAAGTATAAAATGCATTGTAACCAAAAGTATAAAATGCAATGTAGCCAGAAGAAAAGTATAGAATGCATTGTAACCTAAAACTGAGCTATTCCTATGTTAATAGCCATGGGCATTATGACAATTCCTAGAATTGGAAAATCTCTGCCCACCTAAGGAAAAATGTCATGGATGTTTCAGAACTAAATGCTGCTTTCAAAATGATTGCTTGAGATTCATTTCTCCTCATGTTTTCCAGATCCTTGGTGGCTATCTTGGCTAATAGCCCTCCCAACTGTTTTTGCACCTCCCAGACTAGCTGTGGGAGTCCTTTCATGCTCTAGAAGAACAAGTTAACAGCCTCCCCATTCCACCTCCTCACATTTTTGCACAAGCCTAGACACCCTTCAGCTTTGATATGAAAAATACTTGGTCCTAGCAGTGTTTCATCCCACCTACTCTGCCACCTTTGGGACATTTCTTTGGTTTGCATTACTAGGCTAACATGAAGCAAAATGTGTCATTAATTATTAGGCAAGCAAAGCCATGAAGCATGGTTTGTTTTCTTTTGTAACCAAAAGAAAAGTATAGAATGCAATGTAACCAAAAGAAAAGTATAAAATGCATTGTAACCAAACCCAAAGGGTCTCCAGGCCTGCCTGCAGCTGGAGCTGACAGCTGTGGGCACAGCTCTGTCACCCACCACCCTGGACTGCTGTGACCTCTTTTATAGAATAAACTGCATTTTGGATACAATAAACTGCATTTTGGATACAATAAACTGCATTTTGGAGAGCCCCTGGAGTCCCACATCCCTCACTTAGGCCCTTACAGGGTGTGAAAGCAGGGATGTCATGCTGGGGTAATAACAAGGCATTGGGGTCACCTCAGAGTTACTCAGGACACTTCAATTCCTGTGACTGTCTGACCTAGGGAGACCTTAAGTTTTGCCTGGATCTTTGCCTCAGCCCATTCCAGCCCTGTTTCCCACATAATTGTGCTTCCTCTTCCTTACTGGAGTGTCTTTGGATGGCTTCCCAGCCACTCTGAGCTGCCTCATCTTATTCCCTGGGTGACTTTCCACTCAAGCCCACCTTGAAAAATCTCTTTTCTTTGCTCCTCTTCTCCCTCCACTTGGCCACTGCCAGGAGACAGCCAATGCTCAGGAGCTGAGCTGAGGGGCAGCTTGGAAAAACCCTGGAAACCCCAAATTACCTTTAAAAATCTGACTTGAAATGAGAGGGTTGGAAATCAAACCCTTGTACAGAGCAGAGATCACTGTGAGCCCTGCAGGGCCCTGGGTCCTTTTTGGTTCTCTCTGACCCCCTCCATACAAATAAATCCAATTATCTGCCAGGCCAGTGGGTGTCAAGCAGGATTTTGGGGGTTTTTAGGTGTGATCTCAGCTTGGTGTGTGTCTGAACCAACCAGACTGAATTTCTGGTCCTGGTGGAGAGGGGTTTTGTTGCTCTGGTGGGGATTTGGTTGTGTTTTTCCTCCTCACCCGTATTTTTCCATTGGTGCTGAAATGTCAGCAGGGTTTTCTGGCAGGCTGTCTCCCCATGTTGGTCAGGATGAAGTAGTTAAACACACAAGAGGGGATGGTTTTCCAGTGGGGATGGCTTTCCTGTGTGGTGGCTGGGGTGAAGGAGCCTCTCCTGCTCTGAGGAGGGGCAGCTCAGGGAGGAAATGAGGCCCAGGAGGGTAAAAACACACACGGGGCTGAGGGAAAACCATTGCAGCCTGCAAGGTTTGCCCTGCTCCAGCTGCAGGGGTAACCATGGGCTGGCTGGGAGGTGTCTTGGGGCACATGAAGAGGGTTTTCTAACCTTCCCCTTGCCCCCAGAGCTGCCCACTGAGCCCTGCCAGCCAGGGCAGGCTTTGGGGGGAATCCATCCTGCTCCAGCTGCAGGGGTAACCATGGTTTGGGAGGTGTCTTGGGGCACATGGAGAGGGTTTTCTAAGCCTCCTCTTGCCCCCAGAGCTGCCCACTGAGCCCTGCCAGCCAGGTTTGGGGAGAATCCAGCCTTCTCCAGCTGCAGGGGTAACCATGGGCTGTCTGGGAGGTGTTTTGGGGCACATGGAGAGGGTTTTCTAAGCCTTCTTCCTGCCTCCAGAGCTTCCTCCTCAGCCCTGCCAGGTGGGGCAGGGTTTGGGGGGAATCCATCCTGCTCCAGCTGGATGGGCTACCATGGTTTGGGAGGTGTTTTGGGGCACATGGAGAGGGTTTTCTAAGCCTTCTTCTTGCCTCCAGAGCTTCCTACTCAGCCCTGCCAGGTGGGGCAGGCTTTGGGGGGAATCCATCCTGCTCCAGCTGGATGGGCTACCATGGGCTGGGAGGTGTTTTGGGGCACATGGAGAGGGTTTTCTAAGCCTCCTCTTGCCCCCAGAGCTGCCCACTCAGCCCTGCCAGCCAGGGCAGGCTCTGGGGGGAATCCAGGGGGGCATCACAATTTCATGGAGCAGCCCTTGTGCTCCCTGATTGCCTCAGCTGTAAAACCCCAATATTACGATGCTAAGGACAAAACCTTCTTCACTGTCTAGAGGATTGTCTGAAAAGCTTTGATGCTCAGCCTGGTGAATAATAAACTTTGCTGTTTTTTTTTTTTCCTCTCTTTGCTTTCCCAGCAACATCCTTTCTTCACCCTGCACGAATCCAAAGAGACAGACGTCGCCTCTTTTGTCAAGCTCATCCTGGGAGACTGAGAACTGGACTTGGAAAAGAATTGCCCTTCTGTGGACTGGTGGGTGCAGGGGAGGGGCACGTGGCAGGACTTGTCATGGAAGAACCAACAGAAAGTGGTTTGTTTTGCTTTGGTTTGGTTTTATTCTGAGAACCCCCGCCTCGCCCGAGTTTTTGGAAAGGGTTCTTTGGTATCCATAGTGACACAGAACGAGCTGGTTAGTGGAAATGAATTTTAATAAGGTTGGTAACCTTAAAACAAAAAAACAAAACAACAACAACAACAACAACAATTTTTTTTTTTTTTGAATGAGTGATTTACATATTTAATGACAGTCGAGGTTCCTCTTCCTGACTTGCTCCTCATCCCCCTTCCCTTCCCCCTGAACCAGAATTTGCTTTGTCATGGTAATAGGTGCTATGGTAGTCATGAAGTTGTATGTAGATTTATATTTTGTCCCTTCCATTATTTTAATATTTATGTTAAGTGCTCGATGGAATAGATTTCTGTTTTATATGAGGATGAGTGCGTGGTGGTGATGATGATGATGATGATGATGATGATGCAAAATGAGGCCACAGCAAGCAGCACTTGTAGGGCTTTGCTGGGGAAAAGGTGTCTGAGGAGAGGAGAGAGCAGAGGAGAAGTGTCCCTGTTGTGGAATAAATTTAATGTGCATCATAAAAGGAATTGATGAGCAAGACTTGCAGCTCAGCTGCTCGAGCTGTGCCAGGGAGGGACGCCCTGGTGTCCCTTGTGCCACCTCCTGGTGTCCCCTGTGTCACCTCCAGACACACACTCTGAGTCCAGCTGGTTCTTCCCAGCCCCATGCCACCCCTGCCCTGCTGGGTGGGAGTCCCTGGGGCAGTGTTTGGGACAAGAGGAGGGAGGGAAGGAAGGAGGTTGTCAGAGAAGTTGCACAAGGAGGAGGAGGAAGAGGAGGAGGAGGAGGCTGCCCTGGTCCGTGCCCGCCTGCCAAGCAGCGTTGCAGTGCCCGAGGCTCCCTTGGGCTGGGGATGAGCTGCTTTGGGCCTCAGTGGGAGCTCCTCTGTCCTCCTGGGGGTGGCACAGGATCGCAGGGTGCACGGTGTGACACCCCTCAAGAATGGGGTGCTTTAGGGCTGGTTTCCAGGGCTCCAGGCACTGCTTTGGCAGCAATCCCTCCCTGCTCGCCCACAGGGTCTGGCAGTGCCAGCGCTGCCAGGAGCCCCTGCTGGCACAAGGACTGGGCTGTGCCCAGCCCCAGCTGGGGTTCTGCAGGCACACAGCAGCACTGGGCTCTGCCCTGGCTGCACGTGGGAAACCACACAGGGACACCACAGCCCACCCTGCCCAGGAGCTCCCTGCTGCTGGCCGGGTCCCTGCTGCAAGCCAGGGGCAGGGGAAGGAGGCTGGTGAGGTGGGAGAGGAGCTGGAGGTGCCTCTGCCCTGGGGTCAGTCACTGTGTGGGGCAGGGGGCACTGGGAGTGTTGCTGAGCCTGGAGTCAGGCTGCTGGCTCCAGGTTAATGCTGCTTTGAGCCACAGCTGCCTGAGCTCCTCTGCCTTTGCCCTGGCTCCTTCCCCCAGCCCTGCAGTGGGGCCTGCCTGTGCACCTGGGGGGCTGCACAAGTGCCTCGTGCCCCTGCACGCGCTTCCGTCCCCACCCCTGGCTGGGCACAGCCCCTCAGAGCCAGGTGTGAGCAGAAACACCCTGCCCTGCAGTGCTGGACCTGTGCAGGTGTCACTGACCCTGTGAACAATGTCACCGAACCCTGCCCTGCAGTGCTGGACCTGTGCAGGTGTCACTGACCCTGTGCAGGTGTCACTGAACCTGTGAACAATGTCATTGAACCTGTGCACAATGTCACCGAACCCTGCCCTGCAGTGCTGGACCTGTGCAGGTGTCACTGACCCTGTGCACAATGTCACTGAGTGTGTGCAGGTGTCACTGACCCTGTGCAGGTGTCACTGAGTGTGTGCAGGTGTCACTGACCCTGTGCAGGTGTCACTGAGTGTGTGCAGGTGTCACTGACCCTGTGCAGGTGTCATTTCACTGCACTCTGCCAGGGTAGCAGCTCCAGGCTGTCCTGGTGCAGCCTGGCACAGTCTGAGGGGGTTTGGGGAAGGGATCCCCTGGCAGGGCAGTGCTCAGTTCCCCTGCAGGGCTGGGGGTGGTGGCACCTCCACCGCTGGGGACGTGCCAGCCCTTCAGAGAGGCACACAGAGACACCCCTGCAGTGCCTGGGCTGCCACTGGCACTGCCACTGTCACCACAGACTGGGGTGTCTGGGCTGGCACTGTCACCGCAGGCTGGCAGCGAGCTTGGGGTGCTGCAGCTCTGCCCTGGGCTGGCACTGGCACTGCCACCACAGGCTGGGGTGTCTGGGCTGGCACTGACACTGTCACTGTCACTGTCAGCAGAGGCTGGGGTGCAGCAGCTCTGCCCTGGGCTGGCACTGACACTGTCACTGTCACTGCCACCACAGCCTGGGGTGCAGCAGCTCAGCCCTGGGCTGGCACTGACACTGGCACTGACACTGGCACTGGCACTGTCACTGTCACCAGAGGCTGGGGTGCAGCAGCTCAGCCCTGGGCTGGCACTGACAGGCAGGGCAGCATTTCTGGGATTTCCCAATGCTGGTGCAGAGCAGGGGCTCCCAGAGGGCTGCAGGAATCAGGGTGCCATTCACAGCTCACTGGGGCTTTGGGGAGGAGGTTCCCCTTGCTCAGCCCTGCCCCGAGAGCCTGGCCAGCCCTCGGGGAAGGACAAGCTCCATGTCTCACCCTGTGCCCAGGGGAACCTTTCAGGTTACATTTTGTGGCGGGTGAAACACGAGGATGTTTTACTTCACAGTGTAATTTTAAGAGGCCTGGCCTGGCTCATGCTCTGCCCTCTCATATTCCATGGTGTGTGTGTGTGTGTGTTTTTGCTCTCTCTCACTTTCTCAGAGTCACAGAGCTGTTTTGATTGATTGTCCTCAGCTGCAGCTGAAAGTCCAGCCAGCCAGTTTATAGACTTGGTTCCAGCATCAATTCTCACTTTGAAAAACATGACATTTAAAACCACCCTTTGGTTTTCCTACATATGGATCTGATGCTTTTGTTCAAGATTGTTTTTGCTGCTTTTCCCCTGCAATATAAGTCTCATTTGGACACCACATCTCCTTGACCTCAGAGCACCTTCATTTCAGTGCCATGGTAATTGACAGGTTGAATTTATGAGACACTGTCAAGGCTCAGTATTAATAGCAGATATTAACGTCACCAGCGTTTTCCAGTAGAGAATTAATGGCAGTGTTGTCTGTAACCCTCTGAAAGGATTCCTCCTGCCTCCACACAGGCCCTGCTTTTCTGCTTTCTGCTCTAATCCCTTGCTTTTAATGACATTACAACAGGGCACTCAGCAAACCCCTCCCCTTCCCTGCTCCTTCTCCATGACTTTGCTCCTTTTCAAGTGATTTGTGTGAGCCCAGAGTGAGTGTGGAGCTGTCTGAGGGTGGGAGGTGCTGTGAGAGGTGCCCAGTGCTGAGGGGAGCTGTCCCTGCATCCCTGGTGGTGGCCACAAAGCTGTCCCTGCATCCCTGGTGGTGGACACAAAGCTTGGCCTGACCCAGGAACTCCTTAGAGAGAAACCTGAGCTTGGTGGCTTCAGCTCAGGGAGGAGAGCCAGGGACTGCTGTGTGCCTCAAAGCCCTGCAGAGCTGCAGGATGGGTCGGGCTCTTCTCTCTGCTGTTTAATTGGCACCTCTGTGAAGATGAAAAGCCTGTGGTTGCTGCTCAGGTCTTTGTTTGGTCAAGACAGGCTCTGGGAAGCCTTTCCTGAGCAGCCCAGGGATGGAGGATGAGAGATGTTCTTCACAAAGGTGTTGTGTGCTCACACAGCACAGGGCTTGGGATTGCCCCAGAGTGGGATTTTTAGAGAAGCAGGTCTCAAATGCCATCAATCTGAGAGAACCCTGAAGGCAGGGAGCAGAGAGAGAGCAAAGCTGCTGGGAGCTGAGCCCTGGGCTGTGGGCTGGTGGCTTTGCAGGGCAGGGAGGGCCTCTCCAGGCTGCCACAGCCCATCCCCAGGGATCCCAGGTGTGATGTCCCTCCTCCTCCTCCTCCTCCCAGCCCTGCACAGCCCCTGCAATCTCCAGGATGCTGCAGGCCTTGCCGTGGTGGAGCTCTGAAGTGTCACTGGTAGAAAAGATGTTTTCTGGGTCCCCAGGAGCCCTTTGGACCCTTAAATCTGAAAAAGGAGCTGGAGGGCATCTTCTGGTTCCTGTTTTTAGCACCAGGTTCATGCTGCTGCACTGGGTGCAATGCCCATCTTTCCTGGAGTTCTTCCAGGTGTGCAAACCTTGACACAGATATCTCTGTACTGTATTGCTCTGCTTTTCCCTGACTTCTGATGAGTTTACTGGTGACAAATTCATTTCTGGAGGCAGGTGTGTGACGCAGGAGGGAGTTGGTGCGTCCCTACTTGAAAAAATCTCGAAAAAAATCTCAGTTCTCAACCCTGTGGTTGAGCAGGTGCTGCTGCACCTTGTCCAGGTGGGAAGGGGCTGAGGGCACAGCCTCAGCTGGGATTTCTCCATGCTGGTGTGTACCTGCACATTTCCCTTCTTCCCTACACGTTCTGGAAGAGGAAATCCTGCTTGGTCAACACAGCATTGCCTCAGTGGCTGCTCTGGTGTGGTTCAGACAAGGTTCCCACCAGCTCCCATGGTTAATAAATCTTTTTTATTCAAAACCCCCAAAAAGCCAGCCAAGATGCTCCTTTTTTCCATTTTTTTTTTCTTTCCTTTTCCATCTTGTTCCTGTTAGAGGAACTCTGGGAGCCTGTCTTGGTGCTTTCACTCTTTCACATGCCAAAGATCCCTCTTAGTTATGCTCCTGCCAAACCAGATCTTATAGTCTTGCCTCTGAAACCATCCCCTTCCCTGCTCCTTGGGGTTCCTTTTGTTGCTGTTGCTTTTTCATTGAATTTCCTTGTGTTTATTGACATGTCTATTGTTGAGCTTCCTGGACACATGCAGCTCTCTTTTTTTGGGATACAGGGAAAGACAAATAGTTGCCTTCACTTGTGTGCCCCTGCTGTTGGGGAAATACTGTCAGGGCTGTGATTCCTACAGATGGGATGGCTCATGTGGAGCTGGGGTCGTGGAGGGTGTAAACTGGCCCTGCTCCACTGCCTTGGCTGGAGGAAAGCCAGTTTGGTCCAGCTGAGAATCTGTCCTTAGTGTCTAAACAGTTATTACACACTAATAAAGATTAATGAGCACAAATCCCCACGGATTCGACATCAAATGGCAATTTTGCTCATTACTCTTTATTGCCATGTTATGGTTGCTGGTGTTAGAGCAGGCTCCCCTCTCTGCTCTGGATGTGCCCAGAGGAGGAGGAGGCTGAGCCTGGGGAGAGGAAGGGTGGGCAGAACACACAGAGCACACCAGATGTCCACATTTCACACCCTGTGTCCTGCCCCCAGGCTCCTGGTTTCCTTGAAAGCCCTTCAGCAGCAGCAGAGGATGGATCCCAGAGCTTTGCCTGCTCCTCTGGCCTCTGCCTGGGCTGTAAAACCCAGATTGTTTCTGCTGAGAAGGGATCACATCTCCTCATTAATATTTCAGCTCAGCCTTTGCTGGAGCAGATGGAGAATGTGAAATTTGCCCTGTGCTCTGCAGAGCTGGGAGATCCCCCCTGATCGTGGCTGGAGGAGTGGCAGCTCTGTTGAAGGCTGAAAGGACTCTGCTCCTTCACACAACCCCACTCCATAAAATCGGTGGCTTTTGGTAATAAATAGGGTCAGAAAAAGCTGCACCTCAGATTTGAGGCGTTTGCAGATGAATAAACACAGCCAGGAGCTGCTGGTGCAGTGCTGCAGGCACAAAGGTCCATTGCTGGATAAATGGAAAGGACTCTGAGAGTGCAGTGAACTTCAAGGGTGGATTTAATGGCCTGGGGACAAAATGAGTGCTCTGATGGGCAGCTGCTGTCAGTCCTCTCTGCCAGGGAGGAGCAGGAGAGGCAGGACACAGCCTGAGAGCAGCCTGGCTGCCCTTGCCCTCCCCACATCTTCCTTCAGGCTCAGATTTGTGACTCCCACTCATCCCCAGCTCCAGCAAAGGGAGCAAAACTCCAAAACCCAAAAGAAACCCCCAGGGGAAAACCTGCAGGTGATCCAAGGCACGGTGCTGTTGCTGTGTGGCCTTAAAAAAAGGGCAAAGCCTGGAGGGTTTTTCCCTTTTTAAAAAAGGGAAAAGGCCTGGAGGCCTCTGGAGCTGAGAGAGAAGAGGGGAGGTTTTCAAAGTGGTCTCCAACCAGCTTAATGCTGGAAATGCTCATTTTCAGGCCAGCAGGAGGAGGGAATTCCCCAGGGACAGCCAGGGAGCAGCTGGGGCTGCAGGATGGTTGGGGATGGTGTCCCTCTAGGAGAGAACATTCAGCCATCTCAGACTGTCCCAGAACACCCAAAAACCTTCAGCATTTTTATGGTTTGGGTTTTTTTTTCAAGGTGGACACTGCAAAAGTCAGAAAGGGCCTTGATTTGTGTCCTTCAGAGCAGCCCTGGGATGCTGCAGAGCTCTGGGACACCTGACATCCCGGGCACCTTCAAATCTTTATTTTCATATCAAAATATTTCCCATCTTTTTATTTTCATGGGACTTTACTGGCAGCCAGCAGGAAGGGGAAGGGGCCTGCAGTCCATGGAGTGCTTTGAGGGAGGAAGGAGCTGCCTGTCCTCTCCAGATCCCTGCTCCCTAATTCCCCAGCTAGGAATTACCTACACAGCCACCCTGCAGGAGTTTGTCCCGTCATTTGCTGCCCTTTGGGACACCTGATATCCTGGGCACCTTCAAATCTTTATTTTCATATCAAAATATTTCCCATCTTTTTATTTTCATGGGATTTTACTGGCAGCCAGCAGGAAGGGGAAGGGGCCTGCAGTCCATGGAGTGCTTTGAGGGAGGAAGGAGCTGCCTGTCCTCTCCAGATCCCTGCTCCCTAATTCCCCAGCTGGGAATTACCTACACAGCCACCCTGCAGGAGTTTGTTTGCTGCCCTTTGGGACACTTGACATCCTGGCACCTTCAAATCTTCATTTTCATATCAAAATATTTCTCATCTTTTTATTTTAATGGGATTTTACTGGCAGCCAGCAGGAAGGGGAAGGGGCCTGCAGTCCATGGAGTGTTTGGGGGAGGAAGGAGCTGCCTGTCCTCTCCAGATCCCTGCTCCCTAATTCCCCAGCTGGGAATCAGCTGCACAGCCACCCTGCAGGAGTTTGTCCCTTCATTTGCTGCCCTTTGGGAATGCTGGGCAGCTCTGGAGCTCAGCAGCCCTGCTCTGAGGTGGCTGAGCCCAGCAGCAGCCAGGATGAGCCACAATCCCTTCCTTGGAGGCTCCTGCTGTTTGGAGGACGGGGCGAGCGTCCAGCGGCCGCGAGGTTCTGCGGGGAGAAACTGGGAGAAGTTTGGAAGTGGAGATGGAAATCTCAAAAGCTCAGACATCCTTTGGCCATTTCCAAAGCTGCCTGGTGTTAGCCAGACCTGAAAACCCTTCCTAGGAGTTTGATTTCGGGGTATTTTGATCTGTTACTTTCGCTTTTGGGCTTAGCTAAATCCAGGAAACTCACTGTGGTGGAATTTTTGAATCAAGACTAAACACACCCCAAAGTATTCCTGAACCCATCAGGAAAGCTGCTGCTTGGTTTATCTTCCAGGGATAATTCAGGCCAGCTCAGGCTTGAATTCAGTCTGGTTTTGCCCCTAGATAATGATTGTTTTTGAGGAAATAATGAGAGCAGGCCATGATCTTTCCAAGAGGCTGTGACCTGACGCACCAAACCGTTCCAGGAGGTGGATGGAGATAAATTCAGTGAGAGGGGCCAATGTCTGGAGGCTGGCAGAGCAGCCTGGAGTATCCATGGCCTCCAAAAACTCACACAGACACGTTTTCCCCAGGAACTGGGGGATGGAGGTGTTGGGTTTTGCCATATCTTGGGATTTTTCCCTCTAGGAGAGAACATTTGGGGTGTCCCAGAACACCCAAAAACCTTCAGCATTTTTATGGTTTGGGTTTTTTTTTCAGGGGGGATACTGTGAAAAGTCAGGAAGGGCCAGGTGTCCTTGATTTGCACAGCCAGGGTGAAGAAATGTGGATTAAGTGCCTGGTAAAAGCCAAAAAAAGGTGTGTTTAAAGATAAATCCCAGTCTCTGTCACAGCTGTTGATCTGGGATCGAATTTTCCCAAATCCAGGTACAGCTGCAGAGCTCTCCATCCATTTTTAGCCCAAATTTACTCCCAAATCCTGCATAAACACCTACAGCATGGACTGTGCCTTTTGGGGGGCTTCTTGCAGGCTGGGGCTCAAAATCCAATATTCCCCAAGGCAGGATTTGGCTCTGAATTTTCCCTTTAAAATCCATGTGTAAAGTGAATTTCCAGGGCTCAGCCACTGTTTTTATTTTGGTGAATCCAGTGGTTTGTGCTTGGTGAGAGCTGTCCCTGTGCCAGGGGCTGCTGGAAATAGTCACAACATCCAAAAGAGCTGGAATTCTGCATTTTTTAATAGCAACACAACAAAGGGAAGCTGCTAAATGGAGCTTCTTGTAAGCTGGAAATGTGTTGGAGTAAAATTTGTCATTTCTTGTAGGGGAAAAAGAAAAAAACAAAACCTAAACAACTCTCTAAAATTGTCCAAAATCTTCAATTTAAGGATTTACAGTTTTATTGGCAAAGATCCCTGTTTAGCATCAATATATGGAATTTCTAGACTTTCTGTCTTAGGGTGTGAAGTCTGCTTTTTCTGGAGATGGTGGGAAACCTGTAACAAGAATATTTCTACATCATTTTGGCTGGGAAAAAAAAACCCAAACACCAAAAAATGAGCAAAAAAATGGAAAAGCACCCAGATCCCAGTGATCTGGTGTTGGAGAGGGCACATGAACATGTTAGGAAGGAGAAGACTTTCCAACCTGCTGTAATACAAGTCCTTTTTTACTTTATTTTTAGGAGTTTTTTTACAGTAACATCATTTGGTTGCTTAACTGTGAAAGTCTCTGCTTTTCCATCCCTGTGGAAGGCTGATATTCTTTCTCATGTTCTTCTTATTTATTATTTATCCCTTTCTGGTACTATCCAAGAGGTGCTGGAGGTATCTCCCAGCCTGCCCTGGAGCCATGTGGAATCCCCGTGGTTTCTCCTACCAGCTGGGATGGCAGCAGACACCTAATTATGATTTCAAATTATATTTATAGCAAGTTAGATTATTTTTCTTTTAGTGTCCTGGTTTGCTCTAGCATTAGGGATGGGGATAGGGAATCTTGTTTTTAAAAAAATTGTATTTTTTGGAGTTTTCTTTTAACATCTTGGGGGCTTCTGAAGAAACCTGCTCACTTTTATGTTTTTAGGAGGGAAAAACGAGGTGGGTTTCTTGTTCCTTTGAGATGGGATTGAGTAGCACCAGGGTTCACTTTAGCTGGTAAAATGCTCTGTGTCACATCGTTAAAACCACCCCGAATTCTGAGAAAACAACCACTTTCCACCTGAAAATTAAAATGTGGTTGGTGACAAACTTGGTTTGTCCAAGGCTCGTGCCAGGCTTTTCTCTGTCAGATTTCCATGGAGTTTGCTGAGCCCTGGGTGCTCAGGATGGGCCAGGGCAGGGCTGGGGACACCCAGGTGTCACCTGTGGGGTGGAGGACGCCTGGTCCTGCAGAAATAATCCAGCAATTCATCAGCAGCTTCTTGTTCTCCAGGGGATGTTGAGGGCAATCCCTGAAGTGTGGGAGAGAATCAGGACTGGGCGCTCAAACCCCATCAGGTTTTGTTCTTTTTATTCCCTTTCTCCCCTCGGAAAGGTGCTTCCAAAGTCTCCCCAGCGTTTCTGCTAAAGAATGACAGAATCAGAGAACCACAGAGTCATTTAGGGCAGAAAAACCTTGAAAATCATCGAGTCCGACCAAAAACTCAGCACTGCCAAGGCCACCACTAACCCATGTCCCCAAGTGCCACATGCCCACATTTTAAGCCCTTCCAGGGAGGTGACTCAAGCCCTTCCCTGGTGCAGCTGTTTTCAGACAGCTCACGCTGCTTCTCTGGTTTGTTTTCTTTCCCCAACGTATAAGAAACGTTGGGTAGCAGAATGTGGAATTGATTAGAAGTTCATAAAGCAGGGACCTCAGAAGGATGTGGGTATAAATGCTTTTCAGGCATCCAAGGTGAACTTTAAATGGAGCTTTGGCCCTCATTTGCTTTCTGCTTTTCAAAAACCATTTATGAGAAAGTGGAGCTGTCAAAGCCATGCATGAACTTTGCCTTCTTGCAAATAACTTGTCTCAAAGTAAATTGTCCAAATGCACAAGAAACTTGTCTCAGAGTAAATCCAGTAGCTCTACAAAGCTGGAATTGTGTGCATTAGAGGGTGTGAGAGGTGTGTGTGTGTGGGTGGGTGTGTGTGTGTGTGAGCACATGTTGTGCTTGGGGGTGTGCAGGGAGTAACTCGACCATTTTGAGATTTACAAAAACACAATGCAAGTGCTTTTAGAAAAAGAAGAAAAAAAGGCAGCGTAAAATATTTATTTCTTGGCAGAAGTACATCAGACCACATCTCCCATCCTTCTTTTAATTGCTTGGTGTTTGTTTGTGTTGTCTCAGGCTTTGCTGGTTTCCTCTGCAGGGCTCTGTCACCTCACACAACCCCTCTGTCAGCCAGGGCACGGGGCAGCTCCAGCCCCTCAGGAGAGCCCTGGGGTGCAGGCAGGGAGCAGAGGCAGAGCTGGTGCTGGGTTGAAGGCAGCACAGAGCAATGTGGGTGATTTTCAGTTTTCAGCCGTGTGGAGGGAACTCTTTCCTTGTGAGAATCCAAACCACCACAGCCTGAGGCAGCACCCGAGTCACAGGCTTGGGGAGGGTCCTTGGCCAGCCAGGGCAGCTTGGAGGGGGTGAGGTGGCACTGGCACGGCTGTGAGGTGACACTGGCTGGTTGGCAGTGTCCTGTGGGCTTTGCCAAGGGTTTGGAGCTGCCCTGTGCGGCGTGGGTGCTCCGAGCTCCCGTTCTCAGCCAGGTGCAGACGCTGCCAAGTCCCACCAGTCAGGTACTGCCACGCTCACTGCTGGTCCCTGTGCTCCAGAGTCCTGCTGAGGTCACCTGGCTACCCACCTGCACGTCCCCTCCCCCTGGCTCCACCTTCAACACGTCCCTGTGCTGCCTTCACCCATCTCTGCTGTTCCTGGTGCTCTGCAGATGAGCAGGGGTAGCAGAGTGACAGCAGGACTGGGTGTGTAATGTTTGAGAGGCTTTTACTCCATGTTGTTGTTTTAATGAGATGCTTTTAGGATCCTTGCTGAACTGTTATTCTTTAACCTTCACTGTCACAGATTCTTTCTTCCTTCCCTTTCTTCTCTTCACTTCAGTCAGATTGGCAAAATACATTTGGCTTTAAAAAAACCCAACTGACCCCAAACCCTGCTGATGGGATAAGTTACTCCTCTTTACTGTGCTTTGATTTGATTTCTCAGGATACTCAGAGGTTTTTCACTGCTGCTGAGAGGGGACAGTACACCTTTTTGGAGACTTCAACCACTGTAACAGTTTTCCAGATGTGTGTGTGCGTGTGCGTGCGTGTGTTCTGCTGAATATCGTGTGCATCTCTGAAATGCTTCAAACAACTGCCTGGAAGTCAAAAACCAACCACCTCTTTCCAGTCATATGTTTGCCGTGACTTTTCATAACCACACTTGAAACTAGTGGTCTTGGATGGAAATATTCAAAGAGCAGGGCATCTTTATAGCAATGGTATGTCAGTCGAATTACGGGAAATGTACACAAAAATAAATAAATGAAATTTAAAAGTAACATTCTCTCAGCCTACCTGTGTTTCCCTCAGTGGAAGTGCTACCAGTTGTGTCAGGACACGCTTTGGGCTGCTTTTGCCATTCCCATGGGAGGTTTTTGGGGATCATCTTACTCCCAACAGCTTATCATACATTACTGAAAGCTCAGGAATGCTCAAGCTGCTCGACAGGGATAATTGTCAGCGCTGGTTTCCCTTTCCCTGCTCGGGCTGGCGGGGCAGGCGCAGCCACATCCCGTCCAGCCCACATCAAAGGCACGGCCTGCAGGGACGGCAGCAGCGCCTTCCTGCCCCCAACCCTCCCAAAATCAGCTTTTCCAGGGGTTCCAGGGGACCCAGCGCCGTGCCCAGCATCGCTCCAGGCTGGGCTCTGCTGGGTGGGACACTCAGCACCCCCCGGCGGTGTGGCCAAGGGCTGGGCTGGGCTGGGCTGCAGGACAGATGTGCTGCTGTGCTGTGTTTCTGCATTCCCCATCACTGTTACCTGCCTTTCTTTCCAGGGTGGCTCTCAGGCCACTTTTTGTCCTTTTGTCCTGATGCAAGGCCAGTGTTCACCCTGAGTTCATTGCGTGAGCCAAACCGCTTTGCTGGAGTGAAGCGTGTTGGGCTGGTTGTGCTGAAACATGAATCGCTGCTTCCCTCCTCCTCCTGTAAATAAAATTATCCTTCCATTTATGTTAGAACTGCAGAAAACAATATCCCAGCTCCCTCTGCTGATCCTGCAGTCCCCGTGAGGGCGAGAGTGCTGGCTGCAGAGCTGATGTGCTGCACAGTGAACTCCAGAGACCCAGCCTGGTTAATAAAAAGCTTTGAGGGGCACAGGTTTGAAGTGCAGCTTTGTAATGCAATTATTTGGGTTGGTGGAATGGCAGATGCTGTTCCCTCTGCCTCCCTTGCCTGTTTCATGTGTGAAATTGTGAAGTAATTCCTTATGTCACATGGAAGTGAGGAAGAGAACAGGAAAAGTTTGGAGGTATGAGGAAAATCAATGTTTGCCACCTGGAAGAAGCACAGATGCCTGGGCTGAACACTTTGGGATTGCAGCAGGAATATTATAACCCAGCAGTGGGAATGCTGGTGATGCAGAGATTGCCATAAAAATATCTGAAGGGAAAAGCTGCAAGAGGCACAGACCCATTTCTGAGAATCCTGAACTGAACAGCTGCTGAAGTTCTCTCTGCGCTGCACGTGCGTGTGTGTTCCGTTTAAAAGGAAGAAATTAAGAGCCATATTTTTATTTTATCAAATCAAATTACCCCTGTATGCTCAGAATATTTATGCATCAGTGCTTTTTTTTTTATTAGGGCTTTATCTCACTGTAATCAATTCCAAATACTAACCTATTTTTATCGCTGTAATGCAGCAGTAATTTATAAGATGTAGACGGAACGCACACGAGATGCCAAAAGCAATTTTATGGAGCCTCTTTTGTTGTCATCTACAATGCATCAGCTCTTGCCTTCAGCCTCCCATCAATTTTAAAAGCCCCAAGAAGAAAAAAAAAAAATAAAGAAAAAGGAGCAAGTACAGCGAAGCAGCTGCCAAGGCCTGGAATAGCCTGAGATCTGTGTGCACCTTTGGGATGGAGGCTGATTGAACACGGCACAATAATGAAAACCGTGCTGGGCTTTGTAATGCAATTATCTGGGTTGAAAATGGCAGATCCTGTTTCCTCTGCCTCCCCTGCCTGCTCCATGTATGAAATTGTGAAGTCATTCCTGCGTTATCCCAGCTAACATCACAGGGAAGTGAGGAAAAAAACAGGGAAAGTTGAGGTGCGAGGAAGAGAAGAGGGAAAGTTGGGGTCCTTGGGGCTGAACTGAACTGCCTTCTGCCTTCTGCATCTTCTCTTTTCTCCTGTCCTTTGGGAGCCCTCCTGGATGGGCACTAGGATTGGCTTCCAAAGTGCAGATATGCCAATGAACATTCCAGAACCCCCATCCCAGTTCCCACACCAAGCAGCTGCTTTTGAGAAGCTTCCACCAAGCTCTTGTGCCCCTGAGGGGCACCTGCAACAGGAGCACCTATGGGTGTGCTCATGGCTGAGGTTCTCCAAGTCTTCCCAGTCAAGATCTTGCCCGTCAGACATCGCTGCTGCTCTCCCAAATTTTCCTGGTGTTACCATTCCAACACACTTTTGGTTCCAGTTCTGGCTCTCTGGTGCTGGAAGTGCTTAGAGTGATGGTGAAATCAATATCATGATTAGTGATTAGACAAGTGGAAATGGCTTCAGATTCAGAGAGAGTAGGCTTAGATGGGAATTCTTCCCTGTGACAGGAACTGTTCTGACAGGAACAGTTCTGGAATTGTTCTGAAGGAGCAGAATTCCCTGCTGAGCCTGGTGCCACAGTGGGATCTGCACTGGGGCACTCCAGGAGCTGAGAGGAGAACAGAGGTGGTGAGGGACTGGGATGGATTTCCCAGAGCAGCTGTGGCTGCCCCTGGATCCCCGGAAGTGCCCAAGGCCAGGCTGGGTGGGGCTTGGAGCCACCTGGGATAGTGGAACGTGTCCCTGGCCTGGATGATCTTTAAGGTCCCACCCAACCCAAACCATTCTGTGGGTTCATAAATCTGTGAAGATCTTGCAGTGTTTTTGAAGCACGCACTGCACCCAAAGGTGATGCAGTTTATTGATGTTAAAGACACAGATGTTTAGTTCTGTTTCATTTACTTGCTGAATCCTACTAATAGACACTTGGAAGCACCTTCAGACTAAAAGCACATCCCATTTAATACCCAGTGATTGCTTTTAAGGCATGCATATAAATAGGTCTCTTTCAATAGGCTTCTATTAACCACAGACACTGAAAATAAATGGAGGAACATTACAGAGCATTGACAAATTATTGATGGCAAACATTACCAAGCCACCTTTGTTGTTTGCCTGCCCCTTTCATATTGGAGGGCTTTTGGGAAATAACAATCAAAGCAGCCCCTCCTGGAGGAATCATTACTAAAGCATTTTGCATGCAGATTACTTCAGGCCTCAGCACCGCGCTCGGCTGGGTCAGGAGAGGAAGGCCAAGATTTGCTGATTGAGATCAGATGGCTGGTGGCGAGAAGGAATCTAGATGACTTAACTGGAGGGATTAGACTCAAGTCTTTTGGCTTCCACTTGGCTGTTTTATAAACTGCACAGCCGGGCCGCGTTCCCCTCGGCGTGTGCGCGCTGCGCGCGGGGCGGCTCGGGGCACCCGCCAGTCCCTCAGCGCTGGCAGGGCAGCCCTGCTGGGTGAGAAAGGCAAAACCAGTGCAGGTGGAAGCTAAAATTAGCCCAGAGCTCCAGCCCTCACACCTCCAGCCAGGCTGAGCCCGCAGCGCTCTCCAGCCCCGCCGCGGTTTGGTGGGTGATGCCGCGGGGCAGAGCCGCCGTTCCCAGAGCTCCAGACGGGGTTCGCAGAGCTCCAGCTGCTGTTCCCAGAGCTCCAGACACTGTCCCCAGAGCTCCAGCCCCGTTTCCCTGCCCTCCCCATGGCCTCTGAGGTACCCAAACACAAGCAATGTCCCCACAGCTGGCGCTTGGCTGCAGGGTGAGGAGCCATCGGAGGGTTTTGTTGCAGCAGTTTGAAGCCTCACCCATTGGATGTATCCCCATGGGAGCAGATGGAGCTTTCTCCTTTCTCTCAGAGCCTAACCTTTAATTTTACAAGGCTGATTGAAACCAAGAGTGGAAATAAAAAGTCAGAGCTGCTCTGTTTTCCTTCCCCTCCCTTCCATTATCTTCTTTCTTTTCCATCCATCCTCGTTTCACATGCCTCTCGGATTGCGTCCCCCTGGTTTCCCAGTTATTTATTGACCCAGACCTAATTCCTTATTTCCAGAAATGTGTCATGAATCCTGCCTTTGAGTCATTTGCTTTTTGCTTTCCAGGCTCATCTCTTTGACCACGTTTTCCTGTGAAAGATAAGGATGTAGGGTTTGTGGAGTAATCGCAGCAGGATGCCTGGGTTTCATTCATGGATCTGTTGCCACTGGCTCATTATGGAAAATTAGGAGAGTTATTTCACCTTTCAGTGCCTCACCTCGGTGTCACCATCTGTAAAACAAGGCTCGTAATTGTTATCTCTTCCTCGCAGGAGAACTGGGGAGCTTCACTAATGACCATCTGCTAAATGCTCTCAGATCCTCACATGAACATTTCTACTGAAGTGCAAATTATTATTAGAAACCAGGGATTGTTACTGGATTGATATCAAATCATTGTCGACAGCTTCTCTGCAGGGAAAACTTAGGCACAGCCAACAAGAACAAGCTGCATGTTTTGAAGTTGTGCAGTTGATTATGTTGGCTTTCATCTTCTGGTAAGAGGATCCTCTGCCATCTGAACTCTCTGATCTCTGGGAACACAATTCATCCAATCAATCTGGAGGAAAATAAACCTCTGCAGACAAAAACATTAAGTATCCACCTGAGATCAGATGAAGATGGAAGATGTTAATTAATTCCCAGCCCCCAGCCTTTAACTCTTGCACAGCCAGAGCTCCCCTGGCCCACCAGGCAGTGCTGGAGGGGAGCACAGGACACATCCATGGCCCATCCCAGGCTTGCAGAGTCTCCTGGGCTCTGTTTTAATTGGAAACATGCAAATATTGAACAATTAAATTGGTGCCACTGAGGGCTCCTATGGACAGTCTGGGGGTCACGTGCTGATCTCGTGGTCCACTCGGAGACTCCAGGTGCCAGCACAGATTCCAGCTGTGGCTCCTTCCCAGATGTGGTGGTTTAACCCCAGCCCCAGCAGCTCGGCCCCACAGGGAACCAGAAAGAGAGCCAGAGGGGTAAAACTGAGAAAACTCCTGGGATGAGATAAAGACAGATTCATAATTAGCGCAAAATCCACACATGCAAACAAAGCAGAACAAGGAATTCATTCCCCACTTCCCATGGCAGGCAGGGGCTCAGCCATCCCCAGGACAGCAGGGGGTACAAAGGCCACCACTCCAAATGTCCTCCCCTTCCTCCTCCTTTATCCCCTGAGCCTGACATGGATGGCCTGGGGTGTCCCTGGGGTCACTTGGGGTCCTGGCTGTGTCCCTTCCCAGCTCCTTGTGCCCTCACTGGAGGGGTGAGGAGCAGAAAAAGTCTGGACTGTGCAAGCACAGCTCAACTATAACAAAAACATCCCCAGGTTATCAACCCTGTGCTCAGCACAAACCCCAAACCCAGCCCCACAGTGGAAGAAAATCAACTCCATCCCAGTCAGAACCAGTCCAGCAAGGAGCCATCCTGGGCTGAGGGACATCCCTGCGCCTCTGCTGACCCTGACCCAGTGAGTTTCCTCCTCCCTCAGCCTCAGTGCTGGCAGCTGATGGGTTTAGTTGAACCTGGAGCTGACATTTAGGACATGCAGACACAGAACCCCCGTGGGACCCCTCTGGGGTGTGCCCCGTGTGCCCTGGAAACTCCACTGGAAATATTTCAGGTGTTGGTTACAGTCTCACTGCAGTGAGTTCTGCAGTTCTTCACTAACAAGACACAAAATGCCCAACAATCTTTTGCTACAAGGTCTTTTAAGGCCAAACTATCCAATTAAGAAATGACACCTAAATAATTTTCACTTTAAACCCAATAACAGATCACTCAAAGCCCACAGTGTGGACTTTTCTGTTCAATTACACAAAACCACCCAAACCCATGGAGAAGGTGAAGAAGGTGAAGAAGAAGGAAGAAGAAGGTGAAGAAGAAGGAGGAGAAGAAGGTGAAGAAGAAGGTGAAGAAGGAGAAGAAGAGGAGGAGAAGAAGGAGAAGAAAAAGGAGAAGAAGGAAGAGGAGAAGGAGAAGAAGGTGAAGAAGAAGGAGGAGAAGAAGGTGAAGGAGAAGAAGAGGGAAGAGGAGAAGAAGAAGGTGAAGGAGAAGAAGAGGGAGGAGGAGAAGAAGAAGGAGGAGATGAAGGTGAAGGAGAAGAAGAAGGAGCAGCCTCCACCCTAAAACCTCCATCTTGCTCCATATATATTACTATATTCTAAACCCCCAAACTGAGTTTTCCACCCTGTGATATCACACACTTCTATCCAAACTCCACACCCACAATCCCAGTTCTGCCATTCCATTTTGGAAGCTTCTCCACAGCCTCAGGTCAGTGCAGTGTTCTCTTGGGGGTCAGTGTCTGGCAGCACAGAAAATCTCAAATTCTCAGCAGCCAGAACTCCAATCACAGGGGCCTCTCACCCTTTTAGTGCCTGGCCTCATCTTGTTTTTCCCGGAGCTGGGGATGGGGAGGGAGGATGCCTGGAGGCTACAACCCATCAGGGGCCATTCAATAGGGACAAACATCCCTACTGACAGCAGAAATGGGGCTGGGGGCTATGGGGAACAGAGAGCTGTGACACCAGAACTGACAATTTACAGCTGGAGAGGTTTAGGAACAGCCCCCTTCCCCCAGTGACACCATTATGTGCCATTAGGGTCACTGTCTTATTTTGCAGGGTTTAAGGAAAATAAATATGGTTTAATGATGCTGCAGTCTGAAATCATCATTTGGTGCTACACTCACACAACCAAAGCATCACTCAGGGAAAAATGGGTGACTTTTTTTGGGATCTGCCAGGGGTAAATCAATATGGCAAATGGGTGACTTTGGGATTTTAAAAGGTGCCAGAGGAATATCAGCATGAAAAATGGGGGACACTGAGATTTTGGGAGCTGCCAGAGGAATATCAGCATGGAAAATGGGTGACTTTGGGATTTTGGGATCTGCCAGGGGAGTATCTAGATAGAAAATGGGTGACTTCGGGATTTTGGGATCTGCCAGGGGTAAATCAGCATGGAAAATGGGTGACTTTGGGATTTTGGGATCTGCCAGGGGTAAATCAGCATGGAAAATGGGTGACACTGAGATTTTGGGAGCTGTCAGGGGAATATCTAGATAGAAAATGGGTGACTTTGGGATTTTGGGATCTGCCAGAGGAATATCAGCATGGAAAATGGGTGACTTTGGGATTTTGGGAGCTGCCAAGCATAAATCAGCATGGAAAATAGATGACTTTGGGATTTTGGGATGTGCCAAGGGAATATCAACATCCCTGCACTGCACTGGGTCTCTGGAGACAGGACTCGATTCTCTCCAGCAGTGCAGAGCTTGTAGAAAATGGAAAAAAAAATAAAATAACCCAGTAATTTTTTAATTAAAAAAGGATAATAACCTCTTGTGTTAAAACTGTGAAAATCAGTCCTCTACATTTAAAAATGGGCTTGTAAAAGCATATGTGCCTTTTGGCTATTTCCTAGAATATATAGCTTTGGTCACATGGCTCTCATTAAGACACCAGAAAATGTTGTAAACTGGCATTTATAAGCTCACCATAGGAAATTTCTGTATTTTTATTTTGAATTTATAATCCCACTCCAAGATTTGCTGAAAGATATAAAACTTAACTTGAGGTTTTGGAAAGGGAATGATGTCTGAACAAAACAGTCTCCTTTTGGTAAAAACTCCCATCTGTTCAAGTTCTGACGTGTTCTTCAGGCAAATAAGATTTTTTTTTTCCTACATGTATTAAAAAAACCAACAAAGCAGATCTGGCTAAGAGCACAGTCACTGATACTTTAACTGTTAATATTTCATAACATTGCATTTTTAAAGGTAAAATTACTTAAAATACATAGAAACACACTCATTTCCATCTCTGCTGAGGATCCCTGCGTGAATTTAACACTGAAAACGAGGAAGTTTTGGTCACAAAATAAAAAGGAACATTAAAATCAAGGGAGATTTTAACCCCATTTTTTTACACTGAGGTTTGAATAACACCACCCCAGCTCGTAAATAACATCAGCAGATGGAAACCCCCCTGTTTGCCCGGAGCTCGCATCTCTGGACACAGATCAAAATTAGAAATAAAACAAACTCATTAACTCCTACAACGGTGAAACGAGGGTTGATGCCTGTCATCCCTGAAAATCCGAGGGATTTGGAGGCAGCAGGTTGTCAGAGCAGCCTGCAGGGCTGATTCCAGCAGCTCTTTCCCAAGCAGGCTGCAGGTGGCAATACATTTATTCCTGATGCTGCCTCTGCCTGAAAGCTCCGGGAGGAGGAGGAGGAGGAGGAGGTTGCTCTCGAAGAAGGAATCCATGGGCAGGGAGATCTGACTGCAGGGAGGGGGGCAGGAGTGTTGGAACCCTGATCACTGAGAATTTCAGACTTTCTGTGCTGTCAGGCACTGACTCCCAAGAGAACACTGCATTTGACCTGAGGCTGTGGAGAAAGCTTCCAAAATTAAATGACAGAACTGGGATTATAAGTGAGGAGTTTAAATAGAAGTGTGCAATATCACACGGTAGAAAACTTAGAGTTGAACCTTTTAGAATAGAGTAATACATAAATACACACACATATATATGTATATATAAGGCAAGATAGAATTTTTAAGGCAGAAGCTACTCCTTCTTCATAAATTTAGATAGTATCATGTAATTAGATAAAAAAGGCCACGTTGCAAGCCACAAGTAGTTAGTTATTCAGTTAAAAGTAAAAATAATTTAAGTGTCATTTCTTAATTAGACAGTTTATCCTTAAAAAACCTTGGGGAGAGAGAGGGGGCTCCATTTTTAGTTTGCTAAAGTGCTGTAGAACTCACAATTTGTGAAACTGTAATATAGATAAAACTAATAAATATCGAAGTCTGAACAAGAAATACCCTCTAGCACATTTAATCCCAACCCTGACCAAAAAAATATAAAACTCAACATCAAGGAGGAGATCAGGTGGGTTTCCTCTCAGTGGGAAGGGCTCCTTTCTCCATGTCTCCCTCCCAGCCTGTCCCCAGCCCTGGAATTTGTGTGGTGCCAGGAGCTGAGTGGAGAAATCAGCTGGGAGATGGGCAAAATATATCCTGAAAGTGGAAAAAAATGAAATGGGGCATTTTAATTCCCCTTCCCTGACCCCATTGTTGTGATGCTCCCCCAGGAGCCAGAATCCAGACCTGCAGCTCTCCCTCCTCCCTCAAGGAAGATCAGGCAGAGTAAAACTCAGTTTAATTAATTAGGTGATGATTTATAACATCTCGGAGTGTTTTAGAGAGCCCTCACAGTGTCCATGCAGCAATCCCACTCCTGTGGGTGCTCCAGCAGGGCTTTCTCATACCTAAAGCCATCTCTGAGGGGATTTTCTGCTGGGGTTTTGCTGCTCAGCCCTGGGGCAGCCCTTTTAACCCTGGGAGATGGAGGGGACAGCCTGGCACAACAGCCTGAGAATACTGGAGGGGACAAAAATCCCTTTCCATGTGGACAAATGCTTCTGGTAATGGGGCAGCTGTGCCAGGAGGGCAGGAAAAGGCTCTGATGTCACCCAGGAGCTCGGGCAGAGCAGGGATTTCACCTGGCTGAGGGACAGGGGTCTGTCTGGAGGTACAAAATTCCCAGGCACAAAAGCCTGGGAATACTGAAGGGGAGAACAATCCCTTTTCCATGCAGAGAAATGCTTCTGGAAAGGGGGCAGCTGTGCCAGGGGGGCAGGAAAAGGCTCTGATGTCACCCAGGAGCTCGGGCAGAGCAGGGATTTCACCTGGCTGAGGCACAGGGGTCTGTCTGGAGGTACAAAATGAGGTTGGGGAAGGCTCAGGTTCCACAGGTTCTTCACATCAGCCCAGAGGAGGGACTGGTGCTTTCTGCCTTTTTGTGTGGACTCTGAATCTTTCATCTCTCCTCTGGAAAATGGCCCTCATTTGCTCTGCTGTGGGAACAGGATTATTATTAAATAGTGGCAGGGAGTGAGTGCTTTAAAATAATATTGCAGAGCACTCGCTGTGCTCTCCTCAGAACTCCAACAACAGCTTGGTCAGCCCTGACTGATGCCACTGGTAATTCCCCAGGTGGAGCATGCACAAGAGGGCCAAAAAGGCCCTTTTGGACAGGAAACAATGCCCTGTTTCACTGAAAAAAACAAGTGTTTGAAGCAAACCCTTGGTGAAGCAGCCCAGTGAAACAACTCTGGATGTGTCACTGCACCTGGAAATATTCCTGAGAGCATTCCCTGCATGCTGAGGCCTCTCTCTGCTTCTCCACCTCATCCTGAGCTTTTTTTGGGGTTCCCATCACCCCTGAGCGATGATCTGCCCTCATAGACTCACCTGAGTTGGAAGAGACAAAGATCACCCAGTTCCACCCACACCTTCCACCATCCCAGGCTGCTCCAAGCCCTGTCCAGCCTGGCCTTGGACACTTCCAGGGGTGCAGGGGCAGCCAGAGCTGCTCTGGGAAATCCATCCCAGCCCCTCATCACCCTCACAGGGAGGAATTCCTCCCCAGCATCCCATCTAATCCTACTCTCTGTGGTCTGAAGCCATTCCCTTTGTCCTCATTCCTGCCCTGCATCCTTCTGAGGTGAAACCTGCTCCTTAACACCAAGATTTCTATCAGGGTCTGAAAACTGCTCCTTAACACCAAGATTTCTATCAGGGTCTGAATCCCTGCTCCTTAACACCAAGATTTCAATCAGGGTCTGAATCCCTGCTCCTTAACACCAAGATTTCAATCAGGGTCTGCAGCCTGCTCATTTACACCAAGATTTTAGTCAGGGTCTGAAACCTGCTCAGATTTTAATCAGGCTCTGAAACCTGCTCATTAACACCAAGATTTTAATCAGGCTCTGGGTGGTGGATGGGCAGGACATCTCAACAGCCTCCAACCTTCCTTTGGGAGCTTCCAAACTGAAGAACAATCCTGGGGTGAGCAGCTGGGGATGGAGATTTCCTTGGAAGGTATTTCTGTGCTGACACCAGGAGGATGGAGGTGACAGACCCAGACCCAAAATGTGGCTGCTGCCTCTCTTCCCTGAGCCAGTCCCAGGGAGCAAAAGGGCAAATCCAGCAATACCTCTGGCTTATCAGTGACAGGACAAATTGATACCAGACTTTTATGAGGGTGGGGAAACGTCTCTCCATAAAAAGAATCTAAATTTACCATCGTGTTAACAATTCTGTAAGAGTTTTTGGCAACTCCTAATGGAAATTTCAGGAGCAGATGGAAATATTTGGAAACGTATAGAACACATGAGCCTGCAACATCCATTTTTATTTTCTCATTGGGAGTGTGGAGTGGTTTCAGGTTGCCTTTAAATTTTTTTTTCCTTTCTTTCTTCTGGATGCTAAGAAAAGCAAGAAGGGAAGCAGGAGATGATGGATACAGGCAGGAGGGTTTTTTTTTTTTTGTGTTGCTCACTTGATTCCCCTGTGTGGTCTGTGACAGATTTGAGGGAATGACACCAGCACGAACAACCTGGTCCTGGCTTATCTGGGAGCTGGGCAGGAATGGAAGGGCACCTGTGAGGTCCAATTCACCTTTTCCAGGTTAATTTGAGGTGGATTGCCTGTATCCACCTCCCAGGCAGTACGTGGGGTTTAATTAATGAGTGTAAAACCAGCCCCAGTGTTCTCTGATGCATGATAATATCATGGACTACCCCTGATGCCCAAGGGCACAGCCTCCCTCAGAGAGGAAAATCCCTGGACAACACTGAAAAGGTGGATCAAATATTTCCAATCCCTGCTGCCCACGGGGCAAGAACAGCTTTTGCTTTTTAGGTGTTATAACCCATCCTAGAACAGGGAGTTTGGTGCCGCAGGAGGGGAAGGAATAACAGTAATAGACACACACAAAAGCTGAGGGAAAAAAGCTCCCAGCTGCCAAATTTCTGGACCTCTGCTGATCAGGAATAATCAGGAATGAAGGAGTTTTTCCACTTCTCTGCTGTCTGAGCAGCACAAGGGCCAATGCACGGCCTTCCCTGCTGCTCTGCTGTGCTCTGGTGGGTCGGGGTTTGGTGTGGGGAGCTCATCTGGAACCCGAGGCGTTTCCCGAGCTGTTTACATTGTCCCGCTTCCACCGGAGCTCGGCGGCTCTTGGAACATCCATCCCTAAAGCCTTTAATTAGGAGAGACTTCTGGGGCTGGTGGTCGAGGCTTTTATTGTGCTTGGAAGGGCCCGGAGCAGAGGCCCCCGGGCCAGCGGCGGCTCCACAGCGATCCCAGCGCTCCAGGATGGGGCTGGGGCAGGAAAGGGAGGAAACAGAGCTGGGTGATGACAGAGGGGCTCCTCTCACAGCCACACGAGCAGCCCTCGAGGACAAGGAGCCTGCAGCCCCCAATATGTCCTGCAGAGCTTCCCCTGCACCTCCTCAGGAACCGCGGCCTGGCCCGGCACTGCTGTCACCCCTGGGCCCTGCAGCGACAGGGGCAGCTCGATGCCATTGTCCAGGTCATCCCTCATGCTTTAGGGTTCTGCTTTTTATATTTTTTCATCTACTTGTAATCCTGCAGTTCTTCAGTGTGTAACTCTAAACTCCATGTCCAGTGGGAGCTGCTGCTTTCCCATTTTGGGCAGACACAACAATTCCTCTGCAGGCCTGGCAATCAAGGACACCTCAGTGCCTCAGGCCCCAGAGATGGAAACAAAAGTGAGTTGGGGGCAGCAAACTTGAGGTCAATGACTTCCTGAAGCTGTCATTGGAAGATGAGCCCCCAGTATGTCCTGCAGAGCTTCCCCTGCAGAGCTTCCCCTGCACCTCCTCAGGAACCGCGGCCTGGCCCGGCACTGCTGTCACCCCTGGGCCCTGCAGGGACAGGGGCAGCTCGGTGACACTGTCCAGGTCAAACCTGATTTCGTAGGATTCTGCCTTTTATATTTTTCATCTATTTATAATCTTGTAATTCTTCACTGTGTAACTCTAAACTCCATGTACTGCTGCTGCTTTCCCATTTGGGGCAGACACAACAATTCCTCTGCAGGCCTGGCAATCAAGGACACCTCAGTGCCTCAGGCCCCAGAGATGGAAACAAAAGCGAGTTGGGGGCAGCAAACTTGGGGTGAATGACTTCATTACCTGGAGCTGTAATTGGAAGATTAATATCCCCCAATATGCAAATGGACCAAACTTATAAAAGTGTGCAAACCCGTGACCCCTCATCCAATTTGGGTGGGCTTTGTCTGTCCTAAATGTACCTGAAAGCCCTTCAATAAATATAACTGCTTTTTAATCTCTGAATTTTGTCTGGCCTCTGTTTTTAGGTAGCCCAATAAGGCACCATCCCTGCTGGCCCTTGCCTCCTTTGTGCTCAGCTAAACTCTCAGCCCATCCCCTCTCTGCTTTCCCTGCTCAAACCCTTTTTCCATAGCGGGATTAGCGCGAGGGGTTCAGGTTCAATTTTCCTGCCTGTTGGCTCTGAGACAGGAACACGCCTGCCCAGACCTGCAGAAGTCATTCAGATCCTAAATCCTGTCGGTTGTGTCCCTTCCCAGAGGTTTCTGTGGCACAAGAGCATGGGCTGGGGAGCGTGGCAGGCTTGTGGCCCTCCCAACACTGTGGGAAGGTGACACTGCTTTGGTCCTGTCACCTTTCCCTTGGCCCAGAACAGAGCCACAACATCTTCAGGATGTCATTTCTCCCTTGTAAAACACCCAGGAAGCATTTGGAGTGATTAACCATGCACTCTCCCTTCCTAATTTCACTGTGATCCCATGTGTGACAGGGAAGCTGTTGGAATAATTCCTTTTTTATTGACTAGTAGGGAATAATTGGGTTAGAATACCTGATAAATATTCAGAACACACTTGCAACTGCTCCGAGGCAGGTTGGAACTACATGCTCACACAACTTTACCAGATGTTTTGTACTTCTATTTGTACCAAATCATAAAAAAAACCCAAACAAATTCCATTTTTTTTAACAGGCATTAGATATAAAAAGGGAAATTAATAAAATTCTATGGGTTGAGAATAATATGCCCATGAAACCATGTGATGGCAAACATATTAAAAACAAACTTCTGTTTTCTTTGCAGGCCACTTTTTATCTCTGTAACACTTGATGTGAAACCACTTGAGGATAAATGTGAAATCAACCCAAATTAATTTTATTTGCAAGCGTGAGGCACCCAGGTAGGACATTAATAATAAAAATCAGTTGGGTTTTTAAAAATTAATCCTTTTTTAGTCAGCCAAGGAAGGGGTGTTATTCATAATGCAGGTCTTGCCTGGACCTGTGACTCAGGAGCTGGCAGTGACTCTTCTCTTCCTGCTGTCCTTCCTCTGAGCTGCTTCACCCTTCGGTCCAGACCTTCCTGGATGAGATTTTATCAGCCAAAACTGTTCCCATCCAGCTCTGTGAACATGGAGTGAGGTCTGGGGATGGCCATAGTGGAGCTGGGGGAGGTCCCACTCTTGGCCATCATCCCTGAGAAGATGCTGGGGGAATAAAACACCTCTGAGCTAAAGGGGAGCCCCAGGAGCTGAACTGGAGGGGCCATAGATGCCAAAATGAGACCAAAAGGGGAATTTTCTTACCCTGTGGGCTGGACCAGCTCTTGATCTCTGATCTCTCTGTCCTCTCTTTTATTAAATCCATTCCTAGAGCTGCATCAAGTCCCTCCAGTGCAGCTGTAGCTCTCCAGACTTTTCCTCTCCACTTTGGTCTCCTTCTGTCAGCACAAATACTTCAAGGCAGAGGGGACAAGTGGTGTTGGAAAACAGAGAAATGAGAAAAAAACCAAACCAAAACACAAATTTCCCTTTCCTTGGATGTCTGGAAAACTCTGACCTGCTGGGGGGATGGAGGGAGGTTAAACACCCTCCAGGTAGTAGGGTAAGATGAGCCTCCCCAGGCTGAGGAAAATGATGCTGGGTGCTGAGTGTTTGACAAAAAACTGGCTCGAGTTACACCAAATTGTTTCCTCATCATCAGTCAGAATTACCCTTCCCTTTCTCCTCCTCCTCCTCTCCCTCCTGAAATGCAAGAAGATGAAAAGAAGAAGGGAGGGGGACAAGAGGAGGGGATGGGGATAGCTCAGGAAGTTCAGTTGTGCAGCTCTGACCACTCCAATGCCTGCCCTGTTCATCCTGCAGAGGATTTGGGAAGAGCTGGCCCTGAAGCCTTGCTGAGGATTCACACCTGGCCTTTGCAGGGGGGATTTTTCTTTTCCTAGCTCCAGTGGATGCCAGAGTGCTTCCCTCACAAAGCCCAGCTGGGGTGAAACGCAAAATTCAGCTTTGCCTCCTGTCCCTCGTGCTGCAGGCTCTGCCCAGGGATTGCTGTGGCTGCTGCTAATTCACGTCAAGATCTACAGGAATAACCATGGAAAATACTTGGCATGGCTCAGCCCCCCACAGAACACAATTAAATATATCTCACTATTATGCTTTGTCTAAAATTATAGCCCCTAAATACCTCTCATTCCTCTCACAGCTGTGGGTCTAAATTTAGGGGTTCCCTGTCAGTGGCATGGTGGGATCGAGCACTCTTGTGGGAGGGGACACTCAGGTCAACCTGTGGCCACAACATTTTGCTTTCCCAAATCCCTCTGTGAACTTCCACAGCCATTTGAAGGCCCCACAACTGTGCAGGTGTTGCACAGCCACTGGCACAGCTGGCAATGGGGCTGTGGTTCCCACTCATCCCACCACTCACCCACCCATCCCACCACCCCTGGGCACAGCTCTGCCCCTGCCCAGCAGCCCCAGGGAAGGAAAGGGCTCTTTCAACTCCTCATTTCCCAGTGGGATTTTATTTTTCTTTCCACCACCTCTTGACCTTGGATGTGGAAATAACGTCCAGAGAGCTGAGAAAGTTCTCAGCATCTTCTTTCCTTCCTGCAGACATCAAAAGGGGATTGTGGGCTCCATCAGAGATTACATCATGGCTGGTTTTGATCCTCTCAGCAGAGGAGACATAAATCTTCTTCCTTTTCTTTCTCTGTTTGGGTGTCGATTCTTTCCTGTGTTCTGAAGTTTCTCAGGAGAAAATGTAAACGGGTTTCACAAGCTGATTTTCTACCCACAGATTTTTACCTTGGTGACTCTCATCATTGCTGCTGGGTGGAAAAAGGATTGACAGGGCTTGGAAAGGACCAGAGAAGGGTGCAGAAAAGGCAGCAGGAGTTTTTAACAGTGCTGATTCAGTAAAACCCCAGCTGTGCTGCTGTGGTGGGGAGAAGCCTCCAGCAGTTTGGTAATGCTGGTAATGCTGGTGTCAGCTTTTCAGCATGGCCAGGCTCCCCAGGTAATCCCTGCCATGGACACCCCTGGCATTAACTGGGGAAGCCTCACTAAGACTGGAAGTGCAGGGCAAAAAATCAGTATTTTCTATTTTACTGAAAGGAGAGAGCCTGGGCACCCCATTCCCACAGAGCTCCCAGTTTGGCTGTGGGGCTTCTTCCAAAATCTGCTGGGTGATGGAGCAGAAATGGGACCCTGGGGTCTTCTCAGGTGAGGATCACCTTGCCAAGGACTGCTTAAAGTACCCACAATCTTACACCTCTACCTGGGAGCTCCTTTCCTAGAGGGGTCTGCTCCTACCCCTGCCTGTCCCAGGTTCCTCATTCAGGGCTGCCTTTCCATCCCTGATGAGGTTGGAGGAGGGAAGAGGATAAAAAAGGTGAATTACACAAACCAGGAGTGAACAGGGCCAGATCTGCAGCTGCTGGAGCTTTTCTTGAGCTGCTCCTGGAGCACGGGAGCATCACCTGTGTCCCCAGCAGCTTCACCTCCCCTGTGTCCCCAGCAGCTTCACCTCCCATGTCTCATCCTCTGTGTGAGTGACTCTTGCCTGGTTAGGCTACACTGGGACAATACTGATGGATTTATGATTTCTTTTTAATCTGTTGGAGAAGCTACTAAATATATTCCACAGAGGAATTTCTCTTTTCCCGTGTGCGTGTCGGAGAACTCGCTCTGCAGGCAGCACAGGGGTGTGGGCCTGGTCACCATCACCATCATCATCATCATCATCAAATCACAGAATCACTGGGTGGGGAAAGATATTCAGATTATTGTGTCCAACCACTCACCCAGCACTGCCAAGGCCACATCTAAACCCTGTCCCCAAGTGCCACATCCACACATTTCTGAACCATCCAGGGATGGTGACCCCAGCACCGCCCTCCATCCGTGCCCGGAGCTGTCGTGCAGGCTCAGCTCAGTCTCCAGCCCAGGTGTCCAGGCAGAGAACACACAAACTGCACGCAGCAACCCCCTGGGGACACCTGGGAGCACGTCCCCTGTCACAGCTCCGTGTCACAGCTCCCACCCCTGTGCAGGACACCCAGGAGGGCACACACAGCCTGGCATCACCCACACCAGCCCATCCCTGGGCTTCTTTCAACCTCTGCAATGCAAAAATTTCAGTGATTAACAGCCAGGAGCGTGGAAAAGTAAAAAAAAAACCATGGGAATGGCGGTGGGGGGGGAGGGAGGGAAGGTCATTCCAGTTTCTTCCTGCTTGCAGCTTTCAGATCCAGGATATGGCTGAATGGCAGCCTCCACGCTGCATTTATTTTTATTTTTAAGCTGCTGATAGCTTGTGGAGTGACCTCGCTGTGCAGCACCAACATCAGCCAAGGAGCTGTTTTTTTCCGGCCCTTCGACGTCAGATTGCTTCCTTTGACACCTCTGAGAGCCAAAAAATGGGAAGCATTCTCTTCCCAAGGTGACTTTATTTTTTCCCCCCTCTGTGATAGTGCTGCTGGGGCTCGCTCTCAGGCTGGGGGCTGTGGAGGCGGGGATGGCACTGCCCTGGGGACACGGCCCCTGGGGACAGCTGGAGGTCACTGCTTTAGGGCAGAGATGCCTAAATTATCTGATCTTTATGAAAAAAATTGCCTTGGCTGGAGCCAGAGTTGGGGCAACTTGACCTTCATTTAAAAGACTCTGGAATGCACTCGTGATTTTTTTTTTGCATTTTTTTCCCTTTTATTTTTCCTTTTCAGGGCAGCTGGGGCTTTCCAGGATATCCCAGCTCCCATCTCCATAACCTGTTTACTGAATTCTTAGATTTTATTTCCCAAGCTCATTCACAACTTAGTGCAAACAACTGAGTGCTGCTCGAGGATCTGAACACCAGGAAATTGCTTCACCCCCATTTTTGAAAGCATTTAAAGCACAGAAATAACACTAAAATATCCCAGAGTTTGTGACTCCAGCAAATTTCTTGCCTAATTTTGCCCGTTTATAAACCATGGCTTTGCACTGAGTTCCTGATTACACCCCACATTATCAGTGTAGGACATGTCTCTGTCCATTCCTCCACTGCAAACTGGAAGAGAGAATTTTATTACAAAATAAAGGTGGAATTGGTTCAGCTCCAGGTGCAGGTGCAGGTCCCAACTGCAGCTTATTTTTTCAGAACTTCTGTGAGCAGCCTGGTCTAGTGGGAGGTGCCCCTGCTCTAGAACAAGATGAGCTTTAAATCTCTTCCAACCCAAAGCATTCCATGATGACTCCACCACAAAATTTCTTGGAATTCAACAGGAAGATTGGATGGAGGACACCATCATGTGGGTAAAGAGCTGCCCAGTGCTGCTCTGCACAGACCTCCAGGGCTGGAAAAAGGGGAAAAAGGGTCCCAACCCCCAGGCTGGGACATGCTGGGTGCCCATTCCCAGCTCTGCTTTATCTCTGTCCTGCTTCCAGCTCCTCAAAGCCACGAAAATCTGCCTGACAGGGATCCTTCAAAGGCTCTTCCTGCATCACTCACCAAGGAGAGGGCACCAGGGCTCAGATAGGGATTTCTGAGCTCAGAAATGTCAGGAGGAAGCGATGGACTCGGAGGAAATTCTTGCGACGGTCTCGGAGGAAGCGGGAGATGTGAAAATACACGATATATTTTCCTCCCACAAGCTGCGTGCTCTGTTTTTATTATCATAAACCTGGGCCTGGAGGATGTCAGCTTGTTTATTTATTTGTTTAAATGAGGTTTCGCTCCTTGTTCAAACATTCCCATGTTGGCAGCTGCTGCTCTGCCAGGCCCTGTCCTCCCCTCCTGTAACCAGGGACGTGCCAGCCCAGGCAGTGTCTCCAGCAGGTGGGAGATGCTGAAGGTGGGGGAAATCTTTGGATATCCCCCCCAGGGTATCACTGGACACCTCTGGGATGGTGACACCACCATGTCCTGGTGTGAGCCTCCCCGAGCTCAGGCCTTCTCTCCAAACTCCTGGAGTACAATCAGGAATATCCAATTTTTTGGCCTGTCCCCCTGAGTCAGCATCTTCCTTCTCCTTCCTGTGCAGAGCAGCTCCTGCAGGTGTGTGCTGGAGCTGGGTGCCACCAGTGCCCACTTTTCTGTCGTTTTGAGCTGTTCTCTGGAAAATCCCACTGCACTTCTGCATCCTGAGGGCTTTCCAAGGGCTGCCCAGGCAGTGTTGGATTTTGTGGTGGTGATGGCTCCTTCCACCCTGAGCTCCCCCAACCCTTGGAGCTGTTTCCAGGGAGTCTGAAGGATTCCAGGAGCCCCAAACAACACCGGGCTCAACCCAGGTCCTGCTCTCCCCCTACAGAGGTGAGGGGGGATTTATTTACCACCTCACATTGGTCATTCCCAAGACCCTTGGCTGGGGGGCTTCTCCCCTGGCCATGGGGCTTGTCCCTCTGGCTGATCCCGGCCTCTCCCACGGGGTCACTCTGCCAGGAAGCCGCTCTCATCCCGGGGAGCCTCGGGAGATGTACCTGGGAGGAGAAGCACTTTGCTGGAGGAAGAAAACAGGATCTCACATATAAACAACATCCTCAATGGCTCAGCAAGTGAGTCGCTCTTTCCAGAGCCTGTTTTTGAGCTGCTGTCGTGTCCCCCATGGCCCCACCCAAGCTACAAAGAGGAATTAAACCAAGTAGGAACCACCAGAGCCCCCAGGATGGGGCTGTCCCACTGCTTCTTCCAACCATCCATCCCTGGATGGACCCAGCGAGGGCAAGTGCTGCAGAGGTGGAGGGTAAGAATAAATCCTGTCTCCTTTCCAGGAGATGTTTGGGGCTGGAATGTACCTGTAGGACGGAATTCCACCTGCCAAGCCATTCCTGATTAATCCAAAGCTTATTTGGGGCTGAAATGAGCACATAGGACAGAACATCTCTTGGGACAAAGCTGGGGCTTTCCCACAGACTCACTTGTGCTCCTTCCAGAGGATTCCTCACCAGGAAGAGAGTTTTTCTGGATTTTGCATCCAGGTGGTAGAATCTCCACATTTCTGGAATGCATTCTCTGGTATTCTGGACTCCTTGGTCATGGCACCAAGCAGAGCACCCGACACAGACCTGAATTTTGACCAATTTAAAAAACAAAAGCACACAACTTTAATTTTTCACCATTTATTCCTTCCTCCTCTCCACAAAGCTCAGGTAACTGAGGACAGCATTCCTGTCAGCCCAATCAAAGTTGATTATCAGTCCCAATCAAAGCTGATGTCAATCCCAATCAAAGCTGCTTCCCCAAGGGATCCCACTGGACCAGCTGGGACATGAGGACATCCCAAAGGGTTAAACTGCTGCCCAGCACAGGAAACCTGCAGGCAGAGCCAGATTCCCAGGGAGGAAACCTTGTGTTTGTGGTGTGAGAGAAGGTGAGCGCGGCGTTACCGCGGCTCGCGAGCGGAGCAGAGGTCAGCGGCGTATCCTGCTGCAAACTTCCTGAGCAACCTCCGAGGAGAAAACAACAGCCCTGGCGTGGCATGGCATGGGATGGGACGTGGAGGGTTTGTTTTTCACTCTGATCACCTTGGACCTACTTTCTCACCCTGGCTGGTGGCTGCACGCTCTGTCCTGCCCCAGCTCCAGCTCCCCCAGTGCTGGATCCGGGATTTTTGTAATGTTTCTCTTGTGTGACTGGTTGTGGTTTTATGCCCTGGATTGGAGTAGAGAGGCAGAACTGGAGAGGAGGGAAGAAAACGAACTTTTCAGGCTCTCTGAGAGCTCAGGAGGAGCACAGCAGCCCCACAACAGCTCAACAGCAGGAAAATCCACCAAAACTTCCTGTATTGTCTTTTTTTTTTTGCTTCTGAATCTCAGGGCATGGAGCAGAAGGCTCAGGGATAATTGTGGGAATGCTTGGGGAAAACAGCAGCGGGACTCAAAGTGCCTCTTTGCCTATCCCAGGCAGCAAAAGGGAGCAAAAGTTGGGACAAAAGTCCCTAAAAAGGGAGCAAAAGTTTCTCTGCTGCTTCATCCATTCCTGACTTGCATTAAATGAAGGTTTTTACAGCTGGGTGCTATTGCAAAGATAAAACAAAAAACAAGGTAGAAAACGCCCAGTATTTTATGGTGTTTACATAGAAATGGCTCAGAAGTTTCAAAGCTGAAGTGTGATGTAAATATTCATATTTCAATATACATAAAGTGTGAGAAATCATTTTGTTCAATCCAGTTTTTCTGTGTGCATCTCTAGCAAGTATTTGGTAGAAAGAGGAGGCTCCCGGAGTTTGAAATTTTCTTTTTGAGGACACAGATCCAACACTCAAAGAGGACCAGCTCAGATCTCCCTTTGGGTGTCTGTGGGAGGAACATCCCTGGTGGGATTGTAGCAGTGGTTGAGATGCTGGGATGGGCAGTGACAGTGCCAGGGTGTGCCCTCCTATCCCCCACAGCCAGGTCCTCCTGTCCCCTTCCTTTCTTCTACCTTCCCTGTGAGGCTGGGGAGGCCCTGAGGTTGCCCAGAGCAGCTGTGGCTGCCCCTGGATCCCTGGAATATCCAAGGCCAGGTTGGGCAGGGCTTGGAGCAGCCTGGAACAGTGGAAGGTGTCCCTGCCCATGGCAGGGAGGGTGGCACAAGACATTTTTTAAGATTTCTTCCAGCCCAAACCATTCCATGATTCCATAGATCATCCTGTGGATGATCTAAGATGGAAAGTCCAAGGATCCCAGGCCCAGCTGCTCTTGAAGAAGCTCCAAGAGACTTCCAGACTTCCCAACACCCGCTGACACCCCAGGGAGGGCCAGCTCCAGCGGACTGAATTGAACTGCAATTCCTTCTTTTCCCTTCCCATGGGATCCCGCCACAAGACCCGTCCCTTGGCCATCACCATGGGACTTCCTGCACCCAAGGGTTGGACAAGGACAAGCTCTGGAGGCCAGGGATGGCAGCAGTGGCGCCCCTGGAGCACCATTGATTGGTTTTGCTAAATTGGAATCTGCTGATCCCGGGGTGGTTACACAAAATGCCAATTAGGATGCGGTCGGCGTCGTTGCATGGAAATGTTTTCCATTATATTTTGCTGTCAGCAAATGTTGGTGTGAAACCAGTCTGCAGCCCTCATGTGACCACCATGAAGAGGTTGGGGAAAGCACTGGAGCCTCCCTCCAGGAGGATTTGTTATCCTGGTCACCCAGAGTGGGAGCAGCATCTTTCCTGTGGGCAGTGGGATGGATAATTTTGTGTTGGAAAGGACAACTCTGTCGGAGCGTCGGGGGGTAGCACGGTCGGGATGGACAGAGATGAGAGATCTTTGAAGCCAGGGCTGGAACTTGGGGTTTATTGCAAAGGGCCAAGTGCAGGGCCCTGCTGGGAGCTGCCAGCACAGCTCAGAGCAGGCCTGAGAGAAGAGAGGGGCAGAGAGGATGAGAGGGTGAGAGAGTAAAAGGGTAAGAGAGCAAAAATGTAAGAGAGTAAAAGGGTTAAAAGAGCGAGGTTCCCGTTACAATACAATAAATCTTCTTCTGTGTTGAATATTCTGATTCTCCCTCACCAATCTAGTCCAAGATACAAATCCTACAGCATTTCCATACAGCCTATAAGAATCATTACATTACCATACTGTGTTACATTTTAAACCCTAAAAACTCCTCTTTGGGCCCCTTCTGCCGAGCTGTAGGGTCTGCTCTGACCCTTGGGCCTGTCTGCAAGCAGAGGGTGTTGTTCCATCAAAAGGGGATCACCTTCAGCCAGCCACACCATTGTTTTCCCGTTGTTCAGTAACTGAGGGATCTCAAAGCTTGCTTTCATTTCAATCTCGCTTATAGTTTCCATATTCTCAAAACCTTTTGCCAGACAATCATATTGATAAGGCTTTCCTGTTTCATCTTCCCTAACACAACCCCACAGGTCTGGGGGCTCCACAGGACCCACCAAAGCTTTTCTGACGAGCGCCCCCAGCTCTTCTCATCTATGAATGCTGCTTGTTGCCTCTCCCAGTTGTATTTTTCACACCATTTCTGTGAGGATAAAGTGCTGAGTCACAGGATCCAAGGAATCCTGAGCAGAAGAGCCGCAAGGGACTCCTGTTTGTTAAGATGTCTGGGATGCTTCCTATTAAATAATAACAAAATGCTGCAATAATAACTTGGCAGCTCTCCGCCCCCGCCAGGCTGATGCTCAGAGTGAGTTTGCCTTCCTAAAATTCCTTTAAGTGTCTCGACAAGTTGCAGGGGAGGAAGGAAGGACACTTCACTCCTGACTTTTCCCTGATGAAGTTCTTTTAGTGAGCCTTGAGAAGATGGGGAGGAGGAGAAATTCCTCTTTGAGTCATGCTCCTGGCAGTGGCCATGGTTGGTGCGCAGTGGATTTGAGGATAAAGCAGGGACAGGTTGTGGATCCCACAGATCTGGCAGGTGCAGATATCTGGTAGTGGCTTTTTTCACTTTGTGGGGAAGGATTAAAAACCCCCCTGTGTTTAAAAATCAAAAGCAAAACTGCTGTCAGCATCTACTTTGCATCTCAACTTCCAGATCTCACTTAACAGTCTTCAGCTATTTTAATTTATGTGTAATTATAAATCCGTTTGAATTTACATGTAGTTTAATGAGCATTAAATAAGTTTTCATGGGCATATCTTGTGGATGTTATTGTCTTTTCATTGTTAATTAGAGAAATTTGCCTGCTGGGTTTATCAGAGCAGCTCTCCTGGCCTGGGTGGCACCAGCTGTCCCTGCATACCAGGCGGGCTCTTCACAACTCTCCACGGCTGGGAAATCTTCCCAAAATGTTACGATTTCCCCCCTGAATTCAGACTGCTGGAAGTTGAACCAAATAAAATATCAGATACATTGTGCTGACCCCAGAATGAGTTTTGGTTTGGTTTTTTTTTAAGTGGGAAATGCCATGCAGAGGGTTTGTTAAAATGTTTTGCAGGAGTTGCTGCTTCGCTTTGGAAATTTTCTGAACAATCTGATCTGAAGCTCCAGAATTTCAGTCCATATTTGCCACATATTCTGCATTTCTGCTTTCCCTCCATTTGCTCCTTAAATGTCAGGGATTTTCATGCTCCCCTTGAGGTCCCCTGTGTCAGTGGGACGTGGATCTCCCTTCTAACAGGAGAATAGGAAAGGCTGGCTTGGCTCATCCCTGAGCAGTGAAGGCTCTAAAGACATAAAAGAACTTCAGGATGAACCTACAAATAATGGGAGGATCTGTAAATTATGGGAGAAGGCAAAAGTGACCCTGGGTACAGTGGGGAGGTTTTTTAACCATCAGAGCAAGAGGGGCTGGAGGAACCTTCACCCACAGAAGAGGAAAATCAACCAAATGTTAAAGGTGGAGCTGAATCACTTTGGAAATGTGTGAGTGCAGTGGGATGGGGTTTGGGGTGCAGTGCCCCTGTGCATGCCTGGCTTCACAGCTGGCCCAGAAATGGTTCTAAAACCAAAAAATAAATAAATACAATCATTTACTCTGTCCTAAACTGGGCTGCAATATGGTAAAGGGCAATTTACCACTGATTTAATGTGATTAGGATTTTTTTTCCCATGAGCTCGTGCCTGTCTTTTTATATTATCTGGAGGGTCAGTGTGGAGTCCTGAGTCGGGAAAAGAGCTCCCCTCAATCCATCCCCTTGCTTTGACTTCAGCCTGATCCATGCATGTGCTTAACATTAAGGTTCTGCTTCCAGGCTGTCCTGAATAATAGGCTCGAGTGTATTTTGAGAACTCATTTTTACTTTTTATTACAATAATAACTTCTGCAGTGACATGAATTCCAACAGGGAGCCCTGAGGAATAACATCCCCTTCCAAATGGTTTTCCTCTTTACACTGGAATTAGAGCACATATGAGCGGAGCAGCCCATTACAAGACAAAGCACTTTCCAGAAGGTGAATTTTCCTCAGCCTCACAGCAGTTCCTTTATAGTCAAAGATTAATTCTATTACCAAGTTCTGCTCCTGCAAATTGCAGTCAAATGGATCATTAATGAAGGAAAGCAGGGACCCTGCTAAGGAGTTGCTTGTGAAGGGTGCAGCTCTTGGAGGTGCTGAGCTCCTGGAGCTTGGGTTGGCCTTTCTTTCCTTCTTTCCTTCTTTCCTTCTTTCCTTTTCAGATTTCCCGCTGGAATTCCATGAGATGAGGTGTTTGCAAAGCTGTCCTGCTGCCATTCCGACAGGATATTGCACTGCTCCCAGAGCAGAACCACCACAGGCACTCAGCCTGGGCTTCTACTGAGCAGCCACCCCCAGGGACCTGGAGATGTCTCATAATTCCCTCTGTGCCTAATGGGAATTGCCATCCAAGCCCTAAATAGCACAGACACTACAAATCCTGCCCACAAGCCTTGGTGGGAGAGAGGAACAAGCCCAGGCAAGGCCATAAAACCAAGGAAGGTGGAAAACAACTGAAACTGCAAGGAAAATGCTGGGGCAATGCCTCAGGCACAGGGTGGAGTTGTTGGGGTGTCTGTGCAGGGCCAGGAGTTGGACTTGTGGGTCCATTCCAGCTCAGGATATTCTGGGATCCTGTGGAATGCAGATCCATCCTCTGTTACTGCTGCAGTTGGTTGTGGGGCGGGGTGAGTGGTGGCTCCCCTGGTGTGTGAGGAGGAGGAGAGAAGGACCTCATCCAGCCAGGGTTGCTCCTCTTCCATCCCTTCAGCTCTTCACATCCACATTCCTAAAAATTCCTCTTGATCCATGACAGCTTTTAGACCAAATTTGCTTTTTTTATTGTTGGTTTTTTTTTTTTATTTTATTTTATTTTTTTTTTTTTTTTAGAAAGATTCCTCTCAGTGTAATCTAAGAGGAAAAATCAAACATTTACTTTCAGGTTGATGTTTTATCTCCCAGCTCTCAGTGTTCTGACAACCTGAGCCACGTCTGCCCTGCAGGAAGGAGGTGATACACTCAGCTTACTCACACTCCCCTCTCAGTGTCTTCAGGGGAGAGCAATGATGACAAGATTTCCACTTAAAACCAAGCTGCAGAAAGCAAAACGAAATTCAGACTCAGCTCATTTTATCTGTGCTTTAAAAAAGAAACAACAACCCCCAAAAAAGCCAGTTTAAAAAAAACCCACAGCAATGGGAGAAATGAGCAATATTTGCCAAATAAAATCAGTCACTCACTGCTTGCATTAGTCAGGAGAATAAACTTTTAGATGGGTACACAGTAAAACAACTCCCCAAGAGTAATTGGAAAACAATGAGTCAAGATTCCTGCTGGAGCTCAAACTGTATTGTGATTTTCTGGGAAACAGCACCTTGCTGCTGGTTGGTACCTGGTACCTGGAAATGGGGAGTTATTTAAACCAATTTTTTACTGCAATCTACACAAGAGATGGAGCTGACGCCACAGGTTTGAGCTTTTCTATTTTTCAGATCCTGTGCTGCTTTAGTGTGTGAGTCTGAGCTTCATATTAAGTGTTGTGCACAGAGCAGGGAGACAAAACAATTCCTGCTCCAGCTGGGCACCAAGGACAAATGATCCAAATCTCAGCCCAGGAGCACAAACACCGTGGGCTGGAGAGAGAAAAACAAGCAGGGTGGGACTGCAGGGGCTAAAGCTGGAATGGGACAATGAACTGCAAGATGCAAATGGAGCAGAACTGATCCAAGGGAGAGACCCCGTGCCCGCTCGTGCATTTTGGGGCCATTTTGGTTCATCTTGGGTGCAGCCCTGGCTGGGCTCTTGTGCTGCCCAAGGTGGATCCATGGAGGAGATGCTTTGAATAAATCCCTGCTTTATTCTGTAGCTCTGCCCAGCCTCTGCTCCAGCTCAGCCTTCTCAAGGCATCATAGCAATTGAGCTGGTTTGGGTGGGAGTTCAGTGCTTTGTGTCATTTCTCCTGTTTTTGGGATCCCACGTGGTGCCCAAGACCAAGCAGGAGATGCTGGGACTCACCTGAGGAGCCCATGGTGCTGCTGGAGAGCCTTTCCTGCCAAACTTTTCATCTTTCCCCCAAATCAGGGAGACTTCTGGGCTGGAGAGAGCAGAGCCATGACCTGTGGAGCATCTGTGAGCCCCCAGCAGTGCTGAGTGCTGGGGAGGAGGAGCAGTTTGTGGTGAGGAGCTCCTGGAATTCCCAAGGAATGCAAATTGTGCTTTGCAACACCAACTTCTGGGGCGTTTTTCATGGTGATGGTTTTGCAGGGAGGCTGTCCTTACAGAGATTCTGCCAGATTTTCCCCAGGACTTTTTCTCTCTCCGTATCTTTGGGTTTTCTCTGTATCTTTGGGATTTTATCCCAGAAAACAAAGCTGTGTTGTCAGCAGCTTCCCAACCCCCCCTTGAAAGATGCAGTTGCATAAACTCAGGTTTAGATTCAACATTTAGCAAAGAAATCACATTGCATAAACTCAGGTTTAGATTCAACATTTAGCAAAGAAATTACATTTCATAGCTCTTTGAACTCTCCTGGAGAGTTAAAAGAAGTTTAAGGAGTTAAAGGGAGTTAAAGGGAGGCAGCATCCTCCAGTGCATCTCCCTGGCTCCTCCAGCACTCCCAGTGCACGCTGGAGACCCCAAAACCATCAGGACCCCATAATCACTGTTCCCATTCTCCCTGGGGGATCTCAGCCCAGCTCCAGGGCATTTTCCAGATACTTCCCATGGCACCTGGGGGCTCCCACATTGCTTTTCCCAGTGGAATTTCCCCACTTTCCACCTCAAAGACCCCTTTTTTGAGAGCCCAGGGATGTCCCCCCACTTCCAGCTTGTTGCTTTGTGTATTTTGGCAGGTGCCTGCAGCTTCTACAATGGAGAAGCTTTTGTGCCTCTCCAGACAAATTCTTTGTAGGTGCAACTCCAGCAAAACCTTTGAAGTGTTGGGCTGAGAGGTCACCCAAGGAATGTCCATGTTTGTCATCAGGAATTGGGGCCAAGTCCTGCTCACCTCCCAAAAGAACACCTTTGAAGTCGGGAGAAACGCTTCACAGGGGAAATTTTGGGCACTGGAACATGAAGGTAAATTTCACATCATGACCTTTTATTCTTTTTCTTAATTTATTGTCTCACGGAAGTTTTTCCTCCCTCCTTTCCCCCCTCCCCCTCCACTTTTTGCCTGAATTTGACACTGATGACGGTCAGGCAAAAAGTCAAACACCCAATAATCATTGGAAAACAGGCCCAGGAGAGTTCAAAGGGCTGGGAAATGTAATTTCTTTGCTAAATGTTGAATCTAAACCTGAGTTTATGCAACTGCATCTTTCGGGGTGGGGGGAAGCTGCTGACAACACAGCTCTGTTTTCTGGGATAAAATTCCCAAGATACAGAGAAATCCCAAAGAGACTGAGAAATACAAAAAAGAGAGAAAAAGTCCTGGGGAAAATTTGGCAGAACCTCTGCAAAGACAGCACCAGATGCCCCCAAAGAGGAAATTACAACATGTGGCAGCTGTGGTTTTTTTGGTTAAGCAACTTTTTCTCAAAGTTCAAAGCATCTGGGGAAAGTAACTGCTAACAGGGTGAGACAGATTTATGGAGCCCACACATGGCAATATTTTGGTATAAAATTAGTAAAAAATGATTAAATCCCCGAGATGAAGAGATTCATTCCTCTGAGTTTGCATTCTTTGAAGAGCAATCATATTTTGACTTTGTCAACTGGAAGAATTGAGTAATTTCTTGGATTAACTGATCACAAGAGTTGTAATCCATAATAAAGGTCCAGGCAAAGCTGCCAGATCCTTTGTTTCTCAAAGGATTTGGGTAATGAGTTGATTTGGCATTAACAGAATGCATCCCAGACTGCAACCCCATGCCCTGGATCTAAAGGGGGGATTCAGGAAGATGAGGTACTTAATCAAAGCCTTCAACATCTTTTTCTAATATGGGAAAAAATGATTGTTTATATGAATTGCTGGATTGGTCAGTTTGGGAGAAAGGTTTTTTATAAATTTTGCATGGCATGAGCACTGCCTGGACTTAGGTAGCCAGGCTCCAATGGGATATAAATATAACAAAACGTATAGAAACCCCTGGAAATATCCTTTTTAGCCACAAACAGGACAATTTGCAGCAGTTCCCACTGCAGGTTTGTGTTTATTCTCTCTTTTTACAGCACTTCTGTGGTTTTATGCTTTGTGTTTCAGTGAGAGCCAGAAGAGACCCTGACCATCTGCTGTCAGACTCAGGGCTTTAAATGCTTTGTTTAGAGCTAATAAAGCCCTAAATTAAATTCCTAAATGAAGTTAAAGCTCCTGGAGCTCGGGGAGGCTGTGGGTACCTGCAGGGATGGCAGCACGAGGTGTTTCCCTGCCTGGTTCCCTCCCTTTGCAGCAGCTCCTGCTCCTCCAGTGCTGGCACGTGCTGCAAGCCAGATCAGGGAAATGATGCTCCTCAAAATTAAACCAAATGTTCTTTTGCTGCTGGGCTCTTTCTGAGCCAGCTCCATCCCCAGGCTGCTCTGTGGTGCAATCTCTGGCTGTGCTGGCACAGAGGAGCCTGGCTCGGGGTGCTGGGAGCTGAGCAGAGGGCTCAGGACCAGCCCTGAGCACTCCAGAGTGTGAAATCATGGTCAGGAGAAGCTCCAGAGCTTTGGAGTTTACTGTCCTTCCCCTCCCTCCATGTCTGCACCGAGTGCAAGGGGTGACACTATAACAGGAATTATTAAATCAATTTAAAACTTCCTGGATCCTTCTCCACTCCTCGTGGTCCAGCAGGGATCTCTCTGCAGCCAGCTCATCACATGAACTTTCTGTCAGATCTTCCAGGAGGCTTTGGCTTTTCATCCCAAAACCTTTGGTGGGCCTGACCCACGCTCTCACACTGAATTAACCCTTCTGCTGATCAGACAGGGCAAAAAACTTGCATGTACCCCAGAATGGGGAGGGATGAGGAGATGCTGAATGGGCTTTTTAACCCTTTCCTCCTTCTGACCTGCCTGTCCTGGTGTGTAGTGACCATCCCTGGTGTGAAGTGGCCATCACTGGTATATAGTGGCCATCACTGGTGTGAAGTGGCCATCACTGGTATATGGTGGCCATCACTGATCTTTTGTGACCACCCCTGACATGCAGTTGTCATCTCTGATGTGAAGTGACCATCCCTGATCTGTAGTGACCACTCCTGCTGTGCACTGACCATCCCTGGTGTGCACTGACCATCCCTGGTGTGCACTGACCATCCCTGGTGTGCACTGACCATCCCTGGTGTGCACTGACCATCCCTGCTGTGCACTGACCATCCCTGGTGAGCACTGACCATCCCTGGTGTGCACTGACCATCCCTGGTGTGCACTGACCATCCCTGGTGAGCACTGACCATCCCTGGTGTGCACTGACCATCTCTGGTGTGCACTGACCATCCCTGCACTGCACTGACCACCCCTGCAGAGCACTGACCATGCCTGCTGTGCACTGACCATCCCTGCTGTGCACTGACCATCCCTGGTGTGCACTGACCATCCCTGCTGTGCACTGACCATCCCTGGTGTGCACTGACCATCCCTACAGAGCACTGACCATCCCTGCTGTGCACTGACCATCCCTGGTGTGCACTGACCATCCCTGCACTGCACTGACCATTCCTGGTGTGCACTGACCATCCCTGGTGTGCAGTGACCATCCCTGGTGAGCACTGACCATCCCTGCACTGCACTGACCATCCCTGCTGTGCACTGACCATCCCTGCTGTGCACTGACCATCCCTGGTGAGCACTGACCATCCCTGGTGTGCACTGACCATCCCTGCTGTGCACTGACCATCCCTGGTGTGCACTGACCATCCCTGCTGTGCACTGACCATCCCTGGTGAGCACTGACCATCCCTGCACTGCACTGACCATCTCTGGTGTGCACTGACCATCTCTGGTGTGCACTGACCATCCCTGGTGTGCAGTGACCATCCCTGGTGTGCACTGACCATCCCTGCAGAGCACTGACCATCCCTGCACTGCACTGACCATCCCTGCTGTGCACTGACCATCCCTGCAGTGCACTGACCATCCCTGGTGTGCACTGACCATCCCTGGTGTGCACTGACCATCCCTGCTGTGCACTGACCATCCCTGGTGTGCACTGACCATCCCTGGTGTGCACTGACCATCCCTGCTGTGCACTGACCATCCCTGGTGTGCACTGACCATCCCTGCACTGCACTGACCATCCCTGGTGAGCACTGACCATCCCTGGTGTGCACTGACCATCCCTGCTGTGCACTGACCATCCCTGGTGTGCACTGACCATCCCTGGTGTGCACTGACCATCCCTGGTGTGCACTGACCATCCCTGCTGTGCACTGACCATCCCTGGTGTGCACTGACCATCCCTGCAGAGCACTGACCATCCCTGCACTGCACTGACCATCCCTGGTGTGCACTGACCATCCCTGGTGTGCAGTGACCATCCCTGCTGTGCACTGACCATCCCTGGTGTGCACTGACCATCCCTGCAGTGCACTGACCATCCCTGGTGTGCACTGACCATCCCTGGTGTGCACTGACCATCCCTGGTGTGCAGTGACCATCCCTGGTGTGCCCTGACCATCCCTGCACTGCACTGACCATCCCTGGTGTGCACTGACCATCCCTGGTGTGCACTGACCATCCCTGGTGTGCAGTGACCATCCCTGGTGTGCACTGACCATCCCTGCAGTGCACTGACCATCCCTGCTCTGCACTGACCATCCCTGGTGTGCACTGACCATCCCTGGTGTGCACTGACCATCCCTGGTGTGCACTGACCATCCCTGCTCTGCACTGACCATCCCTGGTGTGCACTGACCACCCCTGCAGTGTAGTGGCCACCCTGGGGTCATCACACCACAGTGCCCCACACACACCTGTGGCCAGGGAGCCTCTGCTGCCCCATCCCAGGGGCACACAGGTATTCCCACATGGAAATGGCACTCCCAGGAGGCAGGAGAGGCTGGAGGAAGGCACAGTCACGCGAGCTGCCTGTGGTTTGAGGAGCAAGTGCCAACATCTCTCACTCTCACTGTCCCAGCATTGCTCCCAGGGCAACCTGATCTGCCTTTAATCTGCTCTGACCACAGGACAAATGGTTTGAATAAAACCCTGCCTGAGTCACTCCACTCCGGCTTTTGGGAGATGCACTGAGGAGCGATGGTTTGCTCTGCCTGAGTGACAACATCAATGGAAGAGGAACATTTTTGTTGTGTGCTAACTAAGAAAAAAGAAAGGAAAAAAAAGGAAAAGAGACAGAGAGAAATTTGGCTGGGATGTTTGTGCGTGATGAAAGGAAAATTAAGGGAAAGAGAGAAGTGACTTTTCTTGGAAGAGCAGGTAAAAGTAGGAGCAGATAAATAGCTGCCACAGGGAGGGTGAGGGCTCTGCTTCAGCAGCTGAGCTGTTCTCTGAGAGCAGGTAAGCATCCATGGGTTCATTGAACCATGGGTTCACTGGGGTCCTGCCTCTGCCTGGGCAAGGAGAGGCAGGCCCTGAGCAAGGACAATGCTCCAGGAGAGAGGAGAGCCAAGAGAAATGCCCTGTGCTCTTGGTGGCTGAGCTGGCTGCAGTTTCCATTGGCGTTTGAGTCATGACTTTGTGGAGGTCATGGACTGGGCACAGGGATCAGAGCCAGTCCCTGCCCAGGCTGTGCTTTGCAATAAAATGTGCTGGGAGCCCTTGCTCTGACTCTTCCCCATCACCACCTCTTGTCCAGGCCTTGCTGTCACAAAAATCCCCCTGAGAGCTGTGCAGTCAGACTTGGCTGGGGAGCCCAAGCGCTTCCATCTCATCACCCTGAGCCTCGTGGGAATGTGGCAATCTGAGCTCCACTGAAGGCTCTGAGGGATGAAATCCTGGCAGATTTCACACAGCACAAGCCACAGAACCCACGGGACAAGCTCTGCCTTCTTCCCTCTTTCCTTTTTAATGAGAACACTTCTAATGATTTTTGGGGAGCTTTAGGTAATATCCAGCTCTCAGTGAGAATAAGAAATTCCCATTGATTTTTTTTTGGGGTGTAGGAGGGTTTTCATATCCAGCAATACTTCTGCGAGGAAGGATTTGCCATGTGGAGCATCCCTGCCTGTGTCTACACCTTGTAGAAATGATCTCCTCACCTTTGCTGGCCTGGCAGCTCTGGACATCCTCCCTTATTCCCTGCAAAAGCCATCAGGGTGTGGAACTCGAGATCCCATCGCCATTTTCTCAGGACATGTGATTGCACTGTATTTTTAGGGTCATTTCTCTGTTGTTTTTTATCAAAATGCTGTTCAGGACACATTCCTAATGCCCAGAGATCCAAATGAAAATTTGGAATATTGGTGCCTTTACAGGAAGCAGTGCAAGGAGAAGAAAGTTCCCTTTGATGCTGATCAGTTGTGAGCATGGCCAGGCCCTTTTGGAGTTGATTCCACAACTTTTCCTTTAAAAGTCAGAAAAGCATTTTCCCAGCATTTCAAATATTATGGGACACAGCATTTTGGTGGGAAAGAAAAAGACAAATGGGGAAAATGTGGTGTTTTTTCACTCTCTGAAAGAAGTCATAGCCACAAAAAATGGACAGTGGGTGCAGAATTGAAATGCTGAACTCCAACCCCACAACATTTGCAGCTCCAGTGTCAAGGAACAGGCTCTGCCTGGTTTTTCAGCTCTTTCCCATTTGTAGCTCTGCAGACACGGGACACACTTATGGATTTGTCTTCTGTGGTGTTTTGGGGTCGTAAACAAAACAAAGTCAGCAAAGATCACAAGATCCCCACGTACTTCCCTTGATTGTCTCTGGATTACGTTGGTGAAGGTGAGTCAGTGTTTATCGATATAAAAATATAAGAAACAATGCAGGATCAGAGCACTCTGTTTTCCCACGTGTTCATTGTCCTGTCACTTGCTGTAAAATCCCTCTGATGGAGAATTCATGAGGGGACACCTGGATTTTTGGCAGAAGCTGCCTTTTATTTTTAAATTCTAATTATTTTTAAGTATTCTCTGAAAGTGGTTGCAAAGGCAGGAAAGCAAACCCTGCTGGTTCTTTGGCACAACCTGCCTTTTATTTTTAAATTTTAAGTATTTTAAAGTATTCTCTGAAAGTGGTTGCAAAGGCAGGAAAGCAAACCCTGCCCTCGCAGGTGGCAGAGGCGAGATGTTTGCTGGGCAAAGGCAGTGCTGGTGTTGCAGATCCAGAAAATCCAGGCTGGCTGCATTTAAGGAGTGAACTCAGATTTATTTTGTGTTTTATCTGCAGTCCGGCAGTGTGAATTTGGGATACCCATCCCCACAGGGCTGCTAAAGGGGGATATCAGTATTTCCTTACCCTGTAAAACAGGAAATATCCCTCACCAGTACTGAAGTGCTCCTTGTCTGTTTGCAGGGTTTATTTTTTTCCATCTCTTCTTTATTTCCTCACTCATTGACTGCTCCAGTAGCCCGAGACACTGAAATCTTGCAGCCAGATTTCTAATTTGAGAATCTCTTTGCTGTTACTACAAGAGCAGCCGGGCTCTGAGCAACTCCCCCTTCCCTCTGCTGCTCCTCAGAGCTCCTGGAAGCAGAAGTTCTGTTTTGCAAGATGTTTACACTCAGCAAACACACGGGGAAATGGTCATTTGCAAAGCAGCTTTGGCCAGAAAGCAGCAGCAGCCTCACCAGTGAGTCCAAAAATAGCTGGAGGAGCGAGCAGAGGGAAGGAGAAGTGGTGAAGTCTCGAAATTTGTCACCCAGTGGGAAAAACAAACTCTCTGCCCACGTCTTGTTTTGTGCCTGGCAGACAGACAGACAGTCCCAGCTCCAGGGGGTGAATTGCAGCAGAATTGCAGAGCTAAAAGGTGACATTAGCTCTGTTTTGGAACAATTTGGCATCACGGGTGACCTGGGAATGCCATCAGCTCTGGGGAGGGAACAATCCGCCAGGACAGAAAAGGCAAAGGGCTGTGGGTGGGACCTGTCAGGTTTGGGCTCTTCCTTTAATTCAGAGTCACCTCCAGTGATCCCACAGCTTCTTTGGGGGAGGTTTGTTTGGCTTTTTTGTTGTTGTTTTGGCAGGCAGGGGAGCTGTGAAAGCTGAATCCAGGCAGAGCAGAAAGCACAAATTCCCCCTGCTCCTCACAGATGGTTCCACCAGCCCTCCTCTCGTTCCCGTGTGTGAAAAACATGTTTATTCTCATGTTTATGATCCTTTATTAAAAGTTTAATAAAGGATAATAGGAGATAAGGATTACAGAGTAAAGGTTATTACAGCCGGGTGCATCGTGGCTGAGATATCTTCAGAGATACCCCTTAAATATTTTTTCTTTTACATCATCCTGTTGCATATTCATAAATTTTTATGCATAGTAAACTTTTTTTTTAAACTAATTTATGTATTCTAAGAATTGTTTAGTATGGTCCTTCTTTGGGTCTGCTTTTTTAGAGTATGTGTATTTTTTGGTTGTGATTTTAGTGGTTTTTTATTATCACTTTTAGTTTTGGCCCCCTGCCCACGCTGTCTTCAGATGGGGAGTGCTGACAGTTGTGTCTTCTTCATATGTTCATTTTGTATTTATGTAGTAGGTGTCTTCTTCATACGTTTATTGGATGCTTTCTCATCCAAGCAGGTATTTTAACACAAGCATACTTATATCAGCTATTTTACTATTATGTCTAAGCTTAATTAACAACAGAAATATAAACTTTATCTTTAGAACAAAGTTACTTTAATGCCACATTGAGAGGAATGACAGATTTGTCTTTACAAACAAGCTGGTAGATAAAACCAGCACTGAGAGATAAACAATGGGAAGGATTCCATTGATGAATGGAAAAAGAGATTTGCTTTTACAAATAAACAAACTGTAGGTTTGCTCAAAAATGGAATTGGACCTTGAAAGATGAAAGAAACAACGGGTGGAAACCCTAAATTCCATGAGAATTAAAAATTAACAGGGAGGGTCACAGCTGGTTTGTAAAGACAAATCTGCCATTCCTCTCAAATGCAGGAGGGTCTGATGATGAGGATGGTGGTGATGATGATGACCACAGGTATGAGGTGAGGAGCAGGTTGGTCTCACCTCAGTGGAACCTCATGAGATATTTGGGGTCCTTGTCATCATGCAGGCCTGGAGCCTCCAGGCTTGGCAAACAAGAGGCATCTCTTGGTGGAAACATTTTTGTTTCATGTTCATCCCCACAAATGAGAGAATACCCAAAAATAACCCATTTCTTGCTATTATTTTATCCACCAGCCAGGTATGGGGCATCCTCAGAGCTGTATTTTCCACACCTGGATAATTTGTTTTGTTTTTTCACATACAGAGATGTCCTGAGTGCAGAAATTCTGGTGCAACTGTGACGTCAGATGGCTGGAGGTGACATTAGGATGCCAGGCAGAACATGACAACACCAGAATTCACCAGCACCACGTCCCACCTGACACAACAACGAGCTCATTTTTTGTAGAATTATCCTCAGCTTTAAAAACAGAAAAAATGGGCCACAGCAGCAGAATAATCTCAAAACAGGATGTTCTTAAAATTTCCATCGAAGATCAGCTGCTTTTTAATTAGTCACCAGAGGGACAGAGAAAAAAAGTTGCTAATTATGAAAACATCATAAAAATGCAAACACTGTGGCCCAGTTTTATGATGGCAACACCTTTCTGTGGATGCAAGAGTGAGCCTGGATTGGCTAATGAATGGAAAAATCTTGGCATTTTTCTTGAACAGCTCACCAAGAGGCATCTGCAGTTGTAAAATCAACCATTTCCTTTGGAAAAAGAATGGAAATATTTGACAAAAATACCATCAAGATTGGTTGTTTGGGCTCATTTTGTTTGGATTTTTTTTTTTTTTTAATATACCCCAGGAATAATCAAGATGTGCAGTTTTTTGAAAGAGAAATCCTAAATCAAGATGGCTTTACTGAAAACTTCGGTACTTTCAGCATTTTATGATGCTTGAAATCTTCTTTCCAGCTGCTTTTGTTTGCTGGTTCTGCCTTTTAAAAGGATTCTGTGATTCTATGGGTGATTAAGGCAGATAATGAGCTCCACGCAAGTTTGTGCTTTGGGAAATAAGAAGAGGAGCAGGGAAGGTGCCTGAGGCGTTTCAGACCAAATATTTAAGCTGGTTTCTCATTTAGATTTCTTGAATTTTGGAAATACAGGCTGACCTCTCTCAGGCCTGACTTTTCAGAAATGCTCTTGGAAAATGAAGGGGCTCAGGACTCCTTTAAACAAATTAAAATTATGCCTTGTTGGGCACAAAATTCAAATTGTAATTCCCCATTATTTACCAATCTGAAGGAACTGATAATTTAATGTTTTCCTGATGAGGTGTTTGAAACTATTGTGTTCATTTGTTTGTTTTGTAATTTTGAGGGAAAATACATTAAAATAATCAAGAAAGAAGAAAAAAAAAAAGCTGTTGAAACATGGTTTTCTTTTCTTATTAAAGCTGTGAGGGGATTGACACCTATTTATGGAGTCATTCAAAGCAATGTGGGATGTGGCAAACCCTCCCCAACCCAACTGCACCGAGGTGGCAACTCTGTGGCAGCTCTTGAGGCCACAGCTGAATAAATCAGCCCAAAAGAACAATTCCCAGATATTTCCCTCTCAGGATTCAGTCCCACTGAGGGAAAAAGGCTGGCCTGGAAGTGCCCAAGGCCAGGCTGGATGTAGCTTGGAGCGCGCTGGGATAGTGGAAGGTGGTGGAATGAGATGAATTTTGATGTCTCTTCCAACCCAAACCATTCCATGATTCTATTAATGCCCTTGAAAAGCTGTTGTAATTGCAATGGGTCTCCTTGGGGGGGAATTCCCTTCTCCCTGAGCTGTGTCACAAATGTCTGACAGGCTGCTGAAGGATCCCATCCGTGATGGGACTGTGGACAAATCCACAAACTTTGTCTATTCCTTCATCATTTGTCATCGTTGCCTGCAAGTCTGAAGGAATCTGGTGGGAAAAGGAAGTGAAGCAAATGTGCCACTCTCCATCAATTTACCCTTCATAAAACAGCACCTGGAGCTTTGAACCCAAGCTGGGAGTCTGAAACAAATGATCTGGTGGGTCCTTTAGCAGGATTATGAAAGATGAGGCCGGGTTCTCCCTGTTGTGTCCTTCAAGGCCAACGCAGCCTCCAGCCCTTTGTTACAAACCAGAGTCTGTGCAAAGCTCCAAAATCACGTTTTCCACTCCAGAAAAAAAAAATGTTTTCTGCAGATAAAACCATTTCTTTTCATTATGGCTCTCGAACTTTTCCTTCTATAATACAATATAATGTATTTATTCTAAAAAAAAAAATACAACGAAACCAAAAAATTCAAAACAAAATCCATCCTGAACAGGAAACTCTAAACATTTTGTTCTGAAATAGTCAAAACAGAATATTTTGACATTGTCAGAATTTTTCCCCTCAGGTTCTCTTCCAAAACAAAATTCCAGAGTCAAAAAAAAAAAAACCCAACATTAAATTATATTTAACTTCCACCTCAGCCTTGCAGATTCCAACAGAATAGTGGATTTTTTTTTGCAGGAACTTTTGCAGTCAGCACTTCCACAAAACCATGCAGAACAAATGACCAGGTATTTTGGTTTGAGGGGTGCTTTTATGGCTTTGTATGTAAATAAGCTGGATAGCAATTAATCAGATTAGAAACCTTGCTAAAGTCAGTTTGCATTTTAATTCAGCTCCTGCTGAAGCAGGAAAATAGACGTAGTGGGTGATCAGATTAATATTAATGAGCATAATTACCTCTCTGCTCCAAGGATGGCATCCTGGTAATGGTAATATCCTTGTTAACCAAGGAAGGTCGTGGAACTGATTTACACCTGTGTGGGGATGCAACGGAATTTACAGAAAATTAATTCAATGCTGATGTTGAATTCCAACGTGAAAATGTCCACGGATATTTTTATTTTTCCCTCAATGAGGAGTGATCCTTGAGGTGTTGGTCAGCACCTGAAGGTGGCCCTGGAAGGACCTGCAAAGTCTGCAAAGCTTTCCCAGGAATGGCTCCATGAGCTGCCTCCTATTATTGCACACATTTGGGTTGGAAATGGAGCTTTGCCAGAGGCAGGCTCACAATATTGCACAAAATTCCACCCAATGAGTGGCAGGCTATAAGAAAAACAATATTGATGTATTTTTCCCCCGATTTGTGGTTTCTTTTGTCCACAGAGTGTTTTTTGTCTCGCAATGACGTCAAAGCAAAAATTCTCCTCCAAAATGACAACTGGTAAATAACCCTGAGAATATATTGGATTTCCTACCTAGTAATTAACTAACTCGGCCTTAATGGAACCTATTATATATTTTACCAAGCCTACAGAAGATTAGTAAAACAAAAGTATTATTTTCCTTTGTATTGATTGCAGTGCTCGAGGCAGAGGCAGCTTAAGACTTCACAAGGAAGCGTTTTGTGCTCCTAAAGTATCCCTAAGCTCCATCATCATCCTCATGGGAGGTGACAAGGGCCACAGTGTGTCACACACAGGGGATGCCCCAGGGTGGGGACAATGATGATGACTCAGTTTGGTGACAGGGATCTCATCCTTCACCTCAGAAATTCACGTTTCTCTAGGAGAAATAGTCCCGTGTTTCCCAACTCTGCCCACTGCCTGTGGACAGACCCTCAGCTGGTTTTTGTGCTTCCCAAAACCAGGCAAAGGGAAAAGCACTCCCAGCAGTGGTCAGCAGGAGTTGGGACCTGCTGCATCCCAGGATTCCAAAGGAGATGCTGAGGCAGGGATGCCATGGGAAGATCCCCACCTTGAGGATAGGGTGACCCAAGGAGATGCTGTCCCACAGTTCCTTGTACTTTTATGTTGATAACCCCAGTTATTATGTCGATAACCCCAGTTACATCATCCCTTTCCTCTTCCCCATTCTGGAAGGTTCCCCATTGGTCTCCATTCCCCACCTGCAGGGATTGTAGGGCTGTAGGACCTGCACAGGATTATTTGCAGACACTTTTCTGCCGATAGCTCCTCCCCTGGATCCCAGCTGGTTGTTACCCTGTAACCCAACCTCTGCTCCCTTCACCCATTGGCCTCAGACCCGATGCTCCACCTCCCTTGTGCCATAGAAACCCATAAAACCCTCCTGAGCTACTGGCTCTTTGTGCCTGGACCCTTCAGTGTGCAGGGACAATGAACTACGGCTGGAACTCCACACCAAGAGCCATTCCTGCTCTTTTTTCCATCAACCTGCACTCACCACCAGCAGCATTGGTGGTACCAGTTGTGGGTTTCTCTGGGTCTGGAGTGAAGGCGCTTGAGACAATAATTCATGTTCAAACTCAGGTGTTTATTATTTTTTATCAGGAAACAGTCTCACTGCTGTGAGTTCTGCAGCTTTTCATTAGAAGGCACAAAATGGCCAACAATCTCTTGTTCCAAGGTCTTTTAAGACTAAACTGTCCAATTAAGAACTGACACCTGGATTATTTCCCTTTTTAACCCAATAACTGATCCCCAAAACCCCTCAATGTGGATTTTTCCACCCAATTACAAAATGCCACCCAAACCCATGAGGAAGAAGTGTGGGGGTCCCAGTTGTGGGTTTCTCTGGGTCTGGATTGACGGCACTTGAGACAGAAATTCATGTTCAAACTCAGGTGTTTATTATTTCTTATCAACAAAACAGCCTCACAACCACGAGTTCTGCAGCTTTCCATTAGAAGGCACAAAATGCCCAACAGTCTCTTGTTCCAAGGTCTTTTAAGACTAAACTGACCAATTAAGAGCTGACACCTGGATTATTTTCCCTTTTAACCCAGTAACTGATCCCATAGAGCCCACAATGGGGACTTTTCTGCCCAATTACAAAATGCCACCCAAACCCATGAGGAAGAAGGAAGAAGAAGCATGAAGAAGAAACCCAGGATGACGCCCTGTGCCCTCCATCTTGCTGCCATCCACAACGTACTAAAAATCCCAAAACCTCAATTTCTCACACACCTACACTGCTCTCTGTAATCTGTTTCACACTTTTGTGGGTTCCAGTCTATCCTGAAGTTCAGGAAACTTTCTCCACGGATGAGGGTCAAAGTCAGAGCTCCCGTGGGGGTCAGGGCACCCCAGAGCAGACACAGAAATATTCCCAGTGCCCTGGGTTTCCACAGCAGCAGGAGCATTGGGTGCACCCTGAGCTGTCCATCCCTTTCCACAGTAAGACACTCTGAGGAAGGTGGTGGCTTTGGCAGCTCCTGCCGCAGGGACCTTTGACAAACCCTTTCCCCATGTGGGAGAATGGAGCTGTGGCCACCGGAGCTCTGAATGTTAAAGGTAAATGGTTCAGGTCACGCTGCCCATGGCAGGTGGTGGAACATGATGACTTGTAGGGTTCCTTCCAGCCCATTCCATGGCTCCAGGATGAAAAACAGTGTCAGGGAGCATTCCAAGTGGAAAAGGGAGGATTCCTCTCCACAAGTGTTGAGTGATAACTTCAAACCTGTTCCTTTCCAGCCAACCTGGGAGAGGTGCACTCAGATTTTGTGTTTTAAGTGTTTCCTCATCCAACCTGGGGCTATCTCTTTAGCAGGCAGGCCCCTCTCCCTCTCTACAATAATTTCCCATTTGTAAAATCGAACTTTATCTTCAATTCTTCTCCTCCATTCTAATAATAACAAGGAGACGTTTGGAGTGTGGCTTCCCAAGCGATTTATTCACTAAATGCTGTTGATTGGGACTTCACACCAAAGGTAGGCAGCAATTTGGCTTTTTTTTGTCAGAGATAACAGTTCTTTTGCTTGGGATTGAACTCATTATGGGCTGTAGGACTGGGACACGATTATTTGCAGACACTTTTCTGCTGATAGCAATGAAGAGATGAGGCAAAGTAATGGGTTGGGGCAGAACTCATTAAATGTGGAGTCAGAACAATGGGCTCTCCCAGCCTTTAACTCCTTAGATTCATCTGGATCTTTCCATCTCCACATCCTCCAGCCGCTGGAGACTAAAACAACAATGGGCTGAGGGCGGCAAGAAAAGCCAGGCAATTATTTCAGTTCGTTAGGAATTTAATGAAATTCTCCCGGTCTGAGGCAGATAACAGCACCAGGAGTGAATTGGGTCTCTGAGGCTCTGACGTGGGAGACCAAAACGGGAGAAGATCAGTGAGAAACTGCTCCCCTCTGGGGGCTGGCACTGCCTTCAGGAGGAGCCCTAAATTCAAACACTGAACACCTTGAAGGGTCTATCAGCATCCACCTACAGGTGCTTGGGGTGCCCACAATTCAGCCCCTAAACACAGACTTAGGCAATTGTTGGGCCTGATATTCAGCTGGTGCCGGTTCTTTTCATGTCTCCTGGATTGCTTTCCATGTCTGTTTTTTTCTATTGGCCCTGCAAGTGCAAAAAGGCTGCTGCAATAGCCAATTCTTTCTCTTCTGAAGTTTACTTTATCATCTTTGTCTCATTACTGCCCATCATTTCTTATAGGGTCTTTATTCAGAAGAGGAAAGTAGAAGGGTGTGGGAAGGGAGGGGAAAGAAAGGAAAAAACCTTTTCTAGGAGAAAAAGAGCAAATAATTCATTGAACTACATGTTTTTTATTATTTATGCACCATATTTGGGAATACTAACATGAGCTGAAAGAGGGAGAAATTAAAATAGAGATGTCTCTGCTGTCAAGGGGGGAAATCCCTCAGCACCTCATTGCTTTCCCACTTCTGCTGTGCCTTAGGGAGGAGGGTGCCCAAAAGAGCAGAGCCAGATTAGCAAATCCAGGCTGAGGGGATGGTGGCATTGGCTGTGCCACTGCTGCCACTTTGTCAGAACCCAGGACATCCCTCTGGCTGCCCTGGATGGCTCAAGCCCCTGGCTGGGGGCTCAGAGACCTTGGCACAGAGCCCAAGACCCCTGTGCCTTTGATTTTAACCCACAGAGAAAAATTACCAACTTTATGTGAAGGTTTCCAAGCCACGAGAGTTTGAGTAGTTAGTTTGTCACAGGGTGGAAAAACAGAATTTTGGGATTTTTAGAATGGGGGCTCAGAAGCCAAGATGGAGGGATTTGGGCATGGCTTGTCCTTCTCATTTCTTCTTCTTGGCCTCCATCTTTTGGGTGATGGTGGCACTTTTGGATTGGTTTTAGAGGAGAAACTGACTGTCTAACATAGGTGATAAGTATTGGAAAATGATTGTAAATAATGTCCATGTAGTTTTTAGTATAAAAATATAACAGCACCTCTGGGGCAGTCAGTGTGCCATGGACTGAGCTGCTGGACAGACCTCAGCAGGTCAGAAAAAAGAATGTTATAGATAGCAGAAAAAAGAATGTTATAGATAATAGATACAGATATCTATTCTCTATACACAGAGAATAAACAACCTTGAAAACAACAGCCAGAGAATCCTGACTCCTTCTTCGATCTCGGGGCTGGGAAAAAGAGACTTTCCAACACCTTGGGCTTATCCTGATCACAGAGACCCCGAGATCACTTCTGCTGCAGGGCAGGGGTGGTGTGGCACAGGTGGCAGTGGCAGACATGGGCACAGCTCCACCCTGCTCATCCTTGCACAGTGGGAGCTGAAAATACCAAATTTGCCTTTCAAGAGCTTTTTCCTGGTGTAACTCTCCAGTTCTCTCTAGTGCCAAGCATTACAAGAGCCTTTAACAATTGACATTTCTGTCAGAGCAGAGTTTCAGGTGCCCTTTCCTGGGACACATCCCCTGAGTTCCCACATTCTCTCATTCCCAGGGGCCAGAGCTCCTTTTGCCCAGGCTGCCTTGCACCTCGGATTTTGCCATATCTGAAGCTACCCTGGACAAAGCAGCCAGTCCTGCCCTGAGGCCCAGGGAAACACCTCCAGCTTTTATCAATTCCATCACAGTGCTGACCACAGCAAGTTTCCAAGGGTTTTTACACTCCTGTCTGAGCCTGACCTTTTTTCCCTTTTTTTTTTTTCCTTTCTGTTCTCCCTACAGTTAATACAAATTGTTTTTTTTCCTTAATAACTTAGCTGGAGTCCCATGGACAGAAGAATTTTGTCCCCCGTGCAATTGCAGCCTGTACTTACCTGCACTTAGAGGTTACTCAGGGGTCTCCACTGAGGGAAGGGAAGACGATGAAGACCTGCAAACCTTGAATGTTCAGTGAACTGCTGTGTCCTTTATAGAGAATAAAATTCACAATTCCACTGTTTTAGGATCCTCTCCATTTTCCATCTACTTGTTGAAATTCAACCTGAATCCCAGCACTCACACCCAGGCAGGGACCTCAAAGAGGACACACTTGGAGGTGTTTGAGGGATGGCTTTGCCCTGGGAATGACACCCACCCTTCTGGGCTCAGGGACAAGCTGGGGTGATGATGCCCCAAAACCCCACAGCCCCAGCTGCAGGCTGCACACACAGCCCAGCAAAGAGGGGGATTTGTTTTCTCTCTGTTGTTTCTTGCAGGTGAATTCCTCATCTGCAGAGAATTTTCCCTTCATGGCCAGGAGCACATGGCCCAGGGCTTGGTGGGGGTGTGGGTTTAACTGCCCCCTTCCTCCCCCAGGCTGAACAAAACCTTTGCTTGAGAGATCAGCTCTGGGCTTTGCAAGAAAAGCAATTTTGGTGTGTGAGTGTGTGTGTGTGTGTGTGTGTGTGTGTGTGTGTGTGTGTGTCTTTCTCTTTTCTTTCCATCATACTAATGAAATTTGCAGACACGGAGAGGAAACTGAGAGTTATTTATAGGAGTGAGAGGAATGTGAGGCCTAATTGTGCTTAGTCTATTGCTCAGTATGTGATCTGTTTGCTATTACCCTTCCCAGTCCTGCACACAGGTCCTGGGGGGGTTAAGTGGAGCACAGACATCTGATGAGGGGAAAGGATCAGGTGGAAATGTTTGCAAGCTTTAAGGACTAGTGAGACAAGGAGGCAGAGGCATTTTTAGGGTTAATTAAGTTGGGAAATTAGGATTTGTTAAAATGGTTTTTTTTTTCCTAGTTCCTTTTTCCCAGTTTTGAGGTTTCTGTGTCCCTGTCCATGATGTGCTGAGGGTGATGCACAGGGTGAGGGTTTAGGAGCTGTGGCTTTGCCCCCTCCCCTCCTTTGCCTACCTCACAATCATCACCCCAGCTCTGAAGGGCTGGGGATAAAGGGCTGAAATGTTCTGTAGAAACAGAGCTGGTGAATCCTTGCACTTTTCCACATTGTTTTACACAGAGACCTCTCCAGCTGGCCCCTAGCCCCAGAGCTGCATCCTTCCATTGCATCAGGAGCCACTCTGCTGCCCACAGCCCTCTCTGTGTGCCCTTTGCTGTCCCAGATGTGAGAAATGATCCTCACTTCTAAAAGTTTAAAAGTTTTATTAAAACCTTATCAAAAATACAACAGAAGGCTGAATAAAGAAAAACTTATAGCACTGGGAGCAAAGGATTTTTTCCCACCAAAGGAAAAAAAAATTCCAAAGGATTTCTTTGTGCTCATCTACACAATGGAGGTTTCACCTTTTAACCCTTTAGCCCCTCCCAAAATTTTGTCAATTGACTCCTTCTTCACTGTCCAGTGGTGGAGATCACTTTGATTGGAGGTCAGCTGTTGCCCTCCCAAATGTCCCAAACCCCATAATAACAAAACAAGGAGGGGTAAAACATAACTATAAACCTATAAAACTGCTCTTAACAAATACATAATATTTGCCTTTTAATTGTGAGAGGCAACCCTGGCATTGCTCATCTGTCACACAGACACGGGGGTGAATGGGACCAGGGGCACAGGGACCCCTCTGTGGGGCAGCCCCAGGGTAAAGCTGAGCCTGGAGCTGGGCTGAGCCTCATGAAAAAAAGAGGAAAAGTCAGATGTGCAACCTGATGCAGCTGCTAACATCTGCCAGGCAGGAGAGGAGCACTCCACGGCTCAGGACTGAGCTGCTTTCTGCTGCTTATCACCACCCACTTGTGCTGGAATATTCCATTCCTACAGGTTTGGAGAGGCTCTGAAGGATCCTGTCACCTCTCCTGGGTCAAGGTTCCTCAGCTTTCCAGACAAATTCTTTTCCCAGGATGTTTTGCCAGATGCCATGGTGACTCACCCTTGTCACTCCTCTTCGCTGGGACAGCGACACTGAGAGGGAAAAACAAATGGTGTGGTGTTTACTGCCATGCCCAAAATGGGCTTTGACACTGTGAGCAGGGTTTGGAAAGACAGAAATAGAGCAGTGATTGTGGAGGGCATTGCAATTAAGAGACAGCCCTCAGGATCCTCCTCCAGAGGAGGACTGGCTCCATCCAGGCTGCCTGCCCTGCATGGGATGGGTGAAAAGCTGCTGGAGGGGTGTGAGGGATGCAGGATTCTGCTCCCAGCTGGGCTCACCAGCCTGTCTGCCCCTTCCCAAAAGGATTCAGGGACAATCAGTGGCAGCAAACCCCAGGCAGGGATGAAGAGCTGCAAGATTTTTTCTCTTTGGTTGGTGAAGCCCCAGCCTGCCCAGCACACACCCAGGGCTGGGACCATCCCCTGCTGTGTTCCCTGCAAGCAAATAGAGAAGAAGAAGGAAAAAGGCTCAAGATAAACAGTGGTGGGTGATATTTTGGGCTGAGTCACTGAGAGATGTCCCCTGTGCATCTCCATGGGAATGATCCCTCTCCACCTTGCTGGTATTTCCCTTCAGGCCCTGCTCCTAACTCTCAAATAAATTGACTTTATTCAGCAGGAGGATGAAGAACTGTCCTGGTTACCACATTTCTGCTAGGCCACCAAGGAAACACCGGTTTAGGGTGTGACATTTAGGGTTTTTGTAGGATAAACAGGAGGAAATGCCAGGCAGGTGATCTGCAGCCAGGCCCTCCACTGAGAGTAAAACTTGGGATGCCAGTTGGCCACTGGCCAGTGATTTGGCCACTGACCAACTGGCTGACACTCCTGCCTTCCTTGCTTTCCTCCTGGACCCCATGGGAGGGGGTTTTACAGCAGCAATGAGTTTATTCCCGGGGTAAACAGCAGAAATTGGAGGGGAATTGCAGCAGGGAGTTCTCTTCCTGTTCCAGCACGAGGAACCTGCTGGGTGCCAAGTGGATGTCAGCCCTCCCAACGTGAGGCCAGTTGGCAGCTGCTGTGCTTTTGTCCCTCTCAGGGCTGGCAGAGGGACGTTGGGAAGGGTGGGAATGGGGATCCCAGCAGCCCATCCCTCAGCAGGGCGAGCTGCAGGCCCAGCAGTGAGGGGATGCTGCAGGCAGGACATGGCTGGGGCAGGGTGAGATGTGCTGGGAGGCAGAGAACCAGCACAGGGTTCACAAGGGAATCACTGCAGCAACAGCTCTGCCTTGGGTAAACAGCATCTTCAGTTGGATTTCAGCTGCACATGTCAGAAAAAAGACAAGTGTGAAATCAGAAATTCAGGCTGGGCAATCTGCTCTGTATCGTGCACTGAATTGGCTCAGGGAGATGCAACAGTTGGCAAGAAGCTTTTGTTTTATTTCTCTTTTTTTGGGGTCTTTTTTTTTTTTTTTTTTTTTGGTAATCAATTATAAATCAAATTCTATTATCTGTCTCCTGCTGGTAACAAAGGCTCAGCAGTGCCAGGTTGGTGTGTTTGTGTCATTATTTGAGCATGTGATGTCAAAGTGTGTCACTGACTGCCGAAATCCCAGGCCAGGTTTTGGCTGCTCAGAGCTACAAACATGCAAGCTTTGAACTTCTGCTTGCTGGCTTTCCCAGCATCCTTCCTATTAATTAGCCCTCAGGAATTAATAATTCAAAAGTCTTTCCTCCTGCGGCAGCGTTCTGACACCCGCGAGCGTGGCTGCGCTGTTGTAGATAACAATGGTGAAATATTCACAGTTTAATATCCTTGTTCTCTCCCAGCAGACAGGCAGAGCCATCCCAGGCTCCCAGTTTGCTTTAAAACTCCCCCTGCTTTGGGTGCCTGAGCTCAGAGGTGGCTCTTGAGATTTGTCCCCATTGTGGCAGGGCCACCGCACAAAGGACAAACCAGTTCCCTCTCATTTCCATCCACTGCTGGAAGTCTGCAGGAAAAATGGGAATTAGGATAAATGCAGGATTGGGTTTGCATTTGCTTTCTGCTCACACCAAAAGAAACAAGTCCCACCAATTCCCACCTGCAGGGAATTGTAAAGAAGGAAGTCCCTGTGATGACCAAGCAAGAAGAAAATCTCCTGGAAATCTGATGGACATCTGAGAATAGGAGTGCAAACACAGCACTGGGATTGAGGGAGGAGTGACCAGCCACACACTCAGCTTTTCACACTTAAATCCCAGGGAGGACCAAGAGGAACCTCCCCCAGGATAGAAGAGCAGCCCCATTCCTTCCATGGACACTGGGAATGCATTGTCATGGCTCCATTCCTCCCATGGACACTGGGAATGCTCTGTCATGACTCTGTCCCTTTCCATGGACACTGGGAATGCTCTGTCATGGCCCTGTCCCCTCCATGGACACTGGGAATGCTTCCATGGACACTGGGAATGCTCTGTCATGGCTCTGTCCCTTTCCATGGACACTGGGAATGCTCTGTCATGGCCCTGTCCCTTTCCATGGACACTGGGAATGCTCTGTCATGGCCCTGTCCCCTCCATGGACACTGGGAATGCTCTGTCATGGCTCCATTCCTCCCATGGACACTGGGAATGCTCTGTCATGGCACGTGCAGGAGCCTTGCCCTGAGAAATGCACAGGCTGTTCCAAGAACTTCCATGAAAACAGCAACAGCAGCAAAAAATGATGTAGCAAACACAAAGCAAAGGTCAGAGGGTGCAGCTGAGAGGCTTTGCTGTCCCTAAATCCACTCAGGAAGAGCTTCATGGCAAACTCCCCCCCGTGCTTTAGGTCCTGCCCCGTCTCCTTTGGCTGTTCAGTGAGAAATGTTAATTTTCCCTGAGTTATTCTGTCCACAGCTATGAATATTCACAATATATTGACAACATGGAAAGAAAAAAGAATTTGTTTAGTTAGAAAGTACCAAAATAAAAAGTGTCTCTTTGTTTAGGATGAGACACCTAAGCTGCAATCAACAACTTCTCTTGAGTCAGGAACCATGAATCATCCTCTGAAATCAGATCACATTCAAGACTAGTTTCTCATGGCATTGCTGAGGAATTTCAGATATTTCCATTGGGGATAGAGTTATTTCTTTAATCACCCCAAGGTTAGTTTGTTTAGTCCTATTTTTTTCTTGTATAATGAGGTTGCCCAAAGGTAAGGAATGCTGACATCTAAAAGTGGAGTGGAAAAAAAAAAAAAAAACAGTGAGATCAGGACAATATTTAGAGACCCGAGTGAAGTGGAGATACAAATTGGACTATTTTATCCTGGCAGAAAGTTCATGAAGGCTTATGGCCATCTTGTTAAATACTGCACAATAATAGATCAAGTCACTGATAGAAGCTTTCTCCAGCCAGCTGTACACGCAACAGAGAAATGGATTTGAACATGGGTTTCAGGAGTTTTCTCTGCTATCAGGGAGAATAATAAATGTCAGGAGGGCTGGGATGGATGTCAGAAAAGGTTCTTCCCCCACAGGGTGCTGGGCAGTGCCCAGGCTCCCAGGGAATGGGCACAGCCCCGAGGCTGCCAGAGCTGCAGGAGTGTTTGGGGTGGGATTGTTGGGGTGTCTGTGCAGGGCCAGGAGCTGCATCAATGATCCTGTGGGTCCTGGCAGCTCGGGATTGTCACTGCAGGACACGAAGGAACACAAGCACACATCTGTTCTCACGATGAAGGGAGAAAAGGGAAGTTTATTTTCTGACTCCAACATTTATAGTTTTCCAAGAGTGACAGCGGATTGGAGGGTGACAGTGCCACCTCTCCAATGACACTGGTCGAACCAACAGTCCATCAACTCTCTCCTCCTCCATAATGGAATGTAAAACAATGAGTTATTTACATAAAGTGTGTGAGAAAGCTCACTACAAGAATGTCAACATCAGAAGGTTTAGAAAATCTTAAAAAACCAGGGTGACACGGGATATTCCACCATTCTCCATCTCTGCCATTTCTGTGTCACCTCTTTTCTCTAGGACACTCCAGCAAGCACCCAGCTCCTCCTGCTCTCACACCAGGGAGTTTGGGGAGAGGAGGCTGTGCCAGCTCCCAGCCCACCCAGCAGAGCCATCCCAGAGCCACCCTGGATCATCCCTGCTCTGCCCGGGGCTGCCAGGAGCATCCAGAGGGGGATTCACCCCAGCAGGGCATGAATCACCCTCAGACACAGCCAGCTCCCACCACCAGAGCCTTTGCAACAGGCTTTAAATATCTATTTAAATTTAAATTGATAAACTTGGGTGAAATCAGTCCCATCCAGGGAGATTTTCTGTCCCAGGTCCATTAAGCATCTCCCATCACTGATTTCTTTGGGAATATCCTTCAAGTCATGACGTATGTTTAGGCAAAATTTTCCCTGCTGCTTGGATCATGGTGGGAATTTTCTCAAGTGTAATTTTTTGGGTTAAATCAAACCTTTGGCCAATCTCACTGAATCAGCAGCTCTGAGCGACAGCAGAAAGCAGAGCTCCAAGTGCAGGGGTAGAAATTTTGATGCAGAGGGTGAATAATACATGGAAGTGAAAAGTATCCTGCTATTTTCACCTCCTGCTTTTCAAAGGGAGAGAAGGAGAGGGAGAGAAGGCGCTCACTGAAAATCCCGAGTTAGATTTTTTTAATAACACAGATTTCTCCCCCACTTTTCTCCCCTCCTTTCCCTTCACATAGTGAGAAACTTCCTGAGGTTGCCAATGGCACTAAAACAGCCCGTCCACTTTCAGAATTTCAGTCACCTCTTAAACACTTAGAGGCTGAATTGAGTGAAAACCCGTTTTCAGAAGAGTTTCCAAGGAAGTAGAAAGTTTCCACACCCTGAATCTTGCACTCAAAGAAGTGGAAACTGGCTGGTGGCTGCCAGCAGTCTGAATAGTTGTGTCATGGGCTGCTGAATGCTTTATTCTGTCATAAAAGACACGAACATGCTTGGTGCTCCACTAAAACACACAAATACCCTTTGAGAAGTGTAGCTGCACAAAATATGACTTGTGAATTCTTCTCTCCTTGCATTTTCTTGGCATAATGTTGCTTTTCAGCTGCCTCGTACCAAATAAATTCTGATGAAATTGCACAGCTTGTGTTTTGCAAAATTCAAGCGTTGCAATCACAGCGAGAAAAAGAGAGAGGAATGTGCCTTGTACTAAAGACACCTGGTTGAGAAAATCTGTAGCCCCAACTGTTTGGGAATGACTAATCAGGGACCACATGCTATGTGAACTTTTACTGATCTTACCTATTTATGGCTTAAAATGTAAAGCCTGGACTCCACAGAGTGCTGCAAAGCAAAAGAAATGATCAACAAGACATTGAGCTGAGACTTTGCACTGGAGAGCACAGATTTGGAGGCTCAAATTTGAAATAAATTTGAAATAAATCTGGGGCATTTCAGGGGCGCTGAACCTTCCCAGCCTCTGCAGTGAGGAGGGTGAGATTTGTGCCCAACTTTTCCTCTTTCCTTCATGTGGGCGGGCCCAGCTGGGGAACCAGGAGAGACCATTTGGAGGATTAATTTCCCAGCTGGCCAAGCTGTTCATCTCTGGGTAGATTTTATTATTGATTGGGTCTCTTTTCCCAGCTTGCAGCTCAAAGGGTGTTGAGTAGCAAATGTTGGCAAAAGGTGTTTTTTGGCTGGAGGTCCATGGTGAAAGGACACTGGAGAGCTCAGAGATGGATTTGGCTTTCTGCAGTTCCCTAAGACCTGATCATACCAAAAGGAGCAGTACAATAAACAAAATATGGAGTTTAATAAATCTTTCCTTGCTGTTCATACTTTCTACTTTGAGCAAGAAGATTTGCTGCTTACAATATTCCAATTAATGGCTGCTTTAATGCAAGGGTAAAGGTAATGAAGGAAAAGACAACATTGAATTTTAAAATTCATCCTCATTCAGTGCTTCAAATCTATGGAGAAGCTCAGGGTGGGACATTGTGGTGTTCCCACTGTTTGACCCTGCTTGATGATCCTGCATTTATAGAATAACATAAAACCACATTTATCAACCCATTCAACCACCTCCTGTCAAGGATTTTATTTAATTTCCAGTTTAGTGAAGAGTGCAAATAAAAACAAAGCTGTCTGAGGTTTGAGAATGAAGTTGCTTAGGGGTGCTGGTTAAAACACTGGAGAGTGTTCCATGGTATTTTGGGACTCCCCTGTGCTCAACACTGATATTTGCTGCCAAAGTCTTGTTATCATTTTGGTACAGCACGGTAAAGTAGAATTAAATTATTCTAATTAAATGGTTGTTATGTAAAAGCTCTTTGCTTTCCATTGCCTTTCATATTATACAATAGAAAGCAGTTATTATATAAAGCAACCAATCAAAGAAAACAAATCCCCTTTCCAGAAAATCCTTCTCCTTCTCAAGTGTGATCAAATGCTAAAAGCTTTTGTAATGAGCAAATAAAGTTTGTGAACGAGATTTATTTCTCTACAAACTAACTTATTTTCCATTTCAGTCCAGAAAAAGAAATCATCACCTTTTCCTGTTGATAAATTTCGGGATCAAAATGCCAAGTCATGGGTGGGTTAGGAAAATCTTGTTTGTAATCAAAGGCTTGGCCAATTTCCTACATTTTTTACATTTTAATTATACACTGCATTGGCATCCTGCTATAAAGACATTACTTTGTGGAAACTCCCAACTATTTACATGACTAAGAACTTAATTGAATCAAGAATTTTTGCTCTTTCTTCTGTCTTTTGATTTTTATTTTTTTTTTATTTTAAAAAACAGCCATCATTCCTGTTCCTTGCTGTGGAAAACATTCCTTTGCTCCTGTTGGATTTTGGTAGCAAACACAAACAAGATTTTTGTCCTCAAGCAGCGTTTCATACACGTTGTCTGATGTCTCAGGATCTCTGTCTTTCAAGGAAATGTTAATTACTGCTGCCAAATGAGGTTAACAATTCCTATAAACCCCACGAAGGTGCCCAAGTTTTGAGTTTTCCCACAGGCTGGAAGGGTTCAGATATGGTTTGGTACCTCCTTAGGAGCATCAATCCACTCTAACACTGCATGGCAGAACTGGGATTAGCTCAGTTTAACAAATTTGTTGGGAAAAGTGATCTCAGATCACCTTTAACAAATTTGCTGGGGAAAAGTGATCTCGGATCACCTTTCCCATGTGGCCATGGGGAAGGAAAAGAAAAAAATTGATCTAATTTTGGTCCATGAGGATCAGGAAAACCCAGAGCTGTTCTCAGCAAGGCCATGAAGGCAAAGGTGGGGCCTGAGGGCATCCAAAGGGCAGCAGAGCAGGGAGGAGATGTTGGATTTTCATTTCTGTGCCTCAAAGCCATCTCCACAAAGGATGGATGGATGGATGGATGGATGGATGATGGATGGATGGATGGATGGATGGATGATGGATAGATGATGGATGGATGATGGATGGATGGATGGATGGATGGATGATGGATGGATGATGGATGGATGGATGGATGGATGGATGGATGGATGGATGGATGGATGGATGATGGATGGATGGATGGATGGATGGATGGATGGATGATGGATGGATGGATGGATGGATGATGGATGGATGGATGGATGATGGATGGATGGATGATGGATGGATGGATGGAAGATGGATGGATGGATGATGGATGGATGATGGATGGATGGATGATGGATGGATGGATGGATGGATGATGGATGGATGGATGGATGATGGATGGATGGATGATGGATGGATGATGGATGGATGATGGATGGATGGATGGATGGATGGATGGATGGATGGATGGATGGATGGATGGATGATGGATGGATGATGGATGGATGGATGATGGATGGATGGATGATGGATGGATGGATGGATGGATGGATGGATGGATGGATGGATGATGGATGGATGGATGGATGGATGGATGGATGGATGATGGATGGATGGATGGATGATGGATGGATGGATGATGGATGGATGGATGATGGATGGATGGATGGATGGATGATGGATGGATGGATGGATGATGGAAGGATGGATGGATGATGGATGGATGGATGGATGGATGGATGATGGATGGATGGATGGATGATGGATGGATGATGGATGGATGGATGGATGGATGGATGATGGATGGATGATGGATGGATGGATGGATGATGGATGGATGATGGATGGATGGATGGATGGATGGATGGATGGATGGATGGATGGATGGATGGATGATGGATGGATGGATGGATGGATGGATGGATGGATGGATGGATGATGGATGGATGGATGGATGGATGGATGGATGGATGGATGGATGATGGATGGATGATGGATGGATGGATGGATGGATGGATGGATGGATGGATGGATGATGGATGATGGATGGATATACAGATGGATGGATGGATGGACATACAGATGGATGGATGGATGGTTCCATGGAGGGATGGAAGCAGAACCTCTGCCCCATGCTCATCACACAGACCCAGCAGTGGCTTGAATGAGAGGCATGACCTGCCCAGAATGCATGATCCATGTAATTTAAATCTTAAGAAATAACAAAAGAAATCAAATTATAAGGTGCTCCAAGCCTCGTGTTTCCAAGCATTCCAGAGGGAGCTGACAACACCAGCTCCTTTGAGCAGGGTGCAGTGAAAATTATATGTCTGCCTAAGAAAAAGAGCTGTAAGTGCTTTTCTCTTCTCCTCATTAGGAGACAAATTCAATTTCTGGTAATTACAGCCGTGCCTCCCTTTTTCAAGCTGCTTCAATGGGTTCAGCACACTTCTCATTGGTGCTGAGGAACTCCAAATGAAAGGTACTGTTGAATTGGAAAATATTATTATTACAGTAAAAGTCACAAGGAATTGGATTTGTACAAAACTATAAAGCAAAACACACTGAGATGATTCATTATGCATCACATGGAGAAAGACGTAATGTTGTTAATATGGGAGAACAGATGTGTCTATGTATTTTAAGTATCTCTTTTTCTTTTCTCTGAAGAAAAGTTGTTTTTTTAATCCCAAAAAAAAAAAAAGAAAGAAAAAAAAAAGAATGAAAACCAACCTGATCTTGATTACTGGTACTATTGAGACAGTTCACTGGGAAATGAAAGCAGTCACTGCTGTTGCCATTAATCTCATTTTATGTTAGTTTGGCTTTTACTGCAGAAAGTAAAAACTCTTGGGTTTTCTTTCCTCCCCGGTCCCATATGTGAGTTAAAGCAAAGCTGACAAGCAAGTCCTTGACATAACATCACGCAGGCTGTGGTTAGGAGCTCTCGAGCAGCCACAGCCCAGATGTGATTTCCTCACTTTATTCAAATTAATTGGGCTCAAATGAAAAAGGCAGCGCTTTGTTTTGGTTTGGTTTAAAGAGACAAGGCTGGGGGGCAGTCGTCGCCTCGTTATCTCTGGTTTTTCATGGTACAGTTGTTTGGATGTGGGTGTGAAGGAAAGTTCATCTTTTTTCCATTCTGTCAGACCTCAAGCATTTGGTGCAGGGACCCAAAAGCTGAAGCAGAATCCCCTGGGATGTCACTGTGGCTGCACTCCCACCTTGCCTTTGGGACCAAGGCCGCTTTGTCACTGTCAGCAGATAAATCCTCCACCCTGAGGGGCTGAGCTCCCTCCTGCAGACATGACATACTTTAATATCCTTTGTTGCACAGAGCAGGGGAAGGCAGATCTATAGAATTTATTTATAGGATTTATAAAATCCTTCCGGATTTTAAAACGATACTTTTATACAATGGAAGTGCTCCTTAGGAATCCCAGAGCACTTGTTTGAAATGCACAGGATCTTTTCTGTCTATGTTGCACAAGAGACTGCCTCCTCTATTTACTAAGGAGCAGTGTAGCCTCTTTATTTCTGCTTTTAGTATCCAAGTTAAAAATGAAAATTCAATAAATTAAAGAGAATGCTGAGCAGAAAATGGGTGAAGAAGCCAGGTGTGGTGAAGGGATCTGGCTCTAGAAATGGTTTAGGGGAGCAAAAGGAATTGCAAAGTCTGACCTAGTAAAAGAAAAACACTGGAAAACATAAAACATCCTCTTGGCTTGAGAAACCTCCCATGGCACTGCTTGGTGACCCTCATGATTGCTGTCATTAATTAGGGACTATTTTATAAGCACCCAAAGACTTCCTAGGTCTGAGCCACTGTCGGAAGTGATGAGTTTTTAATGGCAACCAGCACGCTTGAAAAATTCCCATATTGTGGAGAGAGACACATCCCTGGGGAGCCCAGTCCCTGCCCTCTCCTGGCTCACATTTTGGGGTTAATTGGGGCAGCAGAGAGCTCTGAGCCCCCACAGCAGGGTGCAGATATCTCTGTGCTTGATGTTTGCTTTCAGAGCCCTGCAAACAGAGCAGGGCAAGGTTTAGCTCTTACAAATCACATTAAACCAGGGGACACATTTTATTATTTGGCAGCAAGTTTATCTTCTGTGCTGAAACTGAGCCCGAAACAAGATTCCCACTCGGGTTTGTTTGCTCACTGGGAAGTGCAGATAGAAATGGGAGGATGCTGCAAATGAAAAGTCTGTTTAGGCCACATAATCTCCTTCATTAAAGTATCAGTGATGCTGGATAAGGCTCACTTCAGAACCTATTAATGGAAACACATCTGCTGCGTTCATAATAATAAAAGGCTGGCTGTAAAGTGATTAATTGCTGTTAACAGAAGCAGGTCCAGCTTTGGGAAGGCAAATATGTGGCACATTTGGATGTGCACAGAAGGCTTTGCACAGATGAGCACAGCTCTTGCTAAGCTCAGCTTGCAGCACTGCAAGGACAGCTCAAAGGCTTGGGATGGGTCAGGTCAGGCCACTTCACCTCTGGCTGAAAATCTCACCTCTCCCAGGCCTTCCCAAGTTAGGAATGAACTGAAAAAGGAGCATCACTGCCTTTTCTTTCTGCTTCAAATGCATTTTATTAGCAGTGCTTGCATTACGGTGGTCACAAGGGACCCTAATCAAAGTGGGGCCCTCCTGGGCTAGACACTGTCCAGGCCCATAATATAAACCAGCTCTTCCTTTTGGGATCTGAAAGGCTTGCAGATAACCAGAGCTTGGGAAGGCAAAACCAGACACAGAGTGGGGAAATGCCACCACCTGCCTGGAGTTTGAGAAGACAACTGAGAGCTCGTGGGTCTGGGGTTTGGATTTCAGGCCCTTCTTTAGGGCTGGGGAATGATGGATGAGATCCTCAGAGCCCTCAGCAGAGCTCCTGGTGCCTGCAGAGCGCTGGGGGAGCCAAGAAACTGGGCAGAAAAGCAATGACTGCTGTTGGAAAGATGCTGGGGATGCCTGAACGGGGAGCTCAGAGCCATTCCCAGCTCACAGGCACTCTGGAAGCAGGAATGTCATACCCTGTCAGAGGGAGACAAAGCCTGAGCCAGACTGGCAGGAAAATAGGGCTCGTTGCCAGCACATTGATTAGAGCTGAGATGAAGATAAAAAGGCTGGAGATCCAGTGCACAGTCTGGAATTGTGTGGTTCTGGGGAAGATCTAATGTATTCATGCTGTCAGGTCACATACATTAGGCCCAGAAACCTGAGGTTTGCTTTCTTCTTTTTTTTTTCCCCCTTTTTTTTTTGGAAGCACTTGGAGCAAATATATTGAATGAGACATTTGCAAGCATGGAGCCCATTAATAACACAAGGCCAGTGCAAGGCTGCAGCCTCATTCATGCTGCTCTGGGGAGCCAAGGAAATTAAAATCCTCTCCGTTTCTTTTCTGCACTGGGGAAATCAAAGCCAAGCCCTGAGAAGGGGCTGATTGGAGACAGGTGAAATGTCTGTTTGTTTTTAAAGCCTTACAGCACTCGTTTTTGATAGTCCCTGGGTTTTCCAAGTGCATTGTGCAGATACCAGAGGAGAGGTGGCTGGAAGAGAAGAAAATCAGTCTGAGGAGCAGCAGAGAACCAGGAACTTTTCAGCTACCAAAGAAAAAAAGACTTTCCAGCAAAGGCTCCTTGCTGACAGCTGCTGGAGGTGCCCAGCTTGTGCTTTATCCCTCTACAGTGTTCTTACTGTGTTCCTCATGCCACAGACTTGCAAGTCTGCGAGTTTGCGCTCTGATTTGTGCTAAAACCACAATAAAACCTTCCAGGAGTCTCAGAGAACAAGGAAACAATAAAGCAGCCAACAATTATCCAGTTCTGCACATGATATATTGTGCAGATAACAGGAACTCATGGATATATGGAGGTTTTATTGCTGGATGGGAGGCACATCTTATTTAAGGTGCACAAAGAGCCCTGTCTGTGCACCCACAACCCTCAGCACTGCTCCTGGGCCAGGCAGCCCCAGTAAATCTCCACGCAGATGTCCATTAGCTGAGTATTAAGTGGGCAGGCAGACATCAGAATGACTTTGTCACGAATGTGATGTTCTCATCCAAACAGATCTAAAGGGCCTTGTTTTATAACTGCTTCCTGCAGTCAGCCTCCCATGATAGCCCCGACTCGCTAACGCTCCTTTTATTGCTGCCATCTGATTGTATAACTCTGCGCTGATAGCAGCTCTTCATATTGCATCGATTAGGCAGAGAACAGGAAAACGAACAAAATGTACTCATTCTGTTTATAGTTGGAGCTATAATTTTGTGGCCCTCCTTGGACGCCTTAGCAGGAGAATCAGATGCACTTTTCTCCCCCGTTTGGCAACGCTCTCCTGCACTGGCTGCGAGCTGGGGCCAAGTTCACTCAGCTCCTGCTCTCACAAGTGGGTTTTTCTTAGGATGTGGGAGATGGAGAGGGCTCCCAGGGCAACTGCTGGGACACAGCAGGAGCTTGTGTTAAATACAGAATTTCCAGAGGAGAGAGGCTGCTCATCAACCCTTGATAATCACCAGTGGGGTGGTTGGGAGTGAAGCACGAGGGAGGAAGATGATGATGGTGATGGTGATGATGAATTTGACACAGGTTCTCTTTGCCCTCCTGATGCCTTGAGAAGTTACCTAGAACAGCTGCTGGACAGAGTTAAAGGAATAAAGCAGAGATTTATTAAAAGGCCTTCAAAGGACAAACCCTGGGCAGTGCAAGAGCCCACCCAGGGCTACACCCAAGATATCGGATTCAAGGTGACCCCTGTGGCAAGGAGAAATGATGAGGATGACTCTATGATATCAGAAGGCTAATTAATTACTTTATTATACTATGTTATTCTATACTATATCACCCTACATCTAAACTGAAACTGCACAAGCACTCAACTCAACTGAACAAAATCTTGTGGCTGTCTCCTGACTGATTCTGGTGTGTTTTGTTTTTTTGACCAATCTCTGCAAACTGAGATTGGTCAAGGAAACAAAACACTCACACCAGAATCCAATCAAACAAATTCCTTCAGGTAAATAATCTTCCAACACATTCCACATGTTCCAAAACACAGGAGCAGTAAATGAGATAAGAATTGTTTTAATCTCTGTGCTTCTCCAGGAAAAACCTGAGAGAGAGAGAGAATTATGACTCTCTCTGCTCAGAGAACGTGAATGCCACACAAGGTGGACTCAGAGTCAAGAGTTTTCACACTTTTATAAGTTTTGGTTCATTTCCATATTGGGGTTAATTGTCCAATCACAGCTCCAGGTTCTGCAGTCCCACCCTCCCAGTTTGCTCTCCTCCATTCCCTGCTGTTTCCACTTTTTGGGCCTTTTGGGCCTTTTTGTTGTTTGCACTTTTTGGGCTGAAGCTGCAGCGGGGTCCTTGGTTCTGGGGCTGGAAAAGGATTGGTTTGAGTGACTGAGCTGTGAGGAGAACTGCTGACACTTTATGTGGAGTTCAGAGTTACCAGTGCAGTACAGAATGTTGAAAACATGAAAGTAAAACTTCAGGCATCACTCCTAATTAGGAACACTTAAGGCATCACTCTTAATTAGGGGTTATTGCTCTTCATCACTGTGGTCACAGACTGCTTTAGTGGACAAAACCTGACAAAAACCCCACTCCTCCCAGTGCTGCCAGCCTTGCCTGCCCTTGATTTGAGGGCCTGAGATGGACACTTCACTCATTTTCAGCTGGGAAAAAGCTCTTTTCTTGCTTTGCTGTACTTTGCTCAATTCAGTGGTGAATGACTCAAGGCTACTCTGATTAAATTAGAAGTTTCAGGTAGTGTGAATCTGATCTTTTGAACAAGAAACAGAGAATAAAAAGAAAATGACGCATTTCTCTCTTCTCTAGAATTCCTTTTTAAATGGAAGTATTTTTAATAAAATAACTTATTGATTTCTGGGCCATAGGGTGGAATCTCTTCTTTCTGGCAAGAAAAATTCTTTTCCTGGAGTATTAACTACTTAAGGGTTGAATATCAGTCTTGCACCATTTCCCTCAGGTATAAAGATTTAAAAAGAAAGCAGTTTGGTAAAACTCTGTAAAATTGAGAATGCAACTCTCTGCAAACTGGGCTAGAGTAGGACTGGGTTCAGAGCCAAGCCAAAATCCCATATGAGGCTAATCCCAAAATGAGAGACCACCCTGGTTTATCCTCACCCGCTGCTGCTGGAACGCGTGCACCAAAGGTTTTGTGGGAATGTAGCTTTTTCCTGTGTCACTATCAAATTCCTCTGTTTAAGGCTATGTGAAAGGGGTAATTAAAGGACAGGAAAGCTGAATCCAGTTTCCTCAGTTTCCCTGTTTGCTGAACTTTCTTATTTAACCCAGTGCTGCTTGTGTTTTATTTCTTTGCTGAGTGAAGTTTCTCCCAAGGAGATTTCATGGCATTTTTAGCCAGGCCAAAAAAAAAAAAAATCTCAATTTTTGCAAAGGTCCATCATTAAACCTAATGATCTACTTAAACTGCATGGAGGGAGATAAGATTAGATAACAAAAAATTAACAGAATTAATAATAATAACTAATTAACAGAATTAGGCAGTAATGAGGAGGCCTAGAAAGGTGTAGGATGTCTCTTGTGGATATCCCAGTGATGCCAGCCCAATTCCCATCCACAGGAATGGAGCTGCCCTCAGACAAGCTCTCAACCACAGCCTCTCAAGCTTTGTCCACTCCCATTTTCCCACTCAGGGCAAAAATTTGTCATTGGCAAAATCAAGATTAAATCAAGGCTGAGTAATGTGAATGGAGATCTGAAGTTATCCTGGCACAGAGATCCATTTCCTGCTCTGACAGATTTAGAAGTGCTCAGGTTCCTGCTGGGACTGGAAAGTTGTTTCAGAACATCTTTCCTGTGATGCTCAGAAAAGCATGAGCAAACCTCCTGCATGTTTCCCCCCTCTATTTACTCACAACCAGTTTGATTTGTGGCCAACATTGTCCTTTGGATTAAATAACTCTCTCCCTTCCCTGGGGGTTTACCTGGGCTATTTATAGCAAGCAATCCCTTTCTTAGCCTTTTCCTGCTTTTTCCTAGCCTGAACAAAGCTGTTTTAGCTTCTCCTCCCCCTCCCTGATTGCCCCACATCTTCCTTTGCACCTGCTCCATCGAGGTCCCGGTGCTGTGCCCCACTCCAGAGGGGACCTTCCCTCTCCCACCTGCATTTTCAGCTCTCCTGACACTCATTTATCCCACAATCTCTAATTTTCCTTTGCCATTCATGATTTTCTGAGCCTCTGCCATTTGTCCCTTGGCTCATTTCCATGCCATCCTCTGTCACTGTCCCTGCTGTCCTTTCCAGGCCACCTCTGTCAGCAGGAGGAGGTGATGGCCGGTGGGACGAAGACATCATTTGGAGTTTTCTACTGCCACAACAACATAATTTCCCTGATTTATCCCTGAAAATCTATAAATAGGCCACTGGCACAGTCTGGGCTTGTTATCTGTGCTCCCTTTATAGCCCAGATTTTTTGTCTCATCCTCAGACTCGTGCACACAGGGAAATTTTGGTGATGTCTGGTTTCCTTCAGTGGATATAAAAGGAGGCCAGGGCACGAGCCCAGGATTACTCGTTTAGCTTTGAGACACCCTGAAGTCAGATGAGGTTAATTTCACTTTTAGGCATGCCCATCAATAAGGTAGTGATGGCTTTTAGATACCTCAGCTCCAACTGCTGAGCTGCAGGTCAGGAGCTGCCTGACAATAAATAAATCGTTTTTTTTTCTGAAGCTGAGATTGTCTCTCATTCATTTTGGGCACCTGCATGTGAAAAGAGAATGAGGATTTTGAATCTTCCCATCATTACTCAAAATCTGCTGGTTTTAAGCTGTTAGCAAGTCAAGGAGGTGATGTGACATTGCTGAAAATGCCTTTAATTGTCAGAAAAAAACCTGCTGGGGTTGAGGTGGGGCACTGTTAGCCCTGAGTTAGAAAGGGCCTTGCTCTGCTCTTAGACCAGACCAGGGATGAGGCAGCACCCACCACACCTGGGCATCTCTGCTCTCCTGAGGATGGGCCAGTCCTCAATTCCCCCAAATTCCTCAATTCCCCCAAATTCCTCAATTCCCCTGATTTCCTCAATTCCCCCAAATTCTCAATTCCCCCGATTTCCTCAATTCCCCCAAATTCCTCAATTCCCCCGATTTCCTCAATTCCCCAATTTCCCTGCACCCTTCCCTCTTGTCCCCACAAAACCTGTACCTCAGGCCATGGGGTCACCCCCCAAGTGACAGGCACATAAATCCCAGGGCTTTTTGTTCTGATGGGATCTGGGCAAGAAAAGGCACTTGGAGCTCACAATGGAAAATATTTCTGAGAGCAGCTACTCCGGGGCAGCAGCTCTGCTCAGCAAGCACAGGAATTATTTTGGAGCACAATAAATCTTTGTAGTTCTGCAGCCTCACTTGTCAGCTGGAGCATCCTCCCCAGCCCAGGGCCTGACAGCTTCAGCTGTTCCTGGGAGGAATTCATTCCGTTTTCCTCTTTTCCCCCACTACATTCACCTTCCATGCCGTGGAAGATGAAAATATGCAAACTGACAACATTTCTTTTTGTTTCTAGCGTGAGAAAGATTTGTCTGCATGTGAATGGGAACAGCTTCATCCCTGACATCAACTTTGCAAGTGCCTCAAGTTGGGAATCAACTTTGAGACCTCCTGCTGAGGATTTGGAGCCTTTCCCCTGAATATCCCCCAAACAGATGCCTGAAAAAAGCCCCTCCTGGAGGTGTTATCACAGAATCCCAGAATTAACTAGGTCAGAAAAGAATCTTTGAGATTATCAAGTCTAGGCATGGGCAAAATGATGATTTCGGGGAAAGAAACAGCAGGACCTCAGTGTTTGTTAACAAACCTGACCCCACTGGCAAAGAGCTGGTTCCATTTGGCTTCCAGGCAGCTTGAGGCCAGGGGTGAGTTAAGAACTCAGATGTCTTTGGATAAATTCAGTGGGAATTTGCTGGCATAGGGAAAACACACCAAAATATTCCAGGGTAGATTATTGGAGAATGGGGGAAAAAAGCTACAGATGCCTTGTAATTAATCTTGTGCCCTGAAATTTGCCTATGCTGTTTCTTTTCTTGTTTCACCTTGGTTTAAAATCTTCAGCAGGAGTGGAAAATGAGAAGGATAGAAACGTTCCAGTCCTCAATGCATTTCTGAAACAAAAGAAAATAAACCCAAATTCTTTTCAGCCTGACTGTTCATAGGTGTCACCTTGTTTTCAGTTCATGAGTTAAATACAAGTCCAAATATTAATTACTGTGAAACTAAATATCCCTTTTCTTTAATTCACTACACCTCCAGCTCATGCTTTAATTTCGCACTCCGACTGTTTAGAAATCAATATTTCCATTGGATACATGGGATTTAATTTCAAGTGGGGAAGCAGTGGATATATTAATTTCAAAAACCAATTATGGGAGCACGACGGCAGATGTTCTCCTGCAGAAACTTCTCTTTATCCTTCACGGAAAACACGAAAACATTCTTGGGAAAAAACACAGCCTATTTCAATTGCAGCCATTTTTTTCCCGCTCAGCTTTGTCGGGGGTGTCTTTAAATAGGAAGAATTTCTTTCTATAGATGGCTGGAGTTAATCATTTCCCCTTGGAAATGCACCCGTTGGGAAGAGCAGCGATGAGAATGGGAATGGGAAGGGCTGGGAATGGGAGCAGAGCTTGCAGTCCCAACCCACGGGGCTGAGCATGACCTAGGAAGGAAGCAGAAGGATGTTTCCGAAACCCATAGCACACAATAATTCACTTTAATCTTCCGTTGGTGTCTTGCCTTTATGGAAGTGAAATAAAAATAAAAGGGCTCCGGGTGAGGTTTGCCGGAGCCTCCTGGGTTTGTGGCTGTCAGCAGGAGGAGCAGCTTGGTCTGACAGTCAGTGAAGAGCTGCCCCAAGGATGACATGGATGAGCTGTGCTGGGCCACACAAACCCTTGATTTTCCCTTTGGGAATAGATTGGGTCACGTACTTCCAAAAGGACATTCCCTACTTCCAGACCAGCAGTAGGGAGGTGCCTGCTCCCAGAGCTGTGGAGCCTTCATCCCTCAGTACCTTGAAATGGTAAAAAAAACCCCACTAAAAGAACTTTTAAGCAGATAAACCCCATGTTCCACACAGCAGAGCCCATTCCTAGCAGGAATTTCGGGCTATTAACTCAGACAATATTTTCAGGCTGTAAAATCATCACATCACTAAACTCCTGCAATCTTCCCCAATTTTTTTTTTTTTTTTTTGTGTGCATCCCAAATCCCACCAAGCTGCCTGCTGTAAACCTGAGAGCAAAACAACCAACAGCAGAACATTCCCTGATTTCCCTGCTTTTGCACAGCCTGAGAATGCAGCTCGGGTTACCAGCCCGGCGAGTGAGCGCTGCTGGCCAGGAGGAGAAAAGCAAATCGTTATTTAAGACATCATCCAGCTCCCAAGGGGCCTCATCACCTCTGACAGATTTGTGAGTCACTCAGAGGAAATATTTTACTGCTATCCTGTTTGCTCAGCAGGTGGAAGGGAAATCGCTCTCACAAACTCTGGAAAAAAAACTCGAGCAGGACTTGGATTTCAGCGGAGCCTCGGCGCGTTCGGCCGCGGCCTCACGGCGAGGTTCATTTAGTGCCAGCAGTTTTCTGGAGATCTTGCAGAGGAAGACAACAACAAGACAAGATCCGTGGCATGAATACCTTTTTTTTAACCCTATCCAATTTTTGTGCTACTTCCCTGCTTTTCATCTGTAAAAAGCCCTTTTTTCTTACTCATTTTTCCTCTTGTGCTTGAGAATTTTTGATTCCTCTCTCCAGGAAATGTTGCTGCTAGATGAGAATTAGTAAATTTTTTAAAGACTACAGGGTAGGACTTCAAACAGACTTGGGAAGTTTATTTTTTTCATCTCACAAAAGAGATGAAATTCACCCCTAAAGAAACCAGAAATTGCAGGCATGTCTCTTTTTCATAATCTGGTGAAAATAGAATAACAAACATTGCCGACGAGATCTGAGAAAATTATTTCCCAATAGGATTTTAGGAAATTAAAAAAAAAATACATATATAATTTGTACCAAGAACATTTCCTAGTTGGAAACACATCCACTTGAAGAGGTATTGGGCAAATTAGAACATCTTTCACTCCCAGAAAATTAACCCTTCTGCTGGAGCTTTTGCCAAAAACTCTTCCAGGGTGTTGTGCTCCTTTGCCCAGGACTTTACCAGGATTCAGCAAGGGGAGAAGTGACTGCAGAAATGGGAAATTGTGGTGCTGAGACACCTTGCCGGGAGCTCTGCTTGCCCCCAGCCTCCTCAGTGGTGAGAACACCACAGGCAGGAGAATCGAGGGTTTTGGTGTTGCCCTCTCTGCTTTCCCCTGGGACAGAGAATTCCTGAGGTTTTCCACCTTGGTGATGGGAAAACCTCAAGTGTGCAAAGAAACCACCCAGGAGGGGAAGGCTGTGACTTTTTGAGACAATCCTGTAAGAGAGAGAGAGAGAGAGAGAGCCCTGAAAATCAGACAATCCTTTAGGCTGGAAAAGAGCTTTAAGATCATTGAGTCCAACTGTTAATTTATGTGCACCAAACATTCAGAAGACACCAATAATATTTAGTTGTGACTTAAATATCCATCTTGTATTACTGCTGTTGGTCTTTTACCTTCATTATTTCGGTCCTCTAAAAGGTGAGGGTGGGCCAATTTGACTCCTTAACCATGCCTTGAATATAAATTACCTTTAAAGACCTTTTAGAGCCAATTTTTCTCCCTGTTTATACATTTCAGGTTCAGCAGAAACCCCTTTCACAGCAACAACGAAGAAACGAATCCATTGTTCAGGGAAGCGTATAAAAACTCTAAAGTTTCCTTAAAGATGTTCCAAAGTGATACCTGATCCGAGACCTATAGGAAATGTTTGAAAATATTCTTAAATAAATGAAGTCACTGGGTCAGTTCCAGCCAAGCTGAAGAGAGAACAATGCATAATTTAGAGATGGACCCTCTGCCCCTGTCATGTGCTGGTTTCTCCATCCAGAGGGAGGGTTTTGGAAAGCCCTGCAGTGTTTGGACACTCTCACACACACATTTCATCTTCAGCTTCCACCTGGGACTCTCAGTAGCCACGCAGCAAAGAGTGCAGTTGTTTTTGTGGTTTCCTTCTGGCTCGGCCCACAGGGCTGATGCACCAGAAGTCTTACGAGAAATTCTGCTTTGTTGGGATTTCCTGCATGATTCTGCACACAAAGGCAGCTCAAACGATTCAGCTGACACGGTGATTGGAACCTGGAGATGATTTTCCCAAAACACATCGATTTGGGAACCTCTGCTTTTCACCCACTCCTCTTTGTTCCATCCTACGTACTTCCTGCATGATATAATTTGGATCTATTTTTTAATGAACCCTCATTAAGTGCTCTGAAGTGCCATTGTGTTCTGCTAAAGCCCTGCCAGCCCAGGCAGAGCTGTAATTCATTTGCCAGGAAGAGATTTCAAGTTCCTGGGATTTAACAAGTGGCTGTGCATCAGCTGAGCTGTAGGAAATCTCCACATGTGCTTTTTTCTCCCCTGGTTTTCTGCATCTGTGGCAAATGCAAACCAAGGCATTCTGTTTTAAGCTTCTGTGTGCTGGATGTTACCCTGAAGGAAACACAAACCAGGCCTAGAAATGTAGGAATAACTCATTAATCATGGAATGGTTCATGTCTCAGCTATGACATGGTGACACCTTCACCTGCAGATCTCCTCAGTTTTCCTCTTTCATCAGCAAATTTTCTCCTGGGTTTGGGTTGGAAGGGCCACCTCGTTAAGGGATTAAGGGATGACCTAACTGGGTCAGGCTGCTCAGGACCCCATCCAGCCTGGCCTTGAACACTTCCAGGGATGGGAATCTATGGGGAAATGGGGCTGCATCTCCTGCTTGGAGTGTGGAACACACCCTGCAGTCTCATTTAGCATTGATGAGCAGTGGCAACAACTTTTTACCCCCAGCATCAGCGCCCTAAAGCTGCAGCTCGAGCTTCCTCACCAGACCTGAGCTCTGTGCCCACCCAGCTGTGGCACCACCCCTCTGCCCCTCGCTCTGAACATTCCCTTGTTCCCACAGTGATCCGCAAACCTCCGTAATCCCAAACTGCTCTTCTTCCAAAGTATGGGCAAAAAACCCCAACCAATCCCAACCCAGCTGAATTTTGGACTGGGGGATTTGTCAGATAAATCTCTTTCACTCACTAATGGATGTGTGGGGCGTTTTCATGCTGCTGGTCAGACCAAATCTACTCCTTTTGCTGTTTTCTTTCCTCAGTGTCACCTGCACCCTTCTGTCCCATGGCCACAGCAAATCCCTGCCCCAGCTGGGAAAAACAAGGGGGAAAATGCACCTGAAAAACAAAGTTAGGGCAAGGTTATAAGTGGAAAAATATTTAGCTCGCATGAAGAGAAAAAACCTCTTGGTTAGAAAAAATACCCACAAAAAGTCCCCCCAAAGCAGCCCAAACCCATGGAAACAATCAAAAAACTCAGGTTCTGTGACAGAACTCACTGTGATTGCAGTGAGTGGAGGTCTCACCTTCGGGGAGAGGGAAGAAACAGTTTCCTCCTCAAAACCTCCTTCAGAATTTATTTTTCAGACTTTTCTAGAGTTGTGATTGGCACTGGCATCTCCCCCCACCAAATAAAGGGCTGGAATTGAAAAAAGCCAGCTGGCCACAGTAGCCCAGTTTAATTGCAGCAAGGCATGGAGCTGAACAAATTAAATTTGAATTATTGCACTCTTACTCCAAAGGATTTACTGGACACTCTGAGTCACAGCGTGGTTCAGTCTTTTGTCTATGCAGACTTTGCAATATTGGGATTTTTTTTTAGCAGAAGGATCAGCAAAGGAAGTCAGACCAGTGGTTTTTTTCAAGCCCATCAATCCCACAGAAGGTGAGAAAGCCCCATGGAAGCCCCACTCCATTTGAGCAGCAATATCCTTCTGAGGAAAATTCTTTCCTGATCCTTGCTTTAAAGAAGTTATTTGAGATTAATGTAAAGACCATTTGTCATTTTGGTTATAAGAAATGCTAATGGCTTTAGCAGCATTTTGCATTTTCTGCAAATCCAGCCTGTATTGCAAACTTCTCTGTTAGGCACAAAATAGGAAAAATAGTCTCCTCTAATCTGAATCACTCATCAATTCTCTGCTAATTGTCAGATGTGTTTATTGCACAGGAGAATTGATAACCTGTAATAAGATGTGATGGATTTAGCCAGCTGTGTTTTTGCAATTCCAGGCTGGTGTGTGTCCAACAGAAACCCAGGGAGTTACACGAGTACAAAAAAAAAAGAGGAAGAAAAATGGGGAAAAAAAAGCCCAGTAGTGTTGATTCAGCACTGGTGTATTTTCTTCTCCTGATTATTTCTGTAATAACAAGTGTCTGATAAGTGGGTTAAAGACTGGCTGAGGGAGATGGAATTGGAAAGGAATTGCCATTGTGTTTGTTAATATTCCTCCAGATAATCTGAAATGTAGGCAAGTCATGGAATGATTTAGACTGGCAACACATTTCATGAGCCTTTCCTTCTGGAGCTAAAAAAAGAGAACACCCTGTCTGGATTGGTCAGCAGGCAACGTGTTTAGATAAGGAAGTGGAGTCAGAAGGAATAGTCCCAACACGAGGAATGAATGGAGACGGGACCTGCAGCTGGAAAAATGTCAGCATGGCCCGGGGCACTGCAGCAGCTCCCTGGAGAAGTCAAAGCTCTGGACACAGATCCCTGCACTTGCCCATCTCTCACGTGATGCCCTCTCCTCTCCAGCCTAAAGAGCCTCCAGCTCAGGCACCAAACCTGCCCATGGCACTGAGCACAGCCTGGGAATGGCTGGGAGGAGCCAGCTCAGAAGTTCACATCCCAAAATCGAAAATCCCATGGGGGAGCATCTCAGCTCCTGATGTATCAAGGCTTGGGGACAGTGTGGTGACACCTTGAAGGTGTGGTGGTGTGGAAGAGGTTTCACAGCAGCTTCTGTGAGCCAGAGAGGAGTTTGATAAGAGGATCCATGCTCACTCCTGGAAGAATTTCCTACCAAGGTTGTTGACACAGAAACCAAGGAAGAAAGAAGGAGAAATAAGAGAAACCTGCAGCTGTTCCAATGAGCACTTGGTTTGTCTCTGGTGACCAATGAGTAAAGTGTAAACTTCTGAGTTTGGTAAGAGTGTATAAAAAGCATGCATGCTAGAAGAAAAACAGTTTGAAGCCTTCTGAAAATGCAGTGTTGCTTTGTATTTTGATTGTCTCAACTACGACATGGTGACACCTTCACCTGCAGATCTTCTCCTCAATTTTCCTCTTTCATCAGCAAATCTTCTCCTGCCTGAGTCCTGGCAGAATCCAGCACCCAAACACTGGGAGCAGCTCCCATGAGCCCTGCAGCTGCCCACATCCTCCTCAGTGTTTCTTCATCCTGGCACGCTCAGCTAACAAGTGTGAAGAGAACAATTCACCCCTTTCCCACTGGGGCTTGAGCTCCACCACCATTCCCCAGCACTCTGGGAGAAGTTGGGCAGGATTTGTGCAAACCTCCTGCAGCCTTTAAAACCAGAGCTGGTCTGATGATGCCTGACTAATGAATGTGTGCTGGCCAAGGGGAGCTAATGAGACATGACCATGTTAGTCCTGCAGAAACCACAGTGATTAATCACACAACCAGGGCACAGAAGCCTTGGACATCTTCACAGCAAACTCAGATGTTTTCCTGGAGGATAAATCCTACAGGGTCCAAGATTACCCAGCTTCATCACTGAACTTCATGAAGCATTTTCATCTGGACCACATTGGGTTAGATTAAAAAAGGCATGAAATGTATCCAGCCTGCTCGAATTGCAGGAAAACTTCTTGATCACAAAAGAAGATAGGAATCAAAAAGATTTCCTTGAGGGAAATCTCAGAGTTCAGGGTTTGACAGAGCCCCCAAATACAATTAGGATGTGGTGAACCTTATTTTGCTCTTCAATTCACCTGTGTGAACTGAAGTTGGAAATAGAAACATTACAGCAGCTTCCTGCACATATTTCCAGCCTGGATTTCATTAATATCTTCCCTGAGCTGGGATTATTTTGCTCATGTACAGGGTTCAAATCTGTTCAGGCTTTGTTTGGAAGCAGAAAAACACTCCTAATGGAGGCATCCCATGTAACCTAATAGAAAATGATACTGTTCAACAGCTTCTTTTTTTAAACAACTGTTAAAATTTAATACAGAACCATATCCCACTATGGAATTCTACCAGAGTGTTAAAAATAACCCAACAGGAAGCATAAAAGCCCTTATTAAATTCTACAACTATTTACAGTAATTTCTGCATATGACTCTATTAAATTTCCAAGGCAGCTCAGTCCCATTTCTACCAGACTCCACAGAATTTTTCCAGACTGGTCAGCTCTTTCTTTCCAGTTCCAACGAACAAAGACATGGAGCAGCCACTTCTTATCAGAGATCTGATTCTATCAACGCTGGTGGCTGTAAAAACCCCACAGCAGCGGATTCTCAGCTGGTGAAATTCAGCATAAATGTGTCAGCCCTCAAATCTGGGCTGCAGGACTGCAGCTCAACCTCTGCCTGGTGCTCACCTCAGTCCAAACCCGTGTGCCTCCTACTTTTGGCTCCCATTCCCCGCTCAGTCAGCTCACCCAGCTGTTGTTTGGAGCTTTGCTGTGTTTTAGTAGCTGTAAAATCAGCTGTGGTAGTTCATAAATTATGGGAGGGGTTCCGAGATGCTGTTCCCTCTAACATTTGCTGCTGGAGATGGATGGGACAGCCAAGGACTGAGGTCATTGATGCTCTGTGTTTAGCAGGAGAGGGGGAATTTGAGGAGCCTTCCAGCACAGACTGTCAGGGTTATGCAACTGGAGGCTCCATGGAGCCCTGGAAAGCTGCAGGAATCTCCGCTCAGGATGCAAAAAACCTTCCCAGAAAATCTCTGTGCCCCAAAGACTGACACTTGCTGCCTTCCCAGACACAAAGGCACAGCAGTTTCCATTACAGAGCTCATCTCATCTCCCCAGGTTGTGCTGGCCCTGAGGGCTGATGTAAAGACTGATCAGCCTGGATGGGTCATGCTCACTGCCAAAAAATTCTTCTGGGAACAAAGATGCTGCTCGATTTTTTTTTCTTTTTTTTTTTTTTTTTTTTTCCCTGCGACTGAAGTAAATCTTAGACAAAAAACCCAGAGGGAGCTGTTGGCACACACCAAGCAGCCATCAGACAGGAATCCTGCTCACAGCTCAGCCAGCTCCTTGTCAGGCAGGAGTTTAGAAAGCATTTAGCACATGGAAGCTGGTAAATTTGTGTGTGTGTGTGTGTGGATGTAGATGAGACACCCATGCAGAACAAATCTGGGCTAAGCAGCTCATTTTGCCAACCTGGAATCGCTGAACTGAGAGCTGAGTGATTGCTTTAAACCTGGGATAAGGAGTCCATGAGGGCTCTTAGAGACACTCAGACCCCCAGTTGTGGGTTTGGAGGGGTGGTTTGGCTGGTGGCTCAATAGATGCACTGAGGAGCTGGTGAACAGCAGGATATTCCTTGGAAACCTTCTCACTGTGCCACATTCTCTGTGCAGAACTGCAAATTTCCCAGGAGACGAGGGTGAAATACTGAAATACAAACCCAGTCTGGAGGAGTTGCACGCTGATTCTGCATTTGCTGGTAGAGTTCCTCCAAATGACTCCCAGACAGTCACTCCCAGAGCCCTGAGCTGAGGCAGGAAATGTTTTCAGCACAGTCTCTCGTTATTTAGTGCGTGTCCTTGGGACGGGCTGTGCGCCCACAGCTTCTCTGTCACCACCAGCAGCAGCCAGGCCCCCCCAGTGCCACTGGGCCGAGGAATAAACTCCCTAAACTAAACACAGAGCAGGGATCAAAGGCACTGTGGGCATCTGCTGTCATCGTTTGTGTGTCTGCAGCAAGTGCTCAGCTCTTCCTGGTGACTGATGTGACGCTGGTGGCTGCCAGAGGGATGGGCACTCAGGGAATTATGGCAGAGATTAGGAGGAAGTTTTCACTTCCAGGGTTGTATGGACTTGCTCGTTGAGTGCTTGATGGACTTTGGTGTTCTCAGAGGAGTTTTTTAGCTTGGCACTTCCTCTTAACCTTGGAGCTCTGCTGTGTTACACAACCCCTCCTGTTTGCACCTCTGGAGAAGCTCGGGGCAGCAGGGCAGGGATGGGATGAGGTGTGCTGGCCTGGAGTTAGGGATGAGCTGGGAACACATCCCTTGGAGAGGCAGCCTCATCTCTGACACCATTCCTTGGGATAAAACCCCTAGCTCCCCATTTTCCAGATGTGACTTGTTCTATGAAAAATCAGATTTCTGCTCCCAAGGGCTTCATCCACAGAGTGCAGAGGGACAGAACCCCCTCAGCACCCAGGGGGGCTGTGAAGGGAGGGCACATCCAGACCCCTCCCAAACCCCACCCTGCACCTGTCCCTGCTGTTCTTGCCTCTGGAGGAGAGGTGGAAGAACTGCTGATAAGCTCATTAACATAAATTAGTGCACGATGCTGTTTGCATGAGGTGGTTACAGCACTTCCAGGCTCAGAGCAGGCACAACTTCCTCCTCCTCCTGCAGGAGACATGTCCTTGTCACCCTTGCCAGGGCCCTTGTCACCTTGTCACTCCCCACCTTGTCCCTTGTCACCTTGTCACCCTTGTCACCTTGTCAGGGCCATCTGTCACCTCTGGAGGCGGTGTCTGTCTGCAGGAAGTGGAGCAGCATTCACAGGAGCCACCAGCTCTGCTGGGCTTTGTCCCTTGGTTTTCAGGGCACTTGGAGCAGCTGTGTCACCTCCTCACAGCTCTCCATGTCCAAGTCCTCCTTTCACCATGCTTTTAGCATCTCCCAAAAAAGCACCACAGGCTCCAAACTCCTCACAGAGCACTTCCACCAACTCACAGGAAGGATTGTGCAGCAAAATCCAAAGGATAAAGCTGGCGTTTGGATTTTATACCCCATAAAAGTCCATTCTGTCTTGGAAGCAGAATCAAAGAAGTGGGGGATCCAACTGTTATCCCTTGGAAATTGCTCAGCTGACTCCAGGAGGGGATCAAATCTCCATTGTGCAACAAATCAGAGAATGCAAAGAGATTCTGTAATCGAGGTGAAATCCAAATTTCCCCCCTGGCACTGGGAAAAGGCACTGGCCTCTGGCCAAAAGTATGTTCTGTGCTGACCAACAAGTGATGCACATGATCAGGAGCTGAGCAGTTTGGGAAAGATTGTACAGGGGCAGAATAAAGGGCTAAACTGATAATCCTATCAGGAAAATCGAACTTAATCAGGAGTTAGGTATGAGAGATTGAACTCAAATCACTGCAAATTCACCAAATTTACCTCTGTCTGCCTCTCACCCCGGCAGTGGAATTGGCTGCCTGGTGTTTTATAACTAATTACCTGCATTACAAGCCAAGTGCACAGCTTTTCTTAGAAGAGAACTATCTTATTTTCCCTGAAAGTTTAATCCTCATAAGAGGATTCCCATCCTGTCTTTGGCAGAGTCAAAATCAAGCTTTTCACATGGCCCCTAGCAGGAAAAAAATTCTGCACTGTTCCCATCTGCACAGTGGTGCTGGGCAGAAGCTCCTGGCACAAAGCTCCTCAGACCAAAGCCAGGCTTTGCTCCAGTTTAGTGCCCTTTCTTTCTACTTTTCCCCATTTCTTTGCCTTTTTTTTTTTTTTTCCTGTTCTGGAGATTCCCCACGGCCTTTTAATGCCTCCAAATTCAGCTTTTTGGGTGCTGCCCTGCTGACTGTGAGCTGCAAACATCTCACCAGGGGCTCCATCTCCAGAGGGGCATCTTGACCTGGGCCAGGTTGGACAGATGTCCAAAAACCAAATAACCAAAATAAACAATAAACTAAAATAAACAATAAACCAAAATAAATAATAAACCAAATAACTTTGTTTCCCTTCAGGGGATTAAAAAGAGCAAACCTCAGACATCCCTGTCCTGGTAGGAGCAGTTCCACCAAGCCTGGCTTAAAGTTTTATTGTGTGGATGAGAATATGAGTGAAAACGTGGCTGTTATCTAAGCAAGCCCAGGGGCACACAGAGCAAATAAAAAAGCCATTAATTAAGTAATTTATTTATTCATTCATTCATTCATTCATTCACTCACTCACTGGCCTTTGCTGTCACCATTGGAGGCTCCCAACAATCTGCAGCACCCTGTTCTACAGGAGCAGGGATGTCAGGGTTGGATTAACTCTTCCTTCCAGCAGGGAAAGCTGCTGATCCCATGTGGATTCTCCCCCAAACAGCTCCATTGCCTCCAGGACCCCAAGCCCAGCTGCTGGAACATCCCTGGGCAGAGCTGTCCTGTGTCTGTCCCAGTGAAACCAGCACCTCCCATTCCCACGTGGCTCTGGGGTCTGGCCCCGCTGTCCCTGTCCCCAGGCAAACAGGAATCAATGGGATAAATCTGCTGGGAAAATGCAAACTGGTGAGATCTTGTGGAGCCTGGGCTCACCAGTGCTGTTCATTAAGCCACCAGCCCTGCTGATGTCAATAAAGGTCTTGGAATGACAAATAAAACTCATCAGGGCCTCCCCTGTGAAGTCATCAGGCAGAAAATAATTGGGGAGGGACAAGAGAGGAGAAGGGGAGGAAAAGAGTGACTCACAACTGGATGGATTTTATTTTCCCTTGGATTAAAAGCCTCCTTTCTTTCAAGGGGTTCTGTACCACCTTTCCACCCCAGATAAGCCCGTTTTCCAGAGGACACGAGGGTGCTGGGCAGCCAGAGAGGAAACAGCCACAGCCCAGCTGGGGGACAGGGCTGTGACAACCTGGACACTTCCCAGAGGGTGACCAGAGCTCCAGGTAATGAAGTCATTGACCCCAAGTTTGCTGCCCCCAGGTCACTTTTGTTTCCATCTCTGGGCCTGAGGCACTGAGGTGTCCTTGATTGCCAGGCCTGCAGAGGAATTGTTGTGTCTGCCCCAAACGGGAAAGCAGCAGCTCCCACTGTACATGGAGTTTAGAGTTACACACTGAAGAGCTGCAGGGTTACAAATAGATGAAAAATATAAAAAGGAGAACCTTGAGACATCAGGGATGACCTGGACAATGTCACCGAGCCGCCCCTGTCCCTGCAAGGGGTGACAGCAGAGCCAGGCAAGGCCGTGGTGCCCGAGGAGGTGCAGGGGAAGCTCTGCAGAACATACTGGGGTTCATCTTCCAATCACAGCTCCAGCTAATGAAGTCATTTACCCCAGGTTTGCTGCCCCCAACTCATTTTTGTTTCCATCTCTGGGCCTGAGGCACTGAGGTGTCCTTGATTGCCAGGCCTGCAGAGGAATTGTTGTGTCTGCCCAAAATGGGAAAGCAGCAGCTCCCACTGTACATGGAGTTTAGAGTTACACACTGAAGAGCTGCAGGGTTACAAATAAATGAAAAATAGAAAAGCTGGCCCTGAGCTCCGCCCCCCACTGCCCTGGTTTCGCCCTTCCCAGCCCAAGTGCAAACAACTTGAACTGGGGAAGCAGTGGGTGTAAAGATGAACCCCAGGAAAAGATAAAGGGGACACAATGGCACAGGATGTTCTGAGGGCCCTGCCTGGCCTCTGCAGCTTTCAACCTCCTCTGTGGCAGAGGATAAAAGTCTTTAAAGCACTTTGCAAAGCATCTGCTGCCCTGACCGTATCGAGGAAGGACAAACACACAACAGGCTTGAGCCACTCCAGGGCTTGGAGCCACTCAGTAAAAATAAGCTGAAGCACCACTCAAGCCTTCATTGAACAGAAATGGTTCTTGGAAATGCATGGAGCAAACAAAAGCGGGTTCATTTGTGAAGGACAGAGCTTTGGAGAGGGAAGGATTAAGAGCCTGGGCTTTGTTGTGGCTCCTGTGAAATCACCTCATTGCTCCAAGGCTCTGGACATCTGTAGGATATTTTTGGATGTGATAGTGAGGGCATGTCCCACCCTGTGACACTGGAAGGGCCACCAGGGGCTGTGGGGACAGGCTGCTTGTGTCCCTGAGCAGGCAGGGCACAGTGTGGCCTCAGAGCAACTCAGGGATCAGCCAGGCCCCCAGTGCTGGGGCAGAGCCGGGCTTCATCCCAAATCCACCCCAAAATGGGGAGCTGGGACAAGCAGCAGAGACTGGTGGCTTTCTGCATGGCATGGGACAATGCTCTGACCCTGGGGACAGAGCAGAGCCAGCAAAGCTCACCCCAAAGGGCCCTGCCTTGCCTTCCTGGCCTGCACAGCACCCAGCCCTGCTGCCCCCCTCCCACAGAAGAGTTTGATAAAAGATTTGGCATAAGGGATTTTTTTCAAGGCTCCATTGATGCCTTTTTGGGACTACCTGAAAACAGAGGCCAGACAAAATTAAGAGGATAAAAAGTGGTTTTGTTTATTGAAGGGCCTTCAGGTACATTTAGGGCAGACAAAGCCCACCCAAAATGGATGAGGGGTCACAGGTTTTGACACTTTTATAAGTTTGGTCCATTTGCATATTGGGGCTCATGTTCCAATTACAGCTCCAGGTAATGAAGTCATTCACCCCAAGTTTGCTGCCCCCAGGTCACTTTTGTTTCCATCTCTGGGCCTGAGGCACTGAGGTGTCCTTGATTGCCAGGCCTGCAGAGGAATTGTTGTGTCTGCCCCAAATGGGAAAGCAGCAGCTCCCACTGGACATGAAGTTTAGAGTTACACACTGAAGAACTGCAGGATTACAAATAGATGAAAAATATTACAGCTAAAATCCTGAGGCATCACCATTTATTCAAACTGCTTTTATCCTCCTCGCTGCTGAACCTCTCTGATGTCCCAAGCTCATCCAGCCACCTTCAAACTGCTTCAATCCCAAGTGACAAGTGCAACAAGCACAAAATAAACTTTTCCTACCACAGAAACCCTCCCTGCTCTGCTCAGACCAGTGCCTGGGGCAGGTGCAGGAACTTCAGGATCTCCCTGAACAACCGAACCACCACGAGTAATTTGTTGATGGGGCCATGTAATTATAATCAAAAAAATTCCCTCTTTGGAGATTTGGCTGTGCTCTGATTAAATGCAGGAAAAGCAAAAAATAACAAAACAGAGCTGCCACCTCCTCCCTCCCTCCCTCCACTGCTCACAACATGAGTTTGGGGCTGGGGAGGTTTGGGGAAAATTCTGGAAGATTCTTGTGGCAGATCAGGGCTTTGGGGCTGCCTCAGAATTCCTTTAAGGATGCTAAGAGCAAAAGCATAGATTAATTAGCTCTCAGAGCATCATCACTTCCCGCTTTTGTGGCGGTATCTGTTGGAATATCAACAGATTTACTCTGGGAGTAAATATGTGAGATGCCACACATACCACAGACAGCCGGTCCAGGTTTTGGTCAGCGAAATAAACACTTCAGGTCTGATCCAAAAAATGTCCTGTTTGGAGATTTGGCTCTAATTAAATGCAGGAAAAGGAAAAAAAAAATCAACAAATCAACAGAGCTGCCATCTCCTCCCTCCCTCCACTGCTCACAAGAGTTTGGGGCTGGGGAGTTTTGGGGAATTTTTGGGAGATCTGAGGTCGAGTGTGCAGTACCAGGAGCTGGAGCCAGATTCTCACTCATGCTCAGCCTCCTTCTCTTGAGGAAAAAGAGATCAAATCTTCAAGATCTTATTCTGCCCAGCAGCTTTGCCTGGTGCAGCAGGAGAAGACCCCAGCTTTTGGTGGTGATGCCAGGAAAGGTCTTCTCCTGCATCCTCCCTTCAGCCAAATGACATTTATTGGCAGGTTTGTGCCTGCAGGGCACAGCAGCAGCTCGTTTAAATGAAGAGATTCGCTCAGAGGAAGCTTTTGAATTCTCCCTCAGTGCCAGCAGCAGAGGAGGGAAGGCACGAGGAAGGAGTTCAAACACTGGGGAAATCCAGTCAACCTGTAAACAGGAACTTCACAAAAAATAAGAAATCCTCAATCCCAAGGCATGTCCTGCCCTTAATGACCACAAGCTCAGCTGCCACCACGATGCTGCCTGGAAGTGGTGGGGCCTCAGCAGAGCCCCAGCCCCACCAGGGCTCCCAGGGAGCTCCTGGCATCACCAGCATCTCTCTGAAGGCAAAATGTCGTTAACCTCCAGCTCAGTGCCACGGAAAAAATCCCTTTTTTTACCATCAGACTTGTTCTGTTCATTTGTGGTTGTTGCATGGAAGAAAGCTGGGATGAGCCAGTGTTTGCTCCCAGCGCCATCACAGGGGGATGAACCCCTCCTGCACTTTTTTTTCCCCTAAACCCCCTATTTTTGGCCTTGGGCATTGCAGTGCATGGCAGTGGCTGTCCGTGCCCTCTGCTGGTTGGAATCCTGGGATTTGGAGGGATCTGTGCTATGAACATTTTGGGAGCAAATGGCATCCAGTTAACCCTGGAAAAGGGACTTGGAGAGCTGGGTGCACTCCTGATGGGAAGATGCAATCAACAAACCCCACAGACCCTTTTTGGAGCACTTTAGGAGTGGGGCAGCTCCACACAAACCCCACAGACATTTTCTGGGGTCATTAACAGGTTTGCAGCTCCACACAAACCCTGTGGACAAATTTTTGTGGAATTTAGGAATTGAGCAGTTCCATAAAAACCTCATGGACACATTTGGAGGAATTTAGGAGCTGGGCAGCTCCACACAAACCCTATGGACACCTTTTTGAGGAATTTAGGAATTGAGCAGCTCCACACAAACCCCATGGACATTTCTGGAGCAGTTTAGGGGCTGGCAGCTCCATGCAAACCCCACAGACACTTTTTGGAGTTGTTATCAGGTTTGCAGCTCCACACAGACCCCACAGACAACTTCTTGAGCAGTTTAGGAGTGGGACACCTCCACACAAACCCTGTGGACACATTTTGAGGAATTTAGGAATTGAGCAGCTCCACACAAACCCTATGGACACCTTTTTGAGGAATTTAGGAATTGAGCAGTTCCATACAAACCCTATGGACAGATTTTTGAGGAATTTAGGAGTCGGGCAGCTCCACACAAAGCCTATGGACACCTTTTTGAGGAATTTAGGAATGGAGCAGCTCCATACCAACCTCGTGGACATTTCTGGAGCAGTTTAGGAGTGGAGCAGCTCCACACAAGCCCTATGGTCACCTTTTTGAGGAATTTAGAAGTGAAGCAGCTCCACACAAATACTGTGGACACATTTTGAGGAATTTAGGAATTGAGCAGCTCCACACAAACCCCATGGACACCTTTTTGAGGAATTTAGGAATTGAGCAGTTCCATACAAACCCTATGGACAGATTTTTGAGGAATTTAGGAGTCGGGCAGCTCCACACAAACCCTGTGGACACTTTCTGAGGGATTTAGGAGTCAGGCAGCTCCATACAAAGCCTATGGACACATTTTTGCGGAATTTGGGAATTGAGCAGCTCCACACAAACCCCATGGACATTTCTGGAGCAGTTTGGGGGCTGGGCAGCTCCCAGAGTGGCCGTGGGAGGCCGTGGGGTGGCAGTGGCAGGATGAGGCTGGCACAGGAGCCAAGGCACTGACTCATGGGTGCTGAGCTGTGCCAGCCCCGCCAGCTCCCGGTGACTTCAGCGCCTGAGAGAGTTCTTGGTGTTTCTCCCTCTTCCCTTTCAGCACAGGAATTGTTACTCATTCCCTACACAATGCCAGGTAGGTTTTATTGTGGAACGGGCAGTGACATGGAGCTCCTGGGCATGGGAATGCAATTGATTGAAACTCTGCGTTTCCGACACGACTTCAAAACACAACAATCACAGATATTAAGATGTTGGCACCAGGAGCAGCTTGGAGGATAATTATGTACTATGAGCTAATTTTTGGGATCTGCGCTCATTGCCAAAAATCTCTGCAGCTTTCCTGTCTCCCTCGAGAGCAGCTCAAGCTGCAGGTCCCTTAACTCCCTCATCCCCTGGCTCATTCTCACTTTTTTCCTCTTTTTTTCTCATCTTTCTCTAAAGTCTAATGGCAGAGCCTTTATCTCAAGCTGGAAGATTTCAGGCTGTTCTTTAAGGCCCTTATCACAATAGTGCATGGGAAAAAAAAATTAATTAAACACACAGACTTGGGCGACTTTCACATTTCCTGCATTTTTAACTCCAGAAGTTGATGCTCCTGCAGATTTACTAACTGAAGCCAGGTCAGGGGTCTGTGGGTGTACACCAAAACCCTCCTACAGCCTTATCCCTGGATGGAGAGGGATAAATGGTTGAGGAGCCAATTTTCTGAGTCCTTAAAAGAAAATAACAAATGTTCAAGTCAAGAACTGCAGCATTCCCAGTGCTCCCTGTGCGTGGAATGTCTTCAGGCACATGGAGAGCTGGATGAAGCCACACTTCCCCTCACGTTGAGGCTCCAGTCCTGTCCCCAAGGGTGGATGTTGCCTTTCCCTTTGGAATAAACCAAAATATAATATTTGCACATATTTGTGCAAATAACCCGGCAAACAGCGAGCCAGAGCTGAAGAGCAGGGGAAGTGTTTCTCTCTGTCCCTGCCCACAGCCACTCATTGCTGCCCTTCCAGCTGAAATTGCTTCGGATATTATCCCTGCTGTGATTCACTGCTGAACACGAAACAGAATCCTGCTGAAAGGCTGCTCTAGTGGCTGTGACTAAGCTGGTGCTGAGTTTGCCCACGTTGGAGAGCCCTGGCAGTGCGGGGCTGGCTGTTGTCACTCTCTGTGACATCAATGGGGACAGGCAGTGATGCTCAGGAACACGCAGAGCCTGCACACCTGGGCCCAAAGGAAAATAAAACTGGATAAAGTTGGAATTTGTAGGTTTCCTCCTGCTGCTCAGTCAGGGCTGGTGTTGCTGTAAGTTCAGTTTTCAGTCTAAAATCTGTAGGGTGACCATGCTTGGGGGTCCCTGATCCCTGCAAGTGTCCAAGGACAGGGCTTGGAGCAGCCTGGGATGGTGGAAGATGTCCCTGCCCATGGCCAAGGGTGGAATGAGATGAGCTTTAAGATCCCTTCCAACCCAAACCAGTCCACGATTCCACGATTTTGGGGATCACTTTTGGCACTGATGGCTGCTAATGTCTAATGAATCAGAAACAGTTTGTAAATCCATGAGTATCCACGAGCAGGGAAGAGTCCTAAAGGCATGGGGATCTCCAGGCAGTTTGTGAGACAGCCACTGAAATTTCAGCCACTCAAACAGCTCATGCTCATCTCTCCAAAAGGCCAGGGGAGGAAGAAGTGTAAAGAAGTTTTGTAAAAGGGATATATATATTTGGGATATATATATTTGCTGCTTTTTGTCTAAAATGACTCAATTTCTAGCAACAACAACCCCTTACAAGTCCCTCTATCCCCCCAGAGCTCAGCAGAACCTTTCCCAGAGCAGCAGCTTTGTCCCAGCTCCATCAGCAGCCTCAGCCCTTGCTCTGGGGCACTGTGGAGTGAAAATGAACCAGAGATGAGACAGCACCCGAGTCAGTTCATTCTCATTTCCTGATAAGACAAACCAGCCCCCTCAGGCTTTCTCCAAAGCAGAAAAGGAATCATTCAAACACCAAAAACACGCTAAAATAAAGAGCATGCTGTGAGAAATCTGTTTTCCCTGAGTAGAAAGGCAGCAGGGCTTTGATGTGGGGACACACATGGGGCGGCAGTGCTGACAGACAGAGGCTGTCAGCTGTCCCCAGGGGCTGGGGAGCAGGGTCTGAGCTCACACAAACACCCCACACCCACGCCAGGACACTCAGTCACAGCTGGGATCCCACTGGGATGGGCTCCCCCAAGCTCCAGCTGCTCCCACAAAAACCACGTGCAAGGATCATATTTTAATATATTTTTTTAATGTTTTGTTCCCTTTTGTTCCTGCTTTGGCTGCAGATTAAACCCAAAGTGTCAATGAGCAGCCCCCTCCCCTCCAAGGCCTGGTGGATGCTCGGGGAAAGGTTTGGTTTGGTTTGGGAGAGGTTTGATCTGAAGTTCTGAGAACAATCAGGTGAGTGCTGCAGCCCAGGAGCTCCTAAAAAGGGGATTTTAAAAACTTGTCATCCCACAGTCAGTCCCAGAAAATGTCCCACACTGCTCTCCAGAGACATTTAGAGCACCGAGAAAGGAGCTCTGGCTTTTTCTCTTCTCTGGATCCTGCAGGCTGAGCAGACCTTGGGGTGGTTAACAATGTGCCACCCTCCTGCCAGCCCTGCTGATAATCCCCTTCTAAACCTCATCATCCAGCTCAAGAAATTCCAACTGGGAAGATTTTATTTCCTCCTGGAGTTTCAGAAGCTCCTCCTCACAGCCCTGTCTCCTGGTCACCCACACCACAAAAATTTAACATGACCAAGGCCTCAAAATTCTGTAAAACAAAAAAATCAGGCAAAGTGACCTGAAGAGACTCTTCACATCACTATTCTTATTAAAAATGGGATTTATACCTGAGCTGGAACCCCCCAAACTTTCAGTTCCAAACACCATCCCCCTGCCCCAAGCTGGTGCTTGCCCAGTGATGGTTCCTGTTGACACCAGATGGTTTTCATCAAAGCCACAATTTTTATTCTGAAATAATAACATCAGCAATTGTGAATGAATGAAGTTGTCTCAGCTCTCACTTTCCACCAATTACAGTGAATTATGAACCACCCTTGAATAAGAGAATCTCCCTTCTCACTTATTGCTGCTCAAAGTTATATTTTTCTGGTGGCCAGCTCTGTGTTATTTGACTGATTTATAGGCCCATAACTTATGGAATTAGAGGTGATCTTTTTTTCAGAGCTTTAACTCCGAGTGGTTTCTTTTTCTTTTTTTTCTTTGAAATCATGTGGAAAATGAAGATGATAGATTTTCCCTCCATATATTTCAAGGCCTCTAATAACAAGCTGAACTTCACTTGCAGCTTTCCAGCTTCACCCTCGCCCCACATTAACTCTGGAACTCGTCATTCCAAACACACTCAAGCTGAAATGGGCTTTAGGTTGTCTAAAATATTGATCAACCTTTAACCCTGCAAAAAGCCAGTCAGAAACTCAGGAATCTCTTAATAAATTTAAGAACATGCTGGCTTTTTTTTCCATTAGAAGTCAAACTTGCAGAAGATTTTATGTGGGGAAGATTTTAGAGTGTTATCAGCAGAAATCATCTTGCAGTGAGTGCAGCATTGCTGTTGCCAACATATATTTGGTCAAACTTATTTAGGACACAAAAAAACCCCCCTAAAAAGATTCTTCCTATTTGAGCAGAGCTGACATGATCCTTAAATGATGGAAAATTTTAGGACTATTCTTATGACACTGCTCTTTGTGACCTGGAGGTGAAATGCTGGAGTCAGAATTCCTCCTGCTATGAAACATCCCCTGGTTCTCATCAGCCCCATCAAAATTTATGGGGTCTCCATGGCTGGGTTGAGTTTGGAGGATGAATTTAGCAGGACAAAGTTGCCAACTCCCCATCACTTATCCGAGCCTGAGGCAGCCTCTCAGATTTCCCCAGAACAAATCTGTGCTTGGAACTGTTGATGAGATTAAAAGAGAGAAGTGTCCCTGTATTTCAGGCGTTATTCTAGGATTAAAAATCCAAGAGATTTAGAGATTTTTAAAATGTTCACTAAAGGAAAAAGGGAAACTTCTTTTTCTAAATCTACTGGAGAATCTGGATATTTGATATTTTGCTGCTGTTGGGCTGGGCCTCAGTTGAATTAAAATTTCTTAGTTGAATTATATAGAATTGTTATAATTTCTAATTTGAATTATAATTTCTTAGTTGAATTATATTGAATTTCTTAGTTGAATTATAATTTCTAAGTTATTTTTCCTGGTGATACCTACTAAAGGGAAAACTGACAGCAAAGAGCCTCTGCCTGGCCCACCTGAAAACAATGCCATGGAATTTCTCCATTCCATGTGTGCTGCCTGGCCCAAATGCCTCCTTGTCACAGGAGACAGGGAAGGATTTGTGGTGAAATAACAATAAACAAAAATTAATAGGTCAGGCTTGCAGAAACGCCTCCAGACCAGCTGGGCCAGCTGGGATCAGCTCAGGCTCCCAGGATGTGAGGCATGAGCAGCATTTTCCATGGGATAAGTACCAGAGACATTGGCTCTGGCTATTCCTCCTGTACCTAAACTTCCTGCGATGATTTTTTTGAAATCCTGCTGTGAAACAGCAATTGATGCTGGAGCACTTCAAAGTGGTTATGAAAAATCAGAGACACTTCCCCTCTGTCCTCCCATGCCTCCTGTTCTCTGGGTTGTGTTTTCTTCGACCCAAAAGTCGCCTCTTTGCTCTGACGGATGCCCCATCACAAAACCATGGAATATCCTGGGCTGGAAGGGATCCACAGGGATCACCAGCTGATGTCCACTGTTATCACTGTGTTCCCATCCTCTGAAGGCATCAAGCACTGCCTGTGTGAAGATCAGAAGGTGCTGGAGAGCCTGCAGGAGCCACGTCCCACAGGGACAGGACAGGCTCTGCTCCTCAGGGAGCTCCTGTGTTTGTCCACGGGCTGATCCATGGAGAGCAGAGGTGGGCTTGAGGAGAAGCCATCCAACAGCTCCTCAGGGTGGATGGCAGCTGTGGAAGAGGTTTGAAAGTGACTTCTGTGAGCCAGAGAGGAGATTGAGAAGAGGATCCGTGTTTAACCCTGGAAGAATTTCCTACCAAGGTCATGGACACAGAAACCAAGAAAGAAAGAAGGAGAAATAAGAGAAACCTGCAGCTGCCTGTTCCAATGAGCACTTTCTGACCAATGAATAAAGTATGAACTCATGAGTTTGGTAAGAATGGATAAAAAGCATGCATGTGTCACTACAGGACACAAAGGAACACAAGCACACCGTTCTCAAGGTGAAGGAAGAAAGAGGAAGTTTATTTTCTGACTCCAACATTTATAGTTTTCCAAAAGTGACAGCGGATTGGAGGGCGACAGTGCCACCTCTCCAATGATGCTGGTCAAACCAACAGTCCATCCATTTTCTCCTCCTCCATAAAAGAAGACAAAACAGTCAGTTATTTACTGAAAGTGTCTGAGAAAGTTCACCACAAGAATGTCAACACCAGAAGGCCTAGAAAACCTTAAAAATCCAGGGTGACACACATGCTAGAATAAAACCAGGTTTGAAGCCTTCTGGAAATGGAATGTGTTGTTTTTTAGTGTGACCATCTCAACTACAACAGGCAGCAGCCTCTGGAGGTGCCCAGCCCTCTGCAGGGCCCGTGGTGGCACAGGAGTGGCACTGCCCTGCCCAGCAGTGACGCTGGGCTCTGGATCTGCTCCTGCCGGGTGCTCCCCACCCTTTCCCACCAGGAGCACCAACACCCTGACCTCACAAAGGTGGGACATGGCCCATGGGGCGTCTCCAGCTCAGCCATGGTGGCTCTGCCACCCTCAGCCCCCCACACGCTCACTGTGGGTGCCAGGGAGCCACTTTGCCTCTCTCCCGCTCCCATTCCCTGCATCTGCAGATGGTTATGGCAAAGCTCGAGGTCCACCAGCTCCTGAGCAGCCCCCTCCAGCCACCCCAGTGGGATAATCGAGGTGAAAGTGCTGGAAGGGAGCAGGGAGTGCTGGGATTGTCATCTCCTGAACCAAAGGTGCTCTGCTCTGCTTTGTGAAATGTCCCAGGAACCTCTGATGTCATTAACTGGTGCTCAGCAGCCAAAAATGATATCGTGTTCATCTGTGTTTGGCTTGTAATGCCCTTTATTGGTTTGTATTTGCATTTCCATGTATTGCTCTGGATGTAAATTGGACTTTTACTGGTGTCTGTATGGATTGTATCTGGAGCTGCATTTGTGCCTGGAGTTCCATTTCTATCTGGAGCTGCATTTGTGTCTGGAGCTCCACTTCTATCTGGAGCTGCATTTTTATCCATTGCTTCCACGTGTTTTGCTGGAGTGTCAATAGAACAATTCATTCTACAATAAAGAAATAAAGATGCCTCCCCATCCCTGTGGCTCCTGTGGTTTTTGGGTGTGTTTTAGCAACCCTGATGTGAGAGGAACAAGGGGATGAGGCACTTGAGAGCCCAATCTCTCTGGTGCTAATTTTAGGCTGGCACAGGGAGCTCTTTCATCCCCTCAGCTCTGTGCAGAGGCAGCTTTGCAGAATATTGGTGGCTCAAATAGCACTTCATGTGCAAGGAGTGAAGGGAAAAGTGCTGGGTCCCTGGGCTTTGTGGGGTTTGAGCTGAGTTATGCAAACAAAGTTCCTTCAGCTGTGGAGTTATTTACAGGTTGGCTCATGCAGGCCTTAGTGACAGATTTAAATGAATTAATTTTTCTGACTTTCATTTGCTGTCTTCCCCTGCTGTTTCCCCTCCAGCTATTGCATGTAATTACAGGAAATCTTCGTACATCACATCTTCAAAAAGGCACAATGAAAAGCAATAGCAGAGACATCCACTTCTTCTTGCTTTCATGTTTGTTTTGGAGGGGATGAAAGGGCGTGGTGGAGCTTTTCCCCGCAGCACCCCCGAGCTCTGCTCAGATCACCCAGAGCAGGCACCCTGAGCTCTCCTCTCTCAGCACAGACAAGACCTGGCAGCCCTGCAGCAATTACTTAGAGCTTTCTTGGCTTTCAAACTGCTTTTAATGATTATGGGAGACATCCACAGCAATCAATCTAAACACGGTTTTGTTTTTTTTTTTTTTTTTTGTTTTGGAAGCATTAAAGAAGAAATGCAAGTGGTTGTTCTTTTAAACCTGGGTTTTTCCTTGCTCAGGGAGCAAAGTGATTGTTGGAAGTTGTGCTGTCACATCTAAGAGGCAAAACTCAAAAGCACAAACTTCATTTTGAACCCAACATTAATTTAGGAGATGGAAAGACCTGGCCATACCTGCAAACAACTCCTAAACCAACATATTTGAGCCCAGAGCTTTGGTGAGCAAAGAAAGGAGAAAAAAAAAAGTCTGGAATTGGCTGTGATCAACTTAAAACAACACCAAGAGCATCTTTGCCCCCACCAGAGGGTATAAAACTAGATTAGGAGAGAAAGGGAATTAAGTAAAAAGCATGGTGTTCAGAGTTGGATAAAACAGGGAGAGAGAGAGAGAAAAGCTCTGCTGGTTTGGTTGCCTTCAGAGAAAGAAATGTTTTGGTTTTTTTTAAATGGAAAAAAAAAAAGAATTTTCCACTGGAACCTGGGCAGAAAGTCAGAATGAAATAGATGTAACTGAGGCACAGACCCAAATGAGGGATTACATTACTGATATGTTTTTTCCTAAATGAGTCTTCTTTTAATGTTATGTACTGTCAGGGAAACCTCTTAGATACATAAATACTGGTGGGAATTAAATTGGTCTGAGAAATGTGGGGTTTATCTTTTTTTGACAGAGGCAAATGAAAGGATAAAGGCTGGATCTTTGATAGAAACATAAAGAGTTTGTGCCAGGGAGGTTTTACCTCTCCCATCCAGTGTGAACAACTTGCAAACTCCACTGAATGTCAAGGCGCTGGTGTGGATATTTATAAAGGGAGCTTGATTTCAATCAAAGAGAGTCCAATTCCTCCTCCCTGATAGTGGGATCACTTCTGGACAGGATTCAGACAGACCCCACACCCCCACCCATCCCAACACCACTCTGACATCACCTTCCAGTTTCATGTCTTTTTACCACCACATAAATTGCATTGAAGCCCAGTGATATCACTGCTCCAAAATCCCTTAATCCTCAAAGCAGATACAACCACAGGGGTTTAAACACCTCTGTTAATCCCTTATAGAGAATAATAAACCATTTGTTGGAGGAAACTCTATCTCCCAGACACCGACACGGACACGGCTGTGACATGAAACGCCAGGAGTGATCCAAGGGTTAAGCACAGGAAGTCAGAACTGAAAACTTGACTCAATTAAATCGCAGATTTAGGCAATTTTCTGATCTGCAGATGAAGGCTGAGTTCCTGGCAGGTGATGTAAGTTGTGCCTTGCTGATGGACACGACTGCACATGACACATTTCAGGTATCCCAGAACAAGTTCCTGAACCATTTCCCCAGTGGAGGCTCTTTTGCAAGAGTCTGCTTTTCCAAGAGGGTCATGAACATCATGAGGTCCAGAAAATGGTCTCTCTCTCCTAAAAAAAATTCCCTAAACTATGGACAAAACCCAATTAAAGTTTACCTTTTATCACCAGAAAAATTAGGAACATAAAAGACCTCAAAACTGCAGCAATCAGAAGGCATTGATGTCTTTATACCTCAAGGCAGAGCCACAGCCATTCTTTAAGAGCTTGCCTGAAGCTTTTTCTAGCCAGGAAATGTCTCAGGGATGTAAAAACCCCACACATCCATGTGTCTATGGATAACTGACCTCACCTGTGGCAATTCCCCTCCTCACCTGCTCAGGGATTGAGCTGGGAGCAGATGGAGCAGGACTGGAATGAGGGGCACATTCCCTGCACCTCACGTTTCCCTCTTTTCAGCTGTTCCCTGCTGGTCACCAGCTATGAACAGATTTTTCCATAAATTGTTGAGTCATTATGGTGGTAATGCTAAGTCTATTTTGTCTCAAATTCTGAGGATTTACAAACTGTAGCAGCAACACAAACAATGGGGTCAATAACTCAACCGATCCCTGAAAATGGCCAGAGTGGGAGTGAGCTGGGACAGAGGTTTGGGGCAGGAAATTTCCCTTTTTTCATGGGAAATTACTGGGGGAATTCAGAGACACAAACTGGAATCACACACAGAGAACTCTGCCCAGCTGATAAAAGCCCTTTGCACACCTTGAGTTTAATTTTCAGATGTATTTTCTTAGAAAATCGGACTCGAGGGCAGCCGAGGCGTAGCCGCAGGTACCCAAGCTTCCCACAGGATGCATCACTGCAGCTTGATGAGCATTGTTGTCTTTAAAACGATCCTGGAAATGTCCAAATGCTGGTCCAAATCCAAATGGAAATCCAAAATGAGGCAGCAGTGGAGGTGTTTGGAAAGTGAGGACACGCAGCCCTGAAATGAGATCCCACCATGGGTGCTGCCCTTGCTGGGGCTTGTTTGTTCTGCAACACCTTCCTAGCCCTGGATGGTTACAATTTCCTTGGAATTATTTTTTTTTAACAGGATAAAGTGAGAAAACAGAAAGGAAAAAACGAGAAAAGAAAAAAAAAAAAAGTGATTTTTAAATCAACTGTCATTTCTGGCAAGGCTGAGGATCCCAGCAAGGTATTTGTTTATTATCAGGTATTTCCTCAGGATCAAATTCGGGGGAGAGAAGTCTGGTCCTGGTTAAGGTCTGTTTAAAGCCCTCCTTGAAAAGAGATTTATGCAAGGAAATTACCTAACCTGGGGCAGGGGCTGAGTCAGCGGCAGCGGCTTCTCCTCCTCATTGTTGGTGCCTCAGGGGGTTTTGTTTTAGCCCCGCCGAGGGCGCCCAGTGAGAACAGCGGCGGGTCCGGGCTCACAGAGCGGATCAAAGCTCCGATTGTTCCCAAGGAAATGAGGCAGCAGCGGGAGCGGAGCGCTGGGCACCGCTGCTCGGGCAGCCTCGGCAGCAGCGCCGGGCAGCGGGCACCGCCTCGGGGGAGGGACACACGGACACCTCCTTTGGTTAGGGACACACGGACACCTCCTGGGGTGACAGACACACGGACACCTTGTTTGGTAAGGGACACACGGACACCTCCTGGGGTGACGGACACACGGACACCTTGTCTGGGTGAGGGACACACGGACACCTCCTTGGGTGAGGGACACATGGACACCTTGTCTGGGTGAGGGACACACGGACACCTCCTTGGGTGAGGGACACAGGGACACCTCCTGGGGTGACGGACACATGGACACCTTGTTGGGGTGAGGGACACACGGACACCTCTTTGGGTGAGGGACACACGGACACGTCCTTGGGTGAGGGACACATGGACACCTTGTCTGGGTGAGGGACACACGGACACCTTCTGGGGTGAGGGACACACGGACACCTTGTCTGGGTGAGGGACACACGGACACCTCCTTGGGTGAGGGACACACGGACACCTTGTCTGGGTGAGGGACACACGGACACTTCCTTGGGTGAGGGACACACGGACACCTTGTCTGGGTGAGGGACACAGGGACACCTCCTTGGGTGAGGGACACAGGGACACCTCCTGGGGTGACGGACACACGGACACCTTGTCTGGGTGAGGGACACACGGACACCTTCTGGGGTGAGGGACACACGGACACCTTGTCTGGGTGAGGGACACACGGACACCTCCTTGGGTGACAGACACACGGACACCTTGTCTGGGGTGAGGGACACACGGACACTTCCTTGGGTGAGGGACACACGGACACCTTGTCTGGGTGAGGGACACAGGGACACCTCCTTTAGATGAGGGACACACGGACACCTCCTTGGGTGAGGGACACATGGACACGTTGTTGGGGTGAGGGACACACGGACACCTCGTTTGGGTGAGGGACACACGGACACCTCCTTTGGTTAGGGACACACGGACACCTTGTCTGGGGTGAGGGACACACGGACACTTCCTTGGGTGAGGGACACACGGACACCTTGTCTGGGGTGAGGGACACACGGACACTTCCTTTGGTAAGGGACACACGGACACTTCCTTTGGTAAGGGACACATGGACACCTCGCTGCCACAGCATCCCCTTGGTGCTGGGACTGCACTTCCTAAATCCCACCTCGTCCCGTGCTTGGGAGTGGTGGCTCTGCCAAATTCCCACCTGCTCAGGGGCTTTTCCCAGTTTTTGGCTGATTTTGGTAGAAGGAGACACCAATCTCATCGGAGTCTTTGGCTACTTTTGGGAGAAGGGAACCCCAATCTCTTCCCAGATTTGGGCTGATTTTGGGAGAAGGACACGCCAGTGTCTTCCCAGTTTTTTACTGATTTTGTGAGTGGTGGCTGTGCAAAGATTCCCACCTCAACGGGAGCTTTTCCCAGTTTTTGGCCACTTTTGGAAGTGCTGGCTGTACAAAATTCCCACTTCGACAGGAGCTTTTCCCAGTTTTTGTCTGCTTTTGGAAGAAGGGAACACCAACCTCTTCCCAGTTTTTGGCTGATTTTGTGAATGGTGGCTGTGCACAAATTCCCAGCTCAACAGGAGCTTTTCCCAGTTTTTGGCCACTTTTGTGACTTCTGGCTATTCAAAGTTTCCCATGGGAGCTCTTCCCAGTTTTTGGCTGATTTAATGACTGGTGGCTGTGCAAAATTCCCACCTCAACAAGATCTTTTCCCAAATTTTGGCTGATTTAATGACTGGTGGCTGTGCAAAATTCCCACCTCAACAGGATCTTTTCCCAATTTTTGGCTGATTTAATGACTGGTGGCTGTACAAAATTCCCACCTCAAAAGGATCTTTTCCCAGTTTTTGGCTGATTTAATGACTGGTGGCTGTGCAAAATTCCCACCTCAACAAGATCTTTTCCCAGTTTTTGGCTGATTTAATGACTGGTGGCTGTGCAAAATTCCCACCTCAACAAGATCTTTTCCCAGTTTTTGGCTGATTTAATGACTGGTGGCTGTGCAAAATCCCCACCTCAACAAGATCCCAATTTTTGGCTGATTTAATGACTGGTGGCTGTGCAAAATTCCTACCTCAACAGGATCTTTTCCCAAATTTTGGCCATTTTTGGGAGAAGGGGATCCATGGCATGGTGGGACAGCAGGAGGGCAGCCCGGGGTGCTGTCCCATCCCAGCTGCTCCCAACTGGAGCATTCCCCAAGGAAGTTGCCCTGCCCCATCCAAGCAGCAGATTTAAAACCCAAAGGATGGAAAAGACCTCTGAGTTCATCCTTCCTGCCAGCAGCCATCAGATGCATTTAATTGTCAGGTGGTGGAACTTCCACTGTTTCTTTGGGGAAAAAGAACCTCCCATACACAGCTGAGCTCAGGGACGCTTCAACCATGGGCAGGGCAGCAGCTCCAGAGCACATGACTAGGGTTGAAATGAGGTTTTGGAGGCAAAACATGGCCTGAGCAGGTTGTTGTATTATTTTTCCAAGGTCACTGCTGGAATATCTGGCAGCCTCTATCTCATGGCTGGGAAGTTTTACTGTACTTGCAGAAAACAACCAAAGTTTCTCATCCTGCTGCCCGACTCCTCGCTGTTTGTGTTGGTTTAACTTCCCTGACCCCAAAACACAAAACTGGAGCAACGTGGGCTGGAAGTGGAGCCCGAGGTGGATGTGAGTGATGTGTGTAATACAGTAAAGGACTGGGAAACAAACATCCAGCGAGCATCCTGGATGGAAACTCTTTCATCTGCATCGATCATTGATGTCCCTGCTGACAGAGCACGGCTCTGCCAGCGGCCTCTGATCACTTTGAAACGCCTCACAAAAACGTCTCCCTGCACTTAAGGTTTTCCGCTGCTAAGAAATATCTTAATGCTAAAGATTTGTTTACAAGGGGTGGCTGTTTCCACTTGCTGGAGCGCTTAAAAAGTTGTTTTTTCCAACCACAAAGTAGATCTAAACATGAAATGTTTCTCAAGTTGGGTTTCCAGCTCCTAGACTGCTATAAACATTAAGTTTCATTGGTTTAAAGCAAAATACAGAAAAAAAAAAAAAAATTGCTGCTTCCACTTAGCCTCTCATAATGTTAAAGAAAAAGAAAAAAAGGGTGTTTTAAAAGAAGTTTTATTTTTAAAAGGTTTGTTGTGAAATGGCCTGTGGTTGAAAACAGGGTCATGGGGACACAGCACTTCCCTGTTGGCACTGATGGTGCTGGGGGTGGGTTTTGGTGCTGTCCCCTTCCCTGCCACTCTGCTGGGAGGGGCAGCTGAGCAGTGTCAGCTCTCCAGGCAGAGGATTGGAGATCCTGGAGCCTTCCAAGGCAGGAGTTACCTGCAGGGTGGCTGCTGGTGGGTTCTTTGGGGCTGTGATGCCATGGGGTTTGAGCTCTGCTCTGAGGGGACACTGAGCCCCCTGCTCTCAGTGGTCTCCAGTGTTTGTAACAACTGTCCTTGCAAAAAAACCTTTTCCTAATCCTGGGTTTATTCAGGGGTCAAGCCTGGGAATGGGAGATCTTCCACCTGAAGAATTCTCCTGAAAAATAAAATATTTCTGGAACTGTCCAAGGCCAGGCTGGATGTAGCTCTGAGCACCCTGGGCTAGTGGAAGGTGTCCCTGCCCATGGCAGGGGTTGGAAGGAGATGAGCTTTAAGTCCTTTCCCACCTGAACCATTCTGGGATTCATGGTGATGGTGATGACCATCATCACCCCACTGTCCAGGCTCAGCTCTTCCTGAGGATTTTGTGATGGCTGTCTGCAAACTGACAGCCCAAACGAGTGATTTCTGTTTGAAAACAAGAGTTGCTGGATCATCACACATTCCCAGCTGGATCACTGGAAGTGAATGATCAATGAACAATAGAAAAACAATTTTTCTATTGAATTTTAAATTACAGAATTTCTATTGAATGTTTCTATTGCTGGTTTGGAGTGGAAAACACAGTGTCTGGAAAATATTCCTGTGATACATAAATGTCTCTTGGATCAGCTGGAATGCCACCAACTGCCCCAGCAGCTCCACAAAAAGGGTTCTAATTCATACCCAGGTTTAATTTGCAGCAATATTTTTGCAATCTCTGTAAAATTAATGAAGTTCTGGCATTGGTGGGAATTAATTAGTGACTTGAGTGTCCTTAACTTCCAATGAACTCTGCTTAGGCTGCACCTCCTTGTGCCTTCAATATCTGAGTGGTGAAACCCGAGTCAGGGCAGGGCTGGCTGCTGAGTGCTGGGAGAAGATTTCCTCAGGCAGGAAGGGAGAGCCACTCTGCTGGCCCCACCTGGGGCTCGGGTTACCATAAATCTGCTCTCACATCTCACAGCAGCCCATCAAAACTCCTGCCAGGCCGCTCTGGTGCTCGCCCCCTGTGCTGGATCTGTCCCCACGCTGCTGGGGACATCACCTGGCCTCTGCCCCTTCCCTCCAGCCGAGAGGAAACTTCCCCTGGGATCTGGATAATGCCAAGCAAAGAGCCCTGATCTCAGAGCCAGCACAGCTCCCATCAGTTCTGCTGGGTGCTCCTGTGATGCCACGGGAGCAATTCTGGAAGCAAGCTGTGAAAACTCCAGGGGTTTTTTGCCTGTCTGGTGTATGGTCGCTTTCCTTATGGGAAATTCAGGAGCTGGAAGCCCTCAGTGAATTGAACTGAAGCTAAAACTTCTTTAAATACAGCTTAGGCAGTTCATGTGTTCAAACTCAAATGCTGCTTCAATACTTTGGCTTTAAATTTATTATTCTTATCAAGAAAGGCACTGGACTGTCAGAAAGCTCCTGGGTATTTTCAGATGACTCTGAGGCAGAATTTCCTTGCTGCTATTCCCATGTCCTTTGTACAAAGGAAGGGGTTGCCCATCCCACAGTCTGGTTGAAATGTCAAAATTAAGAGATTTTTAACATCCTGAGGGTAAAAACATATTTTGCTTCCTGGTTGTTGTTCTTTTATGAGGCGCCTTGAATCAAAATAGTTGCACGAGTCTTTTCTTGTTGAAAAGGAAAGCCACTTGTATCTCCAAAACATTTCAAGTGGAAATTGCTGATGCACTCTCACTTTAGCCAAAAATATAAAAGCACTTCAGGACGATTAAACAATAAATGTCTGTCATTCTCCTCCACAGTCACTTCTGCGTTTCCCTCGTGATGTTGTTCATTTAAATGTGACCACAACATCCAAGTTTCCTATGGTCAGAGTTTATCCTGGTCTTTCTCCTTTCCCTCTTTCCCCATCTGAAGATCTTCATTCTCTCTGCAGCTCAGGAACAGTGCAGGAAAATCCACGCATCAAAGCATCCATGTGGGAAGGGACAGGGAAGAGTTCAGAGCAGCAAAAAAAGCCTTTTCCTCTATTTCCCCTGATCCAAGTCAGCCCAAAAGAAGGAGCCCGGTGCCGTGGTTGGCACAGCCATGGTTGGCACAGCTGTGGTTGGCACAGCCATGGTTCCCCGTTGGAGCAGCACAAGGACACCTGAGCTGGGCTGGGCACAGCACAATGCTCGGAAATCAGGGAAAGTTCATCTCCAGGCAGGGATGGCTGCAAGGAGACAACTCACAGAATACACAGAGCCTCAGCAGTGGCACGGTGCAGAAATCGGAACAGGATATGTTTTTCCCATGGTTTGGGAACAATGTGAGTGCTTTCTCACACACTGTTGGTGAAGCACTTTGGCACACCTGTGCACTTGGACAGCTCTATTATAATCCAAGGTCTCCTGCTCAGCTGCTAAGGGCTCTTTTCCTCTCTAAGAACGTGGATTGATTATGTGGAAACATGATTTGGTTTTGTATTTGTGCTGGATCGTGGATCAGGAGGAAGTTGCAGCATGTTCTGGCTCCCGAGCAGAGCTTTCTGCTCTGCAGCTCGGAGTGAGAGAGGAGCAGGGACAGCCCGGAGATGTTTACACAGCTCCCTTTTTATTTTGACCATCCTGAATAAAGAAAAACTGTTTACATGCTCCAGAGGATGTTTTGCCACTGTCACTTCCTACAGAAACGTCCTCAAGTTTCGAGTGCTGGCAGAGACAAATCACTGCTTGTGCCTTTGGCTGGAGTCCCCCAGGAGAGAGCACAGACCTCGCTCCTCCCTGGGCCCATCAATCCTGTAATCAGCTCTGCCAGATCCAAACAAATCACAGTTGCTCCAGGGGCATCCGCATCTTGTTATTCCAGATGATTTTGGGTGGGATGCACAGCAACAGGAGATCCCTGGGCAGGTGGGATGAGCTTTGTCCTCAGCTATCCCCACCCCGCTCCTGGTGGGAACCACACAGCCACTCAATGCCACTGGCTTCTTAAATACCCACTGCAGTGAATTTAGAGCTGCATTTTGTATTTAAGGATCAGTTTGGCATGGTCAGGGGGCGGGGACAGCACAGAGCTGCTGCTCTGAGAAGGGAATCCTGTGTCACCTCCTGTTTTGAGAGTTAGCACAGGGTTCAGCTTGTTTTTCCTTCTCTCCAGATGATTCCTCGCCCTCCTCAGTCCCAGGCTCAGCACTGGTAGAAATAATGATCCCTTCAGAGTGTAAATTTAGAGTCCATCATATTTGAGCACCACACCAGAGCCAAACTCTCAGATTCCTGAGCTCCTGCAGCTCCAGTTCTGTTGGTGCAGTCGTGTCCCGTAGGTGGGACAGCACGAGGTGTTTTTCTGAGCTGTAAAACAGGGTGGCTGCAGTCAATTCAAAGTTTACCATTTTCCATCCCCACGCAGAACCAAACAGGGCACAAAAAGCCAGAGAATTGCAACATTTTCCCCATAAATGTCCTTTAAAAATGTTTTCAGCGATCGTTTTGGCACAAGAGCACAATTTCCATCAAAAAACTGTTGAAGGACAGGACGGTTCCCCTCCTTTCCCTCCACAAACGGGAAGGATAATTTGTCCCTGCAAAAACCAAAAGAAATTTTCCAGCTCAGGAACCAAGGCCCAGCCAACACCTGACCACGTGTGTGCAGGAGCGCGGACATGCCGAGGGAGCCGCGTTCCCCGCGGAGCGCAGCCCGTGCCATGCTCAGCCTTGGAATGAGTCAGGAGAAGTCAAATGAAGAAAACACACGAGGCAGCATCACGCACAGGGGCTGAGCTACCTGGGTTTTATAACATCCACCCGGGTTCCAATTTCATCCGCTTGGCAAACGCTCTCCTGGTGGAAATAATTGAGGCCCGAGAGTCAAAAGCGATGGAGGAAATATCTGAGCTATGAAATGTCAAGTTGCTTTCCAAAAGGGTTCCAATCTCCAACCACATCAAGAAGGGGTGTCTGAAAAGACAATCAGGATTTTGGTCAATTAAATGTAGTTTTTGTAGTTTTTCTTTTGGGTGGGGATGCAGGGCCAGAGGAATGCCCGGCTTGGGGAGGGCTTTATCCTCCACAACCCTGCAGACCTTGTTTTTCAGCTGCAGGTCCTGGGATATTTTCTCCTCAAGGATTTGCAAGCCTTGCAATTTGCAATCCTCCTTGCAATCTTGAACCTTGGTGGCTTCCCTGTGTGTCTCCTCTGCTCTGTTACCCTGGACACCATTCCCAGCTCTCATCCCAAGATGCTGCTCCACTGTGGGTGACAAAGGATTTCTCTGCACCAGGTCCCTGCAGAGCTTTGTTTCTGGAGCTCTGAAAAGCCAGCAGAAAGGGAGGAACAAAAATAACAGCTGGGAAGGAGATTAAAGCTTGAGGATATTCAGGGAGCTTTGGGACTGAGTTGGGTGGGGATGAATCGCTCCAGGTATAAGTAGAGAAGGACCACGATTTTCTATAAAGTTCCATTCAGGTTATCCTAAGTGGGTGATCTGGGAGCTCGTTGTTTTCATTTTCATTTTGTGTTGGGGAGGTGAAACCTTCAACACTTCCAAACTGCAGCCAAGGAGGTAAATATTAATTCTCCAATTAACTCCGACTGAAACTGCATTTCGACCTGAGAGTGCAGAACCTGCTGCACAGAGGGATTAATTTCAGATAAATATCAGCCACATCTATTGCCCAGCAAACTCTTAAATAAATAAAGAGGTTCAGAGTGGAAAAGTCAATCCTGAACACGAACCATGAGGCATCATTGATGTCTTACAATTGAATATCAAAGGTACCAACCACTCACTCTTCCATTGGACAACTTGTTCCCCATCCCTGAAGAAGCAGGAATTCTGTAATTACTCTTTCAGGGCTCTTTGGAGCCTCTCAAACTTCATAAAAAAGGGGAAAGAAAGATGAATGTATTCTTGAACATACCAAAAAAAAAGACTCAGCTTTATTTTCCCGGGGGAATTGAACTATATTAGTTTACATCCTGTGGTATGAATAAATAAACAATCCCTAACCAATTTCAGACTTGCTGCTGTTTTGGCTGGCAGAACCTTTGCTTGGAAAGGCTCAGCTAACGCTGCTCTGACCAGCTCCCATTTTCTCCTTCCCCTCACTTCCCTGTCCCTGGGCCTCCCCACTTCCACTCTCCCTCCTTGCTGATCACTTTCATGTTTTCTGGTTTCCTCTGTTGCCTTTTTTTTTTGGAGACAAGCACCTTTCCACATCCATATTTTAATTATTCTCCATTGCCAAATTGTCTCTTGTTGCACTCTGACAAGGAGGTGGTGTCCATAAAATTCGTATTTATGGATTGGGGATTAATAGCACAGGCATGTGGGATAAATAACATATTTAAAATAAGCTACTGAGTCCTGCAGGATGCTTTGGGGTTCAAGTCCTTGCAATCTCTGCTGTCATTGAACCTTGGTGGCTTCCCTGTGGGTCTCCTCTGATATGGTGCAGACACCATTCCCAGCTCTCATCCCAAGATGCTGCTCCACTGTGGGTGACAAAGGATTTCTCTGCACCAGGTCCCTGCAGAGCTTTGTTTCTGGAGCTCTGAAAAGCCAGCAGAAAGGGAGGTACAAAAATAACAGCTGGGAAGGAGATTAAAACTTAAATATAATCAGGGAACTTTGGGACTGGGTTGGGTGGGGATGAATCGCTCCAGGTATAAGTGGGGAAGGACCACAATGGTTCCTCTCCATCCCTGGGCTCATTCCCACCACCAGCAGGCTCTGAGGCAGCCTCAACCATGGCTGTGGTGCAGAGGAGGAGCTGCACTCTCCATCATCCTCCTCATTTGGGGGTGTTGGGGCCAAAGATCCCTGGGGAGCCTTTGGGAACAGAATCCTTCATTTCATTGGGGCTGGCTCACTGCTGTGTCCTTCCAGCACAGGACACCAGGACATCTGGGGACAGGGTAAGGACCTCTCTCAACCCCCAGGCTGAACCCGCACCCTGGCAGGTGCTGAGTGCATCAACATTGGATTTCTTCCCTCATATAAATCCAGCACGGCAGAAAACCATCCCGGAGGCGAAGGCAGCTTGGAAAATGCTGTTTATTCCCTTGAACTCCCTGCAAAAGACACAATAGAACAATGGGCTGGAGGCGATGGAGAGGCAAAGCCCTGAGGTCACCTTCTCCTGTCCCAGCTGGTGCAGCATTGTTCCCTGATGGGAATTTGTGCCCGTGGCTCAGCTCCGTGACCATGTGTTTCCTACCACTGCTGCTCCCTCCCCCAGTCCTTCCGCCTCTTTGTTACTCCCTCGGAGGCCAGGATTATTAATTAAACCTCACTCAGGCTCTGGGGGAGATTGGTATGAGGAACCTTAATCTTAGAGATAGGGAACTGATGCAAAAAGAACGGGGATGGCCTTGGGAAGGCACAGTAAAGAGGCAACATCCATGCCAGGAGTGCCCGTGGGGCTCAGCAGGGCCCAGAGCAGCCCGGCCAGGAGGATCCTCATGGGCACCTTGGAAGGGCTGGGCTCAGGAGATGTGCCAAGAGGCAGGAGGGTGCTGGGATGGCCCTCCTGGGGCTGTCTCCCCTCTGGGATGAGAGCTTGGATCTCCACAAAGCTTCATCAGAGCTTTTGGGGCACCATCCGCCCGACGATATGGGTGATGTGGGGTTTGCTGGGGCAGGGATTGACCCTCAAACACCTGAGCTCCTGTTGGTTGTGCACAATATTATCTGTGTGGGTGGCTAAACCCTCTGTCCTTACTAATCTGAAAGAAACTTCTTTTTTTTTCAAATTACCTTCAAGAACTGTCCGCAGGAGAGAAACCACCCGACAACGCAGAGCAATAAACAACGTGAAATAATCTCTGAACTACATCCCACGGTTAGCAGGGGGCTTGGAGGACTCAGTCTCCCCTCCAGTAGCACTTGCAGGCACAGCTGCACGTCCTTCCTGTTCCACTCAGGACTGTGCATCTCCACCAGGATGATTTATTCCAGCAAACAAACCTTTCTGGGGAAGAGCCCAATGGCAGGGAAGTGGCAGCAGCTCCTCTGGAGGCACAGGCAGCAAAGGACCTCCTGTTCTGGCTTGGGATCAGGGACAAGGCCAACACAGGGGGCTCAGGGAGGAACTCGTTATCATTTATTAAATATCTGACACCCCCCTCTCAGCACACAGATAAATATCCACATATTTAACACACCCTAATGGGTTTTGCAGGATTCAGGGAGCGCTGCCGCTCCAGTTGTCTGAGCTGGCGGCTCCCAGTTTGTGGCCATATGGTTGGCTGTGAATTGGGTTAATAAAAATGGAGTGAAGGTTTTTTCTTCTTTTTTTTTTTTTTCCCTCTTTTATTTTTTGTTCTTCCTGACCCTACTCAGTGCCATAAATACCTGTGTGTAGTAGAGGGTTTATAAATAGCACAGTAGCATCCACTGACAGCAGACTGGTGTTAAGTCTGACTTAACAGTCAGGCTCTGGATCGCAGCAATGTGGAGCTGGAGCGGGCTGGGAGAGGAATATGTGGCCAATAAAGATTTGGGAAGCTTAAAGTCATTCAGAAAGCTCAAAACTGGGCAAAAAAAAAAAAAAAAAAATTAAATTATACCAGTCTGCTGTGCGACAAGGTCCTGAAATGGAAACGCCTTGAGCCAATATTGCCCCTCTGAGGTAGCCCTGAAATTCCAAATAAATTTACAGCGGAGCTGACAGCGAGCTTGAGTAACTCGGTGTGTCTGGACGTCTGGCCCAGTCCAATAATAACATGAAAGGGAATTTTGTGCATATCCTTTGCTGATCCGGAGACTTTGGACTCGTTTTTTTTGGTTTTTGCAGCTTTTTTTTTAATTTTGCTTTTTTTTTTTTTTTTTTTTTTTTGTTCGACGGCTGTCTACAAATTGTCGGATTCTCGAAATGGATCTGTGATTCCTGAGAGTCCATAAATTTTCTCAGCAGTAGCTGCTGGTATGTGACACTTCTGCAGGTCCGGTGCCAATCAGGAGTTATTCGGCTCCTCCGGTAACAATCCCCTTCCCTTACGGGATTGCCTCGGTTTCTGCCTCTCCCAGGCATTCACAGCCAATGTCCAGAACTCCAGCAACTGGAGTTTCAAACCTGATTATTTGTAGTAAAAATGTATCAAAATCGGCGCTTTTTTATTTGCTTTCTCGTTTCTGAGCCCGCAGGGCTTCCACATCCCCTCTGCTGGAAACCAGGCTTCAAAATGAAGCACGCTGCAGTTCCCACATAAATCCCACGCTCTGGAAGTTAGAAGGGAAAGGTTTTCCCAAGAAGTCTGGGTTTTGATGGAGTTTTGGATCCTCTGACAGATGATCCAAGTGTGAGCGCCGTCTGGGGCTTCTCCCTCTGTTGGGGATTTCCTTCTGTGTCTGTTCCCTGGGGATTTTGGGCTCTTTCAGAGCATCCTTCAGCAGAGCCAGTGAGAACATCTCACCTCTTGCTGTTTCTGTGAAAATCTGATGGAGATCTGGTGTCTGCTGCCATCAGAGCAGTGGCCACGCACAGATTGCACTGGTTGCCTTCAAAAGTCAGCTCTTTCCAGGAAAAGCCTTTTTTTGAGTATTTTGAAGCTGAGTGGACAGATAATCTTTATCTCAGCCATGACTGAGAACAGCAGCATCAGCACAGAGCTGATCCCACACAGGTCAGCTGCTCTCTCGCTGAACACTCAGACCTCTCCTTTCTCCTGAAGAATTGAAGGAATTGAAAAATCGTGAAGTCTGGAGGGAAAAAAACCAGCTTTTTCCTGATGGCAATTGAGTTTTTCTTCCTAGGGTGTCTTCTAAGGGATACTTGTGCCCAGAGAGGCAGCAAACACCAAGATCTGGGTTTGTCCTCAGGAACCTCTGGTTCCCCCATCTTTACTCATGGTAGCACATTGCCAGACAAACCTGAGGACATCTCACCACGAAGAGGTGGAAATGGATGAGCTTGAGGGATGCTGTGCTGCTCTTTGGAGGGAATCCCACCATGGATACTGCTCCTTTTGGCTTTTATGGTTTTGAGGATGAGATCAGTCCTTTTCCCTTCCCTTGTGGCTGTCAGTCCTTCAGTCCTCTGTAATTCCCACTGCAGTTTTCCCTCGCCTCACGCTGCTGTGTTGAGATAAGAGCAAAGATTTTAAAATATTGGTTCGTCTGCTGAGGTGAAATGTTGGATTATGCCCTTTTCTGACCCAGAGATGGGGCAACTGAGAGGTGTTTTAAAAACTTTCATTCTATTTTCAGTCTCATGTGAAGGATGAGACAATACAAATGTTGTAAGTCACATTGAAACATCTCTGGATGGAGACAGCAAAGCAAGGAGATCTTCATGGTGTCCCACTGGGACCCAAGGCTTGATGTAGCTACACAACCCCTCCAGTTCCTTTATTCCTTCCCTTCAAAACAGCTCCCCTGACCAGGACCTTTCTTTCTTCCCAAACTATTTAATGCAAAACCTTGAGTGCACTTTTCAACCAAGATGTCCAAAATGTCCATGTTTCATTTCTCTGTTGTCCTCTTCTCCTTCTCTCTTCCTCCCTACCTTCCCAACCCTTCTCCCTTTCATTTTATTTTTCCATGAGCAGCAACAAATGAAAGGACATTCACAACATTCACATCCAGCTCCTGAACCTCGGTTCGTTTTCTTTTTCCTTCTCTCTACAGCGTTAAATTGCTCTGACTTTCTGAGGGAGTTTTATCTCACAAAATAAATGGTGCTGAGCTTTCCTACAGGCAATCCCGAGCCACACTGGGCACGGCAGGATGTGTTGAACCGCCTTTTTCTTTGCTTCCCAAAGCAAATTCCACTTTCCTCCACACATTAAAGCAGACGGGAAATCATTTGAGCCCTTGGTATAAGTCAAACCTCTCCAGTAAGGTAAATGTTTTTCCTACAAATAATGCCCTGCATGTTTGATCAACTTTGAAACCACAATATCTATAAGCACCTCAAATGTTAAACAAGGCATGAGCCAGATGTATTTACCAGCCAGGAGACTTAAAAGCCATTCTTGACGTCAAGCTGTGAAGATCAAATATTCCAACTTGGTGGCTGCCAATACGGTTCCCAAGCATTGTCCAGATCCAAACCCCATTGTACTTGTTTTTGTTTTTGGCTTTTCCTCAGACCACTGGTGTTCTTAAATAAATAAGTTTCTAGGTCAGCCTGCTGATGGATGTTAATATAGCCATGATTTAAATCCAGCGGTGATATCAGCTTCTAATAAGGGATAAATCAATGGCTGCGGTCGCTGTGCAAACATGTAGGGAATAACCTGGATTTCTGAGTGGTTTTTAGGGTGGGATTGAGTTTGGGTTTGTACTGATGACTTCTCTGTGCAGGTTACAGAGCAATTGCACAAATTCAGGGCTGGATTCTGAAATTGTGGCTCAGGTTTAGCGGTAGCAGCACCACAAAGCGATGACGCTCGTGGACTAAATGTCCTGAACCAGATCGAGTGTGTTGGATTGTGACTCTCCACCCATTGCCATCAATGAGTGCATAAAAATCTGGCTCTGACATCTCTGGGACAAATACACCAATTTTCCATATACAGATCAACAATTTTCCATATCCTGATCAACACTTACGACCTTCATGGAATTCCAGCTGGGTGCAATTATTGTCCACAGTGTGCACGGATTGCTGCATCAGACCTCGAGATCATCTGAAATGCCATGAGGTTGTTAAAAAGGCAATAAACTTCATTTGCATCTACTCAGCTGTGAGGGATTTATAGGTGAGGATTTTACGGTGAGGGTCACATGAGGATTTTCTCTTCTTTTTCTTCAGCTTTGTTTTAGGAACAACCTTTGTCCCACCTGGATGCAGGAGTGACCACATGTCCTGGGAAAACAGGGACACAGGGGGAGTGTTCTTGCACTCGGAATATTTTGTCCCTCAAGGATCTGATGGGATGTCCCAGGCTGTGTCCCCTCCTGCCCCAGCACCCTGGACATGCCCAGCAATGGATGTAACTGGTAAATAATCCCATATGGAATAATTAAAGCATGTTCTAAATGTTCTTTTTTAAACACAAAACAAGAAGAAAGGATGAAAGGACAAAACCTGGCGCCCATCGTGCTGTTCAGGATGAACAGGGGGAGAAAAAAAGTACCTGGCTGAGGCAAGCCCTGGGTGATCCAGACACCACAGGGCTCTGAAGTGTCTGCCTCTCCCCAGATTCACTCTCTCAGTCTGATGCTGCTCAGCCTTTACACCCCAGCTCAAGTCTGAGCTGGATGCCCCTGATTTAGTGCTGGCTCTTTGTCCAGGAACACCAAATGTGTGGAAGGTCCAGAGGCACAGACTGCAGCATCCTCTCCTCGAGCCCCTGAAATACAAATTAGCCAGTCTGGTATTCGATCACGGGCTGTTCTTACAGCACTTTTTCATTCTGCACTTTGATTTTCCATGGCTGGTGCCAAGACAGAGGCTCTCCAGGACCCCCTCCCAGCCCATCCCATCTTGTCCAATCCCCTGGTTCTTCATCCTTGCTTTTTCCCTTTTTATTTTCCAGATCAGACCTTGGCTCCTTCTACCCTTTCTCTTCCCCACTGGCTTTTGTGGCCTGTTTGAGAGCTCGTTTGTGTGTCTGATGAGTGCCCATGAAATCACTCCTCGCTGGCACTGCCTCGCCCCAGTGTTCCCAGCACTGACTGGGCTGGTGTTTTTTTAATATTTACTTCTTCTGCCTTCCTCCCGGGTGTTGGACTGCAATGAAAAGGGCAATGAATTAATGAAATATCTATTGCAGCTCACTTTAAATGATCCTAAGAAAAAATAAATTCTGAGTCCTACTTAGTCCTGATTAGCTCAATTACCTGCCAGTACAGGCTGCTTCTTTATATTTCCTAATTCTTTGCCCAAGCTATTATTAAATGTCTGAAGGAATCGCCTTCCTCTGCTTTCCTTGAGGAAATAATTCCAGTGCCTAATAGCTCTCCCTGGCAGGAAAACTCTGCTGAAAATCTTCTTTTTGCACCTCCTCCCTTCACCGGGACGACACTGAGCAATTCCTGTCTGTCCTTGAGGAATATATGTCTTCACATATTCGTAGGTAATTATTATTTTTTCCACTTTCACAAGGATTTGGCCACAAAGTGGTTACACTTCAAAGATCCCAGCCTCAGATACTTTGGGAACATTGCCTCATTATCTGCAGCTACCGGCAGAGACATCCAGCTTCTCTTCTGAGCTCCAAAAGTTGGCACCAACCCCAGCTAAAGCAGCACTTTGGGCTCTACCCCTGACTTCAGGAGAAGTCTGGGGCTTTGGGAAGTGACACCCAATCATGGCAACATTCCCTCTCCCTCTTCACTGGGTCCTCAGCCACAATCCAGCCAGACAGGACATCCTTGCTTGGAAATGAAATGTAAGGAGCTGCTTTTGCTCCAGGAGACTCAGTGCTGTCCCCGAGGGGCTCGGCAGGAGCTGTGCTCAGCCCCTGGGGAGCGAGGTGGGATCCCTGGGCTTAGCAAGGCTGCTTGGTTTGCCTGGATTGCCCCCCAGCAGCAAAACGTGCAGAACATGGAAGGTTTTATTGCCCCAGCCTGTTGTGGCAGTGCAGGAACTGCCTCGAGGTTTTATGGCATCTTTCAAACGCGACGGATCCGTCCAGAGAGTTTTGTCGTGGAGAGAAACGCTCGGAAGGATGAAATAGAAAATCAGGTGGAGATGAAGTCTGGGGGAGAGCCACAGAGAGTCCTGACACCTCCCCAGGGCCGGGGAAATCCCTGCCTCGGGGAACTGAGCAAAGCAGTCGGCTCTGCTGCATTGTTAGGGTCGTTTAAATTCCAGGAGGTGCCCGCACAGCTGGGTTCCCACCCAGGAAGGAGCTCAGGGGTCACTGGAAGCCTGAGAACATTTGGGCAGCAGCTTTAGTCCTGGTCTTGGGGGTTTTGAGCAGGGCTGAGCAGGGATGTGCCAGTGCATCCCCTCTGTCAGCCCTGCACAGCTGGATGCAGCGCAGGATGCAGGGCCAACCTGTACATCTGGATGCAGCGCAGGATGCAGGGCAGGATGCACATCTGGATGTAGGGCAGGATGCAGGGTCTGGGTGCACATCTGGATGTAGGGCAGGATGCAGGGTCTGGCTGCACATCTGGGTACAGGGCAGGATGCAAGGCCTGCACATCTGGGCACAGGGCAGGATGCAAGGCCTGCACATCTGGGTGCAGGGCAGGATGCGAGGCCTGCACATCTGGGTGCAGGGTAGGATGCAGGGTCTGGCTGCACATCTGGGTGCAGGGTAGGATGCAAGGCCTGCACATCTGGGTGCAGGGCCTGCTGCACATCTGGGTGCAGGGCAGGATGCAAGGCCTGCTGCACATCTGGGTGCAGGGCAGCACCGCTGCCCGTGCCTGCCCGAGGGCTGTTACGTGACTCATGTTTTAATTCAGCATCTTCAAAAGCTCTAATCTCAGACAGAGACAAATGTGCTTAATTGCTGCTTTGATAGGGCTTATCTCACCCCTTGTTTTGGGGATTTTGGGGCTGGCAGGCTCCTGCACCCCTCCAGCTCCTGATGGAGACATCCCCATTTCACACTCTGGATTAAAAAGATTTTGTCGGGCAGCCAGATCTTCTCTGGAGCCCATCAAGCCCAGAACTGAGTTATTATTTCATAAAGTGCTCTGTAACCAAAGTGATTTACAGCCTTCCTGGGGGCTGAGCATCCCGGCCCACCAGACTCCAGACTGATGGGAATTTAAAGGGCTTAGTTGAAAACTCCCAGAAAATAAAATAAAACAACGAGTGATCTGCCTGGAAATTCTTCCCTGCCACAATGGCATCAGCAGAAATGCCCAGTTTATCTATTTATAGCCTTATCTGTGTCTAACTAGCCATAAATAGCAGTGTAAAACACTGCAGCTCGATGGATGTGTGGGGATGTCTTTTCCAGCCACTGAGATGTTAAATCAATTTTATAACAAGTTGCTTTTCCAGCCACTGAGTGGCTGTAAATGTTAAGTGTTTTTACAGGCGATTTTTTCCCCAGCTGCTAAGCAGCTTTAAATGTTATCAAAAAAAAAAAAAAAGTTGCTTTTCCAGCTGTTCAACCACTCTAAGCATTTTTAATGGATTTTTTTTAACTTGCTAAAACCTATTTATATTTTACTCACAAGCAAGTGCAAAATTGTCCTGGCTCTGTCTAGGTCTTGTTTTTATTGTATTTTCTTTTTTCTTTTTTGAAACCTGTGAATAAAAATTCTTTCTCTGTCTGAGGAAACTTTTTTTTTTTATTATTATTTTTGAGGAGAGAAGGGGCTTTGCTTTAACGAGTCCAAGATGAACATTATGAGTTCATCTCAGCATTTAGATACCTCAAAAGCACCGTCCTGGTGGTACAGTCAATGGAAACACTGTTCTTGTGGTATGTTCAATGGAAATACTGTACTTGTGGTATTTTCAATGGAAAAAAAATATTATTGTGGCTTTTCCAATCCAGGAAATGCTGGTCGGTCTTTAAACCAGGGGAAAAAGAGGGAGTGGAGGGTGAGAGAGCTAAATTGAGGTGACAGTGAAATGGAAGAATTATTTTATTGTAACGAGGTGGGGAGAGATATACGAAGAGTTTCGGGCAGGAAAATGGAAAATTCTTGTGGCCCTTGAGGATTCATAACAGTGGGAGAAGGAAAAAGCTCTGGAGTAGCGTTAAGGGAAAGGTGTAGGACAAAGCTGGGAAGGAAGAAACGTTTGGTGGAAAAACAGAACAGAAAGAGGAGGAGCAGCGCAGAGATGTGTCAGACAAAGGGGGATAAAGATGAGAAATCTGCTGTTAAATGCAACAATTAAGGAAAGGCACGAGTAATCCCGTTATTTTTGGTCTCAAAGTCAAGCATCCAAAGTATTGCTGCATGTTCAGAGGAATTAAAGGATTTTACTCTTGATTTAACAGCAGTGAAATGCCCCTGGCCAAACCCATCCTGTGACTGCATCAGGACTTGTTGTGGTCACTGTGGAAGAAGGATTGTAGAACTTTGGATCTTTTACCCAAGGTTTATCCAAGGTTTATCCAAGGTTTGGAATCAGCCAGGGAAAGGTGGAGATGAGGTGGCCCTTCCCACTGAGGCTGGAGCCTGGAAATGCCATTTCTGCCTCTAAACCCACCAAGGTTCCGTAAAAACCACTCAAATTGCAACAATTAGGAAAAAAATAACAAGGAGAAAATTCAAATTAATCTCGATATCCATCAATTATTTGGGGGAAAAAAAAAAGTAGGGTTTGGTTTAGGCAGGAAATAGGCAAGGAGTTCTTCCCAGTCTGCCACTCTGACTAATAATGTTTTGTAGAGATGTTTAAGAGGTGGGTGTCATTTCCCTGCTTGGATCAGCTCCATGGTTCATGGATTCAGATGCGCTCTGAACCAGCAGAGCATTTACAGCAAAAAATCCCAAATATCCATGTAAACACCATGGTTTTGTTGCATTAAAAGTAAATATTCCATATTCCCATGTGTGGAGCAGTAAGAATTGGTTTTCTTTTCACTTAAACCCACAAAGTTTCCTTCTGCTCTCCTACCAGGTCAAGATCTGATCAACTTCTCCAGTCTGCAAAAATTCAGTTTACAGCAGATTCAAAGTGTGCTTTAACCAAATATTGGATTCATCCAAATTTGCAATAAAGTTCCTTTGGCCATGTTCTCATCTCTTTGTCTTTGCTTTCGAAGAATTTTGGAGTTTTCCGGTTTTACTGGCCAAAAACATAGTGGAAAGGGAATTTTGGGATCACACAGAGCAGTATTTACAGCAAGTGACATTTTGGGTTCCACCAGGAAATATTTGCACCAGATGTGCTCCCAAATGCCTCCAGCCAGGACTGAAAACCCCACCATGTGACCAGGCAGAGTTTAGCAACTCTGATCAGATTTTGAAGGCTCCTAATGACTCCCCAGAGCAGAGAGATCAGAAATTTGGTGTTTCGGGAACAAATTTGGTCTGATAAAATCCAAGGCCCCGGGAAATCAGTGGGAAGATTTTTTGTCTCTTCAGGAGCTTCAGGTCAACACCATCAGGAATGGACTTCTAAAAAAACCCCAGAATTTGCTTTTAGATCATCCATAAGGAGAAGTGAAAAGGTAGCAAGTGGATTAATATCCAAAACATTTTAATTTCCTGGAGAATCATTACAGTTGTAAATCCTCTTGGATCTTCTTTGTGCTCACTAAAAAAACTGAGTGAACAACTTGCATCACCTCACAGTTGTCCCCACCGAGCATAATTTCATCAGCCTGTTATTAAACCCACGCATATTTAAAACTGGAATTCTGTGCTGAACATTGGCTCATCTGATCTGAGGCACTTGGAATAATTTTGGAGTGACACAACAAATCCACAGTGGCTGCTTGTGGGAATTGCTGCTGGTGCTGAGGTCCTTTGAGGACAGGTGGCAGATTTTGGGGTAAAACATCTTTGTGTTTGGGCTGGTTTTTAATCCTTCTTGATTGAAACTTTCCTCATGCTCTCTCCCAGGCTGCCCCATGAAGGATCTCTGAACCCCAAAGTACAAATTGCCCTCTGAGCAGCCAAACACTTCCAATGTGTGTCTTTATTTCTATTTTCCTGGTTTAGAATTGCAGTTCCTTGCTGGGATGGGAGGCCCTGACCCCTCCTGCTCTCTTGGATGGCACAGGGTTCTCTCCAGCAGGTTCCAGAGCTGAGCCTGTCCCTGTGGTGAATCCATCTTTAGCCACACAAATCCCATGGATGCTCTCCCTCTCTGGGCATGGATGGATTTGTGCTCCGTGAAATCCAAGGAGGTGCTGGCTACATCGATTTTGGCCTCTTCACTTCACCCCCTTTGCTCAGGCAAGATTGTTTAAGGTTTATTTGTGGCGCTTTGTCCAATCTGACGGCAAACTGATCCAAGAGTGGAGCTTCTCCCACATCCTTTGGAAGAATTTTCCACAGCCTAATAAGATTTCAGCACTTGGAAGTTTATCCAGCCTAAACTTTCCTCAACTTAACGTTATGCTTTGAGTCCTTCTACCCTTTTCACCATCCTAAACAATTCCTCCTCTCCTCGGTGTTTACAATCCACGAGATTTCCCTCTGCCTTCCAAGGAGAAGTTTCCAATCGGTATTTATGGAATGGAAAAATAAATGACAAACAGAAGGTTCAGCAGAGAAGAACCTCCTGCTCTGCAGCAGTCAGATGTTTGTGCAGCCACTGGGTGTCCTTCAAACCAGACCCTATTTCCATCATTTTCTGCTGTCCAGCTGCATCCCAAAGATGTGAGGCACATCTTCAGTCCAAACAAACTTTGGGAGCTGCAAACCTTCAACTTCCAGACACACGCTGTTTAAAAAATAAGAAGAAAGAATTTTAAGCCAAACAAGCTTTGAATTCTTTTTTTTTTTATTTTTTACTCTTTTGCTGTTGTTGTTTTTGACTGAGTTTGCAGGGTCAGGGGTTGTCTGTGTTCAGTGCTGGGGCCTGGGCATCCCATCCACAGAAAGAGTTAAACCTCCCAGGATGCAGGAGCTTTGTTGTGTCTGATGAAGGCAGACTTTCATTAGGCCTTTTACCACCAGCTCTTGGAGCCCTTCCACTTCATGCAAGTCAAAAAACCACAAATATTCCTCTCCTTATATCAGTACCAGAAGCTGGGAGCATGGAATTCTTCAGAATGCTTTGAACCCCGTAATTGTCTCTTGTAATAATACATTTTTTACATTCGAGCTCGGGAGTTATCAAGGAGAAAGGACGTAGCAAGTTGGTTAAAATGAAGAATTAAATTATGGCCATGGAAACAAAAAAAAAAAAGGAAATAAAAAAGAAAATAAAGAAAACAAGAGGTACTTTCCACTGTTCTTAAAAGAAAGTGATTTGGGAAAGGATGAATCAGAATGGAGCTCTGGATGGTTTTGTGTTCCATGGACAGAGGGATGGACGGAGGGAAGCTCAGGGTGGGATGGACCTGAGGGAAAGCTGTACCTTGTCCTGGAATCCCCTGGTGCTCCAACACCTCCTGTGCAACAGAAATGAGCGTTTGGAGTGTTGGGTTATGGAGTGTAGGGTTTCCATTCTGTGTCACAGAACATGGGAATGTTTCCCCAGCCACGGAGCTGTTCTGCTCCTCATCCCATCACCACCATCAGCAGCTCCAGGCCTTGGCCACATTCCCTGCTGGCCTGGCCCTTCCCAGCCCTGCCTGACCTCAAGCTCCCTCCTTCCACTAAAATCACTTTGTTCCTTTTTTTTTTTTTTTTTTTCGTTTAGAGTTCTTAGATCTACATTTGTGTCCAGCAGCACTTTTAGAGGAAAACATCCAATTTTATTCCCTTTGGAGATTTTAGGTGTTCTGAATAACTCCTTAGCACTTGTTTTTTTTTTCCTTCTGGGGCATTTTCCTCCTCTGGATTCTACCTGAGATGTGGCATCATTTAATGACAAAGATCTGCCCAAACCACACTTAGGAATTCCTCTTGAGGGATACTTGAATATTTATATATATATTTTTTATATATATATATATTTATATAATATACTCTACAAATCAGGAAAGATTTTGACCATGGGAATCCTAATCCCAAAACATGCTGCTCTCCTGAGAAAGTCCAGCATGAAGAAGCCAGAGGGAAAAAAAATCAGTGGTGCAAGGAGGTAAAAAAAACCCAAACCCCAACAGAAACCCATCTTTCAGAAGTTGGTTCAAGTCATTGTTAGTACCCTGTCATTTGTTTGTATCCCAAATCCACAAAAGACATCAGAAAATGAAAAACAAAACCAAAAATGAAACCTAGCAATGTTATAAAAGAGTTTACAGCACAATAATTTTGTACTAAATTAAAGGAGTATTTACATCTGGAAAAATGTAGATGGAAACAGAGTATCCTTATTTTATTTTTTTTTTTCTAGATTGATTGGATGATGATTTCTGGGTTCAGTTTATCAAAATAAAAGGAGAAGCTCTGACCCCTTTGGCCGTGAGCAGGACCAGGGGGAACAGTTCAACTGAGGAGACCAAAAGAACTTCAGACCTTGGGTGCTGCACAAGCACCCCCAGTCCTGAATTCTCTGCAGATCCAGGGCAGGAAACTCAGGTTTTTCTTGGGTTTCATGGCCATGTGACCCCAAATTATCTTTTAAGAGGGAATTGAGGTCTGACCCCAGCCTGTTCACAATTCTGCTCACTTCAGGCCATAATTTCACAATAAATCAGGGAGGGACAGGGAGAGTGACCTGGATTGTGAAGGAGCTGGGGAGAAACAAGAAAGGAAAATAAGGATACATCATGATTAGGAGGGTCTTTTCATCGTTTTAATGTTTATTTATAATTTTAGGAATTTTATTAAAGAACCTGGAAATTATTTCTGGTTCAGCTCCATTAAAATTCACTTGAAACTGCCAGAGGGCAGGGATGGATGGGATATTGGGAAGGAATTATTCCCTGTGAGGGTGGGAAGGCCCTGGAAAAGAATTCCCAGAGAAGCTGAGGCTGCCCCTGGATCCCTGGAAGTGCCCAAGGCCAGGCTGGACACTGGGGATGGGAGCAGCCTGGGACAGTGGAAGGTGGAGCTGGATGATCTTTAAGGTCCCTTCCAGCCCAAAATCATTCTGGGATTCTGTGACAAAACTTGGTGAGAACTTTGCTCCTTGTTCCACCCTCAGGGTCCCCTGGGGAGAAGCATCCCTTGTTTGCCTGGGAGGATCCCAGCAGAGCCTTTGGGACATGCCCAGGGACCCCAGGGCTCTGCAGCTCCTCCTGCCACCCCATGGCAGAGGATCAGAGAGCACAAACCCCTTTGATGGGAGGGTCAGTCCCTGCTCCTTCTCACTCCAGATTAACCAGGAACAAAGGCCTTTGTTCCAGGCTGCCTCTGCTATCGAGAGCAGGGCCAGATAAGGGGGGAAAAGCCACTTTTGTGGCTGTTTTATGTCAAAACTGCCTGGTTTGGCTTCTCAGGCTGCCTGGGCAATAACTCACTGCCAGCCCTTATCAGCCCTAATCAGCCCCGGATGGATCCACAGGGCAAAGGAGCAGGAATGAAGTGTGCCAGGTTTTGGGATGAAAAAAGAGCCTTGTCCCTCAGAAACCCATGGAAAACAAACCCAAACTGATGCCTCAGGTTTGAGCTTTTCCATTTTTCAGGTTCTGTGCTGCTTTAGTGTGTGGCTCTGGGTTCACATCAGGGGATGCTGAGCTCTGTGCACAGAGCAGGGAGACAAAACAATTCCTGCTCCAGCTGGGCACCAAGGACAAATGATCCAAATCTCAGCCCAGGAGCACAAACACCGTGGGCTGGAGAGAGAAAAACAAGCAGGGTGGGACTGCAGGGCTAAAGCTGGAATGGGACAATGAACTGCAAGATGCAAATGGAGCAGAACTGATCCAAGGGAGAGACCCCGTGCCCGCTCGTGCATTTTGGGGCCATTTTGGTTCATCTTGGGTTCCTTTTGTGACCCTTTGGGTTCATTTTGTGGTTCAATTTGGCCCTTGGTGCAACCCTGGCTGGGCTCTTGTGCTGCCCAAGGTGGATCCATGGAGGAGATGCTTTGAATAAATCCCTGCTTTATTCTGTGACTCTGCCCAGCCTCTGCTCCAGCTCAGCCTTCTCAAGGTATCAAAGGTATCAAGGTATCAGAACCAGCCCCCAGAGCCAGGGGAAGATAAAAACCTCCTGGAGATGATCTCACATCTCCCCACAATGAGCTGGGCTCCAGCTGATGCTCCTGGTGGGTCACCCGGGGTGGAGCAGGGACAGCAGGGAGAGCAGGGACAGGGGGACACGGATCCATCCCTCCTGCCAGCCAAGGGAACCGCACATTTCCCTCCCCTGTCACAATTTATCTTCCTTAAGTTAAACCACAAAAATAAAGGAACACCAGGACAAGTCCCAGCCATATTTCTCCAAGGATCTTCTCCCTGTGGGAACTTCCAGAGCTGATTCCTGTTCCTACATGACTTCCTTGACCATGGATAGTGGAAGTTTTCTGTGCTCTACAGCATCAACAATGGGCTTGGGAACTCATAGAACCTTTCATTTCCTCCCTTTTATTTGGAAAGAATTTTCCTTTAAGAATCCTGCTATTTAATAGATGGGTTGTGATGTCAAACTCTTTAATAAGAGCTCTGCTTTTTCCTCTGCAGTTTTGTTTTTATTCTAAACAAGATTCTTATTTTTTTTCCTAAACAGATACAATTTTAAGGAGAAGAGGAAAAAAAAAAGCCAAACATGACCAGAAAAGACCTTATTTGTTATGGAAAAATTATAACAAAGATTTTCTGTGGTTTATTTTTCTCTTTGCTCTTCCTGTTGTTGGTAATAAAGGAATTTTTATTGTTCTTTGGTGGTAATCCTAGCTTTATGTTGAAAATCAGAAAGGACTTTTTTCCTTTCTTTTTATTTTTTAAATTTTTTTTTTCCTTCTCTGTTTTGGGTTTGGTTCTCTGGTTTGCAGCCTGGATGGAACTAAACCAAGCACTGAAAAATGTTGCCACACACTGTCAGGAATGGCTCAGCTCCTGAGCTGAGGATGCTGCTTCCCAAAATCCTTCCTCACATCCAGGGACTGACAGGGGATGAGGAGCATCTGCACATATTCCAGATAAATGGAATATTCTGACCTGGGTTATGCAGCTGTAATTTCAGGATAAATCCCAGAATTTGGAAGATTGAGACCAGGTTTGTCCCCACTGAGACCACGAGTGAAGAACTCACTTCCACCTGGGAGGTGCCACCCAAGGATGGCTGAAAAATCTGCAGTGAAGATTCATTTTGGAGGATTAGGCTGGATTATTTCTTTTTTTTTCCCCTCTTTTCCTTCCCTCCTGGTGGTGGAAAGTAACAAATGATTGGAATTTTTGTTTCTGCAAAAATGGAAAATTAAATTTGATTTTTAATATGAAAAGTACCAGCAGCTGAAATGTTATAATTTCAAGATTAATTTAACTGATACTCTGCCTAAGCACAATCATGTGCTGATCACGATAACCTTTGTTTTCCTCATCCCACAGAAGTTGTTCTGCCAATATTTATACAAAATAAGACTAAACTTGCATTATTAAAATAAAAAAAAATCCCATCCTTATTTAATAAAAATATGACACAAACCAACAGCAAAACAAAGAGAAGCAAAGCAAGGAAAAAAAGCTTCTCCCCCTTGTTAAAAATGAGGAAATTCCAGAGTGGAGAGCCTGTGCTGGCTGTGCTCCAGGCCAGGGTGTCCCCAAGAGCCCTTCCCACATGGCACCCCGAGGTTTCCCTGCTCAGCCCTGCCTGGGGGATGATGGATCAGAGCTCTGGGAAGTTCTTTTCCACTCTCCTTTCCCCTTCCATGACAATGCCCAGAGGAAAAATCACAAATAACGTCCCTTTTATTACAGCTGAGTCCACAGCTGTCATGGTGTCAGAATCTCAGGGCAGAGAGCCATGCTATTCCTGTACCCAGGTCCTTTCTGCCTTAGCTTGTTCCACCAATATTTCATAGAATCATGAGATTTGCTGATCTGGAAGGGATCCATCAGGATCACTGAGCCCAACTCCTGGCCCTGCACAGGGCACACCATACCATGTGCCTGAGGGTATTGTCCAAATGCTTCTTGAACTCAGACAGGCCTGGTGCTCCGAATATTTCTTTGGGGAGCCTGTTACAATGTTCAGACGCCCCTTTTTGTGACATCCAGCCTCCACCTACCCCAACTGAGCTTCCTGCCATTTTCTTGAATCTTGTCACTGGAGACAGGACTGAAGAGATCCAGGTCAGCCCCTCCACTTCACCTGATGGGGATGTTGAAGACTGCAATGAGTCTTTGACACAGTGGCTCTGGCAAGACTTGGAGAGGCATCAGGCCAATAAAACATCCTTAAATAGCAGGTTTGGAGGTGAATTAATTTGGAGCCATGCTCTCCTGCCAGCCAAGGGAATTTTGTGCCACAAGCGTTTGCCCATGTTTCAGAGCGCGAGCACCACGGCCCCAGCAGGGCTCCTGGAAGTTACCAACCTGGCAGCATTTGGAGAGGCATCTGACCAATAAAACATCCTTAAATATCAGGTTTGGAGGTGAATTCATCTGGAGCCACGCTCTCCTGCGCCAAGGGAATTTTGTGCCACGAGCGTTTGCCACTGTTTGAGAATGCGAGCACCACGGCCCCAGCAGGGCTCCTGGAAGTTATCAATATCCACTTTGCCACTTCTCACGCACCCTGCACAGGAGCTGTGCCAACACAGCCTTTGTGGTGGGGGAATGGTGTGCCTCGAGCCCAAAGCACAAAGCTCTGCTCCTGCTCTGCTGCCGCCCCTTCCCCAGGAGGCTTCGGAAATCACGGAGCCTTTGCTGCCCCTTGCAAGCAGCTCCAGCCCCAGGAGTGGTGAAAATAATGTTTCCAGTCAAGATTGAGAGAGTATTTTTCTTGGAGCATTCTTAACCTTTGGGATCTTTTCATGTTCTTTAGCCATTGTGTTTGCTTCTTCCTTGTTTTCTTACAGGGAAAGCCGAAAGCGACTTAAAATTAAAATCTTTTTTTAACAGCTTTCTCCTGTTCCCTTGGCAAAACAAATTTTTGAGCAGTTGGAACGATACAGAGCCGTTTACTCCCTCCTCAAATAGTTTTCCCCTTCTTCCAAGAAATCCTGCTCGTTTTGGATCTGATCTCTTGCTTGTGTAAGGAGAGGACACCTTCAGGTCTGGAGAGATCTGCACCAGCTGAAAGATGTCATTGTGAGGGCAGGGGACAAAGTTATTTATGCCAGATTCCCTGAGTGCTATTTGTTTGTTTTCCAGTGTTTCAGGACCCATTGGTGATTCAGGGTGGTGGGACTGGGGGCAGGAATAAAATTGATTTATGCCAGGCCAGGTTCTCCCAGTGCTATTTGTTTGTTTCTATTGTTGCCCACTGGTGATTGAGGGTGGTGGGATTGGGAGCAGGAATAAAATTGATTTATGCCAGGCCAGGTTCTCTCAGTGCTACTTGCTTGTTTTCCAGTGCTGCCCACTGGTGATTGAGGGTGGTGGGACTGGGAGCAGGATCTGCTGGAAGAAGGGAAGGTGCTGATGCCCAGTCAGGCTGGGAGGCAGCCTGGAACCACAGATCTGTAAAATCTGGGAGGATTTGGGGTTTAGAAATCTGTTTTTTCCCATCCTGGGACAGAACACGACTGTGACACTCCCAGCAGGGCTCTGCTGTCACCTCAGCTCCCTGTGGGATCCACAGCTCACCTTCAAGGGCTGGAGCTTGTTCCAGTTCCAACTTTGAACTCGTGATCCATCTCAACCTCAGCTCCAAGGAGACCCTGTCCTCTGCAGAAGCACCTGAGATGACCCAAAATCTTCATTCCTGCAGTGTGAAACCCTTGCTAATTCTCCTCAATGAGAGTATTTGCTCCGAGGACAGACACATAAATCACACCAGCTGAAACCCAAGTGAGCCCATGACAAATTTGGTATTTTTAAAGGTTAGTTGTTGTTCTTTTTAATCAAAGAAAAACAAGGGCATGGGGTTGGACATTTATGATGTGCAAAAGAGGTTGTAACCACAGAAAAATCTGCCTCCAAAAGCCAAATATTATTCATTTTGGTGGAATGCACTGTTAAAATAGCTCAGCCTTTAAGGAAGAGGCAGGCTTATGTAAATCAGTGAGTTTACTTTCTTTTGAACACAGAACTTTACAAAAATCCCATCTGTGTGTGCATGGGTGTCTCCCTATGGGCTTATAAATGTCACTTGATCAGCTGTGCCCCTCAGGAGACTTTGAGAACATATTTTAGGGGAGATAAGCACAGAGGAAAGCAATGTTTTGATCCATGACACCTTCCTGGGGCCACTGAGCAGCACCAACAAATCCCAGTGCTTTCCCAGGAGTCAATAATTCACTCATAGACCTCCCTGGTGCACCACTGACTTCCTTTCAGAAGGGCAAAATCAGGCTGAAAATTCATCCCCAAGCCTCCACCAGAGCTGGGAAACACCTGCCAGGAGCACTCCATCAAAAAATATAAAGTCTGTCCAAGAGGGTGATTAAAATATTGCCACATCTTCAAATTTAAACAGAATTTCTTTAGTCAACACCAAACTCTGGAAGTTTCCTGTGAAGTCCCACAGGCAGGACACTGAGGAGCTCAGTTCTTTTTGTACTGAGATTTTCAGCTTTTTAGGGATCCTTAAGGAGATTAAAGACAGGTTTGCATGGATTCACCTCTCCGAATTTCTCTCCCATTGGTTCCACCTGTGTTTTGCTCCCTGACCAGACAGGACCTTCTCTCATTTCATGGAACCCCAAAATTCCTTCTGACATTTTTTCAGGTGGATGCTGCTCTTTGCTTCCCTCCTGCTGCCCATTTTCCCTCCCCAGCCCCAGGATCATCCAAATTCAATGCCCCAAACTTTCCATCAAGCTGTTCAATAAAAGGTTGAGGTTGGTGTTGCTTCACCTGCAACCAATTGTGATTTTTTTTCCCCATATTTAATATAGAAAATCTCAATGGAAGATATTTAATGTCTTCTATTTAATAAATGCTATTTAATAATTTCTATTTAATAAATGCTGTTTAATAATTTCTATTTAATAAATGCTGTTTAATAACTTCTATTTAATAACTGCTAAGGGAAGCAGCAAGGGTGTGATTGTGTCTTGGGGCTTTAATTATTGTCCATAAACCCCACTTTTATGGTAGGGTTTACGTTTTAGGCTTTAATTATTAAACAAATTATTAATTAAATATTTAATTATTAAAATAATTATTTTCTTTTAATTATTGTCCATAAACCTTACTTTTAGGGTAGGTTTAGGCTTTAATTATTGGCCATAAACCCTACGGTGTTTGTGGCTCTCAGGGCTCTAAACCACACAGATTCTGTTTCCAAACACTGTGGGATCTTCCCTTTTTCCTTTCAGTTCTCCACACTGTTGGAAAACAGGGATTGTTCCTTAAAAAAGAGTCCTGGAGGCCAACCCAGGCACGCGAGGGAGGAGACAAGAAGCAAAGGGCAGCGTTGATTTACCAGGTGCAGAGTGGGATGAACAACCTGCTGTTTTCTGTGATGAGATGGCTCTGCAGAAAAGGGCAGAGAGATCAATTATAGAATCCTCCTCCTTGTCTGCGTGTGGAAATGTGGGGTGCTGCTGAAAACCCATTTCCCTGCTGAAGCAAGTTCTTAGGGAGATTGATAAACTTAAATTCAAGTTTCTTTCTCAGCTTGAATCCCACAAAACGCTTCAGGTGTCCGGGCATGCTGCTCCAAGTGGGATCTTCCTGGCATTTCCTTCACCCAAATCTGCTTTTTGTTCTCTGTTTTCCAGAAAAAGGCTCATTTTCATAGAATCCTGGTATGCTTTGGGTGGGAAGGGACCTTAAATATCACCTGATTCCAACCCCTGCCATGGCAGGGACACCTTCCACTGTCCCAGGGTGCTCCAAGCCCTGTCCCACCTGGCCTTGGACACTTCCAGGGATGTTTTGTTTTCCAGGACAGTTCTTGTGCAGATGGAGGATCCCCTATTCCATAATTAATGTCACTTTGATGAGCTCTCCTGGACAAGGATGCCCTCAGGAGTGACTTTGCTGCTGTTCCACCCCGCAGCCAGGAAACTGCGCTTGGAGAAGTCAGCAAGAGCAGATCAAACATTCTGTCAACAGGCAGATCAAACATTCCTGTTTCTATTTTTCCTCCTTTGATTTTCATCTCCTGTAGCTGGGCGGGGGGGGAGGCTGAAAATGGGATCATTTAGCTGAATGTGTAATTTGAAAGAGTTCAGAAATGTTTAAAATAGAGGACAAACTACTCAGGGTGATTTTTGTGTACTTCATGTTGTTCATTTTCATACTTCAGCTTCTCTTCTCCCACCACTTTCTGTTCCCATCAATTGGATTTATTTTTTTTTAAATCCTGCTTAATTTTTGCTGGGAGTGGATGAAAAGCTGTGGCTGCTTTTCTTGGCCTCAGGAAAAGTTCTATGTGTGCAGTAAAACTATTCCCTGCTATTATCACCCCAGGAGTCAGACACATAAAACCCCATTTTATCCATGGGATAAAGGAGAATCGGAAATGCTTCTGACTCGGGATAATTGGTGAAAAATGCAAAATTCAGTAGGTGATCCTCACTGGTGGAAGTAGAGAGGGCCTGTGCTGATTTATATCCCTGCAGGTTTTCACCCACAGCAAGAGGGGAAAAACATAAAATACTCAATATTTTCCATGGGGGAAGGAAGGAAGGAAGGAAGGAAGGAAGGAAGGAAGGAAGGAAGGAAGGAAGGAAGGAAGGAAGGAAGGAAGGAAGGAAGGAAGGAAAGAAGGAAGGAAAGGAAAGAAAAGAAAGAAAAAGAAAGAAAAGAAAGAAAGAAAGAAAGAAAGAAAGAAAGAAGAAAGAAAGAAAGAAAGAAAGAAGAAAGAAAGAAAAGGAAAGAAAGAAAGAGAGAGAGAAAGAGAGAGAAGAAAGAAAGAGAGAAAGAAGAAAGAAAGAAAGAAAGAAAGAAAGAAAGAAAGAAAGAAGAAAGAAAGAAAAAGAAAGAAAGAAAGAAAGAAAGAAAGAAAGAAAGAAAGAAAGAAAGAAAGAAAGAAAGAAAGAAAGAAAGAAAGAAAGAAAGAAAGAAAGAAAGAAAGAAAGAAAAGAAAAGGTTAGGGTTTGAAAGACGTCAGAAAGGAGAAATTGGAGAGAAATAATCCATCACAGGTGAGCCAGGAGGCAAATTTTATTATTAACCTCATGGTTACATTGCCCTGAAGTACAAAGTCAAACAGTTTTCAAGGAGTTTTTCAAGATCAAAACAATTGGTAAAAGTGACAATAATTTAGATGTTACATTTAACATGGGCAAAATTCTCATTGAAGGGGGGCTTCTCAAAAAGCCACAGAGAAGTCCTGGAGAAAATGAGACTCATTCTGTTGCACAGAGGTTGGCAGAAATAGAGCACTCATTAGTGACAATAAGCTATTAATTTACTTAATTGATAGGTATCTACCCCACAGGGTATTCAGGTGGCAGAATGGAGTTCTCTTTCATTTTTTGTGGGATCTCTGTGACATTTACTCCATGACTGAGCCCTCATTGCTGTGTGCTCATGCTGATGCCTTGAGAAGGCTGAGCTGGAGCAGAGGCTGGGCAGAGTTACAGAATAAAGCAGGGATTTATTAACAGCATCTCCTCCATGGATCCACCTTGGGCAGCACAAGAGCCCAGCCAGGGCTGCACCCAAGATGAACCAAAATGGCCCCAAAATGCACGAGCGGGCACGGGGTCTCTCCCTTGGATCAGTTCTGCTCCATTTGCATCTTGCAGTTCATTGTCCCATTCCAGCTTTAGCCCCTGCAGTCCCACCCTGCTTGTTTTTCTCTCTCCAGCCCACGGTGTTTGTGCTCCTGGGCTGAGATTTGGATCATTTGTCCTTGGTGCCCAGCTGGAGCAGGAATTGTTTTGTCTCCCTGCTCTGTGCACAGAGCTCAGCATCCCCTGATGTGAACCCAGAGCCACACACTAAAGTAGAACCTGAAAAACATAAAAGTTAAAACCTAAGGCATCAATGAACATTGACGTCACCTGAAGTTATCCTGGAAGCAGAAAGTCCCAGATCCAGGAGAAGTCCCAGATTCCTGGGCTGTTCTGCAGAGAGGAACCTTCCCAAGGGATCAGTTGTGTTCCCATTTGGCTTGAGCAGCTCCTCTGCTCCAGGACATTTGCTGACAGCTCGATGCAGTTTGATGAAAGGGGGAAAAGGGCTTTGATAAATATCAAACCCTCTCATTACCTCATTTTGGTGCACTCTGCATTTTTCCCAAACAAATTCCACAGAAAAGTCATGTAGGAAACCAGAACTTTCTACAAAAGAGAAGCCACAGATTGATTTTTTTTCTCCCTTTTTCTTAATACGGAATGCAGGGATAAAATTTCTTCATCGAGAAGTACACGGCAGTGAAAGGAACAGAAGGATAAAAAAAAAATTACGCCAAACCTACCAATGTCTAAACCAATTTTTTGGGGGGAAAAAAATAAAATTCTATTTTTAAGCTCCCCTGTGCCAGAGTGCCCAGTAAAGATACTTCAAATGAGGTAAATGCAACCACTGTTCATTCCAGGGAGCAATTATTGATTATTTCCATTCTTTTATCTGGTCCCATTGATGATGTTCCTTCAAACAGCAGGATATATTTATTAATTATTTTGATATTAATTTACAGGTGACTTGGAAAATATGGCAGTACAAAAAAGAAAAGAATAGAATCATGGAATTATGGAATTATAGAGTTGTGGAATGGTTTGGGTTGGAGGGACCTCAAAGCCCATCCAGTGCCACCCCTGCCATGGCAGGGACACCTCCCACTGTCCCAGGCTGCTGCAAGCCCTGTCCAACCTGGCCTTGGGCACTGCCAGGGATGCAGGGGCAGCCCCAGCTGCTCTGGGCACCTGTGCCAGGGCCCCACTGCCCTCACAGGGAGGAATTTCTGCCTAATATTTAATCTAAACCCACTCTCTGTCAGCATGAAGCCATTTCCCCTTGTCCTGTCATCCCATGGTCTTGTAAATGTTCCCTCTCCATCTTTTCTGCTCTCTTCAGGCTCTGCAGGGCCACAGTGAGGTCACCCCAAAACTTCTCTTTTCCAAGATGAACTGATGGCTCAGGTTTAGCTTTTCTATTTTTCAGGTTCTGTGCTGCTTTAGTGTGTGGCTCTGGGTTCACATCAGGGGATGCTGAGCTCTGTGCACAGAGCAGGGAGACAAAACAATTCCTGCTCCAGCTGGGCACCAAGGACAAATGACCCAAATCTCAGCCCAGGAGCACAAACACCGTGGGCTGGAGAGAGAAAAACAAGCAGGGTGGGACTGCAGGGGCTAAAGCTGGAATGGGACAATGAACTGCAAGATGCAAATGGAGCAGAACTGATCCAAGGGAGAGACCCCGTGCCCGCTCGTGCATTTTGGGGCCATTTTGGTTCATCTTGGGTGCAGCCCTGGCTGGGCTCTTGTGCTGCCCAAGGTGGATCCATGGAGGAGATGCTTTGAATAAATCCCTGCTTTATTCTGTGACTCTGCCCAGCCTCTGCTCCAGCTCAGCCTTCTCAAGGCATCAGAACAACCCCAATTCTCTCAGCCTTTCCTCACAAGAGCAGAGTTCCACGCCCCAAATCAACTCAGTGAGCCTTCTCTGGACTCTCTCCAACAGATCAAAGCTGATCTTTAAAATTCTCCACCAAAACACCAAACCTGAATTTTAAATCAGCACTCACAGAATCACAGAATGACAGAACTGGGTTGGAAGGGACCTTGAAACTCATCTCATTCCAACCCCTGCCATGGGCAGGGACACCTTCCTTCAGCTGCTGATATCAAATCCATATCAAACCATTTTTCATCTCGAGTTCACCCCAGGCCCCAGAAATGCCTGCAGATGAAGTTCAGAGCTTTGCAGTCACTCTCAGGTTCATGCCAGTTGATTTTGTGGTGGCACTCAGGGGTGACTCAGCTGCCCTCACATATCAGAGTCAGTTTTTTGGTGGATGTGTTCTGGTCCCTCCCCTGATGAACTATTCACCCCCAGCCCCAGCCAAGCACAACAACGCTGGGTTTGATGGATACACACAGAAATCCCAGCCCCAGAGCAGCACTGCTGCAGAGGGTAACAAATACAGGCCCCTTGGTAAGAAAATGAAGGCTTTGTCATTTCTTGGTCTAGGGTTGCACAGGATCTGCATCCAGTTGGAAAGTGTTCCGTGGAAATCGTTAGAAAATACCAACTTTCCATGTGGCAATTTCCTGAGAGAAGTGTGGCTGAAATGTGTCTGAAGTTCAAGAGAACAAACATGAGTAGCAAAATAAAGGCACCCACTCAAAAACCAGCCAAATGCAGGGCAGCCAAAAATGCCATATTTAGATTTTTTCCATGATCTACCTGATTCCCATCAGGGTACTGGGCACTCACTGGCTCAGGATCCTTTTGGAGATCACTCATGGTGGATAATTCCTCCTTGGCTTGGTCCTTTCCACACAAATTCATGCAATAAAAATCATCACCAAGTTCCTCCCTGTCACAGAGGAGCAGCAAAGGTTCCAGAGCCCTGGAATGTTCATTTGCAATGTTCATTTGGAATGTTCATTTGGAATGTTCATTTGGAATGCCATGGCTGTGCCACCCTGGTGGCTCCTGTGTCCTTCTGAAATCAAACAGCCTGGTTTATTGAAAAGTGATTTATTAATCATCAATTATGGGCCGTCCAATTCTTCCAATTGCTTTAAACTTACAGTTCCTGCTTCTTTTTCCTCTTCTTTATTTCAAACTGATTTTGTTGGCATTTGCTGAGCCTGGAGTTCTGCACCAAGGTGTCCACAAGACACCTGGAGCAGTAACACTCCTCTCTTCACCTCTGCAGTTAAAATCAGAGGTTTAGATGTTGCTTCAACCCTCCCAGAAAATGGCAAATCCTTGGAAACAGATATGTGCAGAAAGGCAACAGGCAAGGGAGCCCCTGGGTATCCTGGACAGTTTCATTGACATGAATTACAGGAATTCTTGATATGATGTCAGAAATAAAACAGCTTTCACTGTTTTAATTCTTTATTGGGCTTAGGAGTCACCCCAGGAATGGCAACAGGGAAAATCCCACTCCCCAGTGGAATGGAAATCCATGGCTGTGAGCAGGGGTGTCCCCCACAAAAATCAGAGTTTGTGGGGCTGTGATCAAAGCTCTGGGGCTGTAGGTACCACACAGCTCCAGGCTCCCTGTCCTCTCAGAGCTGGAGCTGGGATTGGCCCCACAGGGGACAAGGACAGCGTGGAGACTGCCCCAGCTGTCACCAAACACGGGAATCACATGGAGAAATCACCTCTGCTCCAGTCAGGAATCCTTTTGGCTCAGGACCTCCAGCAGCTTTGCCATGTCCATGTAACAGGCAGAAGAGCTGGAACATGCTTCATTCACTATTTAAAGGAAAAAGGACTTTTGTCTGGAGCTGCTTTTGTCTAAACAAGTTCTGGTGAGCACTCAGGTTTTTAACTTTTCCCTTGTTGATGTAAAAACAAGTGTCTGCCTCCCTGAAAAATTGGGAATTTTTACTGCAGACTTTGGGCAAAAAGCAAAACTATTTTGGCTCCAAACCAAAAAACTTTAAGCTTAAAATGGCAAACCTCTCATTTTCAGCCAAACAATGAAACGTTGGTTTTGGCTGGACATTTTTGGTTTTCCAACTGAAGCGATCTTTTTCTCGGTCAAAAATTTTCCATGAGGTGAGGAATAAACATTACGGGTAAAAAAGCCTCGTGGAGCTGGAAGGAAGGAGGGAAGAGAGGGAGATAAGGAATAAAAACAGTTTATCACAACCATCATGAGGCTCCTGTTACCAAGGTCTGTGACAAGGCACGGCACCAACCCGGTAAAGAATCCCTGAAACCTATAGCCTGGGATATTTATAGCAGGATTCACGGTCACTGGATGTTCTCTAAACAAATTTATAGAAGTGTTTTTCTCCTGGTCGTTTCCTTTTTTAGAATATTATCACCAGGAGCAGCACTCCAGGCTTCTCCTACCTGGACAGAGTTTTCCCTGCTGTCCCGATGATCTCACAGGCAATAAAAAGCCCCAGGAGCTTGTGGGTGACTTTATTAATTCACAAAAATTCCAAGCCCTGTGCAGGCATCTGGCAGGCAGAGAAGATGCCCTGCTGCCTCTTTCCCAGCAGCCTGGAGGGAGAAGGGAATGGGTTTGGAGGTGGGAAAGCTGTGACGGTGTTCACAGGGGTCTGAGGATGGGGGAAGAGACAAGGATTTGACTCCATGTTTAGAAGGCTTGATTTATTATGATATGTATTATATTAAAATTATACTAAAAGAATAGAAGAAAGGATTTCATCAGAAGGCTGGCTAAGAATAGAAAAAGAAGAATGATAACAAAGGCTTGTGGCTCGGACTCTCTGCCTAAGCCAGCTGGGCTGTGATTGGCCATTAATTACAAACAACCACATGAGCCCAATCACAGATGCACCTGTTGCATTCCACAGCAGCAGATAACCATTGGTTACATTTTGTTCCTGAGGCCTCTCAGCTTTCTCAGGAGGAAAAATCCTAAGGAAAGGATTTTTCATAAAAGATGTCTGCGACAGGAAAGCCATTCCAGAGCAGGGCATGAGCAGGATGTCCCACAGGACTCCCCAGCTCCAGGTGGGCTCCCTGGTGTGGATATTCCTGCCACTGAAATCCCACCCACGTCTCTTGTTGTGTCTGAGGACAGGCTGGAATCAGGAATCTCTGCAAATGGAAGAAGTGGGAGAAGGTGGGAAGACATGGAGGTTAGCAGAGGGAGGAAGGGAGAAGTGAAGCCAAGGGGGGCTTGCAGTGAAGCTCTTACTGCTGCTTTATTGAGGTGCTTTTTGATTTTCTGGCTAATATTTGGCTCTAAAGGGCCCAGGAGGCAGCTGGGCAGTGGTAAGGGAAGCGTTGTCCCATGTCACCAGGGCATGTCCTGGTGCTTCCCTCCGCTCCTCCCACATCTCCAGGAACTGCTCCATCATTCCTGGAAGTGCTGCTGCTCCCACCCCACGAGGAGTCCTGGCTACCTGGGAGGACAAAGATGGACTCAGCTGTCAAGAACTGATGCTTTCCCCTCCCCGTTTTCGTGCAGAATCCACGGGCAGAGACAATTTTTTAATCACTGTTCTAATGTTTCCCAACATAAAGCGGCTTTGGGGACGTGACGCAAACCAGCGGTTTAAAGCCATAGATATTTCTAGTTAATCTAAAAGATTAAGCACCTCACAGCCCCTGGAAAGTGCTCCTTGCAACTACAGCATTATGGCCTTGGATATATCTGGTTTTATAATCCTGCTTAGTCTACACTGATCTGGATAAAAAGAGCCCCACCATGGAGAACGAGGCTCAGAAAAGCAGCATTTAGGCAAGGGGAGGGAAAACAGGAGCATGTATTTTCTGCAGGGACAGGAAGGTGGCCCAGGCTGTCAAATCGTGTTAGGGACACACCATAATCCCCAGTTACCCTTCCCAATGACACTCCCCAGAGTCACCTTCCTATAAAGTCCCTGCAGAGAGAAAAGAGGGATGAGATGGGGGAGGAAGGCTGAGGGTGAGGAGCAAGGAGGTGCTGGAGGTGCTCAGAGACCTCCCCAGGGACCCTCAGGTGTCCCTGGGACCCCACACGGGTCTGGAATGTCCATGAGGGCTGCTGAGCTCAAGGGCAGCCAAGGCAGCAGTTTTGAGAGGAAAAATAGCTGGTGCTTATCTCCCTCCTCACCTTGGGGAAGGAGGCCAGAGCAGAGGTGAGCAAACACACAAACCAGAGGATTACCAGGAATCCCAGTTTGCCTTCCAGCACTGAAATCTTTCCTTCCAGCAAAGTTTATGTGGCAGCTCTCTGAGGAAAGGCTGAAGTGCTGTCTGCATTCTCCACTAAGAACCTCCCTGTCCTGCAACATTTTCATTTGATTTAAGCGAGGTTTTTTATATTCAGCTCAAGTTTAAAAGTGCATGAGCTCATTCATTACATCACCAGTTTATCTACGGGGTTATTAAAGTGCTGATCAAATGACAAGAGCTGGAAACATTTGTCACAACCAAGGATCTCAGGAAATACTTTTTTAGCACTTACACAGCCTGTATGAATAGCTGTGAATAGTGTGAAATAAATTAGTATTAAATGTATCTCTAAATCCAGTGTTTCCTGTATTTCTAAAGGAAAATGACTCTTGCCTGGATTTCCGATGTGCAGTTAAAACATAAATTACTGAATTAATACCCAAATTGCTGGGCAGAATTCCCTGGCCTGTGTTTTGCAGCTCATCAGATCCGTGGGTCACAATGGCTTTATATTCTGAAAAAGCTGTGAACAAACGAGCTGGGCACTGCATCTACATCTGCAAACAAACATTTCACAGCTATCCCACAGAGAAAAATCAGTTTGGATTGCAGATCCTCCTCCTCCATTGCCTTTGTGTCTTTCGCATCCACGCAGGATTTTTGGCAGTGAACTCAGAGCCTGGAAGTGTTGAATGCACCAAACTTAGCTCCTACTCACCCAAAGTGATAATATTAAAATAATAAGCCTGCCACAAACTTCATGGCAGCAAAACGCAGCGAGAAGAAAAGGCAGCTTTCAGAAAACAAAGCAACCCGTGAAATTCATTACTATGAGGCACAAATTACTACTGCTATTATTATCATCCAGGGCCTTTAAGCTGCTGGGATGAATAAGGACTCTTCTGCCTCGTAGAAATAAAAGGATAAGAGATCATTGTCATCACAGATTTAGTGGATTAAGAAAATGATATGTGCATAATGAGTCTCTGGAAATAGAATATTGGCATGATTTTTTTTTAAGCTTGCTGGAACTCCTCGTGTCACACATGGCTTGAGCTGACCGCTGATTAATTTAGACTTGAAAAAAAAAAAAATCTCACTTATGTAACTTAAATCTCCCTTCCACGGCTGTTTTTAAAGATCTGGTGGGGTTTGCCTGGAGAAACAGGAATTGTTCTGAAGGAGCAGAATTCCCTGGTGCCACAGTGGGATCTGCACTGGGGCACGCCAGGAGCTGAGAGGAGAACAGAGGTTTCCAGACTGGTGGGATGGGGTGTCTGCTGGAAAGGAGCACTGGAGCAGCTTCCAGCTTCTCTGGGAGCCCTTTCTCTCATGAACAAGTGTCAGTTACAAGTATAAGATCACCCTGCTGTTTTGACAGAGATGAGATTTAAATAAACAAACCACTATTTTTACCAGTGGAGATTTTGGCTCCCTCTCTCCAAAGGAAGAGGCCATTTTTTCCATTTGTGCCTGGCACAAAACCCCAAACTCTTAAAGGCCAGTAGACACTGAACCAAACAAAAGCAGAAGAGCTGATTCCATCCACAGTGAACATCCTGAGGTCCATGTTCCTGCAAGGCCTTTGCACCCCTGATGCCAAAACTGAACACAGGTGAGTGTCCCCTTTGTTTTACTCGTCTGCTGAGATGCTCCTGGCATGGAAAGGATCCATTTCCATGGCAACAACTTGTGGAAATCAGCAGAGGGGTGGTGCTTTTGGCTGACAGCAGATTGTTCCATGAGTCCTCATTACCTGAGTATCTTTTTGGCTCACAAAACCTCCAGTGGGACTGTGATGAGGAAGGAAAGACTCAAATCTGAACACGGCTGTCATTACCCGGCAGCTTGGTCCTCATGGGAAACCTGGAGCAAATTTCTCCAAAATTTGGAGAGCAGATGGTTTCAAAACAAAATGGCTCTGAAACCATCAGAGAAGATGATTTTCTGGTTGCAGAAAATTTTGAGATGCAGCTTCTCCTTTATTCTCCTCATTAAAAGTTTGTGGCAGCTCTTTAATGAAAAATGCCAGCCCAGCACTGAGGATGTCTGTCCTTTCTGCCCTGGGACCCTGATAAAGAAGGAAAGACTCAATTCTGAACACACCTGTCATTACCCAGCAACCTGGCCCTTATGATGGAAAACCTGGAGCAAATTTCTGCTCTGGAACCAGCAGAGAAGATGGGTTTCAGGTTGCAGAAAACTTAAGGATGCAGCTTCTCCTTTATTCTCCTCATTAAAATGTTTGTGGCAGCTCTGTAAGGAAAAATGCCAACCCAACACTGAGGATGCCCTGGGACCCTGATAAGGAAGGAAAAACTCAATTCTGTCATGAACCAGCAGCTTGGTCCTCATGATGGGAAACCTGGAGCAAATTTCTGCTCTGAAACCACCAGTCAGGTAGCAGAAAACTTTGGGATGCAGCTTCTCCTTTATTCTCCTCATTAAAAAGTTTGTGGCAGTTCTGTAATGAAAAATGCCAACCCAGCACTGAGGATGTCTGTCCTTTCTGCCCTGGGACCCATTTTTCCCCATTTCCTTGGAGGAAAGGGGTGTCACTGTTGCTGTTAAAGGAGTGGGATGCAGCTGAGGCCAAGGTTACACAAGCAAGGACAATTTCTGGAGTCCCAAGAACGTTTTCCCAACAACGAATCCTGCTCTAATGCAGAAGATCTGCCCTGCCTGGGAAACAATGCGAGGTTGAACGAGGACAGAGCAGAGAATGACATGTCATAAAAGCCTCCTGAGTGCCAGCACAGCCCTTCCCTTCAGATGGGTGCTCTTGAGGAGCTCATTGGAGGCCTTTGGAGCATTTGGTAGACAGCTGTTCTGCTCACAGAGCCATGGAGAGAGTGTTCAAGTCAAAACCACAAAAATGAGCTGATGATGCCATTTGGAAGCCATGTCCACAGAGCTCACCTCCTCTGACTATGCTGCTGGTTTTTAGGAACAGGGCTCAGCTTTTCACCCTCTCCCTTCCCTGCTGCTTTCCCTTTTGAGCCTCTCCAAGGAGCCAGACCCTGCCAGAGCTGCAGATCCCAGGCTGGCTCGGGAGGGAGCTGGAAGCAGCTCCAGCCATCCTGGGTGGTGCTGGTGCCCTTTGGGGCTGCCTAAAAACAGAGCCCAGACAAAATTAAGGCTTATCCACTTGTTTCCAGCTTCAGTGCTCCTAAATGAAGAACTAAACCAAAATTATCTTTACCGATAGATTGCAGTTTGTGCAGGTGTTTCTGCCTCCATGAATTGATGCCAAACCTTCCCAATCTTGCCCCAAATTCCGGGTATGGTGTTAGCCACACCCTGTGCACCTCTAGACATCAAATTTTAGGACCCTGAGTGTTTCTGACATGATTTCTCCTCCCAAAATGGATAATTTGGTGTACCAGAATAAAAGGGAATAAAAAGTGTTTATAATTATTGAAGGGCCTTCGGGTACATTTAGGGCAGACAAAGCCCACCCAAAATGGACACGGGGTCACAGGTTTTGACACTTTTATAAGTTTGGTCCGTTTGCTGGGACAAGCAGCAGAGGCTGGTGGCTTTCTGCACGGCATGAGACAATGCTCTGACCCTGGGGACAGAGCAGAGCCAGCAAAGCTCACCCCAAAGGGCCCTGCCTTGCCTTCCCTGCCTGCACAGCACCCAGCCCTGCTGCCACCCTCCCACAGAAGAGTTTCATAACAGATTTGGCCAAAAGGATTTTTTTTGAAGGCTCCATTGATGCCTTTTTGGGACTACCTAAAACAGAGGCCTGACAAAATTAAGAGAATAAAAAGCAGTTTTATTTATTGAAGGGCCTTCAGGTACATTTAGGGCAGACAAAGCCCACGCGAAATGGACACGGGGTCACAGGTTTTCACATTTTTATAAGTTTGGTCCATTTGCATATTGGGGGTTCATCTTCCAATTACAGCTCCAGCTAATGAAGTCATTGACCCCAAGTTTGCTGCCCCCAGGTCACTTTTGTTTCCATCTCTGGGCCTGAGGCACTGAGGTGTCCTTGATTGCCAGGCCTGCAGAGGAATTGTTGTGTCTGCCCCAAATGGGAAAGCAGCAGCTCCCACTGGACATGGAGTTTAGAGTTACACACTGAAGAGCTGCAGGATTACAAATAGATGAAAATATAAAAGCTAAAACCCTGAGGAATCAGTGGAAGTGGTGGGACAGGGGCAGGCAAAGTTCTCATCCTGTTACTCTGGAGAATCTGCACCAGCAGCAGAGAGCAGCACGTGGAGTACAGGGAATATTTTCTTGGAGTGTCAGTGCCAGGCACTCAGACTTGTCCAGGAGAAGGGATCAGAGTCACAGAAGGTTTTCCCAAGGTCACTTGTGGTTAATTGTGAACCTGTTTACTGTTAAGTGTTTACTGAGCTTCTTCAGATAAAGTCCCCTTTAGGGGGGGGGGAGGCAACTTTACCTGAACTACCACATGCAGAGACATTCATTAAACAAAATACCCATGATATTCATTAAACTAAAAATCCAGTACATTAATTAAATCAAAGATCCAGTATATTCATTCAGCTAAAGATCTAGGATATTTATTAAACCAGGATATTTATTAAACTAAAATTCCAGGATATTCATTAAACTAAAGATCCAGCTTAGTGGAAGGCATGGAAGGAAAGGGTGTTTTAATCAAAGGGAACACTTGAGGAAAGAATGCAACTATGAATCTCCTTGGGATCAATCCTCAAATTAAACTGATTTTTAAATTCTCATCAATGATGTTGAACTTCTTGAAAAGTCAGGGTTGAAACACAGATGCTGATGGAGGGAAATACCAAAGGGGAAGAACCCAGCAGTCCCAAGGGACTGAGTAATGGCAGTGAGATGGAAATTTAATAACACACAGTGTCAGAGCAGAAATGGCAATAGAAGAATTTTTGCTACACGATCGGAATATAACAGATAGAAAAAAAAAAAGTAAAAGAGGAAGATGTGGTTATGAACAGAGGAAAAAGATTAATCCGGCTCTAGACTCCATCAGAGGAAATATTCCCAGACAGGAAATTATTACTGTTGTATTGCTACAAATTACTCTTTCTAACTGAGACGGTGACTTTTTCCTTTCAAATGCAATAATTAATATGATATCCTGCATAACTCTTTTTACTCAGTGGAATGGAGCATCAAACATGAAACTGGCACTGAAAGGTGGATGCACCAGCAGTTCTTTAACCACTGATCCTTTGAAATCCTTCTTTGCCAAGTCTCAGAACTCACTGAGACTTCCAAAGAAGAAATTCTGTTATTTCCTTCCCTCCTTTTTTTTTTTTTTTTTCCTTTTCCCCTGCTATTTCTTGACTCCCTTATTCCAGGGATGTTTAGCATGTGCCTGCTGGTTTCTCTGCTCCCCACTTCCTTTTCACATCATTCTTAATGGGCCTTTAAGGACATCTCAGTGTTCCTGTGGTGTTATTTATGGCTCTGACATCACCCCTCAAGGTGAACAGCTCTTTGCAAGCAGGGCTTGGACTCTTTTACAGCAAATCTGCCCGCTGCTTTCTATAAAAACAGGAAAGCAGCTGCAGCTTTTATAGGTGAGAACGAAGGTTTCTCCCTCTTCTTTACGTCCACTTTGTCACGGGGAAGTTCAGAATGAGTTTTGGGGGGAGAAACACAAAGGCTGAGTGTGGTCTGACAGGGCTGAGTTTTATCTGTCAGCCTCCAGCTGACGTGAAGTGAAACACAGAAAAACCTTTCCAGATGTTCTTATTGTCACTGATGGCTTACATGAATGCGGGGTGGGCAGAAAATGGGAAAAAAAAAAAGTGGCCTTGGCTCACAGGATCAGGTTTTGCTTTGTGAAAACTTTTAAAAATTGTGTGTGCACTATGTCTTTGCTGAGTAAAAATAAATCTATGAAAAAACACAGTGAAATTAAGAAATAAGCAAGTGGCTGCTAAGGTTGGAAGTCCAGGCAGACCTGCTGTCATTAATATTGATGCTAATTTGCCTAATGAGCTTTAAATCACATTCAACCTGGCCAAAATGTAGGGGCTAATAGTTCAAATACAAACCAGGTACCAACAGGTTCTCATTTTGGAAGATGTTCAGATTCCTTTGAGATTTCTGGAGTGCGGGTGCAATGGGAGAGAAAGGATGAGAAACTTTGGTTTTTATTCTAAAATTCTGGGCAATTTGGGCATGAGGCTGTAAATGACACCCTTAGATCAGGTACAGGCAGCTGCTGAGAGGGGGAAACTGAGATTGAATGGCAGGAAAAAATCCACATGTGAGTATCTGGAGAGATGAACTGGAGCAAGAAGAATGAATAAAAAACTTAATTAAAAATATCAATAAATCACAGGCATTGGGAGCTCCTTCATTACAGGGACAGAGCAGGTTTATTAGGTCTCCACTTGTCACTCCAAGAGCTCATTTGCTAAAGAGAACTTGCAAAGAAAACCATGAAAACAATTGTTTCTAGAACCAGCAGCTAATTAGAAACAAAATTAAGTTTAATTACTCCGAGGTGTTTTTTTTTCTCCCTCATTTTTAATTGCATTTTTAAAAGAAGTTGTTTCTATTATTCACACTTTTAACTGGTGTGAACAAAGTGATATCATGGAGTACAAAACACACCTTTGCCTCAGGCCTTTGTGCACTTAACCCAACAAAGCTCTTGGAACAGCTGGAAGGTCTGAGTGGCTGGGTGGGTCAGATGGAAAACTCCCAGTGTTGTCACCTCTAGGATATGGCTTTGTGTTGGAAAATAATGAAAATTCATTAAACCCTTTTGCTCATCCATGGGAGGCCTCCAGGTGCTGATCCATTCAGGGAGGTTTGTGTTCCAAACCTTTACATGGAACAACAGGGAGTAAATCCAGTGTAAAACAAAAAAACCAGCTCTGTTCTGATGGAAAATACCCACTTGTTTTCAGCTTCAGTGTTCCTAAATGAAGAATTAAACCAAAATTACCTTTACCTACAGATTGCAGTTTGTGCAGGTGTTTCTGCCTCCATAAATTCACAGATTCACACAGAATCACAGAATAATGAGGTTGGAAAAGGTCTCTAAGATCATCGAGTCCAACCTGTGCCCCAACACCTTAACCAGACCATAGCACCAAGTGCCATGTCCAGGCTTTGTTTAAACACATCCAGAGACTGTGATTCTACCACCTCCCTGGGAAGAGCATTCCAGTAATTTATTATTCTTTGGTGAAAAACTTTTTCCTAATATCCAACCTATACCCTCCCAAATCTTGCCCCAAATTCTGGGTATGGGTTAGCCGCACCATGTGCTCCCCTAGACATAAAATTTTAGGCCCCTGAGTGTTTCTGACTCAATTTCTCCTCCCCAAATGGATAATTTGGTGTGCCAGAGCAGGGCTGAGCTGCTGCAGGCTCCAGCAGCAAGGAGAGGCTTTATTTGACTGAACCAGTGGTCAAACATTATTCCTGGAGCCCCCAGCTGGAGTTCCAGGCTGTTTCTCTACAGCCTCAGCTCAAATAAAATATTCTCTTGTGGCTCTGTGCCTTTCAGCACAGAAAGTTTAAAATTCTGAGCATCCAGGGTTCCAACACCCAGCAGCTTTTCCCCCCACCAGCTAAAGGGACGTGTGAGTGCAGATCTCTTTAAATAAAGACAACTCATGGAAAATGTTCCTGGGGCACTGCTGGCCCTCCTGACCAGGATCTTGCTGATGTGTGCAGCTGATCCTGCCACCACAGCTTCCTCAGAACTTTAGAATTTGCTCTCTCCTTTTTTTAATTTTTTTTTTCCACTGTCAACCGGCCAAATATTTCAAACATTTTCCTCTAACAAATGTGTCCTTGTGGGGAAAAGTCCATTAGTAACAGAGTAGTTGCATCTTGTCAGGACCAGACTTTAATGGCTGTTTGAATTTTAACTACTATTTGCTAACTGTTTCTGTCCAAGCCAACTAAGACCATCATAAAAGCCATTAAATCCCAAGTAAGTGGCCCCAGTGTAGCTGCAGGGTACAACACTGAGTCTGATCTGAATTTATCCACTGCAAAGCAAAGCCTGTGACCCTCACAGACTTTTGGGAGCTGGAAACTTTTCTGTTTTCCAGAAAGGATTGCCTAGAAGAATAAAAGTACTCTTCTTTGCCCCAGGGAAGGCCCAGGAGGTAACATGACACACTGTAATCCATTTTCCTATTTGCAGCATGAATGAAGACACTGTCAAATGTCTGGCACCAAATTCCTAAAATATATGGGACAATGCAAGCCAGTGTTTGGATTAGTGGAAAAGTTCCCTGTGCAGAGGGACAGAAAATACAGAGCTGAACGTGGTGAGCAGGCAGGTGGGGCAGAGCATTTTTTGGATCCTTTTTGTCCAATTTGGCATTTTTTTGGATCCTTTTTGTCCAATTGCTGCTCCCTGAGCACCTCGTGGCATCATCCTGGAAATTGCTGCCCAGTGGAGCAGCAGGAATGGGCAGGGAAGGGACAGGAATGGAGGTGGGCACCCACCCTGCAAGAGCCCTCCCAAACATCTTCCATGGATCAAAGCTGGTGGATATTGCTCCTCATCTCCTCAGAAACATAGCACAGACCCTCCCTCCACCCTGAGGCAGGGATAACAGGGGGAATGTGCTGTCCATCTCCTGAGCCAGGGGAAATAAAACCCAACCCCAGAGAGATTTATCCTCCACATTCTTGTTTCCTGCAAAGGCGTGGGGACAAAAATTAAATCTGTCAGCATTTGCACTTACTCAACGAATCTAAGCCTTTGAAGGTGGTTAGAAGTAATAAATCAAAATGGTAAAAGTTAAAAGAGAAAAATTCAAGCATGGCTCTTAACTGAAAGAAGTTTTATCTTTAAATAGGTGTGAGGTAACAAATGAAGTAACCAGTCAGTGCAGGAAAGGAGAAAGGTAGAACAAAGGTTAAAACAACTCAGATTTCCTGGTTGTTTACTTGGGCCCAATCAAAGTCTATTGAAGGAAAGAGAAAGCCTCAGTGGGCTTTGGAATGGGCTGCTAAGACATTTGCACATGCTAAATGATCTCTGGATGTAACCAGTGCCTGGAGTGGAGAGGGGAGAATTCAAAACAAGCTGCAGTGGGAGCAGAACAGAGAGCTCACCAAGCCATTTTCCATGCACAGCCCTCAGCTCCCAAAAACAGCAACAGAAAAAAGGCCAGCCCCAAACAAAGCCCAGCCCTCACCAGCGATCTTCAAAACAATGCTTGGCGAGGAAGGAGAGCTCTGCTCCACGTTCCAAGCGCCACAGCTGCAGACACCAACCAAAAATGTTCCCTGAGTGGGGGAACCGGGGGGAAATGGAATCCCTGGAGAACAGGGGACCTTGGCAAAGGTGAGGCACAGGAATGTTTCACCTCTGGGGAGCAGTGAGGGCTGCTGGGGGTGGATTCCACACCAGGAGCTGTCCTCTGTTGGGGCAGTGTTGGATTTGCATGGATCCCCGCGGCAGGGAGGAATGAAGACTCCATGTTCTCAGAAGGCTAATTTATTATTTTATTATATTCTATTTTATCAATGAATGCTATATTAAACTATACTAAAGAATACAGAAAGGATACAGACAGAAGGCTAAAAAAAGAATAATGAAAACTCCTGACTCTCTCCAGAGTCCTGACACAGCTTGGCCCTGATTGGCCAAGAGTGAAAACAACTCACAGCAGAATCCAATGGAACAATCACCTGTGGGTGAACAATCTCCAATCACATTCCACATGTGAGCACAACACAGGAGAAGCAAATGAGATCAGAATTGTTTTCCCTTTTCTCCGAGGCTTCTCAGCTTCCCAGGAGAAAAATCCTGGGCAAAGGGATTTTTCCAGAGAATGTGAATGCCATGGGGCAGTGCTGGTGCAACAGTGAAGGTGGCCCAGGAAAAATGGCACTGAGATGAAAGGGATCAATGGATCATGCTGGAAAAGTCCTTTCCTTGGCGTCACTACCAAAAACTCCAAATCTGAGGTTCTTGCTCCTACCACTCTGCTCAGTGTCTCAGTAAATCACAGCACACGCTTTGCTGAATTGTGGAATCATGGAATGGTTTGGGTTGGAAGGACCTTAAATCCCATCCCATTCCACCCCAGCCATGGCAGGGACACCTCCCACTGTCCCAGCTGCTCCAAGCCCCATCCAGCCTGGCCTTGGGCACTGCCAGGGATCCAGGGGCAGCCACAGCTGCTCTGGGCACCCTGTGCCAGGGCCTGCCCACCCTCACAGCCAGGAATTCCTCCCCAAAATCCACCTAACCTGCTCTCCATCAGTTTGAAGCCATTCCCTGTGTCCTGTCCCTCCATCCCTTGCACAGAGTCTCTCTCCATCTTTCCTGTGGCTCCTTGAGGCCCTGCAGGCCACATGAGGTCACCCTCAGCTTCCCAGGAGAAAAATCCCAGGCAAAGGGATTTTTCCAGAGAATGTGAATGTGACAGGGCAGTCAAGGTGCAACAGTCAAGGTGGCCCAGGAAAAATGGCACGGAGATTGTGACACTGTGTCCTGTCTCTCCATCCCTTGTAAAAAGTCTCTCTTCACCTTTCCTGTGGCTCCTTCAGGCCCTGCAAGGCCTACAATGAGGTCACCCCAAAGCTTCTCCTCTCTAGGCTGAACAACCCCAATTCTCTCAGCCTTCCTCCATCCCTCTGATCATGCTGGTGCCTCCTCTGGAGCTTCTCCAACATCTCCATGTCCTTCCTGTGCTGGGTACACCCAGGGGAGCCACTCAGAGCTCCCTTCCCTGCACCAGCCTGTCCAGAATTCCTCCCTTTCACCCAACCCCAGCGCTGGGAACCCCCCTGCTCCACCTGACACCACGACCTGAGCTGGGTGTGAGAGCCCAGCCAACCCCTGTGTGTGAATTTCCTGTGGTTGGAGCCCCTCAGGCCCAGGAACACTCTCAGAGCAGCAAATCCCATCTGCCCAGTGGTGGTTTCACAGAATGATCCTGCAGTGCCTCACTTACAAGGCTAATTTGTTTCTAAATATGTTTTGGGGTTTTTTTTTTTTTTTGTTTTTTTTTGTTTTTTTTTTTTTTTTACATTTTATTTTATTAGAATCAGCTCAAGGGTTTGCCTGGTCTCAGTGCTGTTTAATGGGGATTAGTTTGAAGTGAAAATGTGTTTTCCATTTGTCTGAGAAAGACACAACAGGGAGCAGAGCCCTGGAGATTATTGAGAGCTTTGGGCAGTTCTGGGAGGCCAAAGGACAAGTGACTGCAGCTTTCAGTGCAATAATCCCCTGGAAAAGCGGCCTGGGTGTCTCCTGGTGCAATTATGGGATGGAAATGGCAGCACGTGGCTGAGCTGGAGATTATTGGCTGGCTGGGTGTCCCTAATGCAGGAGCGGGAGCAGCAGGGAATGCCCTGCACTCCCCTCCTGCTCCCCTGGGCTGTGCCCCTCACTCCCCACACCATGGATTTGGTGATTCCCTCACTCCTGATAACGAGCCGCTCATTTCACCCACCCAGGGTATTTAAAGAGTTCATCAGCAGCGCACAGAATTCCTCTTTCCTCTCAGGGAGGTCACCCTGCACAGGGTTTGTCTGCTCAGCCCGGTCTGTGAAGTGTGGGAGATTGAAATCTTGGCATTAATTAAATGATTTGCCAACGGAGGAACTCTCTGCCTGTTTTGTCTCTATTTATTCACTTCTCTGTGGTTGCTAAACCTTTTCCCTGCTCTCTGCATGGCTGAGGCACAGGAAGGATGCTGAGCAGCCCAGCAGTTCTGCCTGCAAACATTTCTAAAATCACACACACACACCATACAAGACAAATATGAATTTTTCTGGAGAACCTTCCCACCTCAGCATCCTGAAATAAAGGGTTGGATCTGCTGGGCCTGCAGCATCCCTGTGATCCTCAATAATCCCTTGGAGTTTGCAGTTGGAGCCCCAGCCTGCTTTATCCACAGAATGAGGGACACAATAAATTATTCCTGCTGTTTCTTTCCTTGATCCCAGCTCTCTGCTGGCTGCATTTCTTGGGACAGGTTTGAATGCTGTTGGTGACCTTGAGAAAACACTTCTTCATTACGAAAAGCAGGTCATAAATCCCCGTGGGCACAGTGAAAATGCCTCACCTGCAATTCCTCAAATAGTTTCCACTGCTGTTAATCCCTTTGGGTGCACGAGGTCCTGCACGTGGCTGCTCACTAAATAGATATCATCTCGAGGCAGCCGGATACAACATTTTGGCACCAAACAGCCTGGATATAGAACACCTAGAAGTATTATCTGTGGGTTTATCAACACCCTGAGTGATTTTCTGGGATGGCTTCTCTGGAGGAGCAAACCCAGCTTTGAGCAGGACATGGAACTTTCACAGAATTCGCAGAATTCACAGAAGCACAGAATTCACAGAGTCACAGAAACACAGAATTCAGAGAAACACAGATTCACAGAATCACAGAATCCACTGACATCACAGAATTCATAGAATTCCAGAATCACAGAATTCACAAGAATTCACAGTCACAGAATTCACAGAATCACAGAATCCACTAAATCACAGAATTCACAGAATCGCAGAATGCACAGAATCCACAGAATCACAGAATTCAGAGAATCACAGAATTCAGAGAAACACAGAATTCACAGTCACAGAATTCACAGAATCACAGAATCCACTAAATCACAGAATTCACAGAATCGCAGAATGCACAGAATTCACAGAAACACAGAATTCACAGTCACAGAAACACAGAATTCACAGAATTCACAGAATTCACAGAAACACAGAATTCACAGAATTCACAGAATTATCCACAGAATTCACAGAATTACAGAATCACAGAATCACAGAATTCACAGAATCCCCAGGTTGTCAGAGACCTCCAAGACCATCGAGTCCAGCCCAGCCCCAACCCCTCACCCAAACCCTGGCCCCCAGTGCCACATCCAGGCTTTGTTAAACACACCCAGGGATGGGGACTCCACCACCTCCCCGGGCAGAACATTCCAGAACTTTCTCACCCTTGCTGTAAAACACTTTTCCCTGCTATCCAACCTGTATTTCCCTTGGTGCAGCTCGAGGCTGTGTGCTCTGGTTGTGTCAGTGCTGCTGGAGAAAGAGCCCAGCCCCAGCTGAGCACAGGCACCTTTCAGGGAGTTATGGACAGTGATGAGGTCAACTTTCCCAAATTTCACCACTGGTGGTGGAGGTCAGGCTTTGGCTCAGCTCCTTGTGGAGACAAATGCTGAATTCCCATCAAGAACTGTATTTTGGGGAACTTGCAGAGGTTTTGGGATCTGTGGTTTTTGGCCTAGCTCAGTCTTTAATCCACAAGGACATCCCTGTGCAGGAACCCTCAAAGCTCAGGGAAATGTGCACAGGATGGATGTGCAGGAGCTGCTCCAGGCCCCAGGAAAGCTCAGGTCACATTTATTCCCAGAATCCAGGTGAATAATCTCCTCCAGTTCACAAGAAAACCGTTTTTTCCCCGCCCCATGTGTCAGTTTTTACAGCCCTGTAGGTGTGTTTTGTTTTGATAAGGAGAACTGTTGGGTTGGGGTTGTTGAGACGAGCGTGGAGTTCCCAAGAAAATGAAAATCGGGGCTTTGCCAGTTTGTCAGTCATGACCTCCACTAAAACACAGCAGCTGTTATTAAATAAATATGACAAATATGCTCTTCAGACAATATTTAGTGTAGCTTTTAATAACTTCTATTAGGAATGCAATGATTAAATTTAAAAAAATTATATTTAAAAACCAGCTTCTTCAAGAAATTCTTGCGCATTCATTCAGTGACACCAGTTTGGGGTTTTGTATCCTCCTCTCAAAGGTCTGAAAAAGTCCAAATGTGCCCAATGGGGTATCAAGCCTAGCCTGGGATAAACTGTGTCAGATGAAAAATGTGACTTTCTGTGTCATCCACTCCTGAAAAATGTGAATTTATGTGGTTTCACCCACTGGTGTTTTCTCCTGGGAAAGGTGTCTGAACTCCTTGCACAGAGTCAGGATTTCCTATAGAGAAAGGGACCAGAATTAGATTGTTTAAAGAAAACAATAAAAAAAAAAAGCTTGTGAAGAGATGGCAGCCTGGCCACAGGAAAGTTGCTGGTCTGTGCCATTTACTTGTTTAATAAAAACAAACCCTTTAGATAGCAACCAATTTACAAGATCTCATTACAGGCCCAACTAAAAAAAATCAGATTATGGTGATGTGTTATGCAAACAGCATTTATGAATACTTATAAAAAGGAATTTGGCTACTCAATGTTGCCTCTTCATGGCAGGTAAATATAATTTGCATTTTTATATGTGGGTGAGCACCAGGGCTGGCCACAGTGGTGTGAAACCTGGAGCTGACCGCAGGCTCCTTTTCCAGCTCTGTACAGAAAAGGAATTTACTAATTTATAACGTTTTCCACCCACCAGATATGCCAAAGAATTAGAAAAATTAAAAACAGGCAGGTGAAAGGGAAAGGAAACATCTCAGCAACTATTTGTAAAGGGGTGAGAGTATGAAAAGAGATGGTGAAAACTTTTTAAACTATTTCTTGTGCTGCAGGAGTCTGCAGAGAGAAATGAGAGGGGTGACAGGTATCAGGATATTTGAAATTTTAACCAAAGCATCTGAAGCTGCAGCCCAGAGCCCAGGGCAGCAGGAGGGGAGCTCCCCTGGGCTTCAGAGCTGGTTTTGAATCCCACAAGTGATGGATGAACAATTTTTTCTTTTATTTTGCAGCTGTCAGTGAACAAGAAGAGTTTCCTGCAGAGTGAAATCTTCCTTGCAAGGTGAGGAATCCACTGGAGACAAGTGCCAGTGTCACATTCCAGAGCTTCCCTCCTTGTTGTGCTTGGCCTGGGGCTTCCTCCAGCCAGAGCTGCCCCTGGGCCAGCCCAGCACAGAACCAGCCTGCTCTGCCTGAGAAATTCATTGTGCTGCTTGCCAAAATAACAATTCCCCCCTGGCACTTCGAAAGCCAGGAAGGCACACAGGCAGGAAAACACAGCCCACAACTATGTTCTTTTTATTTTTATTTTTATTTTATTTTTATTTTTATTTTTATTTTTATTTTTTTATTTTTATTTTATTTTATTTTTATTTTATTTTTATTTTCATTTCTATTTTTTAAAAATTTTATTTTATTTTTATTTATTTATTTTTTTAAATTTTATTTTATTTTTACTTTTATTTTTATTTTCATTTCCATTTTTATTTTCACTTTTATTTTTATTTGCATTTCCATTTTTATTTTTATTTTCACTTTTATTTTATTTTATTTTATTTATTTTAATTTTAATTTTAATTTTAATTTTTATTTTTATTTTTATTTTTAGTTTTAGTTTTAGTTTTAGTTTTATTTTTAGTTTTATTTTATTTTATTTTATTTTATTTTTACTTTTATTTTTATTTTTACTTTTATTTCCACTTTTATTTTTATTTGCATTTCCATTTTTATTTTTATTTTTATTTTTATTTTTATTTTTATTTTTATTTTTATTTTTATTTTTATTTTATTTTTAAAATTTTTTTATTTTACTTTTACTTTTATTTTATTTTTAGTTTTATTTTTAGTTTTAGCTTTAGCTTTAGTTTTAGTTATTTTAAATTTTATTTTTAGTTTATGTTTATTTTTACATTTATTTTTATTTTATTTTTTACTTTTATTTTTATTTTAAATTTTTATTTTTATTTTTATTTTAAGTTTCAGTTTAATTTAATTTAATTTATTATTATTATTATTATTATTATTATTATTATTATTATTATTATTATTATTATTATTATTATTATTATTATTATTATTATTTTTAGAATTAGGGCTACTGGAAGAGCTGCATAAAAGGCTCTGACAATGCAGCACAGTTTGGCATTCCAGTTTCACTTCATTAATTGTTCTTGTGGGTTTTTTTTTTATTATTTAATGAAGAACTCTCACCCCAAAATAGACTGTTTCCATAACAAAAACTGAAAATAAAAAATCATTAACTATTTCATGGAGATCTGTGGGACAAGTGGAGCTGTAACAGCAAAAGTGTAGATGAAGAGTGTAAAAAGTGGAAATAAAAGTAGAAATATTCTCACTTCCACAGAAATATTGCATTTTAGAAGTGTGGTTTTTAGGCAGAGGGGCTGAGATGATCTTGGTGACATTTTAATGATTTTTATGTCTCCTTCTGCTTTGGAGTGCTCCAGACTTGTCTTGGCCATGAGCAGGAGGCTGTTCTGTGGCAATTAAGCTCTTTCAGAATCATCAATATTTTATTTTATTTTATTTTATTTTATTTTATTTTATTTTATTTTATTTTATTTATTTTATTTTATTGTATTTGTATTGTATTGTATTGTATTGTATTGTATTTTGTTGTATTGTGTTGTATTGTACCTTATTGTATTGTATTGTATTGTATTTATTTTTACTTATTTTATTTAATTTTCATTTAATTGTATTTTATTTAAAATAAACTTTCAAACAAATTTTAATTAATGATATTCTATTTAATTGGTTTATTGTCTGAGGCAGAGATGCAGCCTTGCATTCCATGTGGGACTTGACCCATTCCTCCAGAACCCCAAATATTTATCAGACATTAATTTGATTGGAGCTTTGCAAATTTCAGATGGGCACAAATCGAGATGGAAAATGATGAAAAAAAATTCCCTCTGTATGTCAGAAAGTTGAAGTGAGTGACAAAAAGTGGTGGCTGCAGGAGAAAATCCTTAAAGGGTTTATTTGGGGTTTCTGTAATGTTTGAATGCCCCTTGCCTGTGCTAAAGCAAAGCCATGATTGGTTTTCCACCAAAAAATTGTGAATTTTTGTCGGGTTCCCTCCTGGATTGTGGAGTTCTCAGGTTCCAGCTTACACAACAGCAGAGCCTCGATGCAGGGCAGATTTGCATGCCTGAAATGGAAGTTAAATAAGGTTTGCCTGGAGTAGACAAAACAAGAAGATCTGTAGACTAACTGGAAACATCGAGATTTGAAAATTACCTGATAGGAAAAGGGAGGGGAGTGGGATCAAAGACGTCCCAGGGAATGAAAAATTCCTTCACAGCGCTTCCTGTTCTCTCTGTTTTGTTAACCAAGGTAGGATTAGGTTTCAGCTGCCAAAAGAAATAACATTTGGAGATTTTTTTTGGTCTGGGGAAGTGGGATAGAAAGATTTAAGACAGCTTTTTCCGTACTATTTGCTTTTTGTCAAGCAGTCAAGTCGAGTTATTGTTATTAATTTGTATTGCAGAACCACCAGAGTGGGGCTGGGTTTCCAGCGTACCTGGGGCTGTGAAATGCCCAGGCAGGGACTGGTGTCACCTCACAGAACCCACAGTGGCACCAGGGCAGGCAGAAAAGGGAATTTTGCCCTGAGCTGAGCTCCTCTCTCCCGGGTCAGGGCAGAGCTGGAGAGCTGAGCTGGCATGGAAAGAGTCAAACCTGCCTTTTTTTAGCTAAATACAAACCCACCTTGGGCTTAGACACATTTCACCTCAGACCAACTCATTCCTGTCCAATCCTTTAGATTTGGGTTTCTCTTCTTTCTTATCCAACTTCAGACCTGGTCCCTGTGCAGGGATTGCCAGAACCATACCCAGAAATCCAAATGGTTTAAATTCATCTTCAAGTGCCTGAATGAATCCTCAAAAAACAGCCTGAACATGATGGGAAAGGGGAAAAGCAGGAGCTGAAACCATTCTGAATGGTTCAGAAACCATTCTCCAGTGCTGCAGAGCTCCTGGGTAGGGATGAAGGTTGTGCCTCACCTTCCTCCAGGTATCTTTTTCTCCCTGTGGAGAGGAAGGACTCTGGGAGGTTGTGTATTTCCATCAGTCCTTTTACTAAACTCACCCAGTCCAGCTGTACCATTCACATTCATCCAGCACCTTTCTTTTTTTTGCTCTCTGCTCTTGGGTAAAGTGAATTCTAGAAGAAAACTTCTTGTTCAGGCAAATTCCACCAGCACAGAAAAGGACACGCTCTGTGACTTCAACAGAAAATGAGATTGTAATTCTTGTGAAGGCTGGAAGTCCTTACCTTAATCTCATGCTAATCTAGAAACAAAACACTTCTTACAGGAAAAAAAATGGACTCTAATATAAATCTGAACCTGTTTATTCTAAAGTTGTCTATCAGTGGCTAACTCCAAATCCAATCTCATGGGTAAATATTTGCAGAACAATTTGAATGATGAAGGGTTTTTATTACCTGTGAGAATTTCCTGCTTCATGCCTTTGAAAGCCTCACCTGGATGTGCAGGGTGGCCCCAGCTGCCTGCCCTGTGTGTCCCAGCTGGGAAGAGGCTGCTGAGGACCAGGCTGGGGGTTCCTGATGCCTTCAGGTTTGAGCTTTTCTATTTCTCAGGTTCTGTGCTGCTTTAGTGTGTGGCTCTGGGTTCACATCAGGGGATGCTGAGCTCTGTGCACAGAGCAGGGAGACAAAACAATTCCTGCTCCAGCTGGGCACCAAGGACAAATGATCCAAATCTCAGCCCAGGAGCACAAACACCGTGGGCTGCAGAGAGAAAAACAAGCAGGGTGGGACTGGGTGGGCTAAAGCTGGAATGGGACAATGAACTGCAAGATGCAAATGGAGCAGAACTGATCCAAGGGAGAGACCCCGTGCCCGCTCGTGCATTTTGGGGCCATTTTGGCTCATCTTGGGTGCAGCCCTGGCTGGGCTCTTGTGCTGCCCAAGGTGGATCCATGGAGAAGATCCTTTTAATAAATCCCTTCTTTATTCTGTAGCTCTGTCCAGCCTCTGTTCCAGCTCAGCCTTCTCAAGGCATCAGAACAACCCCAATTCTCTCAGCCTTTCCTCACAAGAGAAGAGTCCCATGCCCCAAATCAACTCAGTGAGCCTTCTCTGGACTCTCTCCAACAGATCAAAGCTGATCTTTAAAATTCTCCACCAAAACACCAAACCTGAATTTTAAATCAGCACTCACAGAATCACAGAATGACAGAACTGGGTTGGAAGGGACCTTGAAACTCATCTCATTCCAACCCCTGCCATGGGCAGGGACACCTTCCTTCAGTTGCTGATATCAAATCCATATCGAACCATTTTTCATCTCGAGTTCACCCCAGGCCCCAGAAATGCCTGCAGATGAAGTTCAGAGCTTTGCAGTCACTCTCAGGCTCCTGTCAGTAGATTTTGTGGTGGCACTCGAGGGCACTGCTTAATTCTATAACTCTGTCCTCCTCTGCTCCAGCTCAGCCTTTCAAGGCACCATTCCCTCCTCAAGATGCCCCGGGCAGCCCCTCAGCGCTCGCTCCCAAGGACCTGAGTCAATGTTTAACCCGAGTCTTTGGAGTTCACAGCTCCTGCCTTTCTTTATTATTAACCCAGCCCCTGTTTTTGTGCACAGCTGCTGGCAGGAGACACAGAGGAGGCTCCAGAGAACTCCCTGGTGGCAGCCTGAGCAAAGGTAAAGCTCCTTTTGTGTCCTTTCCGTTCCGGCACGGGGCAAAGCGGCTGCACATTCCTGGGTCTGCTCTTCTCTTGGGGCAGAACACCCTGGCAGCAGCCAGCTTGGCTTCACTGTGTCTTTTAAATCAAATCACTGCATAAATCCAGTTGGTTTCATCCTGATTTGGCCCTGATCGAAGTGTCAGTACCCATAGTTAAAGAGTTTGCACTGTGAATTTATTTATTCCCTGGTACAGTATTTTCCATTTGTTGCCTTGTTCTTTTAAGTTCTTCTAAGCTTTCTGGTGTTTAAATTTTTGTAATGAAGTTTCTTACACTCTTTTATGTAAATAATTATTGGTTTGACATTCCTCTCTAGAGAAGGAGAAAGTTCATAGACTGTTGTTTTGTCCAGTGTCATTGGAGAAGTAGCACTTTCATCCTCCAATCCATTGCCACTTTTGAAAGTCTGTAAATGTTAAAGTCAGAAAGTAAACTTCCCTTCTTCTTACCTTAGAATTCCATTGTCTGCATAATTTTATTTTGTGCCCTATTGCAACATCCATTGCTTTTTTCTCCACACCAGCAGCCTTGTCTCTAACTGGTTCTTCCTCTCCTAAGAATTTTTCTCTTTTTATGTTTTATACCCAAATCTGTGAAGGTTTGTGTCTTTTTCTCCCCATGGAGATGCAGGGCTGCACTAGGGAAAATTTCAATTTCCATCGATCCTCTCACTGAGCTCACCCATCCAGCTGCACCATTTACATCTCTCCAGCACCTTTGGTTTTTTCTCTCTGCTCTTGGGTAAAGCAAATTCTAGCAGAAAACTTCTTGCTGAGGCAAATTCCCTCAGCACAGCCCAGAAAAGGACAGGGACACTCATCTCACATTTGTTCTGGTTGCTGTGTCAATGTGGTGGGAATACTTGTTTTTAAACCATGAGTATTTGTTTTTAAACCATGAGTATTTGTTTTTAAATCATGAGTATTTGTTTTTAAATAATATTTCATGTATGTGCTATGTGAGGGCTCCAAACTGGTCTGCAGAGGGAAGGGTTCACTTGCTTAAATATATTTTTTTATTTGTTGTGACATAAATTGACATGGAAAAGAATAGAATGGAACTTTAGCTGAAGTAGAGCAAGGAAGGAAATTGGAATGATGGTGGAAAGTTTAAACACATAAAGTTCATCCAGAAAGCAGCTGATCATTGTGTTGTGTATTAGACAAATATTATGCATTTTTGAAAACTATAATATTTTACATAAAATAAAACTACAATATTTTCTATAGAACATAATTTCTATAGATATATAATATTATAGAATATAACATTTTCTGTAGAATATATAAAGATATATATAATATATAATATATAATATATAATATATATATAATATATAATATATAATATATAATATATAATATATAATATATAATATATATAATATATATATATATAATATATAATATATAATATATAATATATTATATATTATATATTATATATCATATATCATATATTATATATTATATATTATATATCATATTGTATATTGTATATTTTTAGATATACCATATATATTATATAATATATATAATATTAACAGAAACAGGGTTTAAAAAATTACTAAAGAACCAAATCTTTCCTGTCTCCAGCTGCTCTGAATTGCATTTTGCTCCGTGAGTAAATCCTGTAGGATGTGTGTGATCCCCATGAAGGCAGAGAACGTCTCAGCCCCAATTCACCCTCTGGGGAGTCCTGGGTGCATTCTCCTCTCTGTCCTCTGCCTGGTGAGGAAAACTCTGATTTTTTGAGTGCAGCCCCAGCTGTTTATTTAAGGATTTCATTTTCAAGGGATGATAATGTGGCCAATGGATAATTCCAAACCTTCCACCACATCTAGAGAGGTTCAGTCCCCCACTGAAAAATCCTGGAATGAATGGGAGCATTGGTGGTATAAATTATTATTTATTGGAATATTGTCACTACAGGTCCAAGTGACCCTGAAAATCCAAATCATAACAGAGAAAAAATAAATGAAGAGTTGCCTGATTCGAGGAAATGGAAACCTTGGCTATAAATTAAGTGAGAAGCTTTGAACCCCTTTCTACAATGGCCAGATTCAGATGCTGCAATTTACCCAAAGATCAGGAGATAAAAAAGCAAAAAAAAACCCAGAACAAAACCTAAACCTGGCCTCTAAAAGAATGGGGGAACTGGCAAAGTGGCAAAGAACTTTGTGTCTGTTCAAAGGTGACCCGGGTCAGCAGAGAATGAATTTGTCATGGATTTTTATCAGGAGTTTAATGTTTGTTAAGAGCCCAGAGATTTCTCCATTTCATGAGTGGTTTTTTTCCCCCCAGTCTGGCAATTCTACAAAGCATAAATTGGACTTTAAAGGAATTTGCTTGTTCTGGGTGCCACGAAATGCAAATACAGATGATGGCATCAAAAGGGCAAGGAGAGCTTTGATGATCCAGACCTTGTCAGGGAGCCAGGGAGCCGCTGGACCAGGGAGAACTGGAATGCTCAGGAGAGGACACTGCCTGCTGGGGACAGCACACACACCTCAGGAAGGGACAGGGACAAGTCTTTTCTCCTGGGTCATCCCTCAGGCCAGCCCTGTGCCTCATCTCAGCTCCACAGCTGGAGTGGTTAAGTAAAAAAAGTGAAAAAAGAGCTTCCCAGAGGGATCTTTTGGAGAAAAATGAGGGAAGGGAGAAGTGGTTTAATTCTATTTTGCTCATATTAAAAGCAGACAAACTCCTTGTGCCTGAGTTAACTTCTGGCTCTGCTGGTGTGGGAGCAAAATTCCCAGTTCAACAGGAGCTGGAGCTGTGGAGGGGTTTGGGTTCATTGGTTGATTGGGGTTTAGTTGGGTTTTGGGGATGTTTTGGGTTGTCTGTGAAAGCCAGAAGCAAAATCCCCAGTCCAACAGGACCTGGAACTGTGGAGGGGTTTTGGTTTTTTGGTTGGTTGAAGTTTAGTTGGGTTTTGGGAGTTTTTGGGTCAGGTGTGAGATCCAGCAGCAAAATTCCCAGTCCAGCAGGAGCTGGAGCTGTGAAGGGGTTTGGTTCATTGGTTGGTTGGGGTTTAGTTGGAATTTTTTGGGGATTTTTTGGGGATTTTTTGGGTCGGGTGTGAGATCCAGAAAAATCCGCATCCAGCAGGAGCTGGAGATGTGGAGGGGTTTTGGTTCATTGGTTGGGGTTTAGTTGGATTGTTTTGGGGATTTTTGGGTCAGGTGTGAGAGCCAGCAGCAAAATTCCCCATCCAGCAGGACCTGGAGCTGTGGAAGGGTTTGAGTTCATTGGTTGGTTGGGGTTTAGTTGGGTTTTTGGGAGTTTTTGGGCCAGGTGTGAGATCCAGCAGCAAAATTCCCCATCCAGCAGGACCTGGAGCTGTGGAGTTTTGGTTTATTGGTTGGTTGGGGTTTAGTTGGGTTTTTGGGAGTTTTTGTGTCAAGTGTGAGATCCAGCAAAAATTCCCAGTCCAACAGGACCTGGAGCTGTGGAGGGGTTTGGTTCATTGGTTGGTTGGGGTTAAATGGGTTTTTTGGCATTTTTTAGGTTGGTTTTTGGGGAAGCCAATCCCCAAACCATGGCTGATACTGAATGATAGGATACATCAGATTTTACTTTATTTTCCTTCCTGGACACAGGAACAGAGAGCAAAAAAACCTCATTTTCCAGCAGCGCTGCCCCACCCAAGCTCAATGCCATTATCCTGACAATAAATAGCTTAGACTTTCTTGGGGGAAAAAGTGCAAAGTAGGAACTGGTTTTGATTCCTCACTCCAGCTGATTTCCCACAGAATTCCACAGCACAAACCTCCTCTGTGTCCCAGCAATCAAGCCTTAAAACACACAGATAATAACAGAAACACATCCCATGATATGATCAGGGTTTCTTTTCCAGCATCTAATGATGTTAAAATAAATGGAATTATATTGCTTTTTCTTTTTTTTTTTTTTTTTAAGTCAGTAAATTCCCAAAGAGGATTTGTCCCATTTCTACAATGTGCTTAAGGACTTAGAAACTCACAATCAAATGCAGATTTATTATGGGCATGAGGGCTGGCATGTGGCAGCCTCTGCTCAGAGCTGCTCAGGGCCTTTTTGTTCTGCTCCAGGAAGGTTTTTTCCCACCTTCATTGTGATTCCTGAGGCCAGATGTGGCCTTTTGCAGGTTTTTGTTTTTTTTTTTTTTTTTTTTTTTAATTTTCAGAAAAAGTGATAAATGCTTTACAACAAAGAGCAAGGAGAGGTGGGGTCGTGGAGCTGGAAAACATCACTCTACTGGGAAATTTTTCCTTCTTTTTTTGAGGATATTCCCACTGAGTTGGGTGGGTGCTGGATGAAATCTCAGCTCTGTGTCTCTGGCTCTCCCCCTCTGCTGCCAGAGCTGCTCAGGAGCTCCAAAAAATCCCTGCAGGAATCCCAGAGTCAGGAGCACTCCCTGCTCCGTCCGAGGGTGAAGTACCCAAGGCACCTCTGGGGTGGTGGAAAGCAGGAGAATTAAAATATTTAGGGAGGGATTGAGCAGCCTGAGCTGTGTCTGTTTGATTTTCTGGCTGTGGAGCCAAGGAGAGGCTGCCCTTGGTGCCAGGACACCTGGCCCAGGGTGAGCGGGCAGTGATTGTTGGAGTGTTCAGGAAGGGCACCTGAGGCTTTCACAACATTTCCTCTGATAGCCCAAATCAGATCCCATCACCAAACCAACAAAGCATTAAATTATTCTTATGTTTTGAAACACGGAATAAATAAAATGCAGATTATTGATGCAGATAAGATTGTCTTACACCCTTTTGGGAGGCACCGCAATGCACAGAATGCACAACACTGAAATATCATTTAGAGATCTTAAAAATTCGGATTTTTAAAGTGCACCAAGATGGGATTGGAGCACATGAAATGTTGAGGTTTTGTGCTCATGATGTGAGGGTGCTTTGTGTGGCAAGAACATTTCCCTGCTCCTGTTTCTCAGCCCTTCTTGATGGAGGTTTTTTTTAAAATTCTTAATCTACTCTGCACAATTCTTTGCTTTGTTCAGCACAAAGACTTGAAAGTTGCCAAAATTAAATGACAAACTACCAGAGGAAGAGAAATCCAGGCCTTCAAGCAAACTTTTCTACCAGTGTTTAAAAATTCCCTCTCTTGGGATTAACTTTAAGGTCCCTTCCAACCCAAACCAGTCCATGATTTTAAGAAACAGTCTCAGCCCAGAATTAATTATTAATGTTCAAGGGATATGTCTTGGAGAAATTAATTCCAACCTTCATTAAACCAAATGACGGTTTTATTAAATTACCGGATCGGATCCACAGATTAAATGTCTTCTAAGTTTTCTTCTGATATAATTCTATGAACAGAAGCATTTTTTTCAAGGAGAAAGCACAATCAATATTTTACTGGAAATAATTTCCAGGTAACATTTTCTGCAGCAGAAAATGCACCTTTTCTACCTTTCCTCTGTATTCTTTCAGTGCTGATGAAAGGGCTTAGCAAGAGCATTCAGAGAAAGGATTTGCCAGGCGGGGCCTTGGGCACATTTTCAAAACTCAGACACTTCCACCTTGTCTTTTGTTGCCGGCTCCAATTCCCCAAATCCTCTTAGGTTAATTTGTTTTCCAGCGCAAACCCACACGAAACCTAAACCGCGAGAAGGTTTTTGTTCTTTATGTGGCTCTGCAGGGCGGAGGGCTGAGCTGCTCCCGCCGGGGCCGGGGGATGTCGGGGCTTTCCCTCCGGCTGCCGGAGCCGCTCCCGCTCGGGGCTGCGGAGCCGCCGTGGTGCTGAAGGGATAGCGCCGGAGACAGCGCCTGTCCCGCGTCTGTCCGTGTCTGTTCGTGTCCATCCGTGTCCATCCGTGTCCATCTGTGTCCATCCCGTGTCCATCCGTGTCCATCCCGTGTCCATCCCGTGTCCATCCGTGTCCATCCGTGTCCATCCGTGTCCATCCGTGTCCATCTGTGTCCATCCCGTGTCCATCCGTGTCCATCTGTGTCCATCCCGTGTCCATCCGTGTCCATCCGTGTCCATCTGTGTCCATCCCGTGTCCATCCGTGTCCATCTGTGTCCATCCCGTGTCCATCTGTGTCCATCCGTGTCCATCTGTGTCCATCCCGTGTCCATCCGTGTCCATCCGTGTCCATCTGTGTCCATCCCGTGTCCATCCGTGTCCATCCGTGTCCATCTGTGTCCATCTGTGTCCATCCCGTGTCCATCCCGTGTCCATCTGTGTCCATCTGTGTCCATCTGTGTCCATCTGTGTCCATCCCGTGTCCATCTGTGTCCATCCCGTGTCCATCTGTGTCCATCTGTGTCCATCTGTGTCCATCCCGTGTCCATCCCGTGTCCATCTGTGTCCATCCCGTGTCCATCCCGTGTCCATCTGTGTCCATCTGTGTCCATCCGTGCCTGTCCATGTCCATCCGTGTCCATCCCGTGTCCATCTATGTCTATCCCACACCCGTCCCGTGTCTGTCCATGTCTGTTCGTGTCCATCCATGTCCATCCCGTGCTCATCTGTGTCCATCTATGTCCATCTGTGTCCATCTGTGTCAATCTGTGCCCGTCCATGTCCATCCTGTGTCCATCCCGTGTCCATCCCGTGTCCATCTGTGTCCATCCGTCTCCATCTGTGCCTGTCCGTGTCCATCCCGTGCTCATCTGTGTCCATCTGTGTCCATCTGTGTCAATCTCTGCCCATCCGTGTCCATCCCGTGTCCATCCTGTGTCCATCTGTGTCCATCCTGTGCTCATCCGTGTCCATCTATGTCCATCTCTGTCCATCCCGTGTCCATCTGTGTCCATCCGTCTCCATCCGTGCCTGTCCGTGTCCATCCTGTGTCCATCTGTGTCCATCCGTGTCCATCCCGTGCTCATCCATGTCCATCTATGTCCATCTCTGTCCATCCCGTGTCCATCTGTGTCCATGTGTGTCCATCCTGTGTCCATCTGTGTCTATCCCGCACCCGTCCCGTGTCTGTCTGTGTCCATCTCTGTCCATCCGTGTCCATCTGTGTCCCATTTCCAACCCGTGTCCATCCCGTGTTCATCCCATGTCCATCCCGTATCCAACGCACCCCTGACCCCGACCCCACCTCCCGCCCCTATTTCCCAGTCATTTCCCACCAAGGGAAGCAGTGTCCCAGTGCTCCACCACTGCTTTCTGGTACAAAAGTTGTTCAGAACAACATTCCTGTCCCAAAGCTGGTTTTAGGATAGAGTTACAGAAGCGTTGAGGGTGGGAAAGACCTCTGGACTCACCGAGTCCAACCATTAACCCAACATGGCCAAATCCACTGCCCCGTGTCCCCAGGTGCCACATCTACATGACTTTAAATCCCTCCAGGGCTGGACAGCTTTTCTGGGAAGAAATTCTTCCTGATATCCAACCTAAACCTCTCCTGGTACAACTTGAGGCTGTTTCCTCTTCTCCCATCTCTTGTCACTTGGGAGCAGAGACAGAGCCCACCTCTCCCCACGCTCCTGTCAGGAGCTGTGCAGAGCCAGGAGGTCCCACCTGAGCCTCCTTTGCTCCAGGCTGAGCCCCTTGCCCAGCTCCCTCAGCCTCTCCTGGAGCTCCAGACCCTTCTCCACCTCAATTGTTCTTCTTTGGGGTCACTCCAGCACCCCAATGTGTGGTGGTGTTCACAGGGGTCCCAGGACGAGGGAAGAGATGAGAATCTTGACTCCGTGTTTCAGAAGGCTGATTTATTATTTTATGATATATCTTATATTAAAAGAAAATGACACACCAAAACTATACCAAAAGAATAGAAGAAAAAGATTTCAGCAGAAGGCTGGCAAGGAAAGGAATGGAATGATCATAAAATCTTGTCACTGACCAGAGAGTCCGAGACAGCTGGACTGTGATTGGTCATTAATTAAAAACAACCACATGAGACCAATCAAAGATGCACAGCAGCAGATAATCATTGTTTACATTTCATTTCTGAGGCCTCTCAGCTTCTCAAGACAAAAGTCCTAAAAAAAGGATTTTTTATAAAATATGTCCATGACACCTTTCCTCCAGGCTGAGCCCCTTCCCCAGCTCCCTCGGCCTCTCCTGGTGCTCCAGACCCTTCTCCACCTCAATTATTCTTATTTGGGGTCACTCCAGCACCTCAATATCCATGGATAATATCCACTACGCTCCATGCAACTCAGTTTCTCTTCCTGTGTGAAACCCACAGATTTTAAACACCAAGAATTCTTCATGCCCCCAGCACTGGACTCTTGAGCTGCTTTGCCAGCACAGGGCCAAGAATTCATGTCCAGCCTGAATTGCTTCAGCCTAATGTGGTGGGACACACGTTGGCCCTGGTGCTGACCTGCTGCAGGGGGGTGTTGGCTGTTGTTGAACAGCTGCTGGATGCTGCCCCAGAGGGAAATCCACCCCCAGGTCGTGTTTGGGGTTGTAAAGTTTCCAACCGTGCTGGGGGAACAGCAGAGCCACGGGGCTGCTCTGAATTATTCACAATGTTCAGTCACACAGAACAAGGACGTAAAGCCAGGGGTCAGGTGCTGGCTGGGCAGGGAAAGGGGCACAGGGCTGCTGCTGAGCCCTTCATTAGCATTTTATTAATTAGCAACTGCCCTCTGGCATGTGCAACCGCCTGCATCCAGACAGCTCAAAAATCATGTAACCCCCGCTGCAGAGGCTGGGCACAGGCAGCAGGAGGTTCTGGGAGAGATCTCCAAGGAATACAGGACCTGGAATTATGGATAATGGAGAAAATTCAGAATTTTTCTTACTCAAATGCTTTTGAAAAAGGCCAACTTTCTGTTCCTCAGTAACACCTGAGAATAGGTAGGACCAGGGGTTCAGTAGGACCAAAGAGTCAGCTCTGAGGTAGGCAGGGGCTGGGCTATTTCCATTTATCAATATCCCATCTGAATTCCCCCGCTGAGGGCTGAACATTTAGGATTTCTATGGAAACATATTTTTTGGTGAAAATTCAGAATTTTTCTTACTCAAACACTTTTCAAGAAAACCCCAACTTTCTGCTCCTCAGTAACACCTGTAGGACCAAGGGATCAGCTGTGAGGCTGGCAAGGGCTGGGCTATTTCTCTTTATCGATATCCCATCTGAACCCCCTGTTGAGGACTGAATATTTAGGATTTCCATGGTAACATATTTGTTGGTAAAACTTCAGAATTTTTCTTGCTCAAACACTTTTAGAAAAAACCACAACTTTCTGATTCTAACATTGTAGGGGGTCAACTCTCAGGTTGGCAAGGGCTGCGCTATTTTTATTTATCAATATCCCATCTCAACCCCCTGTTGAATGTTTGGGATTTCCATGGAAAAATATTTTTTGTTAAAAATTCAGAATTTTTCTTGCTCAAACACCTTTGAAAAAAACCCCAACTTTCTGTTCTTCGGCATCACCTGTAGGACCAAGGGGTCAGCTCTAAAGTAGGCAAGGGCTGGGCTATTTCTATTTATTAAATAACCCATCTGAACTCCCCACTGAGGGCTGAATATTTAGGATTTCCATGGTAACATATTTGTTGGTAAAAATTCAGATTTTTTCTTGCTCAAACACTTTCAGAAAAAACCACAACTTTCTGATTCTAACATTGTAGGGGGTCAACTCTCAGGTTGGCAAGGGCTGGGCTATTTTTATTTATCAATATCCCATCTCAACTCCCTGTTGAATGTTTGGGATTTCCATGGAAAAAATATTTGTTGGTAAAAATTCAGAATTTTTCTTGCTCAAACACCTTTGAAAAAAACCCCAACTTTCTGTTCTTCAGCATCACCTGTAGGACCAAGGGGTCAGCTCTAAAGTAGGCAAGGGCTGGCCTATTTCTATTTATTAAATAACCCATCTGAACTCCCCATAGAGGGCTGAATATTTGGGATTTCCATGGTAACATATTTGTTGGTAAAAATTCAGAATTTTTCTTGCTCAAACACTTTTGAAAAAAACCCAACTTTCCCCAGTATCACCTGCAGGACCAAGGGGTCAGCAAGGCTGGGCTATTTCTATTTATCAATAACCCATCTGAACTCCCCACTGAGGGCTGAATATTTAGGATTTCCGTGCTAACGTATTTCTGAGCCCCTCTTCCAGCCAGACTGAGGCTTGTCAGCTGATCCAGGGGTGCTGGAGGTGGCAGCTGAATTTATTCAAGCAATCACATTCTCCTTGCCAAGGCTAATGCCCATGAATGGGGAGCCAGAGTTGACAGGGATTCCATCCCCATGAACATGGATAATGTTCCAGCCCTGGAGAGCAGCATTTAATTGATGAGTGGGATTATATTTACACAGCAATTATAACAAAGTCAAGGTTGGCTTTCTGGGAAAAGCTATTTACTTTATCCTCGCTGCCTGGTTGTCCAGGAAAGCTTTTCCTTTATGGAGGAGCACAAAAAAAAAATAGAAAGAAGAAAAATGACAGCAAATGCACTCAGCTCTTTTCATAGCCTGCAAATAAGCCCATGAAGGCAACTCAGGAGCCACGCTGGGGTTGCCTTGGCTACCTCCATTAATTTACTCCATTCTAACAGGGATGCTGATTGTTTACCCACTGAGGAATTAATAGTCAGGCCCTGCTATCCTCAGATGGCTGCTCAGGGCCAATGTAAAATGAATAAGGGCTCATTGTAAATCCCTAAAATGGATAAGGGCTCATTGTAAATCCCACATGAGTCAATGGGCAGCTCTGTCCCCGTTCCCTGCAGAGCTGGAATTAGCCAGACCCGCTGCCATGCCCTGAAATATGGATTTTTTTGTCCTCAAGGCACCTCTGCAAGGTAAGGTAAAGGCACAACCTCAGGTCAGGGATGGAAAGCTGGGGAGGTGACCTCAGAATCACCCAGAACTCCTGGTCCTTGCTGTCCCTGCAGTCTGGATTTCTCTCCGTGGGTAGTGGGATGTGGAGAGGGGGAAGGAGCCTGCCTGGGGTTTGTCCAGCTTGGAGCTGGGTGCAGGGAAGCAGCTGGAGCTGGAATCCAGGAGGTAATTTCACATCTTGTGTAGTCACACAGACCAACAGCTGCATTCAGGTGCCTTTTGATGGGGCCTAGCTGGAATTAAGGAATGGAATGAAAAGGCTTTGGAAACAAGGGGGTGGTGAGGAGCTCAGAGCATCCCTGACCTCTGGCAAGGCGAGCAGAAATGTGCAGAGATGCCCAGAGAGCACCTGCAGACCCTGGGGGGAGAAAAGCTGGGGGCAGCAGCTAAAGCCCAGTGCCACACTCATCCTTCCTCATGGACAGACCCTGGGAATCCTGGCATTCCCAAATGCAACCATTTATCCTGGCATCCCAAATGGTCAGGAACATTTCTCCTGACATTCAAGTCTGAATTCAGTGGGGTTTAGGTCCATCTCAGTTACTGCAGAGGGGGAATATCCCTACAACTTATCCAGTGCCAGAGACAGGGAAAATCACCTGGGTGTCTTGAGCTTTTTACCACAAAAAGAGCTTTTTGAAGAAAAGCTGGGGTCAGTAGCCAAAGCCCAATGCCACACTCATCCCTCCTCATGGACAGACACTGGAAATCCTGACATCCCAAATGGTCGGGAACATTTATCCTGACATCCCAAATGGTCGGGAACATTTATCCTGACATTCCCAAATGGTCGGGAACATTTATCCTGACATCCCAAAGGGTCAGAACCATTTCTCCTTCTCTTCAAGTCTTAATTCAGTGGGGTTTAGGTCCATCTCAGTTACTGCAGAGGGAGAATATCCCTACAGCTTATCCTGTGCCAGAGACAGGGAAAATCACCTGGGTGTCTTGAGCTTTTTACCACAAAAAGAGCTTTTTGAAGAAAAGCTGGGGTCAGCAGCCAATGCCCAATGCCACACTCATCCCTCCTCATGGACAGACACTGGGAATCCTGGCATTCCCAAATATAACAATTTATCCTGACATCCCAAATGGTTGGGAATATTTATCCTGACATTCCCAAATGGCCAGGAACATTTATCCTGACATCCCAAACGGTCGGGAACATTTCTCCTGACATTCCCAAATGGTCAGAACCATTTCTCCTTCTCTTCAAGTCTTAATTCAGTAGGGTTTAGGTCCATCTCAGTTACTGCAGAGGGGGAATATCCCTACAACTTATCCAGTGCCAGAGACAGGGTAAATCACCTCGGTATCTTGAGCTTTATACCACAAAAAGAGGGTTTTTTTCCCTCTTAGCCCAAGCTAAGTCTTGACATGGAATTTTTCTCCTCAGCTGACACTAGAATTAACTTGTTGACATCATTAGCAGAGCACATAATAGATAGCTGAACTGCTCTGATATTTATCTTTAGGTCAACAGCCCTTGAGACTCCAGAGGCAAATTAGAAAAAAAGCAAAGGCTCTTTATTAGTAGAACTTAATTTAACAGTATTCAAACTTCATTAAGGAGTAAAAAAAAAAAATGACCCTTCTTAATGCAGTCTTGCTTTATAAAGTATGGAATAGAAATATTAGATTAATTTGATCCTGGTTCCTATTAGGCACCACAGTAGATGAGAATGCACAAATTCCCTCCCTGAGTTAGGACTCTGGGATGTCAAATCAAAGCCCAGGTGCTCCACAACCCATTTCCTTTCCTCGGTGTTTTATGTTTCCTAGCCCTGTAATTCTCCCCAGGAAACCAGCAGAAATCTTAATTTCTTCTCCCCCCTCCCTGCCCCGAGTAACAGCTCTGGTGATTTAAACAATCAAGCACATGTTCTTACACTGTCTGCACCTCCTGCTCGCCAGAAACGGGGATGTGGGGAGGAAAACCATGGAGGAAAGGAAAGGAAATGACATTAACCTTTTCCAGCTGATAAATAAGGGCTCTATTCAGCTGCAGTAATCCACATCCTTCCCTAGAGATCCACTTAATGTAATACCTAAGGGCTCAGGTAATTTCACATTATTTCCACGCTGGCCAGCTGATTTCTTGGTGAATTATTCAGTCCCTGTGCACATGGAAAAGGACTGGAGCCCTCCTGCCATTCCCAACACCCTGAACAACCTCTCAGATGTGCCAGAGGCGCTGTGACACCCCCAGGGCTTTTCTGTGCCCCCAAAAAGGGGATTTTGTGCTGATTTTTGTGGGGCCATGGTCCCACCAAGGTCCCATGAGCTGCTGTTCTCTGCAGGGAGCTCTCCCTGCCCAGTCCAACATTCAGCACCTGCAGCTTTTATGGGATTAAAAGAGAGTTTGAGCTTGGAATGGGTGGAAATTCAGGGCAACAGCCTCAGCCAGGTCACAAAAAGGGTTCTGGAGATGTTTCCTGGGGTTTGAGGTGATGGGTTGGGATCAGTGGCTACTGCAGGGTGCCTTGAGGGATCCACACTCTCAAAGGATAAAAGCTGGGGGTTTAAATGTGCTTTTTCCCTTTGCAATACACAGATGGCTCCAGTGCCTGCCCAGCTGGAGCAGCCCAAGGAACCTGTGGGGACAAGGACAGCCTGACAACCTGTGTGCAGGCATTGAGGGAGGGAACCAGGGAACACAGATCCCCTTGGAAACACGGGGTTTATCTGGGTGTCAGGAACTCTAATGCACAAACACCAGAGGTTCTGTCCCAGAAGGAGACAGAGGAGTCCTGGAACTTTATTCAAATAAAGGGAGAGGCCATGGGGCATTCCCCTGGGGTCTCTCAAAATTTTTAGAGAGTGCAGCCTCCTGTTTATCCCAATTTCCTGGTTATATTTCCCTCTCTCTTTCCCCACTGGCTGAGGCACTTGAGAGGTTCAGACTTCCCAAAACACCCAACACCCCCTTATAATGTGTATCCCCCTGGTTTTCTTTGTGTCTCTGTTCTTTTTCTCTAAATCCAGAGATGTGGCACAGTCTTGAGTGAATAACATTCTGTGACAATTCCTAGGAATTCCAGTCAGTGGAATTCCTATGGAATTTATTTTTCCCCCATTTCTCCTTTCACCTCTCAGTATCTGGCCTTATCTACCATCACAACTTATTTGTAAAGACATCTCCTTCTCATTCCTTTCAACCCCTCCTCTTCTTATTTCCTCAATAATTGTCTTTACAAACCTTCGTTATCATTGACTTCACTTTTTGTTCCTTTAAACTTTTGGAGTTTTTGTTCCTTTTTAAACTTTTTGTTCCTGGGTCCTTTTTGGTTTTGCAATTATTCACAGAGACATCATTTTCTGTCCTTTTGTAGCCATTTCTGGGTCTGCAGGCATGGCTACCACCTGCATCCCCTTGATCACATCTTGAATAAGTTGCACCAAGCAAGGGGTGGTAAAAAGATGAGAGTTTCTACAGCACATAAGTGGAAAAAATCTCATTTAACCCATAATCCACCAGGTAACCACAAAAAAGTGTCACATTCCCATCTTTTCCAAATTCAGACTGGCACATGAGCTAATTTTTTATTCCCTGGGTTGAGGCTGTGGGCTCTGTAATGCAGTGATTGTTAGTTGGTATTTTCTGTATGTTTTTATGTATTGTATTTATTGGTTATTACTTCATCAACTACTCTGTGTGTGGCAAGAAGTTTTGTGGTTGTTGTGTTTTTAAGTGCAGCAGCGTTATATAATCTTAGATTCACAGAGTGTCTGAGAAAGAAACTGAAAAGAGTCCTTTATATATATATATATAAATATAAATATAAATATAAATAATCTTAGATTCACAGAGTCTCAGAGAAAGAAATTGAAAAGAGTCCTTGATTTATATATATAAAAATATATTTGTATATTTATATATTTATATATTTATATATTTATATATTTATATATTTATATATAATATTTATGTATATTTATATATATTTACATTTACATATATAATCTTAGACACACAGAATCTCAGAAAAGAGATTGAAATGAGTACTTGGCTCTGTATTTGGAAATTGTTTATATATATATACATACATATAAATAGATATACATAGATATGTATGGATATATACATATATATATATAATATCTGATATATATATCATATAGATATGTCTATCTATATGTATAGATTATATAGATATATATATATATGTAAAATATATATATATATATAAAAGAATCTTAGATTGAAAAGAGTCCTTGGCTCTGTATTTGGAATTGTTTATATATATATACATACATAAAAATAGATATACATAGATATATATGGACATATACATATATATATATATATCTGATATATATATATCAGATATAGATATATCTATCTATATGTATAGATATAGACATATATATATCTATATATATATGTAAAAAATATATAATAATCTGAGATTGAAAAGAGTCCTTGGCTCTGTATTTGGAATTGTTTCTATACATATATATAAATAGATATACATAGATATATATGGACATATACATATATATATAATATCTGATATATATATATCAGATATAGATATATCTATCTATATGTATAGATATAGACATATATATATCTATATATATATGTAAAAAATATATAATAATCTTAGATTGAAATAGTCCTTGGCTCTGTATTTGGAATTGTTTATATAAATACATACATAAAAATAGATATACATACATATATATGGACATATACATATATATAATATCTGATATATATATATCAGATATTTTATATATCTATATCTGATATATATATATATCAGATATAGATATATCTATCTATATGTATAGATATAGACATATATATATCTATATATATATGTAAAAAATATATAATAATCTTAGATTGAAAAGAGTACTTGGCTCTGTATTTGGAATTGTTTCTATACATATATATGTGCATATATATAAATGGATATACATAGATATATATGGATATATACATATATATATAATATCTGATATATATATATCAGATATAGATATATCTATCTATATGTATAGATATAGACATATATATATCTATATATATGCAAAAAATATATAATAATCTTAGATTGAAAAGAGTACTTGGCTCTGTATTTGGAATTGTTTCTATACATATATATGTGCATATATATAAATGGATATACATAGATATATATGGATATATACATATATATATGATCTGATATATATATCAGATATAGATATATCTATATATATGTATAGATATAGGCATATATATCTATATATATATGTGAAAAAAAAATATAATAATCTTAGATTGAAAATAGTCCTTGGCTCTGTATTTAGAAATTGCTTACATATATATATATATATAAAAAAATATATATGCATATATATATACACACACAAATATGTAGATAGATGTATATCTATATATATATACACATATATATCTATAGATATATACATTTATATATATATATACATAAATATATAAAAAATAATCTTAGATTCACAGAGTCTCAGAGAAAGGGATTGAAAAGAGTCCTTGGCTCTGTATTTGGGAATTGTTTGTGTACTTCGTGTAAAAGATTTTTTAGTTGGCCTTTTGGGACAGTCATGGGATGTTCCTTGATCATTGAGTCTAGGAGATGTAAGGTGTCTCTTTGTGATCTGGATATTACATTTCTTATAACTATGTTTGATTAACTCTGAAGCGTATTTGACTTTTGTTGTTGGTTTCTCTTCTTCAGTTCCTCTGTGACTGACCTGTAGTCACCAGTTTTGGTTTTAGTTTTACTAGTCTCTAGGGATTTTTGAGGTTTTTTTTCTTTTTTTTTCCTTGATTTTTTTTTCTCTCTCACTATTTGTCTAGCTTTTAGCTGCTTTGTTTATCTCTGTTTTATCAGGGAGATCTCAGCTCTGCTAGGTGCCTTCCTCACATGGGAAGATTTGTTTCACCTCATTTCTACTGTCATCCATTTGCAAACAGCAGTTTGAATCATTTAATTTTCCACACATTAGTATTGATCCATAGCCCTCTGAGACCATGGGAATCCTGTCACTGGCACCAAGGCATTTGGGATGAAATTCTGACATTTTGAGACACGTTCCTTCCTATTTGATTTTTTTTTTTTTCCCTTTAGGGAGTGTAGCTACCAGAACATTGTTACTGTGATATTTTCTGAAAAATCCCTTTGCCAGGATTTTTCATCCCAGAAGCTGAGAAGCCTCAGAAAATAAATGAAAACAATAATTATGTGATTACTTGGAATGTGGTCTGCAGGTTGCTGACCAACAGGTGCATCTTTAACTAGTTCTATGTGAATTATTTTTAATTCATGACCAATCCCAGTCCAGCTGTGTTGGACTCTCTGAGTGTGTCACAGGTTTTTATTTTCTTTTTTCCTAGCCTTTAGATGTATCCTTTCTCTATAGTTTAGTATAGATATAATATAATATAATATAATATAATATAATATAATATAATATAATATAATATAATATAATATAATATAATATAATATAATATAATATAATATAATATAATATAATATAATATAATATAATATAATATAATATAATATAATATAATATAATACAATAAATATAATATACATACAATATATAAATACAATACATATAATATAATACAATACAATACAGTATAATATAATATAATATAATATAATATAATATAATATAATATAATATAATATATATAATTAATATCATTCGTCTGAAAACTTAAGAGTCAGATTCTCATCTCTGACCTCATCCTGGAACCCAACAACACCAGAGAACATAACAACCCAAAGTTGGCTGCAATTTTGCAACTTTTCTGATGCTGTAACAAGCTGTGCTCCCAGGGCTCATTATGAGGCTGTCTTGAAACTTGCTGGTGAAACAGGAAAAACAAGAAATCCGACCTCACTGCAGTGCTTAGTTGAAGTGCATTTATTGACTGCTTTAAAGCTCTTCTAGCAACTGTGTTTGCTGAGAAATGAGGGCCCTTGGCTTAAATTCGCCCTTAGCAGAAATAAACCTGTCCCACTCCAGGGCTGGGCTGGGATTGGGATGGAAGCTGCAGCTGGAGATTGGAGATTCCCTCTCCTTGTGATGCTGTTCAGCTTCTCTCCCTCTCCAGGAGCCCCATGAGGGATGAAAATGCCAGAGGTGAAGCAAGAGCATCATGCTGGGCACGTTTTTGGTGATGTCTTGGTGCCAGGGCAATCAATAAAGAGAATAAACCCCTTTGCTAAAAGATCTTAAAGATTCTTCAAGCTGCAAATCTTTTGAAGAGCCTGGAGCTCCAACATCATAATTCTGAGGAGGAAGGACTGAGAAAAACCTAAATCCCTGCCCAAGGGAGCTGCAGTTGGATCTCTGCTGGGAAATCTCCCTTTGATACAGCGCTGGCATGTGCTGAATGCTGCTAAATTCTTATCCCCATCCATCTGCACTGGGAATCCAGGCTGGAAACGCAGAAAGCCGCAGAATGTGACCGTGCTGTAACCTGAAGAGCAGCTCCTCACCTCCCTCAGCAGGCACTGGTGCCTCCAGCCACCACCCATCAGCTCTGAACTTTGCCCGGTTTTGGTTTTGTCTGGATTTGAGGAACTGGTTCCACTGGCAGGAGGGATTTCGGAGCTGTTTGTGTTATGTCTGTGTCCATCTTAAGAGGGGAGCTGAGCACAGCTGAGAACAGTTTCCTGATGAAAGAGGCAGGGTGTGAATGCAGGAGGGATGGAAAGCAGGCCTGGAAGAGATGGAATTGATGGAATCCATGGATGTGGCTCTCCCCTGGTGCAGGAGATAAAGCTGAGCTTGCAAAAAGTGCCAAGAGGCATTTTTGGATATTATGTCACACTGACTCCGTGTGAGTGATGCCTCAGGTTTGAGCTTTTCTATTTCTCAGGTTCTGTGCTGCTTTAGTGTGTGGCTCTGGGTTCACATCAGGGGATGCTGAGCTCTGTGCACAGAGCAGGGAGACAAAACAATTCCTGCTCCAGCTGGGCACCAAGGACAAATGATCCAAATCTCAGCCCAGGAGCACAAACACCGTGGGCTGCAGAGAGAAAAACAAGCAGGGTGGGACTGCAGGGGCTAAAGCTGGAATGGGACAATGAACTGCAAGATGCAAATGGAGCAGAACTGATCCAAGGGAGAGACCCCGTGCCCGCTCGTGCATTTTGGGGCCATTTTGGTTCATCTTGGGTGCAGCCCTGGCTGGGCTCTTGTGCTGCCCAAGGTGGATCCATGGAGGAGATGCTTTTAATAAATCCCTGCTTTATTCTGTAGCTCTGTCCAGCCTCTGTTCCAGCTCAGCCTTCACAAGACATCATGAGATCTGCTGGTTTCACCTCTAATCTAGGCCATTGTAATGTTAAATTAAACTGGCTGGGGATTTTTTCCAAGTTTTAGAGCCCTTTTGGCTCTGCAGAGCTGTGACACCAGCACCATGAGGCAGGTAAAGGAAGCCTTGGAATCGTCATCTTTCCAACTCAGGTGCAAATCTGACCCAGAGGAGATGGGACTCTACTCAAGGACTCTGTGATGCAAATTTATGCAGATGACGGTCATTAGTCTACTGTCTGTTTGTTTTTCTGCTTGCTGGGGAAGGAAGAGACAGCGACTCTGCAGAGAACAGGCCTGGAAATTGCAGATTTGTGCCCAAACTGCCAATTTAAAAAAGCTTTAGAGACTGAAGGAGACTGACTGTCAGTTCTTTTGGAGATTGCAGGGGAGGTGGAAGTTGTTTCACCAACCCTTGGCTGCTCTGTGCTGGCATTTATTAGCAGAAAATCGTGCCATGGGTTGCCAGGAGCAAAGTTCCGTGGCCAGCAGCCCTGAATTAGTTTGACACAGCCCTAATTAAGAATTTATTGATAAACCCGGGGTTAAAGCAGTGTCTGCATCTTGGTTCTTCTACAAGCATCGTAGCAGAGCATTCCCGGGATGAGTTTTGCCCACCTGAGCCAGAACACCTGGAAAAGCCTGTGCAAGTGGAAGCTTTTCACACTGACCCCATCTCTGTGGTCACTGTGACCTGGTAAAATCCTCCCCCAGATCTCTGGGATCCTCTCTGGGGACAGGGACAGAAGCTGAGCTGGTCTTTGTGCTACCAATTCAGAGCAAAGCAGGAATTTAAAATAACCTTGCAGTGAGGGCAGGTTAGCAGCACGGGGTTCTGAGGGGAAAAATCAGGTTTTCAGACACCTCTGGGTGACATTTATTCCCCAGACTGGTGCTGGGATGCAAGGATGAAATCCAAGGCTCAAGGATACCTGTGCTGCCTGCAAAAAGCCCTTTCCAGCCTTTCCTCCTGTCAGGGCTGCAATCACCCCTGGATCAGCTCTCAGAGAAATGGGGAAGGTTTGGGGTCAGGTCTGTTCCTGGTGTAAATCCTTTGGTTGCTTCACACTTCTTGCAAATGAAACCTTGAGCCTTTTTGAGAAAAACACTTGGGAAACTTCTGGGCTCCCCAAAGCAGCATTTTTCTCACCAGCTCGAACGTGCTGAAAGGACAGGATTTTCTGTGAACTTTTCCCAGACAGTCTTGCCTTCTTTTTTCTTCTTCTTCTTTTTTTTTTTTTTTCTTTCCTTTTCTTTGAGAGGGGGAGGAGTTGTGTCTAAAAAAACAAACCCAACCTGTCGTTCTCAGCTCTGCCAACCTGTCAGTCCAGCCATGCAAGGAGAGAGGGAGAGAGACAGAGCAAGAGAAAGGAGGGAGTGAAGCAGAGATTCTTTGAAAGCTCAGCAGGACATTCAGGTAAAGCCCATTTCTCCCTCCCTTCATTACTCTTTTCCCTGTGTTTGTTCACATAAACAGAAATTCTGTTGCCTTAGAGAGCTCTGAACTAACTCAACACCCCGGGTGGGAATAACCTGCTCATGGTTCAGCTGCAGGGATGTTTTGAGTGTAACCTGGCAGCTCGATGGTTGTTGTTTGGAAACACGGTTTGAGCGGCTGGAATTCGCGTCAATTTGAATATTAAAGAGAGGCAGAGCTTGTTGGAGCTCATGTTTAGGGAGGGTGCTAAGCTGTGTAATTGCAGGGCTGAGCCAGGCTCTAAACACCGCGGGTCAGGGTGAGAACTCCTCAGAGACTGTGGGAAATGGAATTGTAGGGAGAATGTGGGAAATGGAATTGTAGGGAGAATGTGGGAAATGGAATTGTAGGAAATTTTTAAAGCTTGACAGAAGGCTCACACCGTGTGCATCTGTATGTAAACTTTGAGATAAGAAATGCTGACTTAGAAATGCCATGGAATAGGAAAAACATTGGTGAGAGAGAAATGAAACTAGGAACAAGTTTCAGAGGATGGCCTTACAAATAAGATTAAATAGTTTAGAGAAATAGAACTGTGAAAGATGCATTGTAGTGGGACCCACGAAGGGTCATTTTGGCTTTAAAGCATTTACAGCATGGGGTGGCTAAAGCTGATAGGCCAAGAAATGCTTATAGTGTGTTGTAATTAAGAAATAATTGGCTTCTGATTGTGATGGAGTGAATTATAACATCTGTGTTGTCTCACCCTTCACACGAGACTGAAAATGGAATAAAAGTTTTGAAAACCCTGCTCAGGGTTTGTGGGGGTGATTGGGTGAGTGTGGGCTGAGGAACAAACAGGAATATTCACAATTTGTTGGATCTGAGTGTGCATGAGCGCCTGTGTGACCCCTCCCTGTGCACAAATGTGTCTGTGCAAGGAGCCTGCTGAGAGATTTTTTCCCCCTCCTACACCATGAAAATCCACAAAAAAAGGTGAGAGAGCAAGAATCCTGCTCATCCCCCTTAGAAATCCATATATTCCTATATTTCTAAACCCTGAGCAAACATTTTAAGCTGTCCTGAAAACTCTGAGATCCCTTTGAGGATCTGGGAAGGTCACACCAGAGGCAGAGTGAGGGCAGGATTTCCTCTCCTTGCTGTCTCTGGGGTTTCACTGCTGCAGCAAGGTGCAGGGACCTGTCCAGAGCAGCTCACCTGGCAGACAGGGCAAGCTCAAAGGTGGCAGGGACTGTCCCAGGGACTGAATTTCACGCTCTCCCAGCCTGGATCCTCTCTGGGTTTCAGGCTTTCTCACTGTCCCTGGAGGGCTTGGGGTGCCTTGGCCAGGGCTTTGCTTACACAGTCCTGGCTTCTGCACCTCCCTTGCTGCCAAACTTCCCCAAACCTTTGTGCTTGTGCTGGGATCAAAGCTCTTCTCCAGGCTGTGGCCACCACAAGGCTGGAACCCAGAGGGGAGCCAGGATGGGAGAGCTGGAAATGCAGAGGGGATCTGGGATGGGAGAGGTGGAAATGCAGAGGGGATCTGGGATGGGAGAGGTGGAAATGCAGAGGGAATCTGGGATGGGAGAGGTGGAAATGCAGAGGGGATCTGGGATGGGAGAGGTGGAATCCAGAGGGGATCCAGGCTGTGAGAGCCTGAAACCCAGAGGGGATCCAGGCTGGGAGGGCTGGAAATGCAGAGGGGATCCAGGTTGGGAAGGTTGAAATGCAGAGGAGATCCAGGCTGTCAGAGCTGCTCTGTCTGGATAAAAACCTTTGCTGGGAGAGCCTGAAACCCAGAGGGGATCCAGGCTGGGAGGGCTGGAATCCAGAGGGGATCCAGGCTGTCAGAGCTGGAAATGCAGAGAGGATCCGGGGTGGAAGGGCTGAAACTCAGAGAGGATCCAGGCTGGGAGAGCTGGAATCCAGAGGGAATCCAGGCTGCTCTGTCTCGATAAAAACCTTTGCTGGGAGGGCTGAAATGCAGAGGGAATCCAGGCTGTGAGAGCTGCTCTGTCTGGATAAAAACTTTTGCAAAGTCCTGGTGTTGCATCATTTTCCTTTCTTCTGGGATCATGCTCTCCTGGGAGCCCTGACTCATTCTCTGGGGACGGTGATGCAGAGTGTGATTATAAACATTTAATTTACAGAAAAACCTTTTTTTAGAGTGCTGTCTGTAATATTGTTGTGAGCTTTCTTGCCGGAGCTGGAATGGAGAGGGAAGTGCTTTATCAAGTGAACATAGTGGGTGGAGAAGAGGAAGTGAATAGTTAAGTTTTGGTGGAGATCAACTTTTTTACTCCTTGTTACAGTAACAGAAATTAGTCACTGAAAGAAGGAAAGGAGCAAAATTAACTTTTCTGATCTGCAAAGACTAATGAACCTCACAGCAGTTCTGCATCTTTTTGTCTTCTCCTCTTCTCTTCTCTTCTCTTCTCTTCTCTTCTCTTCTCTTCTCTTCTCTTCTCTTCTCTTCTCTTCTCTTCTCTTCTCTTCTCTTCTCTTCTCTCTCTCTCTTCTCTCTTCTCTCTCTCTCTTCTCTCTTCTCTCTCTCTCTCTTCTCTCTTCTCTCTTCTCTCTTCTCTCTTCTCTCTTCTCTCTTCTCTCTTCTCTCTTCTCTCTTCTCTCTTCTCTCTTCTCTTCTCTCCGTGCCAAACTCCAGGATGTTTTTCTGGACCCACATTCTGCTGCTCTCTCCTAATTCCTGCTCTGATAAGGTGTGAATGCAGTCAGATAAGGAGATGGGTGCTGCTAAATCAGCCAAGCCCCGCAGAGCTGGGGCAGTTGATAAATTTCTGACAAAACCAGGATTATTTCAGGATTATTGATAGATGGTTTGGCAGCGCTGAGCAAATGCCAGCTGATCAATCAGAGTTAACCAGCTGCAAACTCGCTACATTCAGGTGACACCCAAGCAATCCATATTTTAGATGGGTTCCAAAAGTGTAGCAACAACTCTGCTGGAAGTGTTGGAATGAGCAGCCAAATCCTCACCGGGATTTCTGTACCTGTCACTGCAGGGACTGATGGATGGCTCATTAGCTCGGGGAGCTCCTCCTAAAAAACAAAAACTTCAGCAAAGGATGGGTTCCCAGGCAAAAAGGTTGAAATCTGAGCAGCCCCTCTGCCAGCAAAGGCTCTGAACAGCTCCTGAAAGGTCAGGTGGGAAAAGCTCCACACTGAGGAAGTTTCTGCAGCTCCCTCACCTCAGTTTGATAATTAAGCTCTAGACACAGTTAAGGGATAAAGGGCTTTTATTTCAGTATTTGATAAGGAATTTTATAGTGCAACAATTGGTTGCAGTTTCAAAATTAAGATCTAGACACAGTTAAGGGATAAAGGGCTTTTATTTCAGTTCTTGATAAGGATTTTTATGATGCAACAATTTCTTATGGAATGCACTGAAATGCACATATAGGTAGATTGCATATATGATTTTGTAGACCTTGCAAATTAGCATATTTAACAAAGATGCTCTAATGAGCGGTTTGAATGGTGTGACATCTTTTTATCTTTATTTAATTAATTTATCTGATTAATTTAATTTATCTAAGTATTTTCTCTTAGATGGATTTATGGGATATGTTTTAGAGGGGGTTTTGGTTTTTTAAGATACATAAACCTTTCACCAGGATGCTGCTCCCTCACCCCTGTGCTCCCTGGCCTGACTGAAATTCTGGAGACTGATGCTCTGCCCCTTTTTCTGCTCTTAGTCACCTTTCTTGCCCAATATTCTCACCCTGAGCTTCTGGTGAGAAAGTTTGGTAAGAGAACACCCCTTCCCAGCAATTCATTGTGCAATCAAACCGCTGTGTGATAAATACAAACGAGCCCAACGCGCAAACACCACCTCCCATTTCTGTTTGCTTTCAAACCAAGGGAAAAGGCCTTGATCTGATTCTTCATTTTTCATCTTCAGTTGTAAAAGAGAACTTGTCTGTCCTGCCTGGCAGGAGGCAAGGCTGGAACTCAAGAAGTGGCCGTGCTGCATTTCACAAAGAGCTGTTTCATTTCTTGTGTTTTCCAGTCAGGATTCCGTCATTGGTTCCTCTTTTTAAAGCAGATAAATTCATGTTCTGAGGGTGCATCCAGGGGAGGATAATCTTCAACTTCTCAACTTTGTGGTGACATGGTGGGGTGGAGAATTGGCAGAATTGGAACCTGTGGAAAGGTTCAGCAGTAGAACCATTGAATTTTGGGGTTCTCCAGGAGAACCTGGTTCTGCTAGGAGGGGGTCAGCACTTCCCACAGAAGATCTAAGGGCTGATGTTTCAGTTTGTCTGGCAAACAAACTGGAAAAAAAAAAAAAGGTAATTTTGGCCTTTTTTCAGACAAGTTTTCTTCAAGGGAAAACCAAGACTGGCTCACAGAGCTGTGCGAAAGGACTCACCTGGATAAAAGAGTAAAATTTTACTGGAAAACAGCTGGAAAATTTCCATGTTTAATAAAGACATCTCCATCCAGTTCCTTTTAAAATATTCTCTCCCAAACTGGTTTGAAATTGGCCCCAAATGTTGTGCACATCAGCAGCAGGGCACTGTTCTGGAGTGAAATTCATGTTCTGAGGGTGCATCCGGGGGAGGATAATCTCCAACTTGGTGGTGACATGGTGGGGTGGAGAACTGGGAGAGTGGAGAGGGTCTCAGCCCTTCATTTCCTGTAGAAAGGTTCAGCAGAAGAACCATTGAATTTTGGGTTCTCCTTGGTAGGAGAGGGTCAGCACTTCCCACAGAAGATCTAAGGGCTGATATTTCAGTTTGTCTGGCAAACAAACTGGAAAAAAAAAAAGGTAATTTTGGTGAACAACCATTGTTTCAGACAAGTTTTCTTCAAGGGAAAACCAAGACTGGCTCACAGAGCTGTGTGAACGGACTCACCTGGAAAAAAGAGTAAAATTTTACTGGAAAATTTCCATGTTTAATAAAGGCATCTCCATTCCTGAGATAACTTCACAAAACACCTCCATGCAGTTCCTTTTAAAACATTCTCTCCCAAACTGGTTTGAAATTGGCCCCAAATGCTGTGCACATCAGCAGCAGGGCACTGTTCTGGAGTGGCAGAACCTGCAGCACCTGGCCCTGCTCACTCCTGACCCCCAGACCCGATTTTGGATGGCCAAGTGGCCCCTTTTGCTCTCCAGGAAATGCTGATCCCCAGCAGCCCTGGGAGAAAGAGCAATTTCCTACCTGGCTTTGTCCCTCTCAAACACAGATGAGGATAAATCTGAGCCACAGAGATGATATTCACTTCATAAAAGCAGAGGCCATAAAGCACAGGCCACTTTCCACCAGAAATCTCAACGGGGAAAATTCAAATATTTCTATTTCCACTCACAAGCCTTCACCAGCTGTTTGAATATTCATGAAAATCCTTTCAGTTTTCCACAACTGAGTGAGGACTCTTTCCAGGAGCGGCCTGCGGTGAGATTTCCAGTGCACTCCTGCTCTGGATAGCCTTAGAATATTAATCTTTTCATGGTATTTTGTCACCACAACCAGTTATTCCACAAAGAAATGAGGCAATCGGTGCCTCATGCAAAAAAAAAAAACCAAAAGACAAAACCCAAGTAACCCTCCAAGAGTTCTTTGAGTTTCTGGTATTCAGACCTCAAAAAAAGGTTTTATTTGGACTTTTTCAGTGGGAATAAGTAATTACAGAAAGGCTTGATTTGAACTTTTTTCAGTGGGAATAAGTAATTACAGAAAGGTTTGATTTGAACTTTTTTTCAGTGGGAATAAGTAATTAGTGCTTTGCTTTATCTGCAGCCCGTTCAAATGGAGTTCAGTGACTGGGGAGGCAGTTTTGGATGGAGGTGCAGTTGCCCTGGCAACAATCGGCAGTGAAATCAGAACCTTTGGAGCAGCCAGTGGAATGTGGTTCCACTTGGATGACAATGGGTCACAGCGCTTTAATGGGCAGAGCAGCAATCCAGCACAATAGGATTTATTGCCACTGTGACATCAGATTGACACCATTCCTGCAAATTCTTCAGCTCGGGACAGGCCTCGCTGAAATCAGTGGAAAAAACTTTAAAAACGCCGTGAAATCTTTTTGTTTTCCAAATCAGCCTGAGGCTGTGTGTCCCAGGGGTTGGGAGGAATTGAGTGAAACCCAAGCTCCCTGCACAGAGCCCCAAGGAGAGCCCGTCCTGGGCACCGGGAATGGTTCTGGAAACCAAAGGATCCTGTTGGGAAAATTAATCCACAAACACCAGAGGTTTCTGTCCAAAAAGGAGACAGAGGAGTCCTGTAACTTTATTCCAATAAAGGGAGGGGCCATGGGGCATTCCCTTGGGGTCTCTCCAATTTTTGGAGGATGTAGCCTCCTTTTTATCCCAATTTCCCAGCCGCATTTCCCTCTCTCTTTCCCCATTTCTGAGGTACTTGAGAGGTTCAGACTTCCCAAAACACCTGATCCCAAAGATTCCCCTCTAATGTACAACCCACCCTTTTCATTTTTAATTCTTATGGAATTTAGGGGTTTTTCTTCCCCATTGTTTCTTTCATCTTTCAATGCCTAATTTCATCTATCAGCAAACCTAAAGTTTATTTGTAAAACCAAATACCATTTTCCATTCATCAATCAGTGGAATCCCTCCCATTGTTTCTTTTCTCTCACAGTGCTGGTTTTATCTCCCAGCAGACCCACAGCTTGTTTGGAAAGACAAATCTGCCAATCCTCTCAAATGCAAGAGGTTCTGATGATGAGGATGGTGATGATGATGATGATGATGATGATGATGATGATGATGACCTCCTTTTCATCCCAATTTCCCTCTCTCTTTCCCCATTTCTGAGGTATTTGAGAGGTTCAGACTTCCCAAAACACCTGATCCCAAAGATTCCCCTCTAATGTACAACCCTCCCTTTTGATTCTCCTTAAGGAATTTATGAGTTTTCCCCATTGTTTCCTTCATCTTTCAATATCCAATTTCATTTATCAGCCAACCTACAGTTTGTTTGTAAAGGCAAATACCATTTTCCATCCATCAATCAGTGGAATCCTTCCCATTGTTTCTTTTATCTCCCAGCGCTGGTTTTATCTCCCAGCAGAGCCACAGCAGGTTTGGAAAGACAAATCTGCCATTCCTCTCACTCCTTTCTGCAGGCTGCTGCCCCAAATGTGCCAGAGAGCTTCCGCCCTGGCTGGGTTTTGTGTCACCGAAACAATTCCCAGTGATTTCCAGGATGGTAATTCAGGCTCTTAGAGCTGATTGCAGCTGCTGACAGATGAGACCTTGCAGGAGCAAGTCCTGAAGCAGCACAGGAAGAAAAGGTTCCCTGTTCAGTGTGGAGGGGCAATATTTCATCCCTCCTGCCTGGATATTTTTCCAACTCCTGCAATAAGGATCCTTTTATTCTGGAGGATTCCAGAGTTCTGTCTAAATGGATATAATGTTCAGGACTAGGACAGGAGAATGTGCAGCCTGCAGCTTTAAGGAAATGCAGATTAGGGTGCCAAAATCTGCCCTGAACCAAAAGCACAGGTTTTAAATAATTCAATTTTCAATTATTAAATGGAGATTATTTTAAAATTTCAATTTTAAATAATTCAGTCTTCTAATATAAACACACTGAAAGGTTGGCATCCCTTGGGATGTACTTACTGACCTCTGTCACACATAGAAATCCAGAGCCACCCGCTTTGGTGGCATCAGAAATGGCCTTTAGAATTGGAATATCCATGGATAAGTGGCACAGGAATGTTGGAATATTCCTGGATATGGGGCATAGGAATGCTGGAATATCCCTGGATAGGAGGCACAGAATATTGGAATATTTATGGATAAGGGGCCCAAGAATATTGGAAAATCCCTGGATATGGGGCACAGGAATGCTGGAATATTCCTGGATATGGGGCACAGGAATGCTGGAATATCCCTGGATAGGAGGCACGGAATATTGGAATATTCCTGGATAAGAGGCACAGGAATGTTGGAATATCCCTGGATAAGGAGCACAGGAATATTGGAATATACATGGATGAGGGTCACAAGAATATTGGAATTTTCATGCATAAGTAGCACAGGAATGTTGGAATATTCATGGATAAGGGACACAGGAATTATGGAATATTCCTGGATAAGGGGCACAGGAATTATGGAATATCCCTGGATAAGGGGCACAGGAATGTTGGAATATTCCTGGATAAGGAGCACAGGAATTATGGAATATTCCTGGATAAGGGGCACAGGAATTATGGAATATCCCTGGATAAGGGGCACAGGAATATTGGAATATTCATGGATAAGGAGCACAGGAATTATGGAATATCCATGGATAAGTGACACAGGAATGTTGGAATATTCATGGATAAAGGAGCACAGGAATTATGGAATATCCATGGATAAGTGGCACAGGAATGTTGGAATACTCATTTTAATTAGGTGGCCCTGAACCTTTAACCAATTTTCCTCTTGAATCAATGGAGGTGGTTCCCATTCATGCTTTAATAGGAAAAGCAGATTTTTTTTTTTTTTCCTCAGCCTGGTACCCTGCACATCCTTTCACTGTTCATAGGAGGCTTTTACCACAGTAAAGCCCCAGGCTGGTGAGCTGCTCCTCTCCTTGGAATTAGCCCTGGAGAACAATCGAGGCAGACAATGACACAACCAGCGTTGTGTCCTCCCCAGCGGGAAATGGGCTCGGAGCTCTGGCCATAAACAGCCACGGGTGTGGAGGGTCAGGAGTGACCTCAAAGCCGGGTTTTACAAGGCAGAACAAAGAGATCTCCGAGCCTGATTGGAAAAACACCCCCAGAGCAAACCCGTGGCACAAGATCATAATTATCAACACACGTCAGGGCGTGGGGGAGCCCCTGGCAGCTCCTTCAGACACCAGGAGCAGAGCCCTGGGTGGGAGCAGAGAGCAGCAGGGACATCCCTGCATCCCTGCAGCTCTGGGATGGGCTGGAGGCTCTGATTCCTCAGGACTTTGGGTTTTATATATTTTATATATTTTATATATTTTGTATATTTTATATATTTTATATATAAAATATATTTTCTATATTTTATGTATTTTATATATTTACGTATTTATGTATATTTTATGTATTTTGTGTATTTTAAATATATATTTTATATAATTGATATATAAATTTACCGATATTTATATATGATTTATAAAATATATCTATATATTTTTTTATACTTTTGTAATCCTGCAGCTCTTCAGTGTGTAACTCTAAACTCCATGTCCAGTGGGAGCTGCTGCTTTCCCATTTGGGGCAGACACAACAATTCCTCTGCAGGCCTGGCAATCAAGGACACCTCAGTGCCTCAGGCCCCAGAGATGGAAACAAAAGTGAATTGGGGCAGCAAACTTGGGGTCAATGACTTCATTACCTGGAGCTGTAATTGGAAAATGAATCCCCAAAATGGACCAAACTTATAAAAGTGTGCAAACCCATGACCCCGTGTCCATTTTGGGTGGACTTTGTCTGCCCTAAATGTACCTGAAGGCCTTTCAATAAGCAAAATCACTTTTTAATCTCTTAATATTTTCTGGCCTCTGTTTTAGGTAATCCCAAAAAGGTATCAGCCATCCTCAGGGCTTTTTGGGTCATTATTGTGTTCAGATCACTTTCCCTTGTTCCAGCACTCCTGGCATTATTCCAGCACCTCTGAGGTCTCTTTATTCTCCTTAATTCAAACTTTCTTTCCCTCCCATGATCAGCCTTGAGGTTGCTCCCAAAGTTAGACACCCAAGTGATGTCTTGGTTTTTTTCCTTTTATTTTTCCTTTTTTTTTTTTTTTTTTTTGGTTGTTGTTGTTCTTTTTTTTTTTTTTTTTTCCCTGTGGGAAACACCACTTTGTGCTCTTCAAAGACTTCACTTCCCAAAGTTCCTCTCATCCCGAGGTGATGGAGCTTAGCACCACATGGAATATTCCAGAAGAGGAATGCCACCAGCCTGAGCTCATGATTTGGGGCTGGGCAGGCCTTGGGAGGGATTTGGGCTTTCATTAATCACCTTTGGATTTGTGTTGGAATTTGGAAGGACTCTGGCTCTGAGCAAGTGATGCTATAATTCCATTTTATTCAGTGAGAAAAGGAGTAAAAACAACCCGTGAAAAATACAGGACACACAACAGGCTAAGATAAATCTCCTACTGAGGCCGTGTACATCACTCTTGAATTTAATTTAATTTTGATGGTGATCATTTATCCAACTCCCAGCTAATCTGGAGTGAATCAGGGCAGTAAATTTTGAACCAGAGGGTGAAATTCTCTTTAGCCACGCTCTTCTCTCTGGTGACAGCATCCCTGTAATGGTATTGTGGAATAAATAAGAGAGATTTATTTCACAGGCCCACAGCACCTGTGAGGCCAAACAGAGAAGTTGTCTCTCAAAACAATCTTTGGGAATTGCTTTGGCAATAAAATCAACCCGAGTGCAGTTTAGATATCATTTTTGTGTGTGTGTGTGGAGTGTTGACACTTGCAGTGTAGCAGGTTTGTGTTTGATGTGTTTTTGTTAACATGGGCTCTGATAAGATCTGCTCCCTGTTTCACACTGTTTGCCTGGAGAGGTAAAACAGGAAAAACGCGGCTGGCTGAGCAGCCTGGTGGCAAACAGCTCGGAATTCCCATCCAGGAGCTCCTTCCCTCAGCAGGGCTGGGGGAAAACCTCCACACCCAGAATTCCAGTCAGAGTTCCACACTCAGAGCTCTGTCCCGGGCCTTGAGGGGCACAAATCAGCCTCTCTGGGAGTCACAGCGAGGGAAAATCTTCTTTAAAACAACCCCTAGGTTTAATTTTTTTAATTAAAGGCAACTTCTAGATATATACATTGATCACATCTACAGACCTGGATAAGGGACACAGGAATGTTGGAATATTCATGAATAAGAGGCACAGGAATATTGGAATATTCCTGAATAAGGGGCATGGGATTGCTGAAATATCCCTGGATAAGGAGCATAGGAATGCTGGAATATTCCTGGAAGGAATGCTGGAATATCCCTGGATAAGGGGCACAGGAATATCCCTGGATAAGGGGCACAGGAATATCCCTGGATAAGGGGCCCGGGGATGCTGGAATATCCTTGGATAAGGGACACAGGAATATTGGAATATTCCTGGGATAACGGGCACAGGAATATTGGAATATGCCTGAATAAGAGTCACAGCAATATTGGAATGTTCCTGGATAAGGGGCACAGGAACGTTGGAATATTCATGGATAAGTGGCAGAGGAATATTGAAATATTAATGAATAAGGAGCATAGGAATTTTGGAATATCCCTGAATAATTGGGCACAGGAATATTGGAATGTTCCTGGATAAGGGGCACAGGAATACTGGAATATTCATGGATAAAGTGCACAGGGATGTTGGAATACCCCTGCATAAAGGGCACAAGGAATATTGGAATATTCCTGGGTAAGGGACACAGGAATATTGGAATATTCATGGCTAAAGGGCCCAGGAATTTTGGAATACCCCTGGATAAGGGACACAGGAATATTGGAATATGCATGGGTAAAGGACACAGGAATATTGGAATTTTGCTGGATAAGGGGCCCAGGGATGCTGGAATATCCCTGGATAAGGGGCACAGGAATATTCCAGGATAAAGGACACAGGAATATTGGAATATTCATGGATAATGGACACAGGAATATTGGCATATCCATGGATAAGGGACCCAGCAATATTGGACTATCCTGGGATAAGGGGCACAGGAATATTGGAATATCCCAGGATAAGGGGCACAGGAATATCCGGGGATAAGGGGCACAGGAATATTGGAATACCCCTGGATAAGGGTCCCGGGGACACTGGAACACCCCTGGACAGGGGCCCAGCTGGCAGTGCCATGGCCCCAGGCTGTGCTGTCCCCAGTGTGTCCCCTGTCCCCAGTGTGCAGCAAACAGGAAGGAGAGGAGCTGGCTGTGGGAGCTCAGGAAGCAGAGCTGCTCGGTGACGTTAGGGAAGCTGTCCCTGGAAGATCCCTCCTGGAATATCAGCTCCTGCCCGCCCCCACATTCCCAGATAATTCATAAATAACCATAAATAACCTGCTGTGTTTTGGGAAGGGACAGAAGAGCAACACCAGAGCTGGGGCTCTGTGAAATGAGTGCTCAGCACTCTCTGATCTCACCCTCTCATTGTTCCCGGCCTGCCACTCAGCCGCTGCTGATTACATTAATTCATTAATTACATCATGGCTATTCACAGCTGCAACAAACTGTTCTCCTGCTCCTGGGCTGGGGACGGGGGAAAGTTCCTCGAGGAATTTTCTGGGGCTGAGGGGAACCCCTGAGGTGCAGTGTGGGGTGGAACCTGCAGAAAGGTGGGAACGGACCTTCCCTGGGCATCAGGACAGACACCCTGAGCCAGGGGAGCAGGAATTGCTAATTAGGCTGGCACTGGTGTTTGATTGCCTCACAGCTCATTTGCATTAAAGCCCAGGGGCCTGCTGAGTTAAGGAATAGGTTGGTTACTGATTTCCATAGGGAGAAGTGGGATATAAAATGTATTTTTTCAGCTGTTCCATCCCTGGCAGTGCCCAGGGCCAGGCTGGACGGGGCTGGGGCTCCCTGGTCCGTGGGAGATGTCCCTGCCCATGGCAAGACTGGAAGAAAATGATCTTCAAGGTCCTTTCCAACCCAAAGCATTCCATGATTTTCAGCTTTAGGATGTGTCCCAGCTGTAGGAGCTTTAGGAACTGAAACTGCAGGAGCTTGAGCAGAAGTGGAGACTCTTCTATCCTGCTGAATATCAAAATACACATGGCTCTCAGCTGGTGGGGACAGAACCTGGACCAGGAATTTCCAGGCAGGAGGAGGGGATGGCAGTGGCCCAGCTGCCCCATTCCAGTGTGGGATTATGCTACTTCTGATTATCCTTCTTCTGTCACATTAAATAGTTTATTAACCAATCTCAAAAATATAAAACATACAACTCTGCAAAAATAACAAAACTCTAATAAAAACCCATATATAAATAATATATAACATATATAAATACAGCACATGTAAAAACATATATGAACAATAACTCCACAGAAAACAACAATAAATTTTCTTTTACTAATACATAAACATAAATATAGCATTTTAAATAAAATATTTTATGCAAATCTATCAAATAATTCAAAATCCATTGAAACATAAATTAAAACATAAATTAAAACCTAAATTAAATTGAAACATAAATTAAAACAAATAAAATAATTAAAACAAATAATAATAATAAAAATTATTTTAAAATAATTTTTATTTTAAAATTAATTCCTGGATAAGGGGCACAGGAATATTGGAATATCCTGGGATAACAGGCACAGGAATATTGGAATATCCCTGGAAAAGGGGCACAGGAATATTGGAATATTCATGGATAAGGGGCTCAGGAATGTTAGAATATCCCTGGATAAAGTGCAGAGAAATGTTGGAATGTCCCTGAATTAGTGGCACAGGAATATTGGAATATCTCTGGATAAAGTGTATGGGAATACTGGAATATTCATGGATAAGGAGCACAGGAATTTTGGAACATCCCTGTTTAAGGGGCACAGGAATATTGGAATATTCATGGATAAGGGGCACAGGAATGTTGGAATATCCCTGGATAGGGGCACAGCAATGCTGGAATATCCTTGAATAATTGGGCACAGGAATATTGGAATATCCCTGGATAAAGTACATGGGAATGTTGGAATATCCCTGGATAAAGTGCACAGGAATATTGGAATATTCATGGATAAGGAGCACAGGAATATTGAAATATCCCTGAATAATTTGGCACAGGAATATTGCAATATCCCTGGATAAAGGGGCACAGCAATATTGGAATATCCCTGGATAAGGGACATAGGAATATTGGAATATTCCTGGATAAAGGGCACAGGAATATTGGAATATCCCTGGATAAAGTGCAGAGAAATGCTGGAATATCCCTGAATTAGTGGCACAGGAATATTGGAATATCCCTGGATAAAGTACATGGGAATATTGGAATATGCCTGGATAAAGTGCACAGGAATATTGGAATATTCATGGATAAGGAGCACAGGAATATTGGAATATTCATGGATAAGGAGCACAGGAATATTGAAATACCCCTGAATATTGGCACAGGAATATTGCAATATCCCTGGATAAAGGGGCACAGGAATATTGGAATATACATGGATAAAGGGGCACAGCAATATTGGAATATCCCTGGATAAAGGGGCACAGCAATATTGGAATATCCCTGGAGAAGGGACATAGGAATATTGGAATATTCCTGGATAAGGGGCACAGGAATGTTGGAATATCCCAGGATACTCAGTTGGCTCAGACTGACCAAGAGCAGGGTTGGATGGGATATTGGGAAGGAATTCCTGGCTGTGGGATGGGGATGCCTTGGCACAGGTGCCCAGAGCTGCCCCGGGATCCCTGGAATGTCCAAGGCCAGGCTGGGCTTGGAGCAGCCTGGGACAGTGGGGGGACAGATCAGAAGCAGAAAATTGGCTGTGAGCAGCAGGAAAAGTCCCTTCGCAACAAAAAGAGTGAGAGGAAGGAAGGAAGGAAGGAAAGAAGGAAGAGCCTTAATGCTGCCCTACAATGGGTTTATTTAGGTTTTGTGGGTGGTGGATTTTTTTTAAGGAACAAGCCTCGGAGCCAATCCCAAAGCAGCCCTGAAGGTTCTGACTTGTCACATTTGTGGTCTCGGAGCTGAAACCCTTCCAGGGTTACACAACAATGACTAAAACTGGAAACCTTTCAGATCATTTCCAAAATGAAGCAGAAAACTGAGGTGATTGCTAAAGCAACACTGCAGAGAGAGCGAGACAGAGACACCACTTTGAGTGCGGGGGTGAGAGGGATTATTACCAATTTAAGAGAGACCCAATTTATTTTGGAAGTTTGGGGTTGTTTTCTTTTTGATTTGATCTCAGAAGAGAATTATCCTGGAAGCCAGATCTTCCCATTGCTTTGCTTAATGTTTTACAAACAGGCTGTTGAGTGAAGTTGTCACCGAACAAAAATTCACCCCTATTGTTTACACAATGGGAAAAGGAGTCATAAAAGGGGTGTAGCAGCAATTTGTTAGGTATTAGGTTACGGTGCAAGAGGGATTATCCTCACAAAACACGGAGTCCTGAACTCCAAATACCGGGATTAAATTGACAATTACATCCAGTGAAAGTCTTTGAAAGGCTCAGCTTGATGCTCGAGGCTTTGGAGTGGCTGTTCCGAGCCGAGCTGACAATCAGGAGCTGGAGTTGTTCTGGCTCAGCTGCTCTGCTCAAGAGGAACTACATGAAAATAGAAATGTGATAAGAAAACCTGCTCCTACTGGTGTTTGCTTTGTGGCAGCTCTTCGATGGGTAAAAGCGGGTGCTGGGTTTGTTCCTGGTTCTGCCACTGCACTCCTTTATGACCTTTGAAATACAGGAATTTCCTCCCATATCTGATTGGGGTGAAATTTTTACAGTGTTATCAGTTTGGGGGTTCAGTGTGGAGGCCCCTGAACACAGATCTCTGGAGCACTTCTGTATTCCCTGAGCATTTCGGGATCCAGCACAGTAAAATCCTGGCCTTGGCTTAGATAATTAACAATTATTCTGGTTTCAGAACTCTGATACATTTTCTTTAGAACAACTCTGCCATTTACCCTAAATAAATCTGAGATTTCTCTGTTTCTGCCTTCCTAGCACCCTGCCTGGCTTGGCTGCTTTATTTTTATGTCTGACAAACCTTCATTTGAAGGGGGGAAATACATTTATAAGAACAGAGAGCAAAAAACCTTCCGCTGTGCTGCAATGCGAGGGGAGGCTCATGATGTGCACAAACATGCCCAGAAATCCAGGAAAAAACCCACAGAAAGTAAAAGCAAGGCAGAAAAGGGGGAGGGTTTGTGTGTCAGTGTTAGAGGAAGGTGAAAACGCTTCCTGGCAACATCTGAGAGTCATTTGCAACAACAGATCCCTGAGCTTTAGTGAGTAGAGAATGCTTTTAAATCCTCCCCCACGCCCTTTGTTAATCTTTACCAGGTAACAGGACCTCTCATGGGATCGTGGGGCTTTCTTAGGCATGTGTCAAATATTTCCAGTTTGGAACATCAGGCTTTTGAAACGACTCTGAGGTTGAAGGTCATCAGTCTGGCTGGGACTCTGTGGCCCTTGGTAATAATTTGGTGATAATCAGATTCTCCTGAGTGTTCTGCAGAAGCCAGAATGCCTCAGCAGAGGGAGGGACAAACAGTCGGGTTCCCAAACTCCCTGGGCTGGTCTGGGACAGGGAAATCATGTGTCTGTCCCCAGGAGCGAGGGACAGACCCTAAAACTGATTTACATAATCCAGGAACATAATTTGATTTACATAATCCAGGAGCACCCAAGGCTGGGCCTGGACCTGAATGTTCTGAGCAACATCAGTGTCAGAGAGTTATTAATTATGATGCATGGTTATTAATCATTATTGTTGTTATTATTCCTCTTGAGAGACTCGAAGAGGTGGCCTTGAAAAGTGAAGGTTTGGATTATGTTTAAGCACACCCAAAATACTGGGCAGGAGTGGCTGAGGAGGTTCTTTCCAGGGATTTTGGGTCACCTGGAGCAGTGTCCACTGTGCAATTTGGGGTTTTAGGTTACCTGGGACAGTTTCCACTGTATAATTTGGGATTTTGGGTCACCTGGGGCAGTGTTCAATGTGTAATTTGGGGTTTTGGGTCACCTGGGGCAGTGTTCAATGTGTAATTTGGGATTTTGGGTCACCTGGGGCAGTGTTCAATGTGTAATTTGGGGTTTTAGGTCACCTGGGGTAGTGTTCAATGTGTAATTTGGGGTTTTGGGTCACCTGGGGCAGTGTTCAATGTGTAATTTGGGGTTTTAGGTCACCTGGGGTAGTTCCCATGGAGCAGTTTGGAGTTTTAGGTGACCTGGGGCAGTGTTCAATGTGTAATTTGGGGTTTTAAGTTACCTGGGACAGTTTCCACTGTATAATTTGGGATTTTGGGTCACCTGGGGCAGTGTCCATTGTGTAATTTGGGGTTTTAGGTCACCTGGGGTAGTTCCCATGGAGCAGTTTGGTGTTTTAGGTCACTTGGGACAGTTTCCACTGTATAATTTGGGATTTTGGGTCACCTGGGGCAGTGTTCAATGTGTAATTTGGGGTTTTAGGTAGCCTGGAGCAGTGTCCACTGTGCAGTTTGGGGTTTTGGGTGACCTGGGGCAATGTCCACTGTGCAATGCCAAATGCCTCTGAGAAATCCAAGTTTTAACAAAACCAAGAAACTTAGCTCAGGTCCAAGGATTGCTCCTTGTCTCTTAGCCCTGCTCTGCACTGGTTCTTTTTTGCTCCATCCACCTCCAGGGCTGGATTTTTGGTTTTGGTTTAGGGAGCTTTACATCACATTCCCTTTCTTATTGCAGATTTACTTTGGATTGTTTTGGGAAGTCCCAACCTGTTCCGTGGCTTCCTGTACCAGCCAAAAACCCATCTCAGACATCCACTGGAATATTTCTATACATACAGCTTGTACTTAGGAGAAACCCTGTGCAGAGTCAGAGTTCCCAAAAGTCACCTCCACATCAAAGTTGTCTCCTGGTTGTGGCAGATGACCAGAAAATCAGAGTGGCCTTTAGCCCATTGCTGTGTGTGCCACCATCCAAGGTTCTCCCCACCAAAATCCAAAGGTGGTGCCAGTGAAACACAATTTTGGAAATGTGGAGATTTTCTGATGGTGACAGCAGAGAGTGGGATCCACTCAGGAGCCTTTGGTTTATAAATTTGAGTCCCTTTTAGAGTCCTGGGGTGTTTGGGAGTACTTTCAAGGAACTCTGGTTTGGAGCAGTCAATAAGAAAAGCAGTACAATTATGGGATATTGACTTGGGACGGATGAAGGATTGTCCAGTGAAGCTCCTGGCCCTGACACCCCAAAATCCCACCCTGGGCATCCTTGGCAGGGCTGCCCAAACATTCCTGGAGCTCTGGCACCCTCAGGGCTGTGCCCATTCCCTGGGCATCCTTGGCAGAGCTGCCCAAACATTCCTGGTCAGCCTTGGGGCTGTGCCCATTCCCTGGGGAGCCTGAGCAGTGCCCAGCACCCTCTGGGGGAAGAACCTTTCCCAAAATCCAACAAAACCTCCCCTGACCCAGCTCCAGCATTCCTTGGGTCCTGTCTCTGTCAGAGAAGAGAGATTGGAGCTGCCCCTCAACACAAAGCCCTACAAATGTTTTTATTTAAGGTCATATTGGCTCCTGATTGCAGTTCCCTTCATTTTCACACCTCACGTTATGAGGTCCTTAAAAAAAAAAACAACAAAACAACCAAAAAACCAACCCTCAACAGTTTCCAGTTTTTGTTTGTTGTTAAACACAACTTTGAAAATGTTGGGTCAAGCGTCTTCAATCGAGCAGGCTGCAGTGTTTGTTTAAAACTCTGAGCAAAGCAAGTCAGATGAATGTTTCCAAAGACCCTATTCCAAGAAGTATTTTTGGAAACATTAATGTTGTGTTTTTTAATGAAGGCCACATTCTGAGGCTACGACACCATATGTCACATTCATTTCTGGACTGGGAAAAAAAAAAAAAAAGGGGGGGGAAAAAAAAGAGGAAAAAAAAAAGAAATGGAAACTATGTTTGGCTTTTAAGTGTTTTTGGATGAATGTCTCTGCATGCTTGTCATTGTTCCTTGGATGAGGGGAGAGTTCTTGGGCTGTTAATCCAGTCCGTCCAATATATTTTACACTCCTGGGCCTGACTCTCCTCTGCCTGGAAGTCTGTGCAGTCATTTCTGCTCAGGCAAGGGGAGTGAGGACCTGAGGAATAGAATTCCCCTAGGAAAGTTGGTTTTTCTGAAATTCGCTTTTCTTAAATTCATTTTCCATGGATTTCTTGGCTCCGCTGAAAACCTACATCCGAACTCTGAAAGCAGCTTAAAGATGGGAAAAGAGCTTGTCATTTTTCCATCAAAAACTTGCAGTTTCTGGAAGAATAATGACAGGTTTCCCACAAAAATATTAGGTTTGGGTTTTCTTTTTTTTTTTTTCCTTTAAGAATATGAGTTAGAAGCATGAAATCAGCAAAAAATTGGAATTTTTCTGCTGTGTCCCCATCACTTCTGACTGGTTTGTGTGTTAATGGCTGGGATGTCATGAAATGAGCTGGAGACCTGCAGGAAAAGGATTTGCCTTTTTAAATGTCGTGGTTTTTATTGGATTTCAGGTGATGAGGTCTCAATTTCTAACATCATTCTTGTTCTTGGTCACTGAATATGGCCCAGGACTGGCACTGCTCAGTTGCTCTCTGCTCTGACAGAGGAATCTCCTAATCCACATCACTTCCTAAATTTGTGCCACCCAAAACTTCCATGAACACCCTCCCTGTCTGTTCCAAACTCATTAATCAAGATTTAAATATTTTTGGCAGCCGGATATATTTTTTTGTTTGCTTTAAGGAAGGATTTCAGAGGCTTCCCAGGACCTCAGAGGAGTTTCTTTTTTTTTCATTTGAAATGTAAATAATTTTCTCCAAATTGAACAAACATGTCACTGTAGCACCAGCTCAGTCAAGTTCACTTCACAAGAGCAGGTTTTTCTGGGCAATGCTGGAACACAAATAATGATGGATGATGGTGTGTTTGATACATTTTTTGGTTAAAACACACCAGCACTGAATTTCCCTGCCCATGTGATTGAAGTTTTACCTCTAAATAAGGGGATTTCCCTTTTTTTTTTTTTTCCTAAAGGAGGAAAACAAGAAAAATTGCAAAAAGCAATTAATTACCTCTGATATTTGGCCAAATTTCAGTGGTTTGTGCCATTTGTGACTTCTCAGGGAAGCTCATCCTGCTTTCAATGTTGCTTCATGGGATCATTAAAGGAGTTACTCACAACAGGGTCACCACAAAGGTTTTGATTTCTCTTTTCATCCAGCAAGACCAAATTTTTGTGTTGATAAGGACATCTCTAACTGGTTGAATTTGTAGCTGCCTCATATTTCCAGGCCTGCTTTTGAGCAAAGTTGTGTGATGGATGTCACAGCCTGTACCCTTCCAAAAATTACTCACGATGGTAATTTTTAAGCCACCTGGGGCAGTCCCCACTGTGCAATGCCAAATGTCTCTGAGAAATCCAAGTTTTAACAAATCCAAGAGATGTTAGTTCGGGTCCTGGGAGCAATCCTTCTGTCTTATCCTTGCTCTGCACTGGTTCTTTCTTGCTCCATCCAGCTCCAGGGGTAAATGGGATCAGATTTGGAAATCCAAATAGAAACAGACTTTCTCCTTTATTTCACAGATTTCCAAAGAATAAAGAAAACAGCTCCTGGGACCTTCTATAAGCTGAGGCAGAGATGAGGAAGATGAACGACCAAAGTGGCTGCTACAGGCCCGTAAATATCCAGGGGAACAAAGTCAGCTACCGCGGCACCTGTGGGCACAGCCCCGAAAAGGAGGTGAAAAGGCTGCAGAAGAGATTCCTCCACAAGGATGGCAGCTGCAACGTCTACTTCAAGCACATCTTCGGGGAATGGGAGAGCTACGTGGTGGACATTTTCACCACGCTGGTGGACATCAAGTGGCGCCACATGTTTGTGATTTTCTCCCTGTCCTACGTGCTCTCGTGGCTGTTCTTCGGCCTGGTGTTCTGGCTGATTGCCGTGCAGCACGGGGACCTGTTCGGTGATGAGGAGGTCACCCCCTGTGTGGCAAACGTGCACAGCTTCACGGGAGCCTTCCTGTTCTCCCTGGAGACCCAGACCACCATCGGGTACGAGCTGCTGTCTGTTTGAGGGTCCCCAAGGAGTCCCCCTAAGCTGTTTGTTCGCTGGTAGCAGCAGGCAGGCAAGGAGACTCCACGCGGCTTCTGAGGGTGTTCATTAGATGAGGGTTTTTGGGGGGTCCCATCCCCAGTTTTGGGGTTTCTGAGGGAGAAGAGGGGAAGGGGGAGAGAGGGGGAAAAGGGCCAAGAGAGCCTGGTCTGCCTCCCACAATGTAACAGAGAGATTCAAGGTGGGCATGGAATAAGACTTGGCCAATGGGATTACAAATCCATGATACCTCAGGGGAGGATCACAGGCTTGGAATAAATTGTAGATTGTCGAGGGGTGAGACAGAGCATTAAAATGTAACACCACAATTCACCCTTTTTCGTTAGAAAGGTGAAGAGAAATAAGTGCCAAGAGAGCATCTGTGGTCTCCCCTACACAGTTTAACTGAGAGATTCAAAGTGGGCATGGAATAAGACTTGGCCAATGGGATTACAGGTCCATGATACCTCAGGGGAGGATCACAGGCTTGGAATAAATTGTACATTTCTGAGGGGTGAGACAGAGCATACTATTTAATTAAAATGTAACACCACAATTCACCCTTTTTCGTTAGAAAGGTGAAGAGAAATAAGGGCCAAGAGAGCATCTGTGGTCTCCCCTACACAGTTTAACTGAGAGATTCAAAGTGGGCATGGAATAAGACTTGGCCAATGGGATTACAGATCCATGATACCTCAGGGGAGGATCACAGGCTTGGAATAAATTGTACATTTTTGAGGGGTGAGACAGAGCATACTATTTAAATAAATGCAACACCACAATTCACCCTTTTTTCGTTAGAAAGAAAATATGAAGAGAATTAAGTGCCAAGAGAGCATCTGTGGTCTCCTTCGCTGAGCTTGACAGGGAGATTCACAGTGGGCACAGAATAAGATTTGAGCCAATGGGATTACAGATCCATGATACCTCAGGGGAGGATCACAGGCTTGGAATAAAGCTTGGAATACATTTTCAAGGTGTGAGACAGAGCATACCGTTTAACTAAAATGTAACTCCACAATTCACCCTTTTTTCGTTAGAAGAGAAATAAGGGCCAAGAGGGCGTCTTGGCACTTATTTCTGTCTTGTGGTCTCCCCTACACAGTTTAACAGAGAGATTCAAAGTGGGCATGGAGTAAGACTTGGGTCAATGGGATTACAGATCCATGATACCTCAGGGGAGGATCACAGGCTTGGAATAAATTGTACATTTTCTATTGCCAGCCGGGGGTCTATGTACAAATCACAAAAGGCACAGGACTGCTGGGAACAGCCTTGAGCTGTTTGATTTTCCACCATCAGTCTCATTCCATGGTTCTGACAATGGGAAGATGCCAGCAGCTCACATCTCAGGCAGCAGATCAAGAACTCAATGTTACAACTTTAAAAGTTTTTTGACCAATCACACAAAGCAAAAGCACATTGACAGTAGTTCTATCTAATCACTATAAGCACACGTACCTTCAATTAAAACAATGTTTGCTTATTTCAAATACAATACCTGCTTGTAAGCCTTAAAACACAATGCACAGAGCTCCATTATTAAGCTTAGAACTTCCTAATATCTAATAGCTTCCTAATATCTTCCTAATATCTCAAAATATACTTTTCTGCAGCTCAGGAAGTTATTCTAGACAAGCGTTAATACACAGACCATTGTTCTATTTGTCCTTACTTTTCTACTTACGTAATTTTTCTGCTGACCTATGTCATGGCTACTGCTCAGCTCCAGTCACAGTTCTGCTGTCTCTGAGGCCTGCCTTTTGCAGCTTTCCCAAAACCTTCTGATTTTATGGATTCCCACAATTCCCCCTCTTGGCTCACTTGTCTAGTTATTCTAGACAAGTGTCAATACACAGACTATTTGTCCGTACTTTTCTACTTCTTACATAATTTTTTCTACTATTCTATTTGTCCTTACTTTTCTACTTCTTACATAATTTTTCTGCTGACCAATCTCATGACTACTGCTTAGCTCTAATCACAGTTCTGCTGTCTCTGAGGCCTTTTGCAGCTTTCCCAAACCCTGTGGTGGTGTTCACAGGGGTCTTAGGATGAGGGAAGAGATGAGGATCTGACTCCATGTTTCAGAAGTCTTGATTTATTATTTTATGATATATATTATATTAAAACTATACTAAAAGAATAAAAGAAAGGATTTCATTAGAAGGCTTGCAAGCAAGGAGAGAATGGAATGAGTAACAAAAGCTTCTGACTCTCAGAGAGTCCGAGCCAGCTGGACTGTGATTGGCCATTAATTAGAAACAACCACATGAGACCAATCACAGATGCACCTGTTGCATTCCACAACAGCAGATAATCATTGTTTACATTTTGTTCCTGAGGCCTCTCAGCTTCTCAGGAGAAAAAAATCCTAAGGAAAGGATTTTTCATAAAACATGTCTGTGACACAAACCCCTCTGATTTTATGGATTCCCACAATTCCCCCTCTTGGTTCACTTAAAAAGAAACCTTTACGAAGGTTTCCATTGGTTTCCAAACGTTACAAAGGTTTCCATTTAACTCAAATGTACCACCACAGGTACGGCTACCGCTGCGTGACCGAGGAGTGCTCGCTCGCCATCCTCATGGTGATCCTGCAGTCGGTGCTGAGCTGCATCATCGACACCTTCATCATCGGGGCGGCCTTGGCCAAGATGGCCACGGCCCGCAAGAGGGCCCAGACCATCCGTTTCAGCTACTACGCCGTGGTTGGGCTGAGGGATGACAAATTCTGCCTGATGTGGCGCATCGGGGACTTCCGGCCCAACCACATGGTGGAGGGCTCGGTGCGCGCGCAGCTGCTGCGCTACAAGGAGGACAAGGAGGGCAGGATGACCATGGAGTACCGCGACCTGAAGCTGCTCAACGACCAGATCATCCTGGTCACACCCGTCACCGTCGTCCACGAGATCGACAGCGACAGCCCCTTGTACGGCCTGGACCGCAAAGCTCTGGCCAAGGACAACTTTGAGATCTTGGTGACGTTCGTCTACACGGGTGACTCCACGGGGACCTCCCACCAGTCGCGCAGCTCCTATGTGCCCAGAGAGATCCTGTGGGGCCACAGGTTCAACGACGTGCTGCACGTCAAGAAGAAGTACTACAAGGTGGACTGCTTGCAGTTCGAGGAGACCACGGAGGTGTACGCCCCTCACTGCAGCGCCATGCAGCTGGAGCAGAAGGAGCAGGAGTGGAACCGCGCCGAGAAGACGCGGGAGAAGCAAGCGGAGAAGTCAGCCCTGGAGATCAAGTACAGCCAAAAGTCCCTCAGCGCTGTCGCCCTTGTCACCAGCTGTGAGGACCCTGAAGAGCCGGTGACAGCTTCCAGCCAGCCTCCTGGAGAGGTTTCCTACAGGAAAGCAGCTGTGACCCTGAACAGGCTCTCCATAGAGTCCCAAATCTGACTCTTCCTGCTCTTGGAACCCCTCCCAACAAATTGTCCCCTTGTAGCTCCTCGGATGCAAACAATGAACTCGTGTGCAGCAGTATTTGTATCCCAGACCTCGCTGCCAGCGTGCCCACACTGTCACACACTCTGTCACACACTGTCACACCCTGCTGGGCTGCCAGGGACAGCTGTGGGCACAAGGGAGCAGCTTCCGCTTGGGATGCCCAGAGAGCCCCTTGAGCAAACCCTCTGTGAACTTTCCTCCCCTGCAGGGACCAGGGCTGGCCGTGCCCAGGGACACAGAATGACCTCAGCAGGGCACACAAACCATGCCCTGGGCCCTCTGGGTTTCAAAGCTGCCTCATAGGTTTGGAAAGTCCATTCCCAGCCCCTCCAGGAAGCTCTGAAGCTCCATTCTCCCAGCAAATGATTCCTCAGATGGAGGAATCCCAGAGCTCCTCTGTGGGATCTATGGGGCTGTTCTTTGTAGGACAAGGGAATAATGGGAATGACCCCGGTGTTCCTGGGTGGCTTTGGACACGTGTTCACACCCTGCCCAGTCCTGTGGGATCCTGGAGAGATGTCATTCCCTAATCATGAGCCATTCCCTGAGGTGCTGCTCCCTCAGCAGCTGGAAGGATGCAGGAGGTCAAAAAAAAACCAAAAAACCAAACAAAAACAAAACAAACAAAAAAAAATCAAAACAAGACCTCCAGTTTTAAATCAGCAAAATCAGGTTGAGCCTTGAGAAGATCATGTCTGGAGTGAGCTGTGCAATATTTTATATCAAATCCTCTTTCATTTCATTTCGCTTTTATTGTTAGCGTGTTGCACTTCCTTGCAAAGACAAGGATCAATCTGGAGAACAAACAGGGGCGATTTTGTCAAAATGAAAAATGCTTGTCTCAGTTGGCTGTGTAAAAATGATCCTTCATGGAGAAATCCAACAACTCCTCTGTGGGCTCAAGCTGGGAAAAAAAGGAAAACGTTCTGAAGGTGTCTGTGACGTGGAAGTTCCTGCTCTGCACATCTCTGTAATTATCTAGTGAGCAATGCCTCATCATGCTTTTTGCCCCTGATGATTGCAGTTCATTTGCATTTACATTTAAATTGTGTTTAATTACCCTGCAAATGTAAAATAATCATATTGGAGCTTGGGGGGCCGATCTCACCTGCCTTTAGCAGCAGAGAAATTCAGTGTTTGGCTGCTCTCTGTGGTTACTGGAGCTCTTCTGTCTCCACAGGGGAGTTCACTCCACCTTCCTCAGGTTTTTGGGAGCTGAGGGCAGCAGGATGAGTTTTTCCTGGAAGTGTTCATCCCTCTCCATTTATTGCTGAAGGAGATGAAGCGGCTGCTGTGGAAATGCTGGCTAACTTTAGGCTGCTAAAATTAGCTCTGACGAGTCATTCACATCATTCTGACTAATTAATTGGGTTTTTATGAGCTCATCACGTTTAATGAAGAAAAAATAGCCTGCTAAGTGTTTTGGTTTTTTTTTTTTCCCCTGCAATTTACTCCATGTAGTAGTAGGATTGCTGGATTATTTTAATGTATTTCTCTTTTGCTAGCACTTGTCTCTGGATAAATATGATCCCTTAAGGTAAAGCTGAAGCCTGGGGGGTTTTAGTTATTCCAAAAGTCATTAATTAGCCTATTTTATGTGCTGATTCATCAGCAGCAACCACTTATAAGTGCAGTAAAAACCATCTTCTTGTATCCTGGATTTAAACACTGGCAGACATGGGGGAAATAGTCTCGAAAAAAATGGAAAGGAATGTAGGAAAACGTAGGAAAATGTGGAAGGGTCTCAGTACTTTTCTGTGGTGTTGGAAAAAACACCATTGGGGTTGAATAAAATAGAATATCACCTTCCAGACATGGGAATTAACCCTTCCACTCCCCTCAGATCCTGCCTGGGATGCTTTTATTTAATGCTTTCCCCTTTTTGGGAAAGATGAGGAGCAATTGGGATGTGTGGAAAAGCTGTCAGTGAGGAAGGAGGGAAATGGCTCATGGTGTTCCAGTCCTAAAAAGGGTTGGGAGGCAAAGAGCTCTCAAATACAGAATTTGTTTTTGGAAAGGGGGGAAATCTGGGGCTGGGAGAGGATGGGACAGGAAAAGATGGGATTAAACTGGGGGAAAAATAATTGGGAAACACTTAATGAGGGTGAGTGAGACAGAAGTGAGGGTTTGTAACCTCTGTGGTGGCTCTGGGAAACCTGGTGGAGGAGGAAGCAGAGTCAGGAGTGAGACAGAAGGGCCAGCCTGGAACTTCCCAGGCCTCCTGCTCTGTGATCCCATGACTTCCACCCACAGGGGATGGGATGTCCCACACGGACACAGCTGCACTGCTGGCTCTGCAAGAGCTCACCCTCGGTGTGTGAAGGCACTCAGAGAGGTGAGATAAGTGACCACAATGCCCCATTCCTTCCCAAGGTGCCAGTTGTGACCACAATGCCCCATTCCTTCCCAAGGTGCCAGGGCTGACCACAATGCCCCATTCCTTCCCAAGGTGCCAGGGCTGACCACAATGCCCCATTCCTTCCCAAGGTGCCAGCTGTGACCACAATGCCCCATTCCTTCCCAAGGTGCCAGGGCTGACCACAGTGCCCCCATTCCTTCCCAAGGTGCCATTTGTGACCACAGTGCCCCCATTCCTTCCCAAGGTGCCATTTGTGACCACAGTGCCCCCATTCCTTCCCAAGGTGCCAGTTGTGACCACAATGCCTACATTCCTTCCCAAGGTGCCAGCTGTGACCACAATGCCCCATTCCTTCCCAAGGTGCCAGGGCTGACCACAGTGCCCCCATTCCTTCCCAAGGTGCCAGCTGTGACCACAATGCCCCCGTTCCTTCCCAAGGTGCCATTTCTGACCACAATGCCCCATTCCTTCCCAAGGTGCCATTTGTGACCACAGTGCCCCCATTCCTTCCCAGTGTGCCAGTTGTGACCACAATGCCCCCATTCCTTCCCAAGGTGCCATTTCTGACCACAATGCCCCATTCCTTCCCAGTGTGCCAGTTGTGACCACAATGCCCCATTCCTTCCCAAGGTGCCAGTTGTGACCACAATGCCCCATTCCTTCCCAAGGTGCCAGGGCTGACCACAATGCCCCCGTTCCTTCCCAAGGTGCCAGGGCTGACCACAATGCCCCCGTTCCTTCCCAAGGTGCCATTTCTGACCACAATGCCCCATTCCTTCCCAAGGTGCCAGCTGTGACCACAATGCCCCATTCCTTCCCAAGGTGCCATTTCTGACCACAATGCCCCATTCCTTCCCAGTGTGCCAGTTGTGACCACAATGCCCCATTCCTTCCCAAGGTGCCAGCTGTGACCACAATGCCCCATTCCTTCCCAAGGTGCCATTTCTGACCACAATGCCCCCGTTCCTTCCCAAGGTGCCATTTCTGACCACAATGCCCCCATTCCTTCCCAAGGTGCCAGGGCTGACCACAATGCCCCCGTTCCTTCCCAAGGTGCCAGTTGTGACCACAATGCCCCATTCCTTCCCAAGGTGCCAGGGCTGACCACAATGACCCCGTTCCTTCCCAAGGTGCCAGGGCTGACCACAATGCCCCATTCCTTCCCAAGGTGCCAGTTGTGACCACAATGCCCCATTCCTTCCCAAGGTGCCAGCTGTGACCACAATGCCCCCGTTCCTTCCCAGGGTGCCAGGGCTGACCACAATGCCCCATTCCTTCCCAAGGTGCCATTTGTGACCACAATGCCCCATTCCTTCCCAAAATGCCAGTTGTGACCACAATGCCCCATTCCTTCCCAAGGTGCCAGGGCTGACCACAATGCCCCATTCCTTCCCAAGGTGCCAGTTGTGACCACAATGCCCCATTCCTTCCCAAAATGCCAGTTGTGACCACAATGCCCCATTCCTTCCCAAGGTGCCAGGGCTGACCACAATGCCCCCATTCCTTCCCAAGGTGCCAGTTGTGACCACAATGCCCCATTCCTTCCCAGTGTGCCAGTCATGACCACAATGCCCCCATTCCTTCCCAAGGTGCCAGGGCTGACCACAATGCCCCATTCCTTCCCAGTGTGCCAGGGCTGACCACAATGCCCCATTCCTTCCCAAAATGCCAGCTGTGACCACAATGCCCCCGTTCCTTCCCAGTGTGCCAGGGCTGACCACAATGCCCCCGTTCCTTCCCAAGGTGCCATTTGTGACCACAATGCCCCATTCCTTCCCAAGGTGCCAGTTGTGACCACAATGCCCCCATTCCTTCCCAAGGTGCCAGTTGTGACCACAATGCCCCATTCCTTCCCAAGGTGCCAGCTGTGACCACAATGCCCCATTCCTTCCCAAGGTGCCAGCTGTGACCACAATGCCCCATTCCTTCCCAAGGTGCCAGCTGTGACCACAATGCCCCATTCCTTCCCAGTGTGCCAGTCATGACCACAATGCCCCCATTCCTTCCCAAGGTGCCAGCTGTGACCACAATGCCCCATTCCTTCCCAAGGTGCCACTTGTGACCACAATGCCCCCATTCCTTCCCAAGGTGCCATTTGTGACCACAATGCCCCATTCCTTCCCAAAATGCCAGTTGTGACCACAATGCCCCCATTCCTTCCCAAGGTGCCAGCTGTGACCACAATGCCCCATTCCTTCCCAAGGTGCCAGCTGTGACCACAATGCCCCATTCCTTCCCAAGGTGCCAGCTGTGACCACAATGCCCCCATTCCTTCCCAGTGTGCCATTTGTGACCACAATGCCCCCATTCCTTCCCAAGGTGCCATTTCTGACCACAATGCCCCCATTCCTTCCCAAGGTGCCACTTGTGACCACAATGCCCCCGTTCCTTCCCAAGGTGCCATTTGTGACCACAATGCCCCCGTTCCTTCCCAGTGTGCCAGGGCTGACCACAATGCCCCCATTCCTTCCCAAAATGCCATTTCTGACCACAATGCCCCATTCCTTCCCAAGGTGCCATTTGTGACCACAATGCCCCCATTCCTTCCCAAGGTGCCATTTCTGACCACAATGCCCCCATTCCTTCCCAAGGTGCCATTTGTGACCACAATGCCCCCATTCCTTCCCAAGGTGCCATTTGTGACCACAATGCCCCCATTCCTTCCCAAGGTGCCAATCCCAGGTGCAGCTCCCCCTGTGAAGCTGGGGAGCTCAGCTGCCTTCCCCTCCCCAAGTTCTCTTCCCTGTGAGCCTCTGGAAAAAAATTCTTCCTTTGGAATGGCTTTGCTGGAAGTGAAAGCACCAGGAGCCTGATTCAGGGATTTGTCCTGTTGTGTTTTGGCACAGAGAGATACAAATAATAAATACAAACACATGAGTGTGCCTGGGTCAGGAAGAAACTTCTCTCTCAGGCATGTAAGTCATAAAAAGCCATTTTATATTTTCTTCTACTTTTATCTCCTTTTTATCTATCTTTAGCCTCTGATCCCAGCCCGTGCAGGAGACAGGATGCTGGGGAACAACTGCTCTCAGCCAGCCTGCCTTTTGTTCTGTTTGTAACTTTAATTTCATTTATCCCAGTACCAACACTATGTATAATAATGATGAATAGCAATGCATGCAGTTCTTCCTTTTTTTTTTTAATGAATAAGGACATCAAAATAAAGAACATTCCTGTGCTACACACCTTGTGAGAGCACATTGGGCTTTTCTTCTCTTCAGCTACAAGTTTTAAGCTTCCCTATCCAGTTTCTCTGGGCAACCTGTGCCAGGACCTCACTGCCTTCACAGGGAATAATTTTTTCCTAATTCCTCATCCATCCCTGCCCTCTGCCAGTGGAAGCCATTCCCTGTGTCCTGTCCCTCTGTCCCTTGTTCCCAGTCCCTCTCCAGCTCTCCTGGAGCTCATTGAGGCCCTGGAAGGGGCTCTGAGGTTTCCCTGGAAGCTTCTCCTTTCCAGGTTTATATTTATGTGGGCCCTGTGTTGTGGTAGAGCCAGTTCTTAATCCTTCCTCCCTAGGAAAGATTCCTGCAGGACACTGAGAAGCAATGGAAAAATGGGATAAATAGATAAATAGAATAAATGAGACTGAGGCTCTTCCTCCCCCATCTCCTCTTTCTCAATCAGGATTTCCCAGGGATTTTTTCCATGCCCATTGTAGGTCTGAGCAATAAAAAAAGCAAACAAGGCTCCCAAAAACCCAACCAAAGGAACAACACGTGCATCCCCAGCAGGAACCTGAGCCTCCAGTCATTCCCAGTTAATTGCAGGAAAGTTCCCGCCAGCCCAAAGGGAAGAACCTGAATATATTTTGGGCTGTTCCACGGTGAAACAACAGGACCTTCCTGCTCTTCCAAGCCTTGAACATCTCACTGGGGCTTCCAAAATCCAATTCCTGAAGCTGAGGTTCAGCAGCTCCTTCCCAGCCACCACTAAGAGGCAGGAATTGGAATTTCTGTGCGAAAGTTGCTCACCCCATCCTCGACTTTCCACAAAATTTACCAGCTGAAGCAAAATTCTAACAAACCCCCCCTGCACTGGCCTCCTGACTCATGATTAAAACTTCACCCTGGTTATTTTCCCTTGGAAAGCAGCACCGTTGTTCCGGGTCAAGATTCATTTATGTCAAAGGGGGTATAATAAGAGATTATTATATCATTTATTTTTCCAGCCTTGCTCACCACCATTCATTAGGGCAGCTGGCATCTCCTTCCCCCTTATCATGTGTCATTTAGTGCATAGTTTTTGTGAAGTTGGGTTTCAGATGTGGGACAGGATATATCCCCTTGTTTATCCCTTGTTTCTTACATGCTGTGCAGGAGGTCTGAGCTCACTTCAGGAAATAACAGGTACCTTTCAGGGCATCAGAAATGTTGTGTAGGAGGGGAAAAAATATTGCATGTAAGCTTTTCTTGTCTCTTAAATATTTGCTGGTTGGAACTGGGAACCTGCAAACAGAAGGAGTTGGTGGCTGTGGTGGGCAGGAGAGGCCCAAAGCAGGGAAAAGGAAGAAGCATCTGACAACAGAGTCACTTCCAGGCAGATAAGGGGAAGTGTGTCAGAACCAGGCTGAAACAAGAAGTTGAAAGTTTTCATCTGGGTTGAAAAATGTGGATCGGTGTTTTTGATGGCTCAGGTTTTGGCTTTTCTATTTTTCAGGTTCTGTGCTGCTTTAGTGTGTGGCTCTGGGTTCACATCAGGGGATGCTGAGCTCTGTGCACAGAGCAGGGAGACAAAACAATTCCTGCTCCAGCTGGGCACCAAGGACAAATGATCCAAATCTCAGCCCAGGAGCACAAACACCGTGGGCTGGAGAGAGAAAAACAAGCAGGGTGGGACTGCAGGGGCTAAAGCTGGAATGGGACAATGAACTGCAAGATGCAAATGGAGCAGAACTGATCCAAGGGAGAGACCCCGTGCCCGCTCGTGCATTTTGGGGCCATTTTGGTTCATCTTGGGTGCAGCCCTGGCTGGGCTCTTGTGCTGCCCAAGGTGGATCCATGGAGGAGATGCTGTTAATAAATCCCTGCTTTATTCTGTGACTCTGCCCAGCCCCTGTTCCAGCTCAGCCTCCTCAAGGCATCATTTTCATGGGGTTTCAAAATCCCAGCACAGGAGCTGCTCCCAGGTTTTCCAGGATTTTGTGAGGTCAGTCCTGGTGGCTGAGGAGCTGCTGGGGATGGACTCTGAGCAAAGGCAGTGTGAGGTTGGGCAGTTCTGCTTTGGGCTTGTGCTGCTCCCTGGAAAGCCAGGAGGGTTTGGATCCATGATACCGACACCCCTCAATGTTTTCTTCAGACCAAGCAATGCAAAGTTACCTTGGGCTGTCAAAAATGCACAAGGATTCCCCACCCAGGTGTGTCATGGACTCATAGAACGGTTTGGGATGGAAGGGCATTGAAAGTTCATCCAGGGCCACCCCTGCCATGGGCAGGGACAGCTTCCACAGACCTGGCTGCTCCAGCCTGGCCTTGGGCACTTCCAGGGATGGGGCAGCTGCAGCTCATGGGGGGTTTGTCCCAAATATCTCATCTAAATCTCCCCTCCCTCCCTTTTCCTACCGCTGTCTTCCCATGTTACAATCAACTCTCCCTATTTTTTGCCATCTCCCTTTATAGTCTGGACCACTCCTGATCCCAATCCCAATCCTGTTCCTGATCCCTGTTCCAGATACCAGTCCTGTCCCTGTCCCGATCCTGATCCCCATCCCTGTCCTGATCCAAATCCTGATCCCGATCCCAATCAATCCAATCCCTATCCCAATCCCCGTCCCAATGCTGATCCTGATCCTGATCCCGATCCCAGTCCTGATCCCAATCCCGATCCCGATCCCCATCCTCATCCTGATCCCATCCTGATCCCGATCCCATCCTGGTTCCGATCCCAATCCCGATCCCATCCCAATCCTGATCCCGATCCCAGTCCCGATCCCGGTCCTGATCCCATCCTGGTTCCGATCCCAATCCCAATCCCGATCCCGATCCCATCTCAATCCCGATCCCATCCTGATCCCATCCCCGTTCCGATCCCATCCCGATCCCGGTGCTGATCCCGATCCCAGTCCTGATCCTGATCCTGATCCCGATCTCATCCCGATCCCAACCCTGATCCCAGTGCTGATCCCGATCCCATCCCGACCCCGATCCCAATCCTGATCCCGGTGCTGATCCCCATCCCGATCCCATCCCGATCCCAGTGCTGATCCCGATCCCGATCCCATCCCGGTCCCGGTCCCTCGGCCGCCACCTGGCGGCAGCGCCCGGAGCTGCGGCAGCGCCGAGCGGTCACCGGAGCATCCGCGGGACAGCGGCGACAGCGGCGACAGCGGCGACAGCGGCGACAGCGGCTCCGGGACGCGCCACGCTCAGGCCCCGCCGCCTCCCCTCGCCTCTGCAGCCCCTCGGGGCCGTTCTGCAACTCCCGGGGCCCGTCCCGAAGTGTCACCCCAAAACCAGCGCGGTTATAACCCGGCAACCTGTTGCCAGTGAATTCCCAGTATTGCCAGTGAATTCCCAGTGTTCCCAGTGAATTCCCAGTGTTCCCAGTGATTTCCCAGTATTCCCAGTTTATTTCCTGACCATCCCCAGGAAACCTGGGCACAGCTCTCAGTCTCAGCACCGTCAGGCAGCGCAGAACACATTTTGGTTTTGAATCGATCGGGTGTTTGCTGATTTATTTTGTATCGTTCCCCTTTATATACAGCAGCAGAGCTGGGAAGGCCGTGGCCCAATTTGCCAGCTTAGGTAAATATAGCCGGGCAAACCTGGCTGCACTCCACCAGGGACCTTTCAAATAGGGCAATGAGCTATTTGTGGCCAAAGGGACACACTTGGGGACATGTCAGTGACCAAGAGCCAGGGAACGTGTGTGCGTGTAGAAAGGCAAGGCTAGCATTTATTATCGTGTAAAACTCCGCACAGAAAAGCTCCAGAATAGAAATGCCTTAATAATTATCTCATCTCCAGTGCCATGTCCACTTCTGGATGCACATTTTCCGCAGAGAGGCTCCGTGCGTTCTCTCACGCACGGGGAGCAGCTCCAATGAAACATCTGCTGAACCTTCCATATAATCCTCCTCCTCCTCCTCCTCCTCCTTCACATCCTTTCTCCGGGCTCTAGGAAGCTCCACAAGTGTCAGGCAGCTGCTGTGCTGTGACTACTGGGCAGTGCTTTGGTTCCTCGTGCTTCCCCATCTTTGATCACAGGGTGTCTCCCGCCTCGCCTGACAGGGCAGGAGGGGCTATTTTTGGTCTGTCACGATCCCGGCTTGGCCCAGGTGCCAAAAGGAGCTGCTGGTGGCCTCTGTGTGACCGTGGTGCAGAGCAGCAGCAGGGAGGAGGCTGCCCCAGAGCCTCCCCAGACACTGAAGTAACGGAATTTACAGAATCACAGAATTCACAGAGTCACAGAATCAGTTCCGGAGTCCCAGAATCCGCAGAATTCATGGAATCACAGAATTCACAGAATCAATTACAGAATCTCAGAATCCACAAAATCCACAGAATCCACAGAATCACAGAATCCACAGAATTCACAGAATTCACGGAATCACAGAATCCAGAGAATCACAGAAATCACAGAATCAATCACAGAATTCACAAAATCACAGAATCATGGAATCACAGAATCACAGAATTCACAGAATCACTGGGTTGTCAGAGACCTCCAAGACCATCGAGTCCAGCCCAGCCCCAACCCCTCACCCAAACCCTGGCCCCCAGTGCCACATCCAGGCTTTGTTAAACACACCCAGGGATGGGGACTCCACCACCTCCCCGGGCAGAACATTCCAGAACTTTCTCACCCTTGCTGTAAAACACTTTTCCCTGCTCTCCAACCTGTATTTGCCTTGGTGCAGCTCGAGGCTGTGTGCTCTGGTTGTGTCAGTGCTGCTGGAGAAAGAGCCCAGCCCCAGCTGAGCACAGGCACCTTTCAGGAGCTGTGCAGAGTGATGGGGGCAGCCCTGAGTCTCCTTTTCTCCAGGCTGAGCACCCCCAGTCCTGCTGCTCTGCTCTGGAGTGGCTGTGCTGGGTGTCTCCAGCAGGAATTTTGGCTGGGAAATGCCTCCTTGGGGTAGCCATGCTCTGAGTGGGGCAGGGAAAATAGGAATTCTGCATCCACACTTTCAGAATTCCAAGTGGAAATCAGGAAGAGCCCAGGGAGTGTCTCCAAGGGAAAACCTTCCCTGCCCTTACTCATGGGAAGCAAATGTGACCTCACCAATTCCATGGGAGGCTTTCCAGAGTGACCTGTGGTGGGATGTGAAGTGGGAAATGAAATTTGGGAAGTGTTTTATGGCAGTTCCTGCAATTACTCACTGCACTGATTAAACTTCTCTCCCTTTTTCCACAGGGAGCCACCCTGTTAGAAGGTGCTTTTTGTCTTTCCTAGAAGGTGCTTTTTGTCTTTCCTCCCATTTTATCCCTCTTTTTGGAGAAGTCCCAGGTAAAGCAGTGGTTCTTACACCCTCCAGCAAACCCTGCTAGTACAGAAGCCCCAAACCCACAGAATTCCTTTGCTATGGACCAAAAAATTGGGAGAATGGTTTGGCAAAGCTCTGGTGACAGCAATCCCTCAGGATTTGGGGTGAGCAGCTCCAGCAGGGAGGTGTCACATGTGCACACGTGGATTGAGGCTGGAACAGCTCCATCCCTTTCCTCACATTGCTAAAAGGGGATGGTCCAGCTCCAGTCTCACCCCTCTGAAACATCTGCACTCCCCCCAGCTGGGGTAATTAGCACAGTGCTAATTTTACCCGAGATGATGATGAAAGCAGCCTCTCCACATCAAGGGAGGATCCACGCCCTGCCCCAGCCCCCTGGGCCTTGTCTGAGCAGGGGAAATCAGGGCTTTTACTCCGGGATTTGCTCCTTGGGGAGGTTTCTCCTTCCCAGAGTTATCTGAAGCACAGCTGAGGGCAGAGCAGAGCCAGCTCAGGGAGGTTTTGTGCTGGGAACCAAAAGCTTTGAGGGCTGAGGTGCTGCCTCACAGAGAATTACCTGCTGCAGATTCAATTACTCACCCAGATCTGCTTCTTCTCTTTGCTCCCCCGTGAGAGGAGCCACTTCCAGACACCAAACAGCACAAAAGATGCTTTGAAACCTTTCATTCCTTTCTGGGCCTTCCAAAAAAGATTCAAAGTCAATTGCCATTTCAGATGAAGATTCAGAACAGACACTTCAGCTTGAAAAAATTACAGTGGAGAAGGGTCAGAGGGGAAGCAATCTGAGGAGTGTGAATAATGCAAAGCAAAGAGCTCCGTGCAGGGTAAAACCTGCCCTGGGCACCCATCCTGCCCTCCCTGGAGCCCAGCACAGGTGGGGAGGGAGGAAAGCTGAGCTGGGAAGGTTCTGGAAAGCTGGAGGATGGATTTGTGGGTTGGTTTGCTTTTGTGGGTTTTGTTGTTGGTTTTTTTGGGGGGTTTTTTGGGGTATTTTTGTTGTTTTTTGCTTAGATTTTGTTAGGTTTTTTTTTTTGGTATTTTTTAATTTGGGTTTTGTTTGGTTTTTTGTTTGGTATTTTTTTGTTTGTTTTGTGGGGTTTTTTTGGTGTTTTTTTTGCTATTTGGGTTTTGTTTGTTTGTTTTGTTTGTTTTGTTTGTTTGGTTTGGTTTTTGTGGTTTTTGTTTGTTTTTTGTTTTGTTTTTGTTTGTTTTGGGTTTTGTGATTTCTTTGTTTGTTTTTATTGTTTTGTTTTGTTTTGTTTTTGGTTGATTGGATTTTTTTTTTACAAGAAGAGCCAGACTTGATTGGCACTGCTGGCACTCGATCCCCAGCTCTGGGGTCACCCCACCAGGCCAGAGGCACAAAGCCAGCCCGTTGTTCCCTGCTCTGGGCTGTTCTGCACAGGTCTTTGGTGTCACCTTTGGTGGCAGAGAGCACAAGCACCTTCCAGTGCTGTCACAGGTGACGTGCTGAGCCCCTGCTCATTCTCTTTCTCTCTTTGTCTGCCCCTCTGATTGTCCCTACATGTGGCCCCTGCCCTTTGTCACACCAAGACAGTCCCAGGCTGGGTGCTGGGTGTCCCCTCTGCTGCCACAGGTGACCTCAGGAGGTGTTTGGCCCCTAAAATGGAAATGAAATTAAATTCAAATGCAGTATCTACCAAAGCAGAGCTCTGAGCAGAGGTTTGTGCTCCGAGGAGGGACAGGAACCTCTGGGATCAGCCTCGGCTTCCTCAGAGCTGCAGGGGGATCCTGGAGAGCTGCCCAAAACTGGGCTGGGGAGGGACCCAGGGAGGGGAACGGGGAGGGGATCCAGGGAGGGATCAGGGAAGGGATTTAGGGAGGGAACCAGGGAAGGAATCAGGGAAGGGATCCAGGGAGGGGATACAGAGAAGGGACCCAGGGAAGGATCCAGGGAAGGATCCAAGGAAGGGATTCAGGGGAGGGAACCAGGAAGGGGATCCAAGGGAGGGATCCAGTGGAGGGATCCAGGGAAGGGATCCAGGAGAGGGATCGGGGAAAGGACCCAAGGAGGGATCCAGGGAAGGGATCCAGAGGAGGGATCCAGGGAGGGATCAGGGAAGGGATCCAGGGAAGGGAAACAGAGGAGGGATCCAAGGGAGGGATCAGAGAAAGGACCCAGGGAGGGAAGCCAGGGGAGGAATCAGGAAAGCGACCCAGGGAAAGGATCCAGAGAAGGGATCCAGGGAGGGATCAGAGAAAGGACCCAAGGAGGGATCCAGGGAAGGGATCCAGAGGAGGGATCCAGGGAGGGATCAGGGAAGGGATCCAGGGAAGGGAAACAGAGGAGGGATCCAGGGAAGGGATCCAGGGGAGGGAACCAGGAAGGGGATCCAAGGGAGGGATCCAGGGGAGGGATCAGAGAAAGGACCCAGGGAGGGAAGCCAGGGGAGGGACGTAGGGAGGGATCAGGGAGGGGATCCAGGGAGGGAACCAGGGAAGGAATCAGGGAAGGGACCCAGGGAAAGGATCCAGAGAAGGGGTCCAGGGGGGGGATCCAGGAAAAGGACTCAGGGAAGGGATCCAGGGAAGGGATTCAGGGAAAGGACCCAGAGAAAGGATCCAGGGAAGGGGCCCAGGATGCTCCTGCAGCTCCCATCCCACCTGTGGGTATCAACCCCAGCCCTGGGGACCCACAGGAACCCTGGGACCTGCGCTGCCACCACAGCGCCACGATGTCACCAGGGCTCACTGCCACCAGCTGTGACACTGATCTGCCTTCCAGGCTGATTGCTCAACATCTGATGGGAAAAAGCACAACCTTTCCCCCTCCAGCCCCTGTCACAAGGTTCTTTAATAGGGTTTGGGCATCAGCTCAAATAAAAGCAGGGGATCAAAGCCAACTCCTGAAGAATCAGGGAGATTACAAAGAAACTCATACGCTGAGACACAGCGTTTCCCAGTATGAAAAACCAGGAGAGAGCCTCCTCCTGCCACCATCCTTCCCCTCCTGGCATCAGGTCAGAGCACAGGACATTCAGTCTGGCCAAATTCCAGCTCAGGATGCCCGGGGTGGGTGGGGAATCCTTCCCCTGTGCGTAAGCCAAGGGCAGAGCTGGGCCTGGAGGCACAAAATGGCACCAGAAAAGCAAATAAGCAGCACAAGATGGTGATAGCAGGGGAAAGGAAGCTGTGGCCTTTACTGGCTGAGGATAATTTCCCCTCTGACGACAGATTTTTCAAGTGGCAGAGGTGTTTTAACGGGTGGGCCTTGGAGGGCTGGTCCAAGTAATCAGCCCAAAACAATCTCAGGAAGTTTCAGCAACACTCCTGAGCTTGGGTTGGTTGTGCTCATCTGTTCAGTTTTACTTTGGAGGGACATTCTGAGAGGTGCCAGCTGATTTAATTCGTGCTCCTCTTTCCCAGCCCTGCAGGAGTTCTGGGAAGGGCTGAGCCCCACGTGTGCCAGGATCTCCTCGGCTTCCCGAGCAGGGAAAAGATGCTGTGAAGGCTCCCAAAAAAGCTGGGACTGCTCCCCAACAGCTCCAGCATCTCCAGGACCATCCCTGGTGCACCTGGTGGAGAAATCCAGTCATGGCTGATGGAGAATGCAGCACAAACACACCCAAAGCCACCCAGAGTCTCTGCAGTGCCATGGGGATGGAAGTTCCCAGTGGGTGTAAAAAGCCCAGAGCTGCCTCCTCAGGAAACTGCAGCCTGTTTGCTGCTGTGGTTTTCCTTCCACAATGGCCAGTGATCTAATTCTCTGTTTTTAGCACAGTTTATTTGCTTTCCAGGAGAGAAAATAAACTCTGATATTGTCATTTATGTTGCGGCCACAGACTCCAGGCGGATTCTGAGGCTCTGGTACAAAGTGATGGAAAACACTGAGGACATTTGATCTCAGCTAATCTAGTGGGATGAAAAGTGTGAGAAAGAGAGGAGAACAGTCATTTATGTGGTGTTAGCAGAAATCAGATGCTTTCAGGTTTATAAATGCAGTTTTCACTGGAGTGGGCACCCTGATAGGGAATAAATTACAGTGGTAATAAATGCTCAGCAGCAGAAATGCAGCAGGGAAAGCACTCAGGGTGCTGGGTGTCCCCTCTGCCTGCCACAGGTGACCTCAGGAGGCGTTTGGCCCCCAAAATGAAAATGAAATGAAATTAAAATGCAATATCTACCAAAGCACAGCTCTGAGCAGAGGTTTGTGCTCTGAGGAGGGATGGGAACCTCTTGGATCAGCCTCGGCTTCCTTGGAGCCACAGAGCTGCAGTGGGATCCTGGATTCCTGCCCAAAATTGGGGGTGCCAGCCCGGAGGGGAGGGACCCAGGGAAAGGAAAACCCCCTCAGGCTTTGCCAGAGGTTCAATCCTGTGCCCACAGATCCCACAGCAAATCCCTCAGGAGCCACCAAACCCCACCTGGGGAGGCGAAGCAGCCCCAGCTCCTCGGATCCTGAGGTGTGGGTGCAGAGAGCTCAGGAGGAGACGTGCAGAAAAGGCGGAAGATTTGCAATCATATTGCTCAGAACAGACAGAAACCTTCCAGAAACCTTCCAGAAACCTTCCAGAAACCTTCCAGAAACCTTCCAGAAACCTCCCAGCTCTTTCTGCTGCCGCCGAGTCCTTGTTCTCTCTTGCCACTCCCTTTCCCATTGGAAGCTTTCCACGGCTCTGCCCGTGGTGCCACTCTCAGGTCTCTGCTTTAGCCCTGCCTGCTGCAGCCAGGAGACCACAGAGCACAGCCCAGCCCCTCTCTCTGAGCCTCCTGGGCTCTGCAGGGCAAATCTGGGACTTGTCTGAGCCCCACGAGGGCTTTGGGGCGAGCAGGTGACTTGGCTTGGCTGAACAATCCCAATTCCCTTTGCCTTTTCTCCTAAAATTGGCGGAACAATCCCAATTCCCTTTGCCTTTTCTCCTAAAATTGGCTGAAAAATCACAATTCTCATTGCCTTTTCTCTTAAAATTAGCTGAAAAATCCCAATTCTCGTTGCCTTTTCTCATGAAATGGCTGAAAAATCCCAATTCTCGTTGCCTTTTCTGAAATTGGCTGAAAAATCCCAATTCTCATTGCCTTTTCTCCTGAAATGGCTGGAAAATCCCAAATCTCATTGCCTTTTCTGAAATTGGCTGAACAATCCCAATTCTCTTTGCCTTTTCTCCTGAAATTGGCTGAACAATCCCAATTCCCTTTGCCTTTTCTCCTTAAATTGTCTGAACAATCCCAAATCTCATTGTCTTTTCTGAAATTGGCTGAGCAATCCCAATTCTCGTTGCCTTTTCTCATGAAATGGCTGAAAAATCCCAAATCTCATTGCCTTTTCTCCTAAAATTGTCCGAAAAAAATCACAATTCCCTTCGCCTTTTCTCCTGAAATTGACTGAACAATCCCAATTCCCTTTGCCTTTTCTCCTGAAATTGGCTGAACAATCCCAATTCTCGTTGCGTTTTCTCCTGAAAGAGAAGCATTGGGGTTGGAAAAGATGAGAGAGTTGGTGTTGTCCAGGCTGGGGAAGTGAAGCTTCGTGGTGACCTCGCTGTGGCCTTGCAGGGCCTGAGGGAGCTGACAGGAAAGATGAAGAGAGATTTTGGACGAGGGGAATGGAATAAAACTGATAGAGGCCAGGGATAAATGGAATATTGGGGAAAATCCTTCCCTGTGAGGGTGGGGAGGGGCTGGGATGGAATTCCCAGAGCAGCTGTGGCTGCCCCTGGATCCCTGGAATGTCCCAGGCCAGGTTGGGCAGGGCTTGGAGCACCCTGGGACAGTGGAAGGTGTCCCATGGCAGGGGTGGGATGGGATTTTAAGGTCCATTTCAACCCAAATTCTGGCATTTTATGACTCTGATCTCACTGCCCGCTTAACAAACCAAAGGATGTCCTTGAGAGCCTCCTGCTCACGGGCAAGATCCATAAAGGTTTTAAAACCAAAAGAGGTTTTAAACTTGGTTTAAAAAAACCCAGAGGTTTTAAACTTGGTTTAAAAAAAAAATCCCAGATGTTTTAAACCTGGTTTAAACCCACCAAGATCTCCTCACCCTGCTGTGTTCATCCTGATTTTGGAAAAGTTGGCGCTGAACAGCTGGAGCTGAAAGGGGGAGAATGAAAGTGCAGCCCCACACTTGTGTGTGTGAGAGCTGCTGGCTCTTAACCCTTTTCCTTCCAGGAATTGTCAGCATCCCCATGGCAGCTCCAGGAGTTCTCACACCTCTGGCAAGTTTTATTAACCATTAACTCCCTTTCCCTGGAGATCTCCAAAGAATGGGAGCTGTGGGTGAGCAGCAGATAACGGGGAGATTAATAGGAAAATCTCAGCTTTGGGAATATGTCATTGTTTGGTCACTTTGATCACTCACACTAATTCCTCCTCATTAATTTGAAAATTCCTCCTCATTAATCTGAACATTCTTTCCCATTAATCTGAACATTCCTCCTTCTTAATATGCAAATTCCTTCCCATTAATATGAACATTCCTCCTTGTTAATCTGCAAATTCCTCCTTTTTAATATGCAAACTCTTTCCCATTAATCTGAAAATTCCTCCTCATTAATCTGAACATTCCTCCTCATTAATCTGCAAATTCCTCATTAATTTGAAAATTCTTCCCCATTAATCTGAACATTCCTCCTCATTAATCTGCAAATTCCTCATTAATTTGAAAATTCTTCCCCATTAATCTGAACATTCCTTCTCATTAATCTGCAAATTCCTCCTTGTTAATCTGCAAATTCCTTCCCATAAATCTGAAAATTCCTCCTTGTTCATCTGAAAATTCTTCCTCATTAATCTGAAAATTCCTTCTTGTTAATATGAAAATTCCACCTTGTTAATCTGAAAATTCCTCCTCAATAATCTGAAAATTCTTCCTCATTAATCTGAAAATTCTTCCTTGTTCATCTGAAAATTCCTCCTCAATAATCTGAATATTCTTCCTCATTAATCTGAAAATTTCCTCTCATTCATTTGAAAACTCCTCCTCATTAATCTGAAAATTCCTTCCATTAATCTGAAAATTTCTCCTCATTAATTTGAAAATTCTTCTTCATTAATCTGAAAATTCCTCCTTGTTAATATGAAAATTCCGTTTTGTTAATCTGAAAATTCCTCCTCATTAATCTCAGCATTCCTTCCCATTAATCTGAACATTCCTTCCCATTAACCTGAAAATTCTTCCTCTTTAATATGAAAATTTCTCCTTTTTAATATGAAAATTCCTCCTCATTAATTTGAAAATTCCTCCCCATTAATCTGAAAACTCCTCTTCATTAATCTGCAAATTCCTCTTCGTTAATCTGAAAATTCCTTCCCATTAATCTGAAAATTCCTCCCCACTGCTGTCTTTGAGCACAAATCTGACTGATGGCTTGAGAAAGAAAAATCTGGAATATTGCTGTGTCACAGCCAACGGCAGATTAATGTCCCTGACATTCCTGGGTCCCTGCATGGTGCTGGACCTGCCTGCTTGGAGAAAATAGGGAATGTGCCAGGTGTACATGGAATATCAGAGGAACATTTCCTGAACATTTGGAGGCCTTTGACCCTGCTCTGAGAGCTCAGAGCTCCCTTTTTACCAACATCACGTTTTATTGGGTCTGAAAGTTCAGCTGGGAGCTAAAGATCCTTTAAATCAGGCATCTTAATTTGGTGAGAAGCGAGCCACATGGAATCTAGCCTTGGAAAGGAGTTTTCCTTGGCAGAATTTGGGGGTTGATGTTGGATTGGGAGTTCGATACAGCTCGTGCTAGAAGTGGATTTCTGTTTGGAATTCAGTAATTCAGGATTTCTTCACCTTGCTCTCCATATTCCCCTACTGCAGCAGCGAGCATTTCATGTATATATGAAAATATATTTATTTTTTCCCAAAATACAGTGACTGCCTGGTGATTTGCCTTTAGGATAAGCCTAACTAAGGCAGCCTGAGACCTTAAATGAAGATTTTGGACACAAAATATACAGCTACAAATGAGGTTGGGGAGTGTGAGTTCCACCCTTCTCAGGTACATAAAGCCTAAATTCAATTTCCTCTGTCCAATTCATCCCTCCCATGGACAAACCCATATTTTTTTTTTTCCAGCAGAACTGCACATCTGTAGATCCCATTTGCTTGCAAATCTGTTTATTTGCTCTCTCAAGTCTTATCAAACGTGCAAGCTTCTCTCAGTGGAATTTCCCCTGGATTTGCCCATTCCCTCTGTTACCAAGGTGGGCTCATTTTCCCTTGGAGATCCCAGCATCAGACCTATAAAGATCCAGTTCATGCCTAAACCCCAGGAGGTTACTGGGAATGGGGAAACCACCTTTTCCTGCGGAATTTTTTCCAGTTGACTTCATGGTTAGGGAAGAAAGGCAAACTCATGCCAGTTTACATGCATGGAAATGGTGAAACCCAAAAAAATAAAAGCCCAGCGTGTTATTTATGGCATTTCTTCTCCTCTTGTGGAAAGCTTTGATTCCCCCAGCCCGTGTTTTCTTTGCAAGCACAACACAATTAAGCCATTTTCAGCTGGCAATAAATCCTTGAGAACCAAGCAGATTTGGCCACTTGAAGAGATGAGGACTAATGCAATCTGATAATTAGGTCCTTTCAGCGCCAAGACAGAAAAAGCAATTTAATAACGTCTCCCCTGGAGTGAGACAGGGGCTGAAGCCTCTGCTCCAAGGTCTGGGCCTGCAACACAACTCCCAAATTTCCTTCCAGGGGGAATCTGCAGGCTGAGGGACAGGGGTGGCTGTGGTGACAAGCGAGGGGAGAACTGTGACAGAAAAAGGGGAGAAATTCTCGAATGTTCTTCCTTCCCAAACCCCTTCCTCTCCCTCAGTACCGTTTTTCCCTGCAGATAAAGGGTCTTGCCTTGAAAATCTCTCAGCCCATGACCATTTCACGTGGCTTTTCTAATATTTCAGTGAGAGAGTTCCGAGGCAAGGCTGGAAAACCATTCATGGAGAGAAGGAAAAGGAACCCCTTGCTGTGGTGACAAACAAGGGGAGAACTGTGACAGAAAAAGGGGATAAATTCTCGAATGTTCTTCCTTCCCAGACCCCTTCCTCTCCCTCAGTACCATTTTTCCCTGCAGATAAAGGGTCTTGCCTTGAAAATCTCTCAGCCCATGACCATTTCACGTGGCTTTTCTAATATTTCAGTGAGAGATTTCTGAGGCAAGGCTGGGTCAGACTGGAAAACCATTCATGGAGAGAAGGAAAAGGAACCCCTCGCTCAGCGCTCAGGGTTAAGTTTTCAGCTGTCTCACCCTCTTTGTCCTGGCTTGTTACAACAGGAAAGGGTTTTTTAGAAACTTCTCTTGTAACTTCAGCTTCCCTGTTTGGAAGTTTGGAAGGCAGGCAGCTCCGTTATGGTTTTCATTATCTGTGCAATAGGTTGAGAATCGATATTTCATTCAAAGAAGAGCTCTCTGGGCAGAGCTGCCCCGACTCGGAGAAAGCTGTGAAACTGTGGTGATGGATCTGCTCTGCCCTGCCTGGTGTGAAATGCTGAATGGCTGAGTAAGCCTTACTCATCTGGGCAGATAAATCTGTAGTAGGGCTGGGTTTTTTATCATGAGTAAAGGCTGAGTAAGAGGCTCCAAAGCCGTGCTGCAATCTGGAATTTCTCGGAGGTTTTGCACAGGGAATTGCTGCACCCACTCCCCAGCAGAGCATCTCTTAGCAGGAGTGCATCACAGCTCTTTCTTTCACTGACACGTAGATGGGCAAATGTTGGAACTCTAGATCCAACTCCTGGTATTCCAACAGGCAAATACTTCAAATTCTTGCTATTTTAGCAGTTCATGGGAAGTACACAAAGAGAAACATGAGGGATATTTTTTCTCTGACACAGGTACATGAACTGTGCCCGTGTCTTTCAAATCCTGTGGATTTAATTATCTTCCTCGACCAACTGGATACATTAATTGCAGTCACCCCCCTTATAGATTTCCCTTCCCAGCCCTGTGATGGTGTTCACAGAGGTCCAGGGATGAGGGAAGAGACGAGGATCTGACTCCATGTTTCAGAAGGCTTGATTTATTATTTTATGAGATATATTATATTAAAACTATACTAAAAGAATAGAAGAAAGGATTTCATCAGAAGGCTGGCTAAGAATAGAAAAAGAAAGAATGAATAACAAAGGCTTGTGGCTCGGACTCTCTGTCCGAGCCAGCTGGGCTGTGATTGGCCATTAATTAGAAACAACCACATGAGACCAATCACAGATGCACCTGTTGCATTCCACAGCAGCAGATAATCAATGTTTACATTTTGTTCCTGAGGCCTCTCAGCTTCTCGGGAGGAAAAATCCTAAGGAAAGGATTTTTCATAAAAGATGTCTGTGACGCATACCCATCACCCATAAGTTTTGGACTTCTCTTCCCCCTCCAGACGAACAGAACCACCCAAGATCAGCTCACAACCAGCGCGATTGCCCAACTCTCCAGATTGCCCAAGGAGCAGAAGCGCTTGTCCCTGCTTCCCCCTGTTCCTGCACGCCAATTCTGCTCCTCCTGCGCTCACAAATGCGGCTCTGGTGAACCAGCTGCCCTCGGCCGTTGTGTTTATTGCTGCAACAATGCGGCACTTCCTCACCGGGGCTGCGGGAACTCGGCAAACACCGGCGCTGCCAGGCGCGGCACTCGGTGGGATGGAGCGGCAGCAGCGCGGGGAGGCTGCTCCCGGAGCCTCTGCCAGGCCAGGAGAGAGCATTTGGGCAGAGCTTTTCCACCCAGAACTCATGGCAGACTTGGAAACTTAGCAAACAAATGAGGAGGAGGAGGAGGAGGAGAGTTTAAGCAACGAGGAGCGACTGCAGGGCGCTGGCATTGCTGTGGAAAGTAAGGAATCATATTTACAGCCTGCTCTGGACATTGTAAGGAGCTCTCTGGAGGCCGAGCCTCTTGGAGCAGTCCATCCCTCAGCAGCTCCAGGCTGACCTGCTGCTGGTGGCCGCTGCCTTTCCCGGGAGCATCCCCAGCTCTCATTTTTGGGCGTTGTCGCAGTGCTGGGTGCAATTCAAGGTGTTTGTGGCAATTCCTAAAGCCTGGGGGGCTCTGCCCCGCTGCGTTCAGCAGTCACCTTGTTTTTCCAGCACACCAGGGGCTCCCCCGTGAATTTCAGCTGTTGTCCCTCCCCAGGGCAGGGACAGTGTCCTGCTGCAGACACCTGCCCTGGAACCCAACATCCCTGCACTGTCCAGCAGAGCCGGGGCTTGCCAAACTTCAGGCTGTGCTTACAAGGCTTTTTTTGTTCCTGCAAGGCTCCTGGCCAGGCATTTCATCCTTATTTTCTTTGTCTTAGGCCACGTCCACTGTAGGGAGGACAAGCTGTTAAAAACCATTTGGATTTCTGCATATTTCAACCCTGGCCAGCCTGACCGAGCCGCTACAGGTGACTCAGGGAGCAAAGCTGTGGATCCCACGCACTGCAGCCAGGCTCGTCCTTCCCTTGCTTCCAGCCTCGCTCCAAAAGATCTTAGTCCGGGGATCAAAGCTCTTGTTTTGGAAGGGATGTTTCATTTCGTTAAAGAGAAGGATTTTCGGTTCAGGAGCGGTGTTTGTGCTGCGCTCGCCTGGCTTCTCCTGCCTGCTAGGGTCGGGAGTTTGGGATGGGACACCCTACACCCTAACATTTCCCTTCACTAAAATAAAGAAAGGGAGAAAAAGAACGAAACTTTGCTGTCTCCGCTATTTTTTCTCACCGCCCGGGGCCTCGGCCATCAGGCGGGAACGGGAGAGCGGGCAGCCGGCTCCCACACGGGACCACCCCAAACTCCCGGTGAAGTCCCGCAAAAACCTTTATCTCTGCCGAGGGAGGGTGCGGTCATGCCGGCGGCAGGTGCCGGGTGCCCGGGAGCGCAACCGGAGCGTCCCGGAGCCGCGGAACGAACCCGCAGCGGCGCTGCCTCCCCGCAGCGCGGCCGTGCCCGTTCTGCACCGCGGCTTCAACCGGGAGTCTCCGCACCGGGAACCCGCGGACCTGGAGCCTTCTCCTGCCCCCTCTGCAGCGGGAAACCCGCCGCCTTCTCCCGGGACCCTTTACACCGGACACCGGGGTCCCGGCGGAGACCCTCCGCACGGGGATCCAGGGACCCCCGGCGCCTTCTCCCGGGACCCTCTACACGGAGTCCCCGGAGACCCAGGGACCCTCCGCAGCGGGGGCCCGGTGCCTTCTCCTGGCACCCTCTGCACCGGGCACCCGGGGATCCTCTGCACCGCGGAGCCGGGGACCTGGTGCCTTGTCCCCGGGACCCTCCGCACCGGGGATCCCGGGATCCAGGGACCCAGCGCCTTCTCCTGGCACCCTTTAGCACCGAGGATCCAGGGACCCTCCGCACCAGGGACCCGGGAATCCAGGGACTTGCTGCCTTCTCCCAGGGACCCGGGGATCCAGGCACCCGGTGCCTTCTTCCGGGATCCTCCGCACCGGGAACCCGAGGAGACTCCGCAGCGGGCACCGGGGGACCGAGCACCTTCTCCCGGGCTCCTTCATGGCAGCGGGAACCGCGGCTCCGTGCGCCGCTCCGGAGCATCCCGGCTCCGTGCGCCGCTCCGCTCCGGCCCCGCCGCTCCCGGTCCCGCTGCGAGGCCCCGCCCCCCGGTCCCCGCCCCGTGCTGTGATTGGCTGCGGCCGCGCGGGGGGCGTGTCCGGCGGGGCCGTATTAAACGTGCCATGGCCGCCCGCAAAAAGGGGCCGTGGGCGGGCGGGAGCGCAGTGCGAGCGGAGCGGGCACCGGGCACGGCCTCGCCACGGATCTTTCTTACCCCTTCTCCGCACCGGCACCTCCCTCGCGGCCGCCGCAGGTAAGGATCGGCTCCTTCCCCGCGTCTCTCCCCGAGCAGCGGAGGCGATGCGCGGCACGCGCGCTGTCGCGATACCCCCGCGATAAAAGCGTCGGCTTGGAGAAGAGGGGGAACTCCTGCGTTTCTCACGGAGCTATTCTCAGCGCCTAAAATAATTCGATAGGTATGGCTGGAGCGCCCGAGCATCTGCTTGCAGCATCTGTTTGTGCTCATAACTTTCCATGCACCAGCTGCTTTCCCCCCCCCGCTTTTTTCCCACCCCCGGGATATTTTATCCTGGGGAAGGGCTGGAAGTTCGCATGACAACTCCGCGTCGCACAAAGCGCACCGCTCCATCCCTTCGCCTTCTTCTCGCCTGTTGTTTCCTGCAGAAGCGGCGAGTCTCGGCTCGGGTGCGTGGGTTTGAGCGCCCGGGATGGTTTGGAGGGGTGTGAAATGAACCTGTAGCTTCATTCATCGGCACGGTGCAAGCGGGAGGGCTTCTTTCTTTTTGACCGTCCTGCCAAAAAAATGGGAAGCAGGGAAAAAAAAAAAACAAAACAAAAAGAAAGCATTTGGAAAGGCAGCGAGGAGCTGTATTGTTTCAGCTTAGCTCATGACAGTGAAAGGAAAAAATACTGATAAGCGAAGGCAGATGGATTTGGGGGGTCAGTGACCGGGGCGGTGCCGCTGGGGACCCGCAGGTGCCGCAGCTCTGTCCCCGCAGCTCTGTCCCCACCCCGCACTTGTCTCCGTGGCTCAGCCTTACCTTTCCACTTGTTTGCTTTTCCATCCTCGCAGCCGGTGCTCCGCGTACACCCCCTGGTGATGGCGGCTCCGCTCGGAGCTGGTTTGTCCCCAGCTCCAAACACCCCGCGCCCGTCTCCTTGACAGGACAGCAGATGCGAGCGCCACTTGTCCTTCCCTTTCTCCTATTTCTTCGCACCCATTTCCCCGCATCATGTGCTCTTTTTTAATTTTTTCTCCCCCCCCCCCGCTGCCTGTCGCTGAAGGTCAGATCCTTCTCCCCAAGGCAGCTCCGCGTAACTTGAGTCGGAGCGGAGGAGCCCTGGGGAATGACTTTTAAGGAGAAAGGTTACAGAGGGGCTGCGAGGGAGCAGGAATGTGGGAACAGGCTTGGCCGCTGCTTTGTTCTGCTCTCCGAGGGCAGCAGGGAGGCTGTGCTTGGCTGAGGTGCTGCTGGTGCTCTCTTGGCAACATGTGCCCGGCTGGCTCCGCAGGGCTCGGTGGCGTCAGCCGGGGAATAACCGCTCCAAGCGCTGCCTGCTGCTCCTCCCGACCCGTCCGCAGCTCCTCTGCGCTCCGGAGTTATCCCTCCAAAGGTCTTTAACCTTTGCCCGAATTCCCCTCCTGCTGTGCCTTGCGATGTGCGCGTCCTTCCCCCGGAAGGTCTGCGGGGGGATGCTCAGGGGAAGGTTTGGGCTCCTCATGGTGGCATTGCCCCAAATGCTGGCTCAGAAATGCTGCAGATGCAGCACAGCCCCGTTTTCCTCCCTTCTCCAAGCATCCCCTCGCAGCAGAGCCAGCCAGGCTCTCCCATCCCATCTCATCCCTGTCCAGTAATCCCATGTCCCTGCCACTGCTGGCAATTCCAAGCTGAGTTGCTTATCTTCCCTTCCAGGAGGAAAGGTCACCTGGACTAATAATAATAATAAATATAATAATAATAATAATAATAGCAACACGCCTGGTGATGATTGAATTTACAGCTCTGTGTCTGGCTGCACTGCACTGGGCCCAGTTAGGCAAATACTGGAAATCCTCGGCTGGGTCGGTGGTGCTGGGTTGGCTCCCTGTGCCCAGTGAGGGTTGCAGGGCTGCTCCCACACCAGCCTGGAATTTTTGGTGCCACCAGCAGCTGATGCTGGTGTGGAATGAGGGGCAGCAGCCTTTGAGCAGCAGGTGGATTGGCACAAGAAGAAATAGCATTCGGTTTTCCTGCTGCTTTGTTCCTGGGATTTTTGGGGAACTTTCGGTGGAAGTGGTGGTGAGGGTCAGGGTGAGCACGGAGCAGGTGCTGGGACAGCCGGTGCATGCACAGGGCACTTCACAGGACCTGTGTTTCCACAAACAGGAGTGAGATCAGCCCCTCTGGCTGATCCCTGTGCGTGGTGCTGCTCCTGCTCCCATCCCATCCTCCCTGCCCCAGCAGGAGGAGAGGCAGTTTGTGCTGCAAAGGCAGGCACACAGCTCTGCTGCCCTGCAGTGTGCCACAGCTTTGTGCTGTGAACTTCCAGCAGCCTCCAGAGCTGCCCCCAGGCTCACCCCCAGGTTTTGGGGTCCTTGGCACCAAAGGGGTGCAGCTGCACCCCCACAGCACAGCCAGCAAGGAGGGATCCAGGCAAGGGACAGGAGGGGAGAGGTGCTCAGTCCTGCAGGGGAGGAAGATGACAAATTTGGGTCCCAAACATCTAAATGCAGCCACAGGACGCTGGTGTTGGGATTTCAGGGATTTGTGGGATCCAAACAAGTGTCCTTAGATCGAGACTTTCATGGGAGAAGCTGTGTATTCAGACACTTTAAATGTTGCAGCTTATCTTTCCCTCCACCAAAAGTTTTCCTCTAAAATCCAGGAAAGAAAAGGGAAAAAAAGCAAACTCCAGAATAAACTGTTTCCTAGGCTGTGTGTTTCCATCAGCTTGGAACGAACCGGGCTTTGACTGTGGAAGTCGAACATGACTGTGATTATAGGATGTGGTTTGTGAAAGTGATCGATTTGCAGAGCAATGCAATGGCTTTTCAAGAAGTTTTTTTTTTTATGTGGGATGTATTAACAGTAATTTCACTTCCCTGCCGTGTTCAGGTTTCTAATAAAAGTGGGGTTTTGGCCAAAACAAATCATTTAAGTGAGCGTTTAAAGAATTCTTCTGTATTTTTGAGCACGATATCCTGGCAGGGATGAGAAACCCTGGGAACAAAAAGGTGTAAGGGGCAGGGGGGAAAAGTGGATCCTTGGGCAGTGGAGGCGAGACAGTTGTAAAAGTAAGAATAAGTGCCCAGGATAAGCACGAGGGCAGCTCCACCAGAAGTGTTCAGTGCTGAGAGCTGCACTCAAAGGGGCATTACAGAACCCAGGAGCTGCCAAAATGTCTTGTCTGAGCTGAAGTCACAGATGACTAATCTTTGGCAAGGAGGCAGCGGGACACATTCTTGCACAACAAACAGGAGCGAGGGGAAAAGAGGAGGTGAAAGTAAACCCTGAGGAGATCCTGGAGGGAAAAGCAGCCTGCACACACAGCTGATGATGTTGCTGTTTGTCACCTGCTCTTTTCCTAACAAGTGTTTGCTGAGCTCAAGCCTCTGTAATGTGGCTGAAGGATGTGGGAGGGCTTGAGGAGTTGTTTGAAATCGCTCGAGTGTTTGGAGCACATCAGCTGGGCTTTAGGGGCTGCTGTTGTTGGGAAAGGAGATAACATCTCCAGCTGTTGTGAGATTCCAGTCAGAGAAGAGCAGAGGTCCTGCCGGGCAGGGGTTGTGCTCGACAGTGGCTGCAGTTTTGTTGGCTTTTGGACAGACTCAGATGAGTTTTGATAACATTAATTTAGGAAGAGCGCCACGATTTAATCTCCTGCTACTGTAAATGGTTCTGGAGCCTCCCGTGCCGTGCCAAAGGGACAGCAGACATTCCTCTCCACCCGGGTTCAGCTTTATTCCCTCCGTGGGCCGTGTGTGGCTGGAGCAGTTGCTTTAATGCATCTCTTCTCCTCTGCAGAATTTCAATTCCATTTCCTGATATGCAGTACATGACTTAATGGATGACGCACTTGTTAAAAGCTAGACCTGGGTCTAAGCCAGACCTCCCTGAAACAAGTTTTTGGTGCCTTCTCCCTGCAGGAAGGAGATTTTGTAGCTTTTCTGCTGAGTCTTGATTGGTGGCATTTCAGACTCACGGGACCCTCAGGGCTGTGACCTGCTGGAGATGGAAGGGGCTGCCTCGGGCTCCCAAGGGGAAGGTGCTGGGACTCGCTCCTAAAGGTGTTAGGAAGGCACTCAGCTGAGCCTGCTGGGTTTTACTGGTGGCTTTAGCAGGAGCAGATGAGAGGTTTGAAAGGTTTAATTGTTTCTGTACAACTCAGGCCAAACTTGAGTGTGAAAACTACCGAGATCCCGATGAGTTTATGGAGTTAGAGAGAAGCTACTGCAGCCCTTGTTCTTGAAATTTGCTGAGAATGCACAACTCCTTCTGTTAGCTTAACTAAAACAGTTGTATGTGCTTTAATTTCATGTAATCACCACTATCTGTGCTTCCCAAGTTTATTCCCTGCCTCCACCTTCCCTTTTGCTCACTCCCTGCTTTGTCACGGGTCAGACAGTCCACAAGACACATCATTAGTCGCTATAAACCACTTCAGCATTTGTGTTTGAACAGCAGAAGGATGTTCAAGGGAGTTGTTTGTTTCAAAATAAGCAGAAATCATAGTTATAAATAGCAGAGAGATCCTTTGCGTGCCCAGCTTTAAAGGGAATATTGCTCAGGCTGGTGTGACACGTCCCCTTCAGTGCTTTCCTTCGGGAAGGGCAATTCCTTCCTCGCAGTAACCACGTGTGACCCCTGTCCACGCACAGCTGCAAACGTTGAGCATCGCTGAAAGTGTCATTAAGAAAGAGGAAACTTCCTGCAGGCCCACAGGTGTCATTCTCCTTGATCCCTCATGCTTGTCCTCCAGGATCTAAAGTGCCATTTCTCTTTCTCTTGCAGACCATGCCCTCTCTATGACGGTGGCTTGCTGAGCTCACCCTGCATGCCAGAAGAGCGTCCTTGGTTGATCCGAGGGCTTCTGGGGACTCCGGCCTCCGCCCGGCTTTTCCGCGTGTGTGTGTTCCTGTAGAACTTTCAAAACTGTTTCTCCAAAGGGTTTTGCAGAAACTCAGACTGTTTTCTAAAGCAGAAGCACCTCAGTCCCCGGCAGTAGTGATGGGCAGCGTGCGAACCAACCGCTACAGCATCGTGTCCTCGGAGGAGGACGGCATGAAGCTGTCCACCATGGCCGTGGCCAACGGCTTTGGCAACGGCAAGGGCAAGGTCCACACCCGGCAGCAGTGCCGGAGCCGCTTCGTCAAGAAGGACGGACACTGCAACGTCCAGTTCATCAACGTGGGTGAGAAGGGGCAGCGCTACCTGGCCGACATCTTCACCACGTGCGTGGACATCCGCTGGAGGTGGATGCTGGTGATCTTCTGCCTGACTTTCATCCTCTCCTGGCTTTTTTTTGGCTGTGTGTTTTGGTTGATCGCGCTGTTGCACGGGGATCTGGAGAACCAAGAGAACAGCAAGCCTTGCGTGTCTCAGGTGAGCAGCTTCACCGCAGCCTTCCTGTTCTCCATCGAGACCCAGACCACGATCGGCTACGGCTTCAGGTGCGTCACCGACGAGTGTCCCATCGCCGTGTTCATGGTGGTTTTCCAGTCCATCGTGGGCTGCATCATCGATGCCTTCATCATTGGCGCCGTCATGGCAAAGATGGCTAAGCCAAAAAAGAGGAACGAAACTCTGGTCTTCAGCCACAACGCCGTGGTGGCCATGAGGGACGGGAAGCTGTGCCTGATGTGGCGCGTGGGGAACCTGAGGAAAAGCCACCTGGTGGAGGCGCACGTGCGGGCGCAGCTCCTGAAATCCAGGATCACGTCGGAGGGGGAGTACATCCCCCTGGATCAGATCGACATCAACGTGGGCTTTGACAGCGGCATCGACCGCATCTTCCTGGTCTCCCCCATTACAATAGTGCACGAGATCGACGAGGACAGTCCCCTGTACGACCTGAGCAAACAGGACATGGACAATGCTGACTTCGAGATCGTGGTCATCTTGGAGGGCATGGTGGAGGCCACCGCCATGACCACGCAGTGCCGTAGCTC